>CM062820.1:931687606-932908995 GCA_031772625.1 Pinus tabuliformis
TTATTTACTACATGCTATTGTGTCTAATATTTGTTTTTGTTTAAGTCCTTTGATATGCAGACTTTTGTCAATATTACATAAATTGTGGCATGGTATATATATTATTTAGAGTATTTATAGTGTCAACATCAAAATACTGTTACAACAAAACCCTCAATTCTTATCATTTAAAATTCCATTAAGCAACTCAGATTTGAAGGGAAGTTCAGGGGTTATATACTGTTGATATCCACTTATGTCATGTTTTTGAAGTCACTGTTGGGGCGTATTGTTGACGATTCAGATTCTAGAGTGCTAAAATTTCGATAAAGTATGTCAGTCAAAACAACTTGATGTACTTAACTTCATTGGGCTAAACCATGGAGGAACTCACCACACTTCTAAATAAATTGAAAATATTGAACAATGCAAAAGTTAGTTCCTTGAAACACCATGCACCCAAACATAACAATAGACCCTTCTCCAAGAATAATATGCTCCAACAAAATCATCCAAGGGACTTGCAAAAGGAAAAAGAAGTGGGGAATTGGCTTTTCGCACTTGGGACAAACTTGAAGACTGGAATATCAGAGGATGACCCTCTCATATTGGAAGAAATGGAATCCTATCTTTACAAGGTGGATCAGTCTAATTGGAGTTTAAATTGGGCTCTGCGGCTAGATATGCTTGCATTGGTACAAGCCAGATTCTTGTAGCATCTGGGTGAGAGAGTCAAGCTTATGATTGCCTCTTGTTTTAGCAATATTTTGCAGATAGTAGCACCCTTTCCCCCTTACAATGATGACATCATGAAGAGGGTCTTTCAATTGAATGTAGAGTGTTATTCAGGGTTTCATGACACCCAGATCTCAAACTTTGATAGAAGGCATGTGATCCTAGACACTATGGCCAAAATCAGATCTTACGTAGTCATGCTTGATCTAGAACAGGATGATCTGATCCTTCGAATGTGCCAATCATTCTTCATCAACATCAAAGAGAATCACCTTGAGGAGGTAAGGGCCAACATGCAATATATCTTATCTTCATTATTAGTTGAGGGTGACATCATTCACAAGCGACTGCAAACCAAATTGTTAGCCATTTGGACGAAGACATAGGTTGTCTCGCCAACTACCTATAAGATAGCCAAAAGGGTGGTTGAGAAAAACATGGGGTTCTTCAGAAGGCAACTAAACTAGGAGGAGTTGTGGAGGATTTGTGGTGACCAGCCATGCAACATGAATGAGTTGAAGAGAAAAGGTATTTACTTCACCTGCAAGAAGCCTTGGGGACTTGATCACTCATGCTTGGGTGATTCAACAGAGATGATTGAGGTAGATTAGGAGGCGGATCCTTCTGAATTTCTAGATGAGGATTCTCCTTTAGTTGAGTCCATGTGTTCTTACGAGGATACCTCTAAGGAGCATAAGTAGTTGTATGGAGTCATTGACAGCATCCTAGATACATATTCTTGTGAGCAGTCAGTAGACCCCATGGGAAATATTCAAGGATATGGGTCACTCATGATCATTTAGTATGAGCACCACATAGTGGACCATAGTACACATGATGGGCCATCTTTGGAGAGTAATCTAGTAGCTCATATTGAGCCCATGATGGAGGGTCAGAAAACATCCTTGGGGCCAACCATTAATGAGGAGCAGGAAGATGTACACACAACCACCAAGGAGGTAATACTTGCATACATGGTTCATCAGGAGGAGTTGGGACTTGACAGTACAGTTTTACAGGTGATGAGTGGACTGATGGAGCATGGAGTTTTCAGTCAGATGAGGGAAGCTCTTTTGGATATACTAGTGCATCTAACTTTGGGTCTACCCATTGATGAGGTACAAGTAGATGCAATGGCAGCTAAAAAATCTGCAGTATTTCCAGGCAGCATCCCTCTCCAGGAGTACATAGACAAGGCGTGCAGCACATGTTTCCTAACTATAGGGAGAGAGGCAGGGATTCCTAGGCATATTTGGTTGATTGATTGGGAAGAGCTACATGAGTTGAGAATGGTGCAACATAGTGGACTCATGCCATATACAAGTGCACATACATCTAATCCTTCCCGTGGGATGGATTGGAAAGAGACCATGATTTGGCATCTTGTTAGTGGTAAGATATTCTCAATCAGGGGCATAATGCAGCAGGAACCCTTAGACATGAGGAGTACTACATGTTCAAGTTGGCAGTGGGAGGTAGGCAAACAACTTTTCATTATTTAAGGCATGCATCTATATAGTGGGACTAACCTTGGCCTAGGCCAAGGGTTGGACTGGAGAGAGGTAATGAGTTGGTATGCAGCTGATGGGGTAGAATTCATAGTCGGAGCTATAGCACAACAAGATCCATGGAGCATTGACACTTGGACTTGGTGGAATTGGGATCAAGGTGGATCTACTAGTAGCAGGTTGAGTCACAGATGGGCATGGGATCCAGGTATTAGGGGATCTAGTCATGTTTGGATTGCTTGAAGGCATGATGTGGACCAATGGTTCATATGGGATCCTGGTATCATTTTTCATGTGCCTATACAATGGACAAGTGCGGATTTCTTAAGGGAAAGCAATCTTGGGGCAGGATGATTTGTAATATCCCCATTTTTATGTTCCTACATAGTACAACTCGGGTGGGGTTCTAGGGCAAGAGATGGCCAAGTCATTGGAGTAGGTTTATGTCATCAGGTGTTCCGAGGGAGTTTTGAGGATTTTTTATGGGATCTAATGGAATTCTCTTCACATATTTCATTATCCACGCAGTTTTCCTTTCATTTCGTCGCATTCCAACAACTTTCAAATATTAACATTATTATGGGGCCTAACTTAATTAATTATGCTCGAGGTGGCATTCCAGAGAGATTAAATTATGGAACACATCATTGTAATCGCTCGTTGGAACCAGAACGAGAAGATATACAAGATGGGATGTTGAGAAGTGACTTCTAGTGGTCAGAGAGATTATGGTGGCCAAAATACCATTTTCCCACATTAAAAAAGATATTTTAATTGAGGGAAATGTGCTCAATGATTAAAATAATAATAAAATAAGAGCTTCTAGAGGGGTCCATCAAATCTATAAAAAGAGGAGGAGGAGGCCATTATATGACATCTTGTATTATTGATAATTTCTATTGGTGAGGTTTGGAGAACCCAGTTCCCCACTTATCTAGCCCCATGATGGAAACCATCAGGTATGTTATTGAGCGTTGAACAAAAACCCAACTCTCTTTAAGGAGACTTCATCCAATAGTTCCATAGAGCTTCAGGTATATTGGAGTGAGGATCATTTAGGTCCTCAACTAGTGTTTCATCGTCTTTCAGTTGATCCATTGGCAGGTATTGTTGGAGGGAGAGTGAATTCATTGTGGAGTTTTAAGGGATCAGGATCAGCATAGCAGCAAAATATTTGGAGGTCCACTCAACTATCATATTTCCATTTGTACTCTGCATGATATATTATAATGAATGAAGCTAATTCATCCCTTGTGCTACATTTTCTGATGTTATATGAGTTTATGGGTTTACTGCACTTGTATAATTTCTGAGTTGTTATTTACTGGTGAATTTTGGTGTAATGTCGTGGGTTTTCAGAAGAAAAAAAATAATAAAATATAAATAAAATAAAATAAATAATAAATATAAATTATAAATAAATAAATGTCGGCATAAAATTTTATAAATAAAATTAATATTAAAATACCCCAAAATTCCCGAAAAGGGACACTACAGTGACTATTCTTGCAGGAGACAAAAATGAAGTTTTGTGCATGAGATCAGATGTTCACCTGAAGGATGTTAGTCCTACAGATATGGACCAGACATCAAAAAGATCTGTGAGCTGGAAACTTTGAATTTTTTCTATAATATGAATATATAGACTGAACTTGTGTTTACAGGTGTCTGGGATGTGCATACAGATATGTCATTATATTCAAAGTTTGTGCTACAAGAGTTTGACATGACTTGGCTAATTGATATAGATGAACAGTCTTTGGAGTTTGGACATGATGCTTGATAATGACTTAGAACTTTGACTTGATGTTGAGATATGTTATGGACTATAGATCTCTCTATGATAGCAAATTTTGGATTTGACTTGATGACTAATGATTTGACTTGATGGTTGGTGATTTTCCTTGATGAGAATGATTTATAAACTTCCAATGATTAATATTGGTATTCTATAATGGTTTTGTATTAGCCTCCTCATTCTCAGCACATTGGTTGAAGTATTAACAGTTGTGATTCAGCATGAAGCTATCTCCATGAATGGCTGGAACCTGTATGACTTATCCTCGGTATATGCATTTGCATCTAGTGACTTATAATATGATCATGAGGATTACTTGATGAAATTTGGATTTATATTTCTTATAGAAACTTGATGGTGTGATAATAGATGAAGTCATGACTTGATGAGAGCTCTACATGTCACCTGATCTAAAGAATTGATACTATGATATTGTGATGATTTTGATAAGACGACTTAGTTGATTTGATTGTACAGTATTTTGAATCTGAGCGTATTGGTTTGGAAAAGTATTATGTTTGCAAAGAGCACTATATGAAGCAAGCTCCTCGATCCAGATATGTCTACATTAATAGTTATCTAGTAAAGCCAAGATGATGTGTTGATCCAAACCTATACTTCAGAAGTGTTCCAAGGTATGACTTTGATTTTGAATTTGGTTTTATATATTGATGGTCTACTCTTGACAAGAAATGAGCCTATGATGATAAAAGTAAGAGGGAGATGGCTTCTGAAGCTCGAAATACTGAATCATGGCATGATGAATCATTTTTGAAAATGGGAAAATAATATATATATATATATATATATATATATTGTGAAGCTATTGAATAAGTATTGGAAATTGTAAATGCAAATCCTTGGACACTCTAATTGAATTTCAAGAAGTTGTGAAGAGATATTGTTGAACTTGACTTGGAAACCGACAGTTGATTAAAGCATTTATGTTCCGTTTTGAACATCCGTCCATATATATATATATATATATGAATGATGTTCATATAACCTAAGTTGATTCATGATTGAGTTTCTTCATACACATTGAGTTGCCACCGAGCACCCTTTGAGATACATGCATGGGACGATCTTCCTGTGATCTGTGACTACTTGGGTGTACTGATGATTAGATCATTATTGATGAGATGAGCACATTTGAATGTTTCCTTAGTATGAGATATTCCATGGTATCTTGGATGAGAGCTCCACAACATGACTAAGGTTGAGTACGATGTTGATATCATGACTAACTATGAGGCAAGATGAAGAAACTCCTTAGAGAATCGTCTAAACAAGCTTTGGATCTGACATGGATACATTGCAATGAAAAAGAGTGGGATCCAATTGGAAGAGAATCTCACATATAGTTGAAACTAAGTTACCTTCATATATTGAGAGAGTGTTGTTGTACGAGACAAGTTTAATCTTGTGGTTGGCACCTCCTTGAGAGGGAGGATGAATATGGTATCCTTTTGTGATATGTATATGATTTTTTGCATTCTAATATGATATTTGATTTGATTTCCTGTATGAACAGGAGACAACTACTATTGAGTCATTATGATTATTAGATATGAGCACGATGATATTTTTCTTATCTATAGAGAGCGAGATTGATCAAGAACATTGAACCAACTCTTCCTCCCTTGTCTAAGCTCCCAGGGTGTGGAATTGAGATAAAGGGATCCTGGGGTTGAGTGAACTTTGGAAAATAGGTTATCACCCCTATTGGTTACCCACAGGGTTGGAGTAGTAGCGCACCCTATCTTGATCTTTGCAAAGAATACCCCAGTTGGCATCATACCCACAAGCAGGGCTTGTTGGGATTGTCCCTCCCCATTTGGCCAACGAGTTGAGAAGGCTTGGAGGTGTGTGATCCTTACCTCTTGGTAAGTTAGGTATCTAATCCAAACTTAGATTATTATGCATGTGTTCTACTACGTGACTATTGAGGGTGATTATTGGGAAGATCAGTATGCAATAGGATGGGTTAAGTAGTATCTCCCCTATATCACCTATTGCTCAATATGGGGTTGTAGTAGTAGCTCCCCCATGAGATTCTGGGTTGAGTAGTAGTTCCCGATGTGGTTCTAGGTTGAGATGTGCTCCCTGATGATATGCTATCTGATGATGATGCAGGTCATAGATCTAAATCCCCGCTGATATTCCAGGTAGTAGCTTGTTGGCAGATATTCCTGGTAGTAGCCCGCTGGCAGATATTCCTGGTAGTAACCCACTGATAGAGATTCTGGGTAGTAGACCGATGAATATAGGGTGGTAGCTTCGGCTCCCCTACGATAAAAAATTCTTCTTCTAGCTTCAATAATGATCATCATATGAGTAGGGACAATCAAGAGATAAGTAGGAATGAGCAAGAGATGAATTGAGATGATCACATATGATATGAGATAATGAGATACTTGAGATTGGATATGATTTCATGACATTATACATGTGACATAATGCAGGTGGAATTATCCCTAGTTGAGAGGGAGTGTTAAAAATATGCAACTGCAGTCAAATTCTACTTTGGACAGCTCCCCTGATGTAGATAATGATTGCATTGAATCCCTCTTTTCGAGAGGACCAAAATTGACCTCAGAGATCACTCAAATCAGATAAGGGAAAATGTACTTATAAAGAAAAAAACACGTGCATATTTGATAAGGTCAGCCCTAAAGAAAATTGGACCACCTTGAAAGGTTATAAATACAACTGACCTCTACCTCATTTGGAAAAAAAACAATGAGATACTCTTCTATCTTGTTTTTGGCTCGCACAAGTTTGAGGCTTATCTGCAGAGGATCAAGATCACTCTAAGGTGAAATTGCAAGGTGTGAGGCTCGCATCTATGATTTAGGATTTTGGGACCTAGTCATAAGCACAGAATAGGAGGATCTCAACCACACTCACTCCCAAAAGTCTCATGTGTGTGACTGGAGCCTTCCAGTCACACTGAAATCTCACTGTGCATGCAAATGGGAGATTAGGGTTTTCGCAGTTCGGTTCTGACCCCAGTCGCTCGCCAGGCTTAATGGTGTGACTAGGAAGCCATAGTCACTCGTACAACTCCTCCTTTATGCAACCAAGATCCAAAAGATGAAATCACAGTCTTCCAAAGATTTTTCTTACTAACCGCAGGGTTCAGATGTTAACTACAAACAGTGATAGTTCAGTATAGTCTTCATAATCAAATTCTAAGTATATACATTATTCGGTTCATTTCATGGATGTTGTAGTTGTTTTGTTGGTTAGTTGCATAGATGAAGATATGGATCGTTGTACTCTTTTTCGTAGAATCATTTGATGAAAAGCTAAGAAGAATAATTTTCAAGGGTTTTCCCCATAGTGGGTTTTTCCCTAGTCTCTGACCAATCCTGGTGTCTCTATGCGTGAATGTTTTTCTTCTATTGTTCCTTTTATGTTCTTCTGCATTGATGACGATGATATTATTTTTTCTAAATAGTTGCATATAATGATGATTAATTATGTAAATATGAATAATGTTATAATGTTATGGGGTGAACTTAATGTGTTAATGAAGAAATGAAATTATCAAAGCAAAGAACAGTATAGCCCTAAGAAAAATTAATAAGTGTAGATGTTGATTTCCAATCCTATTTAATACCTTACACTAGATGCATTGATTTTGGTTTAGATGTTGATTTCTACTCCTATTTGATTTTTTTCATTGGATCCATTGGTTTCAGTGTAGATATTGATTTCTAATCTTATTTTATTTAGATGCATTGATTTCAATCTAGATGTTGATTTCTAATCCTATTTTATTATTTGCACTAGATGCATTGATTTCAATGTAGATGTTGATTCCTGATTTGATTTAATTTCTAATATAGAGGGTAGGGAGAGAGAGGAAATAAGAGAAAGGTAGAGAAAGGGAGGGAGAGGCATAGAGAGAGAGATGGGGGAGAGAGGGAGGGAGATAGATAGAATGGAAGGTGGAGAGAGATGGAAGAAAAAAGAAACGCACAGAGACACATACGAACATAGAAGTTAGATCTAGAAAGTCATGAATATTTTGGTTTTTCACTCAAATATATATATATATATATATATATATATATATATATATATATGCACTAGATGGATTGATTTTAGTGTAGATGTTGATTTCTACTCCTATTTGATTGCTTGCACTGGATGCATTGGTTTTAGTGTAAATATTTATTTCCAATCCTATTTGATTGTTTGCACTAGATGCATTGATTTCAGTGTAGATGTTAACTTCTAATCCTATTTAATACCTTACACTAGATGCATTTATTTTAGTTTAGATGTTGATTTCTACTCCTATTTTATTGTTTGCACTGGATGCTTTAGTTTCAGTGTAGATGTTGATTTATAATCCTATTTGATTGTTTGTGCTAGATGCATTGATTTTAGTGTAGATTTTTATTTATAATCTTATTTGATTGTTTGCACTAGATGCATTGATTCCAACGTAGATGTTGATTTTTGATTTGATCGAATTTAGGCTTCTGTGATCCATATCTAGTTTCTGAAAAATCTTTTTAGTGATAATCACATCAAGATTCATTTTCGGTGTGTTTCCTGTGTGTTCCTATCTGGAAGAATCATCGCATAGTTAGAGAGACAAATCATTCCAGGCTAAATATGAGAATCAAATCATCCATTAGAGAGGAAGCGGAAAAGAAACAACTTTGAGAGAGGGAAGAAGAAAAAGAAAGAGAAAGGGAGGAGAGGCAGAGAGAGAGAGAGAGAAGGGGGAGAGAGTGGGGGGGAGAGATAATGAGAGAGGGACGGAGATAGACATAGAATGGAAGGTGGAGATGGAGGGAAGAAGATAGAGACACACAGAGACAAATACAAATATAGAAGCCAGATCTAGAAAGTCATGAATGTTTTGGTTTTTCACTAAAATAGATGTATTTATTTCAATTTAGTTGTTGATTTATAATCCTATTTGATCGCTTTCACTATATGCGTTGATTTCATTGTATATGTCGATCTCTGATCCTATTTAATACATTACACTATATGCATTGATTTCATTGTAAAAGGTTATTTCTACTCCTATTTGATTGCTTGCACTAGATGCATTGGTTCAAGTGTAGATATTGATTTCTAATCCTATTTGATCGTTTGCACCAGATTCATTGATTTCAGTGTAGAAGTCAATTTCTAATCCTATTTAATACCTTACACTAGATGCATTGATTTCAGTGTAGATTTTGATTTCTACTTCTATTTGATTGTTTGCACTAGATGCATTGGTTTCAATGTAGACATTTATTTTAAATCCCATTTGATTGCTTGCACTAGATGCATTGATTTCAGTGTTGATGTTGATTTCTAATATGATTTGATTATTTGCACTAGATCATTGAGTTCAGTGTAGATGTTGATTTTTGATTTGATTTGATTTATGATATAGATGGTAGGGGGGGAGGGAAGAAGAGAAAGATAGAGAAAGGGAGGGAGAGGCAGAGAGAGAAAGATGGGGGAGAGAGGGAGGGGTGGAGAGAGGAAGAGAGAGGGAGGGAAATAGACACATAATGGAAGGTTGAGAGAGAGGGAAGAAGAAAGAAGACACACAAAGACAAATACAGACATAGAAGTTAGATCTAGAAATTCATGAATATTTTGGTTTTCACTAAAATAGTTGTATTGATTTCAGTGTAGTTGTTGATTTCTAATCCTATCTGAGCACTTGCACTAGATGCATTGATTTTAGTGTAGATATCGACTTCTAATTTTATTTAATACATTACACTAGATGCGTTGATTTCAATGTACATGTTGAATTCTACTCCTATTTGATTGCTTGCACTGGGTGCATTGGTTTCAATGTAGATATTATTTTCTAATCCTATTTGATCGCTTGCACTAGATGCATTGATTTCAATGTAGATTTCGATTTCTAATCCTATTTAATACCTTACACTAGATGCATTGATTTAAGTGTAGATGTTGATTTCCACTCCTATTTGATTGCTTGCACTAGATGCATTAGTTTTACTGTAGATATTGATTTCTAATCCTATTTGATTCTTTGCACTAGATGCATTAATTCTAGTGTAGATGTTGATTTCTAATATTATCTGAGTGTTTTCACTAGATACATTGATTTCAGTGTAGATGTTGAATTTTAATTTGATGCAACTAGATGTATGATGTACATTAATGTCAAAGTAATTAGATTTCTAGTGTGCATTGATTTCAATGTAAGCACATATCTTCCCCCTCCATCTATATCTTTATCTCCCATTGTCTCTCTTTTTTTATCTCTCTATATGAGACCCTAAACATACACACAATCTCTCGCTCCCTCCCCCTCCCTTTTCCCCTCTCTCTCCCTCCCTTTTCCCCTCCCTTTGTCTCTCTTCCCCTTCTCTCTCTCTAACACTTCTCTCTCCATATTCGTATCTCTTCCTCCCTCCTTGACTTTTCCTCTCTCTTCTTCCCTCTCTCCCCCCTCCATTTATATCTCTATCTCCCCTTGTCTCTCCTTCTCACCCCAAAAACATACACACTCTCTCTCATTGTAGGCACATAAAAATTATTCATGACATGCATTGACTTCCTGTGTTACAGTAATTCAACCATAAATACAATACTTGAATTTTCATCCTAAATAAAATGTTCACTTACCTGCAATGTTTGCTTCTTGAAACTGTAAATTATTTGTAATTGGCTACATTCTTATTATTCCCATTTTCCATCATTCAACATTGTAACTAATCACTTTTCATTCAAACACGGTAATATAAAATAACTACCATTGAAAATTATCTGGGGTTTAACACTCCATAAGTCACAAAGATTGACGAAGTGATTTTTGGTGCGAGAAGTCTAAGATGAGACTGGTCTTGAGAGGAGGATTTAAACCCTAGCTATGGAGGTTTTTTCACAGACTCGAAACAGTGATAGGAGAGGGGTAATCGAGTACAGTTCACTTACACATGGTGCAGCAAGGAGAAGCATGTCAGAAAGGTGAAGGAAGATGGAGGCTGACATGAGCATGGGTTGATGTCTCCGGATCGCCGCAAACGAGGCACTTGGGCGACCAAAGGATGGAGGACGGGGTAATTTTTTTCATACTATTTTTTCACTAAGATTCTGTCTCTATCCATCTGCACGCACCCGATGTAGATGATCAAGCAGTTGGGTTCTAGGGAAACCTTGAAACTGCAAATTATAGGAAGGGAGATGGTCAAACAATGAGATGTCATCGACCTGGACCCCGAGCCTGAGGATATACTGTCGGTTTAGGGGCTGGAGGTCACAGAACAAAATATTGACTCGTATATTCGTCCATATGGACTACCAGGAGGGAAGAAAGGTGGCTCAGGAGTGGGTCGGTGATCAGGGGCTCAATATTTAGCTCAAAAATAAAAGCTCCCATAATGGCTCAAATCCTGAATAACCACTTCCATCTCGGCAAAATGATCCCAACGCAACTCATTTCACTAAAAACCGACTTCATATGAGGAATATATTGAGTTTTATCCACTTTGCCAAATAGAAGAAATTTTGAAAAAAAATGCACAATCACTATCAGCAATTTGTACTAATGATGTGGCAAGTGACTGTGCAAGGTCAATAGTGGTAAACTGTCCAATCAGGCTTCGACAAGTTTCATATTTTGGTTGGTTATCATATGTGCTGATGTGGCATGATTTGGTTGGTTAATGGAGGACCAATGAGGAGGGGACAAGTGGCAAGCCTGGATGTCGCCACGTGTCCCTCCCCAAAGGTCGGCCGGCACACAGTGCTTACAAAAATTTTGATGGAAAGCCAGGGGGTCTAACCCGGGACCTGCTCTGACCAAACTCCATGCCATACCACTACACCACAGTTTGTTTCTTAATCTTATTTTTCTCTGCGCCTATTTGAATTTTAATGTGGTTAAGGTTGGGGGTTAGGGCCAACCCTCCCATGTGAACGCTCTAACAGTTACGGTTACCACACATCTGGTGCCAACATAACTATGAACCCACGACATTCAATGCCATACATGAAACACTCCTCCAGCGATGACGGATACGGTTACGATGAGTAGAAACAGCCAGCGCACAAGCCATAACTACCAGCCTAACCACCCAATAAACCGCGTGTGTGACATCCTCCACGAAGACCACCAGCGTTAAGGCTAACGATTACCCTAAAAGTGTGCCAATATTATTGTTAATTAATCTTAGCTAGCATAAGTTAAACTCTAGTTTAACTTGGCAAGGATTATGACGGACCCTCCAAATTTGGCACCAACTCCAGTTTTAATGAAGGATTACTAGGAGAAAACAATTTGGACCATAACTAGAGCAAAATTTGATCAAATTGAGCTCACGAAAAAGTGTTCCTAGCTAATTTGAGCATTTTGAACACACTGAAGCAGGTTTCAGGAGTAGTAGAGCTTTGTAAACAACATTTTTTTCCAAATTGATCTAATACAGAGGCCCAAGCCATGGAAGTTGGACCAAGGAGATGCAGTGCAGGAGGGGTGAACTCCTTCATCAAAGCATTGTGTTAAGTTTTCATGTTTATGATTTGTTATACTTTTCATTGTTGTTTTTCAGCATTTGTTTTTGATGCTATTTGCTCATGTATTTCACATAAAACTTATAAAATTTACATGTTTCCAATCACAAACACCATAAGAAAACCATGCACATGAAGAAATTGACAAGAATTTGTTTATAAATCTCAAGTTGAAATTAGCACAGCAAAACTAACATTCAACAACAGATCAAGTTGCTATCAGAGCAAAGGTTTATTTACTTGATTTCTTGAGTTTTGTGCAAGTATGGTTTTAATGGTTACAAAATTGTGATGCTTACAAGGTTAAAGTTGTGGAGAGGAGAAGGGAAATTGTTGGTTGCAACTCCTAAGGTAATGCCCACAAGGAGAGCCACAAGACCACAATCTCCACCAAAATTTCCAATTCCAACTGCACTTGAAGCACCTCAAGTTTTACCTTCAATTGAGATTAAGGAGGTGCAAGAAGTACCTGAAGCTGAGCTTGAATCCAAAGCCATCATGTCTGGAGGGAGAGAGAATGAAGGTCTTTCAGAAGGGGAAGCATTCAAGAAATATTTCTATGACTTTACTGACATGGTTAGAGTCCTCTATGAAGAGAGGAACACTAGAATGGCTGGAGAGATTTCTAAGCCTCCACATGGAGAGGGAAGCTCAGGAGATAAAAAAGATGATAAGAAGGATTCAAAGGGTAATTGAAGAAAGCATCCTCCATCTCCACCATCTTCATCTTCCTCATCATCTTCATCATCCTCAACATCTCAAACAGCAACATCTTCCACTCCCACCACAAAAATTGTCCATACTCATTCAAAAACCCCAAAGGAAAAGACTCCCTTACTCAAATTAGACATTAAGTTTGAACTTCCCATGTACAATGGTGACGTGAATACAGAAAAGTTAGACAAATGGATTCGACAATAGAATTCAGAACCTTCAAGAAGATGACATAAAAATCCAATTGGCTTCATTGAGGCTAGAAGGAGCAGCATTAGTCTGGTGGGAAGCAAAGACTCAAGAGGGTATGTGAATTCATGGTAAGATATCCATTTCTTGGGTTGAATTTGTTTCTACAATTAAAAGGCAGTTTTATCCTTTAGCCTATTTTCAAAAAGCCATTATGAGTTGGAAAAATTTTAGGCAACTCAAAGGCCAAATAGTCCAAGACTATACCCAGGAGTTAAGAAAGAGGGATTTGTTGTTAGGAGTAAACTTGAATTCCCAAGATACATTGTTGAAATATATTGGGGGTTTACATTTCTATTTAAAACATATTATCCTTATGTTCAATCCAAGTAATTTGGATGAGGTATGTGTGCAAGCCACGCACCTTGAAGCAAGGGGAAATAACATTTAGGAAGAGGGTAGTAAGAAGAAGCCATTCAAGGGTAAGTAGAAAGAGAAGGGATGAAAATGGAAGGGAAAGAAGAATGCAACTGTGAAGAAATTAGGGGAGAAAACTATATGCCAACATTGTTCCAAGGTTGGGCATGATGAAGCCCATTGTTGAAAATTACATCCCGAACTAAGGCCTAAGAAACCAAACAATAAGGGAAAACAAAAGACGACCACTACCACACAACATGATCTTGGATCAAATTCTGGTGATGAGACCAAGATTTCAGCCATGGTCACAAAAGGAAAAGAAGTTGTTGCAAGCACTAGTTCCCCTCACAGTCATAATAACACTCCAAATGAAGAATCAAGAATAGATTTATTCCATGTAAGGGTAATTTCAAATCATACAAAGATTGATGCATTATTCGATAGTGGTCACAATCAAACTTAATTTCAGAAGACTTGGTCAAAAAGCTTAACCTTGAAACTATACCTCATCATAAGCCATATCCATTGGGTTGGATAGTCAATAATGAAAATTTGCAGGTTACAAAGAAGTGTTTATTCAAGTTTGCCCTTACTGAAAAGTTCATTAATGAAGTTGAGTTAGATGTAGTTCCACTTGACATCTCGAGAATCATTTTGGGTATTCCATATTTGTATGATAGGAAACTAGTATTTTATCGCCATGAGAACAAATACTTATTTCTCAAGAAGGGGGTGGAGTACATTGTGAGAGCCCATCGCAAAAAGTTGAGCATTTATTTAGTTAATGCAAGGTAGATGAAGAGACTAGTAAATGCAAGTGAAAATTTTGTGCTTCTCGTGATCAAGAAAAAGAATGATATTGATTATGAATCTTTTGAAGCTTGTGATGACAAATTAAAATATGATTTGATTGATGTGGTAAAAAGGCATGGCGATATGTTTCAAGAACCAAAGGGGTTACCTCCCAAGAGGGGAATTTAGCATGAGATATAGTTGCAGCGGGATGATCCACTTCCAAACATTGGCATGTATCACATGTCGATTATGGAGAGCATGGAAATCAAGAAGAAAATTCAAGAACTGTTGAACAAAGGTATCATACGCCCATCTACTTTGCCATGTGGTTCACCCATTGTCTTGGTGCCAAAGAAGGATGGGACTTGGCGCATGTGTGTGGATTTCCATGCACTGAACAAAATCACATAAAGAATCGTTATCCACTCCCAAGCATTGATGATTTTCTTGATCAGTTGAGGTATGCAAAATATTTCACCAAGTTAGACTTACGAAGTGGTTAACATCAAGTTAGAAGAGCTGAAGAGGACATTTGGAAAACTGCATTTAAAATTAAACAAGGATTGTTTGAGTGGCTTGTTATGCCTTTTGGTCTTACAAATGCTCCAGCTACTTTCACGAGAGCTATTAATGATGTATTGAGACCATTTCTAGATGACTTTGTCATTGTGTACTTAGATGATATTCTCATATTCAGCAAATCCATAAATGAACATGTCATGCATGTGAACAAAGTACTTGAAGTCTTGAGAAAAGAGCAATTGTTTTTTAAAGATGTCGAAGTGTGAATTTGGAAAGACTTATTTAGTTTATTTGGGACACATTGTTGGAGGAGGTGAGATGAAGATCGACCCCTCTAAGGTTGAGGTCATTCTGAATTAGCCCAAGCCCAATACAATTACAGAGGTAAGAAGTTTTTTAGGGGCAGCACAATATTGGAGGAAATTTATTGCTAATTTTTCTTCGATTGCAGCACCACTACATGCAATGACTAGTATCAAGAAATTCTTCCATTAGGGAGATGTACAGCAGAAAGAATTTGATGATTTAAAGCAAAAGATTAGTTTAGAACCGGTATTGGCTCTTCCGGATCTTAGATAGCCATTTGAGATTCAAACAGATGCTAGTGATTACGCCATGGGAGTAGTTCTTATGCAGCATGGTAAGCCCATTTCTTTTCATTCTAAATTTTTTAATGGAGTTGTGACTAACTATCCCACTTATGACAAAGAACTTTACGCATTGGTACAAAGTGTCAAAAAATGGAAACACTACTTGATGGGGAAGGATACCATTATCCATACCGGCCATCAACCATTGCAATACTTACAGTCACAGTCAAAGTTGCAGCAATCACAACACTTTAGATGGATGGGTTTTCTACAACAGTTTCATTTGGTTATCAAGTAGAAAAAGGGAATCTACAATAAGGTAGTTGATATGCTTTCTAGTCGTATTGTAAATTCATCTATTATACTCAAGCATAATTATGTTTTGCATGAAAGTTACATTGAGCAATATGCATATGATAATGACTTTCAAAATGTGTATGCAAGCTTGAGTCAAGGAAACCAAATTGAAGAGTTGTATTACCATGTACATAACAATTTTTTGTATCACTTGGGCAACTTATGTATTCCACAGGGAGAAAGAAACAGCATCATAAGGGAGGCACACACTTCATTGATTGTTGGACACTTCGGTGTAGCCAAGACAGTAGCGAATCTCCAAAGGTATTGTTATTGGCCACGCATGTTTGATAATGTATCTCGTTTTATAAGAGGATGTTCTTTGTGTGAAACAAGTAATCCTAGAAATAGGAAACTAGGATTGTACACTCCACTTCTAGTACCTTCACGTCCGTGGGAGAGTATCTCAATGGATTTTGTAGGAGGTCTTCCATTTTCAAGGAAAGGTCATGATTATTTGTATGTAGTTATAGATAGGTTCAACAAGATGTGTATACTAACACCATGTAAAAAGAAAATTACAGTTGAACAAGCAGCTCAACTTTTCTTCCAAAACATTTGGGTTCATTTTGGTCTTCCTACTTCCATTGTAAGTGATCGAGATTCTCAATTTGTTGGGAATTTTTGTTCAAATTTGTGGGACATGATGGACACAAAGTTAAAGAAGAGTACAGCCTTTCATCCACAAACAAATGGATAAACTAAGTTGGTCAACAGGAAAGTCACTCATCTTCTTAGAGGATATTGCAGCAAACCTCCCAAGTTGTGGGATGAACAGTTGCATTACATACAGCTTGCATATAATAGGGCAAAGCATTCTCCCACAAACACATCGACATTTGAGGCATGTTTTGGGTACTTGCTAAGATCGCAATTGGACTTCATCTTTGAGAAATATGTCACCATCGATGGTCACAGTGACAGTTCATAGATCAAATTCAGTGGATACATCATACAGTGCAGAAACAGCTTGAAAAGAGTCAAAGAAACTACAAGGCAAGGCATGAAAAACACCGTATTGATCACAAATTTCAAGTTGTAGACGAAGTTTGGTTATATATTAACAAAGAGAGACTTTAAGGGGAAGGTAAAAAGCTTAAGCCAATCCTTTATGGTCCTTTTAAAATTATGGAAAATATTGGTAATAATGCATTTAAGCTAGATTTGCCTCCTTATATGCAAATATACTCTATTGTTAATGTTGAGAATTTGAGATTGTTTGAGCCTCATTTGATTGATGATCAAGGAGAGCATGTTTAGCTTCCATAAATATATGATTTCTTGCCAGAATATCTTGATGAGCTTCAGCAAGATCTCATACTTGACAGAAGAACTAGAACTTCAAAGAGAAGGAATGTCGAATACCTTAGAGTGGGACTCAAGGGACAAAAGCCTTCTAAATCCAAATGGTTGTAGATTGAGAAGGTGAGGGAACTATACCCTCACCTGATGAACAATTGATAATATCTTTTGGGGTCCAAAAGGCTTCTAGTGGGGAGGAATGATCAGATGCTCAGTGTTTAGCTCAAAAATCAAGTTCTTAGAACGGCTCGACACTTGAACGACTATGTTCTTCTTGGAAACACAATCCCAACAGAACTCGTTTCACTGAAAACCTAGTTCGTATGAGGAAGATATTGAGTTCTGTCCGCTTTGCCAAATAGAATAAATTTTGAAAAAAAAATTGCATAGTTAGCAGTCCGTACTGTTGACGTGGCATGATTTGGTTGGTTAATGGAGGACCAAAGAGGACGGGACAAGTGGCAAGCCCGGAGGCCACCATGTGTCCCTCCCCAAAGGTTGGCTCAGTGCATAGTGCTTACCAAAAATTTTATGGCAGGCCGAGGGGTCAAACCCAAGCCCTGCTCCGACCAAACTCCAGCATACCACTCCACCACGGTTTGTTTCTTAACAGTATTGCTCTCTGTGCCTATTTGAATTTTAATGTGGTTAAGGTTGGGGGTTAGGAAGGCCAGCCCTATGAATGCTCTGGCGGTTATAGTTACCACATATCCGGCGCCAACATAACCACGAACTTGCGGCATTCCATGCCATACATGTGAACACTCCTCTGGCGATGACAGATATAGTTACAATGAGCAGAAACGGCTAGCACAAAATCCATAACTGCCAACCTAACCACCCAATAAACCGCATGTGTGACATCCGACCGCCAGTGTTAAGGCTAATGGTTAGCCTAAAAACGCTCCATAAAACGAGTTTAAAATCACTAATCCAGATTATTGTTAATTAATCTGAGTTAACACTAATTAAACTCCAGTTTAACTTGGCAAGAATTCTGGTGGACCCTCCAAATTTGGCGCCAACTCCAATTTTTGTGGAGGATTATTAGGAGAAAACAATTTTGACCATAACTGGAGAAAAATTAGACCAAATTGAGCTCAGGAAAAAGTGTTCCTAGCTAATTTGAGCATTCTAAACACATTGAAGCAGGTTTCAGGGGCAGTAGAGCTTTGTAGATAGCATGTTTTTCCATATTGAGCTAATACAGAGGTCCAAGCCATGGAAGTTGGACCAAGGAGATGTAGCCTCAGAGGGGTGAACTCCTTCATCAAAGCATTGTGTTAAGTTTTCATGTTTATGGTTTGTTATACTTTTCATTGTTGTTGTTCAGCGTTTGTTTTTTATGTTATTTTCTCATGTACTTCACATAAAACTTGATAAAATTTACCTGTTTCCAATCACAAACACCATAAGAAAACCATGCGCATGAAGCAATTGACAAGCATTTGTTTATAAATCTCAAGTTGAAATTAGCACAGCAAAACTAACATTCAACAACAGATCAGTCGGAAACAGGGAAAAACTCTAGGTCTTCTGGAGGAGAGTTTAGGCCTGACTTACCTGGAAAACTAGGTAGGGTAGGAGCTGGAAGGGACGCAGACGACTTATATCCTGAGCATTGTGCGGCAAGAAACGCGGTAGCTCTCTAAGTAAGTAACTCTATTCCTAGCTTGCCTAAAGAGTTCTTTTCAGGGGGTTTAGAAGACATTGTTATTAACTGTGGGTACAAGGGCCAGGAAGGCCTGAAATCCTTCCTTGTGGAAGATTTGGGTTCGGAAGAGGTTGGGAAAGGGTTTCGATTGGATAGTATCCTTACATACAGGAGCCCTCTGCATGCAAATAGAAGAGAAAACCCAATCTTTGAATCGTGTTCAGGTGCGGGCATATCTGGTTTAATTGGACAGGGGAAGGAACCGAACGGTGTCTGGAAGGCGGTAGGAATAGGGAGGGGAGGATTTGGAGAGGAAGGATTTTGTGGAGACCCACTTCTTGTTGAAGTTAGGGAGGGATTTACTAAGGCAGAAGGGTTTTCGGGAGGAAGAGTGCCATTACAGGTTTTCTGAAACGCTCTAGGAATACGTTGTCAATGCAGAAGAGATTATCCTAGGAAGTGGGGAGGAAGGAGGCATCTGCAAACAAGGGGGGGGGGAGCTAATCAGGAAGATCAAGGAAGTCACTAACCTGGTTCTTAGGGTGGATATACAGATTGACATGGCCATGGAGGCTTCGGAACTAACATTGGTTGGCCAAGAAAAAGGGAATAAGTACTCTACAAACTATATTCAAGAATGGACAGAGAAGAATTGGAAAGATGCGTCGAACAAATCTTATACAGTCTTATCTCTAGCCAAGAGTTGGTTTATGATCAAATTCACTAAGAAAGAAGCTCTAGAATGGGCTTTGGGAAGGAACTAGCATTTTGGGAGACACCCGATACTTTTCAAAAAATGGAACCCACTGTTCGATGCTCAGAAAGAAAAGGTGGATGAAACCCCAGTGTGGGTTAGATTGCCTGGGCTCCCTCCCTTTCTGTGGACTTAATTTGTCTTCAAGGTAATCGAGAACCACTTGGGACTTTTTCTATAAGCAAATATGTCTTTTTTACAAACTAGAGAAAAAGGGATGGCTAGAATTCTAGTAAGCTTCAACACTCAGGAAGGATTGGCAGAAGAAATTAACCTTAAATATAGGGACTTTTCCTATACACAAATGATTGATTATGAACAACTTCCCTTTCGTTGTCATAAATGCCACAAATATGGACATTTGGCAAGGGAATGCCCACTGGGGTTTAGACGAAGAAGGAGGTAGAGAAAGGAAGGGGGTGCGGAAGGAATTCATGGGGAAAAGAACTTGAATAAGGATAATTTGGGCTTAGGAGAGGATCAGATGGAAGTAGATAAGATACAGGAGGATACAGTGGAAAAAATGGAAGTTCGGAAGGAGGAGAATCCAATCAAAATTCAAGAACAACAAGAGGATCCGATCAGGCTAGCGTCAGTGGAGGGAGATGGAAGGGGTCCAGCTCTCCAGCCAAAGGGTACGGCTCTGGAACCTAACCCCTCTCTCAATTCATCTTTGTTATCATTGCTCAATTCATTGTCCAAGCCTGGTCCCTCCAGGCTTATGAATTCAGATAACCTTCAAGTTAACAGTGTAATTGAACAATTGGATAGTATCATCACCTCTATTCCCGACTTCATCTGAACCAAAGCCCTAGGTCGTGTGAAGAGGCTGAAGAATTGGCCGTAACCCATTCTGTAAAACCTCACTACAATCTCAGACCTCATGATAAGAAACTTTTTCCTTGGGAGGTTGTGGGAGGGTTGGGTATACAACCTATACCTGTGGGGCCTCGTAAAACTAGAGGGAGGAAGACAAACATATCCAAGGCCCAACAGAGAGCCAAGATTGACATTGCGGATGGTAAACAACTTTCCATCTCAGGGGTGCTTAGAGCAGTGTAGAACCCCCCCTTGGTTACTCAATGATTATTATGTCTTTCAACTGTAGAGGACTAGCCAGTACTCCTAAAAAACTGGCCCTGAAGGCGTTGATTAACAATTACAATCCAGATGTGCTCTTATTGCAAGAGACACTGGGTGCTGGAGTGGAGGTTAACAAAGCTCTATTGAAAATGTTGCCTGGATGGACATTCCAGGCACTGGATGCCAAAGGTAGATCTGGGGGATTGGCAACTGGAGTGAAGGAGGGAAGGTTGAAGATCATTACTTCGTGGGGATTGGACCAGGCTTTAGGAGTAGCAATCTACTCGTTGGAGTTGTGTACAAACCTTTTTATCCTTAACATATATGGACCATGTCAGGATAGGGTGTCATATTGGAATAATATGTTCTCAAAGTCATTTATGGAAAACCTGAATATGGTGATTGGGGGGATTTGAATTTTTCTCTGGGATTCTCTGAAACTTGGGGACCCTCTACTCATGTTGACCCTCTCACTGAGTTTTCTTCAAACAAGATCTGTGAAAGGAAGCTGATGGACATAAACTTGATGAAGCCAAGACATACCTGGAGGAACAGGAAAACAGGGGAAGCTAGGGTGGCCAAGAGGTTGGACCGATTTCTCATGAGAGAAGAAGTAGTGGTCAAGATCCCAGTCTTTATACATTGGGTAGGAGAAGGAGGTGACTCAGACCATCTACCGATTCTACTTGAAATGAAAGGGTTAAATAAAAAGTCAGAATCTCCATTCGAATTCAATCCATCATGGCTAAAGGAGGACCCTTACAACAATTTGTTTAAAAAACCCTGGAGATTTGTGATCCCAAGCGAAGGAGGAGGGAAATATTTCTGGTTCATGGAAAATTTGAAAAGTTTAAAGAATGCAACTATTGAATGGGCCAAAGAGAAAAAAGTTAAAGAAGAAGAATACCTAAAACAGATAGGAGTGGAACTAGATCATCTAGAAAGCCCGGAAGAAGATGGATATGAAACCAAAGGTAAAAGGGATAGGATCAAAATGTTGGAGTCAAAGTGAAGAAATATTCTAGCTATTAGAGAAGAACAATGGCAACTTAAAAGTAGGGCAATTTGGCTGGGTGCAGGGGATGAAAACTCAATTTTTTTCCCAAATTATGCAAAAGGAAGGAAAAACTCAAATACTATTTGGTCTTTAAAATCAGAGGATGGAAGGCAGGCCAAAACATTTGAGGAATTGTCAATGATGGGGAGGAGCCACTTTAAAAATCTCTTCAAAGCTCCTCTAGAAGTGTCAATTGCGGAGGTGGTAAGGACAGCTCAATTTTTCCCAAGGTATCTGGAAGAGGAAAATGAAACTATCATGGGGAAGTAACTAGAGGGGAAGTTGAAGGAATATTATAGTCAATGCAAAAGGATAAGAGTCCAGGCCCGAATGGTTGGACAGTGGAGCTCTTTCAACACTTTTTTGAGACCCTGGGGAATGAATTGACTGAGGTTGTTGAAGAATCCAGGATAAAAGGGTCGATCTATGAACCTTTCAATTCCACATTCATATCCCTAATCCCAAAAAAGGATGACCCTTCGTCTTTCGATGATTTTAGGGCAATACCATTATGTAACTGCATCAACAAAATAATTGCAAAAGTAATTGTAGACAAATTGAAACCGATCCTTTCAAGGAATATTTCAAAAGAAAAATTTGGGTTCCTTGATGGCAGACAGATACATGAAGTAGTAGGAGTGACTTGGGAAACCATCCACAACATTAAAAAAAGCAGAAGGAAAGGTGCTATAGTGAAAATAGACCTATATAAAGCAGACGATCGTATCAGCTGGTTGTACATGTAAATTTTGTTGACTCATTTGGGATTTAACATTGGATTTATAGACTAGATTATGGGATGTTTAAACAATATTAGCTTTGTTATCTTGATCAATGGGGCGGCTACGCCTTTCCTTCAGAGTCAAAGAGGACTGCAACAAGGATGCCCTCTCTCCCCCCTTCTCTTCCTTCTAGTTGTAGAAGGCCTTAGTCAAATGATATTGGAAGCTAGGAGAAGAGGAGACATAAAGGGAGTAGAAGTGGCCATCAACTTATATATAACCCATTTGTTGTTCGTGGATGATATTCTTATCTCAGTGTTGGTAGAAGGAATGAAAACAAAGGCATTAAAACTTATACTAGAATTGTTTCTCAAAGCTATGGGAATGTGCATCAATAAAGAAAAATCATCTCTCATTCTGGAAGGTTTCACAAGGATGGAAACCAGAAATATTGCAAAGGATCTTCCATTTGAGGAAAAGAAGTTGGTTGACAGCTTCAAATACCTAGGGTTCCATTTAAAGCCTGACTCGTATAGGAACTAGGACTGCTATTGGCTAGTGGCTAAAATTGAAAACAAGATTAAACATTGGAGCTTCAAATGGTTATATAGAGCAGGTAGACCAGTCCTAATCAAATCTGTAGTAATGGCAATACATGTATATTGGGTGGCACTTACCTGGGTACCGAAAGGAATCTTGGAAAGAGTGAGGAGATTATGTAGCATATTTATGTGGGTTGGCTCTAAAGAGGACTCGGTACTCCCCTAGGTGGCATGGGACAAGGTGGCTAGGTCGAAGGAGTGGGGAGGGTGGGGTATCAAAGATCTCACAACTTTCAGACCATCTTTAGCAGCAAAGTTGGGATGGAGGCTATTAACGAAGGAAAACCTGTGGACAATGGTAGTAAAAAGAAAGTATATTGATCCCACCCCTCTGGATGAATGGATCAGGAAGCCGGATAAGAAAAATGCACAAGCGTCAGTAGTTTGGAAAGCAACTCTAGACTCAATCAAAATTATTGAGCAAGGACTCTCCTGGCAGGTGGGAAATGGAGAGAATGTAAGAATAGGGAAGGATCCATGGGTGGGATGAAATGAAGGTTTTTCCCTATCCCCGGGCATCATCAACCAGCTGGAAACAAGAGGGATCCATCATTTGAGCCAGATTGAGAAAGTTGGTCAATTGACAATTTGGGGCCAAGCATGGTTATCTGAAGGAGATCTAAACCTTGATCAGCAATGGATGGAGGAGTGGCAGCAATTTATCAGGGAACTGTCAAGATCGAATGTATGACTCAGAGACAGACCAAATAGGTTGAGGTGGGTATATGCTCCAACAAGGAATTATTCCCCAAAATATGGATACAACTTTCTTATGTCTAAGAAGGGATGGTGGAATCCGGAGTGGTGGGTAAAACACATATGGAAACTTAAATTTCCAGCAAAAGAAAGAATGTTTTTCTGGTGCATCCTTCGGAATAAATTTCCAACTTGGGATAATCTCCAGAAGAGGTCCAAGGTGGGACCGGGCTGGTGTTCCTTGTGCAAAAAAGATGAAGAATCAATACAACACCTATTCCTAAAGTGCCCCTTCAACAGAGCAGTGTGGTTGGAATCGGGGAGGTTGTTAAAGAATGGTAAGAGATGGGATGGTGAAGACCTTAGGGAGGTATGGAAAAATTGGTGGAAGGACTCTCAAGAGGAAAATCTGTGTAACTTACCTCTAATAATTACTTGGGGCACCTGGTTAGCCTGGAACCGAAGCATCTTCAAGGATCAGGCTCCTTCTCCTGAGCACATTGCTATTGAATGTGTTGCCATTTATGAGAGTATCCCTGAACCAATCCAGAAAACAAACTTTAGGGGGATAAGGGAGGAACAGATTAGGGGAAACATTCCTTGGGCTTATTTCGACGGGGCATCCGATCAAAGGAATAGGTGTGGGGCAGGCATGGTGATTCACTTGAATGCACAAAGAAGCCTAAAAGCTTCAGTGGGGCTAGGCGAAGGAACTAATAATTATGTTGAACTTCAAACTTTAAAACTTCTTCTTTGCTGGCTCACACACCTGGGAATTACTTTGGTTCAGATTTTTGGGGATTCTCTGAATGTCATCAAATGGTTCAATGGAGAGAGCAGATGTCAAAATTATATTCTATCTCCTTTGTTAGAAGAAGCCATAAATCTCAAACAGTTTTTTAATGCTATTATTGTATGTCACATTTAGAGGGAATAGAAAAATGCGGCGAACCAACTTTCTAAAGAGGGTGTGCAACAGGTTCTAGACCGTTGGCGCATAGAAGAAACAGAAATGAAGAGATCCGTGTGTCGGACCTTCCTCTTTTTTGACACAAAAAAATTACAGAGTCAATGCTTTAACAGTTTCTTTTTTTGCGCGACACTACTCAAACTTCTAAAATATGTTTTATATTTTATGCTTTGGAATAAACACAAAAAACGTTTTTGGTTTTTGGTTTTGTTTGCATGTTGCTAATACTATTCCTGTTTGGGTTGTTTTCCTCTTTGAGGAGGCCCGGGAACTGGAATCAGGGACCAATTTTGCTCATATTGAGATGGGAAAGTATCTTGCTTATGCTTACCAGCTCAAATAAAACTCTATGTTTAGATGATAAACATATCGTATTTAGAATTCTTAATTGCATATAGTATGTAACTTTTATTGCCTTAATAAAAAGTTCGATTTTTTCTTTGGAAAAAAAAAGGTCACACTAATTGACTTTGAAGAAAACTACTATTAATATTGGAGAGCAACAGAGACAAGGTATGATGTTTACTACAGTAGCTCAAGTTAAATATTTGAATGGTTTATGATTTCAACTACCCTTTTCATATGATTGATATGATAAAATGGCAAATCTAATAGGTGTCACAATTAGAACAGTGGAAGAAAATAGTTTCAGATTGATCGCAATAAAGATTTTTTGTAATTGACTATATTATTATTATTCATATTTTCTATCATTCAACAATGTTACATTGTCACATTGTCACTTTGCACTCAAAAGTTTGATTTCATCATTCAAGTTACTAACAGTGTCTCTCATCTCAACAAACTGAGGTAACTAAGAAAATTTAAAATTAAATTGACCAAATTAATCTTGGACATATTTAGCATATTTCAAATAATCAAAATAATTAGATGTTCGACAAATTTTGTATAACCGCAAACGACTAAAACCAGCTTAGATCCATCTCAACAATCTATCAAGCATAGGAGGGATCAAATTTTTTGAGGTGCAAACCTTTCCTCAAGTTTTACACTCAAAAACAAGGTTTGCACCTCGAAATATTTGATCCCTCTCAGCGTTTGATAGATTCAGGGTTAAAATGGATCTAAGTTGGTTGCGTCGAGAAGCGCTCTACAGCCGAGTATAGAGTAGATGTGTATGTGTAATGTAAGTATGTAAACAATTATAAATGTCATCTTAATTATAAATAAATAAACAAATAAACGATCAATGATGAGTGCAAATATTTAAATGTTGGTTAACTTGTTATATTTTGATTTTGTTATTAACTTGTGAATAGACATTGTTACAATACCATGACTTATCAATATTGCATGCCTAAAAACCATAACTTATTTCACAACCAAAATATTTTATAACAATACGACAAGATTCTTAACCATGAATACTCGCCCCCATTTTACCGTGGATATTATTAACTTGTAAAAATAAGGCTTTGTTACAATACCATGGGTCAATACCATGGCTTATCAAAACCATGTGCCCAAAAAACATAATTTATTTCAAAATCAAAATATTTTATAACAATACAAAAAAACTTTTAACCATGGATATCCATCCCCACTTTACCACGGGTATTATTAACTTGTAAATAGACTTTGTTAAAATACCATGGGCCAATACATTGCTTATCAATACCACATGCCCAAAAAACATAACTTATTTCACAATCAAAATATTTTATAACAATATAAAAATATTCTTAATCATGGATATTCACCCCCACTTTGTCATTGATACTATGAACTTGTGAATAGAATTCGTTACAATAGCATGGCTTATCAATACCACTTTACCATGGATATTATTAACTTGTAAATAGGCTTTGTTACAATACCATGGGCCAATACATTTCTTATCAATACAACATGCCCAAAAAACATAACTTATTATGAACTTGTGAATAGAATTTGTTACAATAGCATGGGATAATATCATGGCTTATCAATACCACATACAAAAAATGATAACTTATTTCACAACCAAAATATTTTATAACAACATGACAAAATTCTTAACCATGGATATTCACCCCCATTTTACAATGAGTATTATTAATTTGTAAATAGACTTTGTTATAATACCATGGCATATTAATACCACATGTACAAAAATCATAACTTATTTCACAATAAAAATATTTTAATTTAATTTATTTTTATAACATGTTTTTAATTGAAGCTAAAAGGAAAAAGGTTATAATTAGTTTTGAGATAAATCTAAACCCTCTATCATCACGACTACTAAAAATATTCCTACAGAAATTAAATTAAAGTTTTAATAAAATTAAAAATGAGAATGCTATTAAGGTTTTAATAAAATTAAAAATGAAAATACTTTTATATGTAAAGATATCAAATTTATATAATATAAATAGTATTAGTAAAAAGCAACATAGATCCATCTTAACTAAGGATCCAAGAAATGACAAGCGGCAAAGTGAAGGGAAGAGAGCGGGAAGGGGAAAGAGAGAAGAAGATAGTGACAAAGCTGGAGAAAGGGAGGAAAGAACAAAGACAGAGAGATAGAGGTGGAGAGAGAGAGGGAGTGACAAGGGAGAGATGGAAAGAGAGTAAGGGAGAGAGAAGAGGAGGGGAGAGAGGTAAGGGGAGAGGGAGGGAGATAGTGATAGAGTTGGGGAGAGAGAGACAGAAGGAGATATGGGGGGAGAGATAGAGGGAGGTGGGAGAGAAAGGGAGAGAGAAGGAGAGAGAGAGATGGAGTTGGAGGTGGGGAGAGAGGGAAGAAAGAATAGAGACATAGAAGGAGAAAGGTAGAGAGACAGAGGGAGTGACAAGGGAGTGATGGAGAGAGAGTGAAGGCGAGAGGAGAGTGGGAGGGAAGAGGAGAGAACGAGAAGAGAGAGAAAGAGAGAAGGGGAAAAAAGGGGCAAAGAGGAAGAGGGAGAGAGGGAGAGAGAGATATATAAATATGGAGAGAGCTTGTATGTTTAAGGGTTAAGATAGAGAGAGGGAATAAGAAGGAGACACATAGATACAAATATAGGAATTATATAGTATGATATAACCAACTTAGATCTATCTTAACTCAAATCTATCAAGGGTCGAGGGAGGTCAAATCTATCAAAGTGCAAATATTTCCTCAAGTTTTTTACTCAAAAAATAGGTTTACAACTCTAGAAATCCGGGGTTAAGATGGATCTAGGCTAGTTGGTCGAGAGGTGCTCTACAACCCAATATAGAGTAGATGTGTAAATGTAATGTAAGTATGTAAACAAATATAGAGTAGATATGTAAGTGTAATGTAAGTATGTAAACAATTCTAAATGTCGGCGTAGTTAAAAAATAAAGTTAAAAGTGATCTACGATGAGTGCAAACATTTAAATGTTAGTCCAATTGATAATAAAACGTTAAAGTAATAAAAATAATAAAAATTCAATTTGTTATATTTTGATTTTGTTATAACTTGTGAATAGGGATTGTTAAAATGCATACATTTAAATGTTGGTCCAATTAATAATAAAATGTTAAAGTAATAAAAATAATAAAATTCAATTTGTTATATTTTGATTTTGTTATTAACTTGTAAATAAACATTGTTACAATACCATGGCTTATAACTTATTTCACAACCAAAATATTTTATAACAATATGACAAGATTCTTAACCATGGATATTCACCCTCACTTTACGGTAGATATTATTAACTTGTAAAAATAAAGCTTTGTTACAATACCATGGTTTATCAAAACCACATGCCCAAAAAAACATAATTTATTTCACAATCAAAATATTTTATAACAATACAAAAAAAACTCTTAACTATGGATATTCACATTATTAACTTGTAAATAGGCTTTGTTACAATACCACCGGCCAATACCACCGGCCAAAAAACATAACTTATTTCACAATCAAAATATGTTATAACAATATAACAAGATTTTTAATCATGGATATTCACCCCCACTTTGCCATTGATATTATGAACAATAGACTTTGTTACAATAGCATGGCATAATACCATGGCTTATCAATACCACATGCCAAAAAATAATAACTTATGTCACAATCAAAATATTTTATAGCAATATGACAAGATTCTTAACCATGGATATTCACCCCCACTTTACCATGGATATTATTAAGTTGTAAATAGACTTTGTTACAATACCATGGGCCAATATCATGACATATTAATACCACGTCCAAAAACCATAACTTATTTCACAATAAAATTATTTTATTTTTAATTTATTTTTATAACATTTTTTTAATTGAAGCTAAAAGAAAAAAGGTTATAATTAGTTTTGAGATATATTTAAACCCTCAATATTCCCATAGAAATTAAATTAAGGTTTTAATCATATTAAAAATAGAATATTTTTATATTTAAATATATGAAATTTATATAATATAAATAGTATTAGTAAGAAGCAACATAGATCCATCTTAACTAAGGATCCAAGAAATGGCAATAAGCAAAATGAAGGGAAGAGAGGGAGAGGGGTAGAACAAAGACATAAAGAGATAAGGAGTGACAAGGGAGAGATGGAGAGAAGAGGAGGGGGGAGAGAGAAAGATGGGCGGGAGAAGATAGAGGTAGTTGGGAGAGAAAGAGAGAGATGGAGTTTGAGATGGAGAGAGGGGGGAGGAAGAAGAAAGATAGAGGGATAAAGGTAGAGAGAGAGAGGGAGTGACAAGGGAGCGATGGAGAGAGAGTGAAGGAGAGAGGAGAGTGGGAGGGAAGAGAAGAGAGAGAGAGAAGGGGAAGAGAGGAAGAGAGAGGGAGGAAGAGGGAGGGATAGGGACGGTTGTATGTTTTGGCGCTGAGATAGAGAGAGGGAATAAGAGAGACACAGATACAAACATAAATATTATATAGTATGATATAATCATCCTAGATTCATCTTAACTTGAATCTATCAAGCGTCGAGGGGGATCAAATCTCTCGAGGTGCAAACCTTTCCTCAAATTTTACACTCGAAAAGAGGTTTGCACCTAGAGAGATTGGATCCCTCTCAACGCTCGATAGATCCAAGTTTAGGATGGATATAGACTGGTTTTATAATAATGAAGATCTGACTTGCCCATATATTTATGTCATCTAATTTTACACGGGAATTTGTAAGTCATATATTTGTATGGTAGTAGGTTGTATTGAAAAATTGTTGATGCAGGTTTGTGTAGACAACTTTGCACTGGAGTTAACCACGGTCATTTATGTCAAATTGTCAAATTGCCTCATTAGGACGACTTATTGTGGCTCTCACAATACTTAGTAGGACAGCCATGGCTTCATTTGTCTTCATTGCCCCCAATACCTACATTAGTGTATGTGCTAGAGAGGCTTTTATGCTGACTACTGGAGTTTTAAATCATGTAGTTTGTCGTTACTTCTTGTCACATCATAAACCCAATTTTGGAGATGGCAATTCTGCAAGAATGTCTATAATGGATAGGTGAAATGTCATCTAGTAACTAATTTCCATAATATATTCTAAGCAAAAAGATAGGTGCCTCTAGAATTCCTATTGCCATCAAATTTATTCATTGTACATTGATGGGTGCAAAGAAGACAATATGAATGACTACTGTCTGAATCCATTCCATCAAAATACAATCTGTAACCAACAAAATAACTTGAGTATTATCCACTTTCCTTGGCCTGATTTATCATGCTATGCAGCGACTTCTTCAATGCGTAAGAAATACAATGGTTGAATTCAATAAGGTGTTCCACTAGAACCTGTCCTATGCCCTCTTGAGTAACTAGAGTTAGCAATCTCAATTGAGCCTCTCAAACTGTCAAAACGCATCTTCCTATCAAATCAGAAAACACGCTAAAACAAGTATTTTATAATTACGTGTAATGCTAATTATGAGGCGGCCCAAAACACCGAATAATCATGATATGTATTGTCAATGGGTTCTAGTTTGACCATGTGCACAAGGTCATGCAACAATTACGTGTATTTTATAAGATAGAGCCACGGGTAAAACATTTTTCATAAAGGTAGGTTCCTAAATAAAATGTTATTATACAGAACCTGCAAATTCATATGCATTTTTTTATAAAACTCCAGCAAGAAAACACTTATTTACTTCAACGAGATTTCAAATGCTCGATGACAGATAGGGACAGAAATATTTATAACATCCAACTCCCAAAGTAAGATTTTATCCCAAGATTTCATCAAGTATTGAAAAATGTCATGAATCATTATTCCCCATGTCAAATATTTTCCAGATGGAGACAGAAATATTTATAACATCCAACTCCCAAGCTAAGAGTTTATCCCAAGATTTCAACGAGTATTGAAAAATGTCGCGAATCATTATTCCCCATGTCAAATATTTCCAAACCATATACGATGGTACCACTGTTGGCTACCAGTGTCTGATATCAAAGCGATATATTAGTCTTTTTCAGTTTGCTATCGGTCCCCTCGCATCCTTTACTAGCATAAGAGTCAGAAGGCCATAACCCTATTGGGTAGGAACTTTTCTTCTTCAGTTGCAAAATTTGTGCAGTTCCTCAACCCAGACTACGGGACAATAAATGTGAGCATCAAGCACCTTTGGATGATGATGATAGCTGTATGGCCTCAAAGGCCTGATCCATGTCTTATCACGATTTGCTTACCTGTAATATCTTGAATGATAGTATAGATTGCTCATCAACCTTAACCACCTCATCAACTCCTCTGGGCCTTGCTAGGGCACTGCCCAAGATTAAACAAGAAACCCCGTGACCTCACAATCTCTAAACAGAATCCACGATAGATATTGGGGTGCTATAAATAAGTTTAAAAAGGATGAATAGATTTCTTATTGCTCCAAAGTTATATTAGTGGATAATTTTGTATTTATGCATGTTGACTTTAACTTAAACTGAAAATGCCTTGTTCTATCCCTTGCTGTATTACATACAATCCACCATTTTAGGACATCTGTGGGCATTAATATGTTTATTCTTTCTTCTCTGCATCTACCTATGTGAGTTGGGGGTAACAAATAGACACATAAATCAGTCATATGAAAGCCCTCGAAAACTAAAGTGCATTACAACAGGCTCATCCCCCATAAAGCAGCCAATTTACACCAAAACTAAAAGAGGCGTTGAATTACACCCTTTTAAAGAATTAGATAATAAACCAGTAATGTGAAAAGTGGAACTCGCAGAACTGGCCATCCCTTATATTGTACAACTTTGGAGTCTGGACATTCCACAAGACTTTGAGCTTCCTGAACCTTGAACAGCCCATTCTATTCTCCACATATGTTAGCACGATGTCAATAATTTAAATGAGAAATAATTTTTTTTACAAACATATTGAAGACATCCAACAAACATAATTCTCTCTCCTTAGCCTCCAAAAACATAACTTCTGCATCAGCTAATAGACCTCCTTTACCCAATAACCTCTCAATCATCTAAACAGAATTTCCGAGTTTCATTCTGCAGAACTCACGTTACATCTCTTCCGATAGGATCAGCATGGAGAATTACCAGGTCCCTTGAACTGTAGAAAGCGAAACCCAATTCATCCAGAACAATCCCTGAATACTGCAATAGCCATCTTCTTAAAGTGGTGTTGCAAAGATCTGACTTTGAGTTTCCAAAAAAGGTGACAATAGGACAAAGCCAAGATAGACATCCACCGAACAAAAATCTACTAATGCTGTTTTCATTAGCAGTTCTTATGAAACATTTTTCTTTGAAAGCGTTACTTGATTGTCTTGTAGTGTAGGATTCTTTGAGTTCTCATCCGGCAATGCCCATGACAATAAGCGGCCTGATGCATCACCACTAAGTAACTGCTTCAAGTCACTTGAGAGATAAACTGCTGTAACAGGTTGTTTATGCGCCTTAAGAACCTTCAATAGAATAAGACGATACTCAGGCACTGTGATTCCAACATCCAGACCATCAAATGAATCCGATAATTTGCTTCTAGCAGATGTATCACTGTTGATAGAAGTTGAACCTGCACTTTGATTTTCTCTATAAACACCTTCCTCAGTCACATGTACCATGTGCCAGACCTTAACAGCACCGCTCTGATGACCAGTTATATACCAATTTGTCTCCATCCAGTCTGAAAAGCTTGAGCTTGTTACTGAGATAGCAAAATCTGAAGGCAATTGTGAAGTATTTACAACAGCTAAACAATCACCGTTTATACTCCATACAGAAAGCATAGTACCAGCTGCTGTTACCACCTCACCAGTCATTTCATTTGCATATACAGCTGAAGCTGGCGCTGGAAATTTTGGAAGCTGCCTCACAAATTCAAGGCTGATGAGGTCCCAGAAAATAACACTACAGTCTTCAGATCCAGTAACAATCAAACTGTAAGGTTGGCAAACAGCTATGCATGTTACTTTTCCAGTGTGTGCACACAAAGACCTTTGCAAATGTAAACGGCGCTGACCACGAACACCATCCTTCCGCAGCCGCCAGACTAAAACCACACCATCATCACTGCCAGTTACTATAACTTTTCCATCACGGCTAATTCCTGCACATTGCACTTGACTGCCACCATGAGGTGCCTCATGAGTTGAAATAAGTTTTTCCTGGTCATACAAAATAATACGCAAGCTACGATCTGGAAAACCCCAAGAAATGTACTTGGTGTATGACCTAGGTTTGAGCAAGCAGTTCTGACCAGCCACGAGAATTTTTTCATGAAAAATTACAATCTGAGAAACAGAGGATATGGTCTTTCGAACTTCCTGTGCTACTAAAATGTTGGAATTACGGAGTACATGCACAGGGAGTTTTTGATGGCAACGCCGCTTGACATGTGGCTTGAAGAAGAGCTGTCTGGGAGTCTGTCCAAAATGATTTATCTGAGCCAAAATAGAAGCCTTCATTCCTGGGTCTGATACAGAATCAATATCTACACTTCCTTCATATGTATAATGATAGAAAACATTGGTTGCTTCTTCAGCAGCCTGTCAAAAAGATGACACTTTAATATATCAGTAGTACATTAAACCTCACCACAAAATTGCTTTCATTTGAGTATGTAACTGGCATATGGTGCCAAATTGCCAATTAATCATTATATAATTTAGAGATACTATGTAATTTACCTTTCCCCTCTGTTGAAATCCGAATATAAGGTCTATCCAGTGGTGCAAATGTTCCGAAACATATTCAGATTCCAAAGCTTCCCTGTGCTTGCGAATGAATTCCCGGGCACTCCCTTTTGCCCAAGGAGGCAGTAAAACATTTTCAACCTGAAGAGCAAAAAATACAGCAAAACATGTAGCTATCAAAAAATGAATTGATTACACAAGCCAAACAAACAATAAGAACTAAAATGCGAAAATTCTGACTAATATGCCTTTAGTGTTATACATACTCCAACCATCAAGAATTTACAAGCACCAAGTGAAAATGGGTGCCTTCTACACTAGGTTTTGCTACTCTTTAGATCTATTAGTCAGTGACAGATTGATACAATATTAGTCTTCAATTCCATCACAAACTCTCCCATTAAGAAGAATGTCTTTATTGCTTTAGGATTCTATCTTACACACCTTAACTGTAGTGCCACATGTAGAACTGCTTCACTGATTGCTTTTGGTTGTTTGGAAGCAATGAACATTAGTACAATTTTCTTCTTTTAAAAGCCATAGACTAATATTTATATCAGACCATCCAACTGACAGATGATTTATACCAGTAAACATACAATGCTAGATATACTCCCCCATTTGGAAGCGAAAGAGATAAAGCCTGCCCTTGTTCAACACTGATTGTTTGACCACCTGAACAATGAAGCTCTCAGATGGAGACCAACCTGTGATTGCTGTATCCCGGTGCCATGTTGTGTGCATCTGGGCCAACTAACAAAAAGGGATGGTTGGGACAGCGGTGACATGCCGTAAGCTATGGTCATCAACCACTAACAACCTCCAATCCATCCACTTCCCGAGATCTCTAAACCAATCTCCAAGAGTTCAGAAATTAGATTTTATGCTATTGTCAAGCTGTAGCACAAGCATGAGTTCCTATCTAATTCAAGGTGGTTGTGCTATATAAGGGTATGAATTGTCCTTATCCAACTAAAGAATGATAGTGCTTAGTACGTGAAACAAACTATTAAACTCAAACCATATGGCAGAGATCATAGACAAAAATTCATCAAAACAGAAATTGAATCAACCGCACTTATTCAATCGTGCATGACTGTTCTACCTGAGAGGACAGTGCATGAAAACAAATTCCGAAGATTGTTCAGCTATTTCAGAGCCTTCAGAAAACATATATTATTGAACATTTTAAAATTCCTATTCAATAATGCTTGATACATCTTAGTGTCTTTTAAGAGACCTATATTATTACTTGACATTTCCCCAGCTAAAATAATATGCGTGCATTACACCCACATTTAGAACCTTTTGGAGACCACAACTATGCCCAGGTAAAAATTGGATGCTTCAGGAAACATGCAATTCTAGAGTAGAGAGACAATCCTGCGAGAAAGGAAATATAGATACTTCAGACAACCTTATGTGACTATCGTCAAAACCAGTATACAGTGACCATTTATCGGTCATCTTCCTATAATGCACACCTTCAATATTCAGGGCTTCTGTACCAACGAAATGTTATCTAGAAATGCTTGTCAACAATGACGAGGTTTATGGGGAAGATGAGCATGATGTTATTTGAAACCAGCACATATGTCTACTACACTCACCCAAAGCACATAGATGGAATTCAAATGCAGACTTCAGTTCACTAATAGATCAATGATCAATATTACCGTCTGTCATGTAGGGAAATTGATCCCAGACCACACTTCATAGGAGGCAACTTTTAAAAAAGAAGAAACAAAGGGCAAACAAGACTTGTATTCCTTTTAAAGGATGGCATCATTAACAGGAAGGAAACACCACCCAATATCAGCTAAAACTTAGCACTCAATATACAACAGATATACAAACAATTTTTCAAAGAGCACAAAGATCTTCATTCACCACAATACATACAATCTTTAGCATATTCATTAAACTATATATCGAGAAAGAGGTTTATACGCATATTTCATCATGTTGTAAATGCATATTTCATTAATCTTAAACTGGAACAGTTACAACATGAATAATGAAGACCAACTGAAAGATACCTTCTCTCCTGACTGCTTTACTCCCAAGTTAAGGTGAAAGCGGTTCTCCAAGAATTCTGGCATGTAAAAGAATTCTGGAACTAGTTCCTTCACATCTGATGTGTTGCTTTTCCCTGCAGCACTTAACCATGTGTCCCTCACACTGTTAAAAAGTCGGTCAGCATGGTCGAACTGGCCACCTTGTAGTGTTTGGTTTTCAATACTAAAAGGTGGCAAGCGTAGAAGGTAGAACAAAACAATGCCAGCACTTGAATAGTGTGAACCATAATGAAACTTTGGAACATCTGGATCATCCCAACTTTCATATCTGCAATCAATATCATCGTGATCAACATTTATCATTTCCCAAATAAAAAACAAATTAATAATATTCAAAAGGATGAGGCTAACAAACTTGAATGAATGGCGACTACCTTTTCTTAAATTCTTCCTCCCCTTCTACTGTTTGGCATCCCATTGGTTTGTCAAGCTTACGAAAGCTGCTTGGATTTGTCAAGTCCAGTGTTTCACTTTCATAATCTGCAAGTACCCATGGAAAAACTGGATACTGTGTAAGGTCATTATAACCACGTCCTGCAAGAGTGTTGAGGTGCATGAGGTATTGGAAATTGCTGATCTCTCCATTCTGCCATCTTTTGCAGAAAGATTTTGCCATGATTTTAAACAGACGACTCCCTTCATTACTCTCCTGCTTTGATGAACCCGATATGGTTGTATCTAACCTACTAATCAAAAGCAACTCAAGTATCAGAATTATGATAATACCTCCAATGTTTCAAGATCTTAACACTGGCCCATTCTCATAAACATTTTATTCATCTTGCAACCAACAATATTGCAGGTTAAAACCCTACCACAACAGCACATTAGACAAAACCTTAGAGAGCTCCACTCTCATCACGATTCTCATAAAAGAACAATTAAAATGCCATAAGCTTTCACAGGCCAATGTAACAGCCAGGTTGACAATAGCATCGATGGGAATTTGACTTCCTTGTGTCATGCATATTTGGTTCAGGGGAAAAAATTGTATTCTGCTGGAGATTCAATTATTCATCATCACAAGGACAATTATTCAGAATCACGCAGCCAAATTGTTCCTCCATTGAAAAGAACCTCTACTCACTTCTTTACTTCATATAGTTTGGTCTCAAAATAAATCCAGTAGCTGATAGAATGGGTATTTGATGACATACAGAACTCAAAATGAAAATGGTAACTCAAACATGCAGCTAATCCAAAGAAGAAACAAAATCATAAAAGAACTACTGACAGAATGTCACTGAGAATGTCACTGTAATTGGAATCTGGATGGGCAAAGGAAAATATATATATATTGTGAATCCAAGTGCACATTATTTGGTTACTTCCCTAAGAAAAGAAGAATAAAAGTCATTACCTATTGAAGACCTTTGATTGATTAATATATTAATGTCCATGAATGGACTAGGAAAACAAATTACATAAGACAACACCTAAACATGTTATTTGAGAAACTTTCCAGTGAAACAGCCCAGCATAAGACAGCATCAACAAGCTCTTCTCTGAAACAAGTTTAGACTGTGGGTTGGGCATGCAAGTGGCATGACCGGCAAGTTCTATTTCATACTGTATGGTTGCATAATTGATTCGACAGGTGAACGAGGAAGTAGCAAATGAGTGGGAGCAACATGGGTGTGACCAGAGAGCTATTTTGAGAGATGCAGGTTCTTTTGAGGAGACTAGCAAAGAGTGCGTGGGTCTGAGTATAGACTTCGGGGTAAGTCCGACTGAAGTGCACGTTTGAAGGTGCAGGTCCAAGGTGCAAGTCTGAGGTTCAAGCCCACAGTTCTATTCTCCCAACCAATGGGTGAATAGGGTGGGTTGGTCTCATCCGTGGGGTAACCTGAGCTTGTATTTTGAGGTTGGTTCCTGTATTGCTTTTGAAGAAGATCAAAGTCTGCTTTCGTTTATTAATTGGGAACTTGCTTCAATCTCTTGGGACAAAGATTTTCGGGTTGTCTCCACGTTTATACTCTAAGGTTCATAAATCAGAGTATATATAGCTGGTATAATAGAGTTAGAGTGTTGTGTATAAATGAATGAGACTAATTCTTTGTCAAGTCACAGTTATTGAAAGAAATGTCATTGATGTCAAAGGTTGTCCTAATGAAAGAGAAAGTTACATATTCAAATAGCATATTTTGAAATATTGTTTTCGGATTCTTGTTGCCCCAATTGGATACCCTATCTTTGAATGAATTTTACTCCATTTAACTAGCTCAAATGGAAGTATAGCATACATGGTTTGCAAGCTTATTCCGAGACCTTCCCAATGCTATATGGCACTCCCTCTAACTACTCAAGGTTGAGGAGAAATGATTTTTCGAATATTCACTGTACATTCTACCAGTTGCACATGTCGGCCCAGCTAGTGGACAAGTCGGCCCAGTCTAGACCCCAAATGCACTATAGGTAGGCGCGAGAAGAAGCATTTCAAGTCACTCAAGCAAGTTCAGATATGTTCAAACAAGTGAAGAAAAAGAGTTTTGAGGTTCATACCTCATGAACCAAAAGTGAAGAAGAGCTAATTTGGAGACTTTCTGGGGAAGAATTTTGGCACATTTTTTAAGGGTTTTTGGCTTATTTTGGAAAGGTTTTTTGGCTTATTTTGGATGGATTTTTGGCACAATTTTTTAAGGTTTCTAGTCTTGGTTAGAAGATTGATTGCAAACCTATTCATGAGGTCCAAATTCTATCCCCTTTGAAGGTCGAATTCCAGTGTGGAAGGCCAAGTTTCAGGCCTATCCTGGGAGTAGTAACCTATCCCTATTGAGGCCAAATTTCAGGACCGAAGTTTTGGTACAAAGAAGGCCAAATTGAAGCCTGTTTTGAGGGCCAAATCCTGGTGTGTTTGAAGGCGAGTTTCAAGTCTGTTTTGAAGATCTACCACTGTTCTCTGCTGAGGAGGCCGAACCCTATGGAGGAAGCAAAGTTCTAGAAGCCAAGTTATGATTGCTTGAGGGTTGATTTAGGTGCATTAAAGTCCAAGTTTAAGTCCTGGTTTGGGGTCCGTTGAGGTTGAGTTCTGCAAATAAGGACACTAAGTTCGAGAATTCATTTGTTGAGGGAAGTTTTGTTGCTAAGAAAGTCGTGCTTAAGAAACCAAGTGCTTGTCTGAAGGATAGAGGAGCAGCTTCCAACAGCGCAGACTTTCTTTGACTAATACTGACTCTTGTACAAGCTTTGGTGTTGGTAAATCAGGGAGTTGGTGCTAATAAACTGGGGAGTTGGTGCTTCCTTTTAGTTGGTGTTGATAAATTTGAATGTGCTCTTTATATATATTAAGAAAAGCATTCCATGGTTTTTTCCCACTTTGGACTTCCACGTAAATACTTACCAGTTTTGCTTTGTATCTATGAATGCATTTACAAGTTTTTAAAATTTAAAACTTGTTAATACCGATTCACCCCCCTCAGTATTGTTGAAAATTCCAACAACGGTGCCCTTGAGCAATTAGATATAAACAATGAGAACCTTGTTGCGTGGAATGTGAGATCTGGAAGATGAGTGGAACAACGAAAGACCAGCATAGTGGAATACCAGTGTTGTGAAGCAGTTATGAAGCAGAGTAAAGCTAATTGTTGTGCACGTTGACCGTGGCAGGCCATTGAACAAAGGAAAACAAGAATCGGTATTGATAGGTCCATGGATGAAATCGAAAAAGTAGGTTGGTGCCTACTAATTCGTTGAGTTGGTTCTCAGCTAGGGGATTGGAGTCTCATGTAGGTTGGTGCCTACAAAGTGGCTAAGTTGTTACTCTAACAGGGGACTAGAAAGTAAAAACTCTTGTAGGTTGGTGCCTACAAAGTGGTCGAGTTAATACTCAACTAAGGGACTGCAATCTCCTGTAGGTCGGTGCCTACAAATGTTGTAAGCTGTTGCTTACTTTGTACAAGGAAGTTTATAAAAGATTTACAAAGATAAATTGTATAAGTGTCTCTTATATAAAGATTTGTGTTTCATGATTTATGTTACTTAAATGTTTTAAAAGCTGAAAATTGTTAAAAGTAATGAAATATTGATTCACCCTGCCTCTCAGTATTTCCAACAATTGGTATCAAAGCAGGTTCCTTCAGACACAACCTAACAATTGGAAGGTAGACCTTGGAAACACAAATGGAAACACAAATGGCAATGTTAAGAACGCGTAACGCCAAACCCCTAAAGGAAGTTTCCTCCATAGTCATGAATACGGAACCTTTTAAAGAAGATGAAGACAAATAGAAGAGAGAGTCAGATGTAGAAGAAGGTTACACCATTGATTTTGAAGCAGAATATGGTGCAGCACTAACACAAATAGTCAAGCTCAAAAAAGAAAATATAAGGCTTAAAAAGCAATTGCAAAATCTTCAGGAGAAGAATCATAACATTGACGAAACTAAAGTAGTTATTTTGAGACTTCAAAAGAAAAAAGAGAGAAGAAATGTTGACAAGTCTGTTGAAGGAAAAGATTGAGGATTATGAGAAGCTGGAAGCAGAAGTTGATCAAAAAATGAAAGAGCAAGAGTGAAAGATTGAAGAAGTGATTTCCTTGAAAATTCAGCTAGAAGAAGCTAAGAGAACAGAAGATGTTATGAAAAGCCAGTTGAAGGAAAGAGAAGGAAATTGTGAGAAGCTTGAAACCAAAACTGTCATTAAAGAATAAAGTAGACAAGCTCAACAAGAACTTGAAAAGTTCTCAAATGTTAGGAAATACTCCCGGCAGTTAAAGATCACCATACAACAAAACAGGTCTTGGTTATGTTAGCGAGATTTCATATAAAGAAGATGCAAGCCTTACGACACCAAAAAATAAAATTGAGGAAATGCTTGAATATCATCGAAATATTCTTCAAAGCCCCAACCATAGTGGAAGCAAGGGAAGAAATAAGAATGAGTTTAGAATAGCTACTACACCTAGAAGTTATTAGAAAAATGCTACTTTAGTGATTAATGTTGTTTCTATTTTCTGTCTTATTAGCAGTTTCTTAGATGAAACTTGTTGTTTCTGTTTCTTAAGTAGAAACTTGTTTCTATCTATGTAAATACATTTGTATTATTTATTGAGCTTCATAGCTCCTTGTAAATCAATTCAATCCATTCATTGATTATGGTATCAGAGCTTAGGTATTTTTTCGAAATAATTTTTCACTGTTTGAAAAATTTTGTGTTGCATTTCGAAATCGCTCTCTAGGAGTCTGAAATTTTTTTTTGGGCACATTCACCGAGTTTTTAATCGAGCGGTTATTGTTTTTGATCCAACGCTATTGATCAAACCGTCAATTCAATATTCCAGGACATGAATTTTTTTCATAGTCGTAGAATTGAAGTGGATGATTTCTGCGAGGGAAAGGGATTCTTCGTTTTTTCGTTCTGCTCATTTTTGCATAGTCGGAGGCTACGATTATCATTGGTATTGTTCTGTATTTCTTCTTTCCTCCTCTACCGTGTCGTGCCGTGCTCCGGAGAAAGTGAGAAATTTGTGGCCCGTGAACGGCGACCACCATCCCCACAAGTCCGGGTTGAGCAGAATCTGACAGCAAAGTCTGGCGTGCTTGTCGTATTCCTCTCTCAAGGCCGACAATTTAAGGACATAGATCTCGTCTTCAGAAGGCGGGCGCAACTTGTCAAGCCATTCGATCAGCCCAGCATTGGCTAGGGTCTTCAGCACAGTCTGTCCGGTCAAACCCACCACGGAGTGCCGACTCCCTTCGGGATTTATTGCAATCAGCTTCACTAGCCGATCCGCGACCTTCAACGTGCGGGATTCGAATTAGGGACGGCAAATTAATTAACGGAGTAGTGTGTAAACGTTGAGCAAATCGAGGAGCATCGTTTTTCATGCCTCGATTTTCAAGTCAGCAGATTTGATTTTTGTTTCCAGCACTTATCAAATTTAGTCCGGATCAACCGACATCTGCATTGAAATCTGTCCCAGACTCCTTTGTTGTTTTCTGTGTCTTGGGAAACGTGCAGATGGCCTCGCTAACCAATATGATGTTGGAAGGCAATCAACACTTTAATGGCACCAATTACAACATCTGGAAACAGAGAATGTTGACCATTTTTTAATATAGGCGTCTTGACCAGCTTATTTTGGGTAAAGAGCTCTGTCCTGGTACAGCTGGTACCGATCAAGATAAGTTTGATGATCGAAATCGAGAGGTTGTTATGCTTCTCAAACTCTCTGTGACTGATGATCAATTACCACAGATTCCTTTCGGCAAGACAGCTGCCGAAATCTGGCAACATTTGAAGGAATTGCACGAGATATCCGACAAGAGCAGAGCTTTCTTTCTCAAGAATCAGTTGTTCTCCATCATGATGGACGAACATATGTCTCTACAGGAACATCTTAACAGGATTAAAGACCTTCGAGATCAGCTCGAAGCCATTGGTCGGACCATGGAGGAAGAAGATATGGTAGTCATCACTCTGAAAAGTCTACCAAAATCTTATGAGCACTTCATAGAAACACTCAACATTACCTCCACTAATGTTGATCTGAAGTTTCCGGAGTTATGCACCAAACTCATGCAGCAGGATCGTTGGAAACAACAGTTTGGTAGTGGTGCTTCATCAGCCTCCTCAGAAAATGCTTTTGCTGCCAAATATCAGTCCTCTCAGTCCTTTCAACAGAAAGGTTCTTCTCAGCTTTTTGATCTTGCTAGGAAGAAAAATGTGCAGTGTAATTACTATCACAAATTCGGCCACATGAAGAAAGATTGCCGACAGAGGATTGCTTCTGAACAGAAGAAACAGGGAGGGCCCCATCAGACAACGAATGTTGCAGAACATTCCGAGCAGACAGAATCTGCCTTTTACGCCTTTATGGCTAAAAGGTCTTCAGATCATTCTTTGTCTTCGGCCTGGTACATTGACTTTGGTGCATCATGCCATTTCTCTCACAGGCGTGACTGGTTTATTGACTTCTCACCTTTCAATGATTCAATAGTATTCGGCGGAGGTGAAGAGTACACAGTGGTTGGCAAAGGTACAGTTCATATTCAGTCTGGTGGGCGCACACTCATCTTCATGAATGTGTACTATGCCCCTGGTATGGAAATTAATCTGTTGTCTGTCAACCAGATTATAAGGAACTCTCCTCAGCTTGATGTAGTGTTCATTGCGCACAAGTGCTCCATTATCGATAGGGACACTAGTCTTACGGTTGCTGTTGGCCTAGGGGATCATGGTCTATACAGGCTTCTTGACACTGGAGATTCTCCAGAAGTAGCTCTAGCAACTCGTGTTTGTCCCATCAGCACTCTGTGGCATCAGCGATATGGGCATCTAAACATGCAGTATCTCTCTCAGCTCTCTCCGGAGGAACTTGTCTCAGAGTTACCTGATATTCAAACTCAGCAGTTGGGAGTATGCGGTGCTTGTCACGCTGGCAAGCAACATCGGTCTTCATTCAAGGATGGAGAATCTTGGCGCGCATATAAGGTACTCCAATTAATTCATGTTGATATTTGTGGTCTTATGCATACATCTTCTATTACTGGTTGCAAATATTTTTTGCTTATTGTAGATGATTTCAATAGAAAGATGTGGGTGTATTTTCTAAAATATAAATCTGATGTATTTAGTATCTTTCAGAAGTTTAAATCCTTAGTTGAAAAAGAGTCTGGCTGTAATATCATAACTCTTAAGACAGATAACCGGGGGGGGGAATTTGTTTTTCTGCTTTCTCCAACTTCTGTGATACTCATGGCATCAAACGCCAGTTAACTACACCCTACACTCCTCAGTAGAACAATGTTGCCGAACGCCACAACCGTATGGTTGTTGAAATGGCTCGTTCCATGTTACAACCTATGTTGCCAGGAAACGTGGGTTCGGGGACGGGTACGGGTGCGGGGACGAGGACGGGTACGTTATTTTTCGAAACAGGGTGCGTGGGTTCGTCGGGAATACATTATATACGTATATATATATATATATATATATATATATATATATATATATATATATATATATATATATATATATATATATACGTATATAATGTATTCCCGACGAACCCACGCATATATATATATATATATATATATATATATTATAAATTATAATATATATGAATTTGTATATTTTTCAACTTTAAACAAGAAAACTAAAATGTCTATGATTTAAACTTTAAATATTTAAACATGCACATCATTGAACATTCAACATTCACAATGAAATTTCAAAATTTCTACTCTGATATTAAGTGCAAATTGGAGTTTACATATTAATAAGAATCATGATATATGTCCATTTTCATACTACATTGAAAATTTGTCTTAAGGCATCTCGAAACAAGAACTGGGAAATTTTAAAATACTTAAATAAAAATATCTAATAGTGAACAATGGCTTCCTCAAGCCATGTCATCAGCATCACTCAGATCTTTAGTTAACATGCTCTCCAAGTAGGGATCACTCTCATCTTGAGTCTCTTGCTCATCCATAACAGTTGGAGGTAGCTCAATAAGGCCATCTAGTTGTATCTCCTCGTCCACACACATAGCATCGTTTGTGTATTGGTCCCATCTCTTGAAAGGACCCTCCTTGTATCCAGGGTCTTTTCGAGATATGAGACGAAGTGTGCTATGAACATACACTAAGTTCTTTGCCTTCTTTGAGCCCAACATATTTCTCTTTACTAAATGGATAAAGGCATAGGTACTCCAATTCCTCTCGCAAGATGAAGAACTAACTACCTAGAATATTAGGGGAAGCCCATTAAATTAATTAAAGATTAAAAAATAAAAACTAAAATGAACCCCAAAGAACCCAAAAGAACCCGATTTTTGGGGTTTCAAGTACCATCACAGGGTTCTCCGTACCCATCAAGACAAAAGAACCCAATTTTTTTTAATGAAGAACCCGGTTCTTCATAGAAGAACCCGGTTCTTATGGGTTCTTCTCAGAAGCACCCAAACCCGAATCCGGTACTTGGGGACGAGAACCCGGGACGGGTTCGAGAACCCCACACCCGAGTTCGGGAACCCATGCAACATAGGTTACAACACAGGAATGTTCCGAACAAATTCTGCGTTGAAGCAGTATTTACTGTTGTCTATCTTCTTAACCGATCTCCTACTCAGGTTGTTAAGGGGAAGACTCTCGAAGAGGTTTGGTCTGGTCGTAAGCCTAAGATCAGTCACCTCAAAGTATTTGGCTCAGTTGCATATGTTTGGATTCCAGTTGCTAAGCGCTCTAAGTTGGATTCCAAAAGCCAGAAACTCATGATGACAGGGAACAGTGATCATCACAAGGCCTATAGGTTGATAGATATAGCCACTGGTCGTCTTAGCCTCAATCGGGACGTAGTATTTGATGAAGACAGAGGATTCTTTCAGTCTCCTTCTTCTGAGCAGTGTTCTGAGGATCAGCCTCATAGTGTTCTTCTTCCGGTAGATCCACCTGATGGGAGGGATGATGCAGCATCAGTATTTGATGATGCACTACCTGAGCTTCCTCCAGAAAATAACCCTCCTCTTGTTGCTCCTATTGTTCCTGAGCCTTCTCCATCTCCTCCTGATATTGGTTCCTCTACTCTCCGGCCTAAATGGTGGGCTAAAACCATTGGTGATCTCTAGGATAATGAGCTCCTTGAAGGTGGAACTTCTAGACATAAGAGCAAATAGCAGTCTACAGTAAATTTTGCTCTTATGGCTAACCTGCACAATATTTTTGAGCCTCAAACCTATTTAGAGGCTAAGGGTACACCTGAGTGGGAACAGGCTATGGAAGCTGAAATCCAAAGTTTTCAAAAGAATCACACTTGGACCCTTTCTGATCTTCCTGCAGGGAAAAAGCCCATTCTCTGCAAATGGGTGTATAAAGTGAAATATAAAGCTGACGAAACCCTAGACAAGTATAAAGCTCGCCTTGTTGCTCGAGGGTTCTCACAGAAGGAAGGCATTGACTACGAGGAGACCTTTGCTCCTACAGCCAAGATGAGTACCATACGGCTTGCCCTTGCCTTAGTAGCTCAGTTCAATTGGAAAGTCCATCAGATGGATGTAAAGAGTGCCTTTCAACCTCCAGGATTCAAGGTTGTCGGTCAAGAACAAAAAGTCTGTAGATTAGTCAAAGCACTATATGGTCTGAAACAAGCTCCGCAAGCTTGGCACATGAAAATTGATCAGTACCTCATAGATCATGGTTTTCAGCGGAGTCCATCTAATGCAAACCTATATATCAAGCATACTGGTGATGATATTCTGTTTGTGGTTGTCTATGTGGATGACCTTATCATTACTGGCAGCTCAGCACATTTGATACATGGGATCAAACAGGATTTGTGCAGCACTTTTGATATGACAGATTTAGGACTTCATCATTACTGTTTGGGGGTTGAAGTCTGGCAGACTGAGAACAACATCTCTCTCTCAATCCAAGTATGCCAGAAATCTTATGGACAAATTCAAAATGCAGGATTGCAAACCTGCTACGACTCCTATGGAACCAGGGCTCAAACTTTCAGCTCAGTCATCCTCACCCCTTGTGGATGAAACTTTATTTAGGCAATTAGTGGGCAGTCTCATCTACCTTACTGCCACTAGAACTGACATCAGTTTTGCAGTGAGCTACATTTCCTGCTTCATGTCAGCTCCTAACGCTGATCACTGGATAGCAGGCAAGCATGTGTTGCGTTATGTGTGTGGCACTCCTGATTATGGACTTGTGTACACTCGAAGTTCCAATCCTATACTCAGTGGTTACACAGATTCTAACTGGGCCAGTTCGGTTGATGACCGCAAATCTACAGCTGGGTATGTGTTTAGTCTGGGATCCGGTGCTGTCACATGGACTAGTAAGAAGCAGCATGCAGTGGCTCTTTCCTCAACAGAAGCAAAGTATCGGGGAGCAGTTAAGGCATCTTGTGAGGCAGTTTGGCTTCGACGTATGCTTGCGGATATGCATGTTTCCCAGGCCGGTCCTACTCCTTTGTTCTGTGATAATCAAGGAGTGCTCAAACTTGCCAAGAATCTAGTCTTCCATGAACGAACAAAGCATGTGGAAACCCATTGTCACTACATTCGACAGTTTGTTATATGTTCCCACAACGGACCAGCCAACAGACATCCTCACCAAGCCCCTTGGTCCTAATAAATTTGTAAAATTTAGAGGGTCTCTAGGCGTTGTAAATAGATTGAGCATTAAGGGAGGGTATTAGAATAATGCTACTTTACTGATTAATGTTGTTTCTATTTTATGTCTTATTAGCAGTTTCTTAGATGAAACTTGTTTATATTTCGTAAGTAGAAACTTGTTGTTTCTATCTATGTAAATACATTTGTATTATTTATTGAGCTTCATAGCTCATTGTAAATCAATTCAATCCATTCATTGATTAGAAGTTATGTTGATGCCCTGAAGAGGTCCCTACACAATACAAGCAACAGTGAAATAAGAGACAAAGATTAGCAAGGAGTTGAATCTTATACAAAGCAAAACAACTTCAGAAGAGTTGCTTCATCAAGACAATCCTTCTCAACCAGATGTCCTTATCAAACCTCTAGAAGCAATATTGCAAGCAATCAAATCAGAGGTCCTAATGGCTACAGCAACAGAAATCATAATTCATTTGCTCCCTTATTCAAGTACAGAACAGAATGCTACAAATGTCACAATTATTGGCATAAAGCACGTGATTGTAGAAGTCGCATGTGATGGTCTCCTGTTAATTTTAGATAACAATGGTATGTTCTATGCTTGCAACAATTACTTTAATGGCCTTTTATTAGCCCAATGATAATTTCCACTTAATTTCCAATAGCAATCACATAAACCATTAATTCACATTGACAGTAATTGTAGATAGAACATAAACAATAAACTGCAGAAGACAAACCAAAACAAGAGAACACAAGAATTTGGCTCAAGCCAGGGAAAAACCCCAAGAAGGGAAAAACACTTAATCAATCCTTCTTATTATCAAATATCAAATGTTCAGCAGAGAGTGGATATCCAATAGAGTACAATACATGATCCAATACCACTACCCTTAGTCAAATAGATGACCCAATCAAGATCTGCAATTCTGCTCTCAATCAACAGCAGTCAAACAGCCATAACTAGAAAGTCAACAGTGGTCAACGCAGTAGAAAAAGAGTCCTTGAACTCGATCAAGGTCAAAGCAATTCGCCCTTCCTTGGAGGTCAACCAACGGAAAAAAGAATCAACAAAGGAGCAACCAAACTCAGTCAATCAGAAAGTCAAATCTACGGTCAAATCAGTCAACACAGGCTTGCGGTCAACGCAGGTCAACTTGCCCAAATTTCCTCGATTTTTGTGCAAAACAACTCGGCCCTCCAAGATCGAACTTTGGTGGTCAAACAAAGGAGAGGAACTCAATCAAACAAAGTCAAGCTGTCCTACTGTAGAAGGTCAACCCAAACAGTTAAAGATACTTCCAAAAATCTCGCACGTGTGAGGAAGAATAGGTTGCCCTGCAATCTGTACGAACCAATCAATGTAGGAGAGAGAAGGAATGATGTGTTGTGAATGTGCCAAATGAGGTTGGAGGTCTCTTCTATTTATATGTGATGGAGAGGGGTTGAATTTGTCTAATTAACACCAAGTCAGCCTGGACTTATTGCACATGTGTGGGCTGACCTTTAAAATCATATTTCTCCTTATCCGATTTCATTAAGCCTTAGGTCAATTTTGGACCTCCAGAAAGAGGAATTCAATCCAATAATCATCTTCTTCAAATGAGCTGCCCAAAGTGGAATTTGGCCCTAGTTACACATTTTAACACTCCCTCTCAACTAGGGAGAATTCCACCTGCCAATATCCATCCATCAACATGCCATCCTGATCATCATGTATTATCTTTGCATCTTGTCTCATCTCTACTGAAGATTGATGTAGATAATAAGAAGGATAGATCGAGAGTGGGTCACGAGACATTACCACTCTCCACTGACAAAAGTCAGTCTGCATAACCAAGGGTAGAACCCTAATCAGACTTCATCCTAAGTGATCAAGTTGTTGAACATCATGCATCCTAGACATAGGGAGTACGGCAGTACATGATCCGTCCATCTGTAGTGCTATGGTCCCTAACCACTTTTCCCAACTCATTGGCCAAATGAGAGGTACTTCCTAAGTGTCCCAGACTACAAGGGTAGGATGTATGTTGGGGGATCAGCACGAGAAGGTGAACCACTCATCTTATGCATATATCATCAACCACAGGGGAATGTGACCCACTCACCCTATGCTCACATATATCATCATGGGGTATCACAGGGGAAGGTGAACCACTCACCCTGTGCATAGCTGAAGGTGAACCACTCACCATATGGTTGCACATAGCTCCAAGAAGTACCCCAGGCACCCAAAAGCTCCCAGAGCTCAATGTCTAACTCAAACAAGACCCTCATGGGAGGGTCCTTCTACGACTCCAAGTCTCTCTAGGAAGGTTAAGAACTTGACCTTCCCCAAAGGCTTCGTGAGGATGTTCACAACCTGTTCATCTGTCCTGATGTGTTGGAGCCTTATTGCTCCCCATTGTACCATATCCTGGATTAAGTGGTACCTGATATCAATATGCTTGGATCGGTCGTGGAACATGGGATTCTCTGAAAGGCAAATCCCACTTTGATTGTCACAATAGATAACGATGGTATTCAGCACATGCTCAAATAGCTCACTGAAGAGTTTCCTCAACCAAATAGCTTCATAACAGGCCATACTAGCTACAATACATTCGGCCTCGGCGGTGCTTAGAGCAATTGATTTTTGCTTCCTACTCATCCAAGAAATTGTTGCAGATCTCAAAGAGAAGCAACATCCAGACGTGTTTTTTCTATCCACCACACTGCCAGCCTAGTCAACATCAGAATATCCATGTAGCCTCAGTGTATCTCAGTCCATAGTTGATAGTGCCACAGAGATATCTTAACAAATTATTTGTAGCAACCCAATGTACATGATGAGGCTCAACCATAAATTGACTCAAAGTATTTACAGGGAAGCATATGTTAGGTCGGGAGTTTACCAAGAACATCTGGGCCCCCACAAGTTGTCTATATTCAAAAAGATTTGCCAATTTCGGACCAGCAACACTTCCACATAGCTTCTTGAAGTTTAGTTCCATCGGAGTAGACACAGACTTGCATTCCACCATCCCACATCTTTCTAACAGCTTCACAATGCATTTCCCTTGAGAAAGGAAAATCTTGCATGGCTTTTGCCAGACTTTCAAGCCTATGAAATAATGCATTAGACCTAGATCCTTTATCTCGAATTGGAAGTCAACTCCATCTTACATTGATAAATGAGAGGGTCTACACCAGTCAAAAAGAGATCATCAACATAAAGGACCAAATAAGTGGCATGTCCTTTTCTACTTTGAAGTATAGGTTTGGATCAGCATAGCTCCTTGTAAATCCCAGCTTCATAAGATAGTTATCAATCCTCTCATACCAAGCCCTAAGGGCTTGCTTTAACTTATAGATGGATTTCTTCAACCTACATAAATGAGACCTTCGATATTGTACTTTAAACCCCTGCAGTTGTTCCAAGTAGAATTCCTCATTAAGTGAGCCATGCAAGAAAGCAGTCTGACATCCCTTTGATGTAGGCTCCATCCTTGATTTGCAGCAAGAGAAATTATAGATCAAATAGTAGTATATAAAGCAACTAGTGCAAATATTTCATCATAGTCCACTCCTTCCTTTTGAGAGAAGCCACGAGCTACGAACCTTGCCTTATACTTTTCAACACTTCCATCAGCTCCATGTTTTATCTTGTAGATCCATTTAGAAGTGACCACAAACTTGTCCTTGGGTCTAGGCACCACTTCCCAGACATCATTTTTCATGATTGACTCATATTCCTCATTCATCGCATCTTTCCATACCTAGTGTTTTACAGCTTCTTCGAATGTGCAAGGTTCAGCTTGAATAATAGTACTCATGGCAGCCAAGTACCCTTGATACCTGTTAGGCTTCTTACTTTCATGAAATGTCCCTCTTGGAGCAGTATGCTTTTCAGCATCTTGAAGTGTATCCTTGAGCCATAGTGGTCTTTTCCTTGAGGTAGAGGGATCACCAGGAGGTGGATCAAGAGGATCCACTGGGCCATCAACATTAGACAGGCTCATCCATCAGGGGGGTTCTTCTCGTCTTTCGACAACATCATCATCGTCTTTCCTTGAGATGGGGAGATCTTTGGCTTTCCCGAGGGCAGTGTCTTCATCAAAGGTAACATTTCTACTTACTTGCACATCTCTTTGACCATGTATATAAATTCTATATGCCTTTGAATTTTCACTACATCCAACAATTATACTTTTCTTCCCAGAAGCTTCCAACTTAATCCCTTTCCTCTTTAGGCACATGAAAGTATACAGGACAACCAAAAATTCTAAAATGAGAACATCAGGTTTCTTACCAATGAAGACTTCCTCGGGTGTCTCGAAATCCAAGGCTTGATGAGGGCTCCGTTTTTTAACATACACAGCGGTGTTGGCAAATTTTCCCCATAAGAATTTCGATAGACCTTGATCGTAGATCATGACACAAGTGACTTCTATAATCGTTCGATTCCTCCTTTCAATAATACCATTCTGCTCTGGAGTGTATGGCATAGTTGTCTCCCTCTTAATGTCAACCTCTCTGCAAAAGTCATTGAATTCATTGGATTCATATTCGGTTCCATTATCAGTCCTTAACGTCTTGATCTTCTTCCTTGTTTGATTCTCCACCAGTGCTTTGAAAAAATGGAACCACTTGAACGCTTTATCCTTCTTCAAAAAAACTAGATCCATGTTTTGCGTGAGAAGTCATCCACAAATATTGCATAGTATGTGTATCCTCCTAATGAAGTTACGGGCAAGGCACCAGACAAGTCAAAATGGATCAATTGAAGAATATCAGTTGTCTTGCTTTCACTAGAAGGGAATGGTCCCTTTGTATGTTTCCCAGTTGCACAACCTTGACAGACTCCTTCATGGTTCATATGAAAGTCGGGCATCCCTGTGACCATCTTCCTTACCCCAAGTAAGGCTTTGTAATGTAAGTTGGCAAATCTCTGATGCCATAGCTCATATTGAAGAGAAGTATCACTTACCAAAGCTCCCAAAGGACTTCCACCAACTTGATAGAGACCATCAACCCTAAATCCAAGAGTAAAAGTATCTTTAGGGTTTTTATGCCATATACATACATTTCCATCAATGAAAGCTACTTTGAAGCCTTTGTCTTCCATCACAGAAATAGATACCAAGTTCTTAAAATCAGCACATACAACACTTCCTATAGATGTATGTTTTGAACATAATTCGAGTGAAGAGTGAATTCCTATCACTTTCACGGAGTAGGTGGCATTATCTCCAGGTATAACCTTTAGATTAGCTTTCTTCTCAACTAAATTTGAAAGGGCCCCCTTGTATCTAGTGAAATGCCTTGAAGCTCCGCTATCAATTAACCAATGATCCAAAGTATCTAGAGGAGAGGCAGTAGATAGAGAAAAAACAAGATAGAACTCATCTTGTTTTACTACAACATTACTTTCATCATACCTGGTATTTCTTGTCCCCTTGGGAGGTCAACTATTTCTTTCTCGAGCAGCGGGAGCATTCCTCTTTCCTTTGTTGTTATACTTGTTGTTCCTTTGATTGCCATTTCTTTTGAAATTAAAGTTGTTGTTATTGTCATCCATTGGAGGATTTTTCTTGTGAGAACACTCTCTAGCATAGTGGTCGAACTTGTTGCAACTGTAGCATCTTCCTTTGAATCCATCATTCTTCCTCTTCTCATGTGCAAAGAAAGTAGTAGGTTCGTTTCCATTGTTGGATTTATCTCTCTCCATCATCCTTGTTTCCTCTTGAGTGCATCTAGCCAATAACTCATCAAAACCAAGTATCCTATCATTGTTGAGAATGGTGGTGACAAATATATCCCATGGTCTTGAAAGACCTCCAAGAGCAATGATAGTAAGCTCCCTGTCAGCAATAACTTCTCCAATAGATTCTTGATTTGAGTTATTCTCATGAAGTAGGATTGGATAGACTCCCCTTTATCCATCTTGATATCCTTCAACTTGTGTTTGAGAAAGAGAGTTCAAATTGCATTGTTTACATTAAACATCCCAACCAACTTATCATACATTTCCTTAGAAGTTCCCAAATCAGAAATATAGGCAACCAAATTCTTTTGAATAGAGTCAATTATAATTTTGTAAGCTTTGGTCTCACCTTTTCTATACTTTGTCTTAGCAGCAGCAGGTGCATTTGAAGGAGGCTCCACCTCTTTTCCTTGCACATAGTCCAATACTTCATGCTCTTCCAAAGTCATCTTCCATGCATGATAGTCAGACATGTCATTGAGCTTGTCCTCAATCTTGAAGTAAAATGTAGAGACCATGGAGACTTGTCCAATAATCTTTGTCCAACAGATATCTTAGTGATGGTTTTTCTCTCTTGCTTGGGCTTGTCCTCACCTGGGCTCTGATACCATATTAATTTTAGATAACAATGGTATGTTCTATTCTTGCAACAATCACTTCAATGTATTTTTATTAGCCCAATGATAATTTCCACTTAATTTCCAATAACAATGACATAAACCATTAATTCACATTGACAGAAATTGTGAATAGAACATAAACAATAAATTGCAGAAGACAAGCCAAGACAAGACAACACAAGAATTTGGCTCAAGCCAAGGAAAAACCCCAAGATGGGAAAACCCTTAATCAGTCCTTATTATCAAATATCAAATGTTCAACAGAGACAGAATATCCAATAGAGTACAATAAATGATCCAATACCATTGCCCTTAGTCAAATAGATGGCCCAATCAAGATCTGCAATTCTCCACTCAATCAAACAACCCTAACCAAAAAGTCAACAGTGGTCAATGCAACAAAAAAAGAGTCCTTGAGCTTGGTCAAGGTCAAAGCAATTAGGCCTTCCATGGAGGTCAACCAACAACAAAAACAGTGAACAAAGGAGCAACCAAACTCGGTCAACCAAAAAGTCAACTCTACAATCAAATCAATCAACGCAAGTCAACCTACGCAGACTTTCTCGATTTTTGTGCTTGTTGACCACTAGAGTGACACCTGATGATTATATGAAAGACTCCATGCCCAAGGATGATCCAGAGGACACTTGTACCATTAAATATCATCAGTGAACAAAGTTTTTTAAACTCTACTTCTATTTTCTCATCATTTTTCTTGTACCTAGATTCCACACCCTACAGGGATTTGTAATAAGTGATACTAGTAATGATGAGTTTTGAGTATGTAATAGGCCTCAGATGTTGGGACTCGATCAACAAACAGGTACACCTTGGATTGTTTTTTTATCAGGTTAATTATCCCTTCTTTTTCAGAGGCAGAAAATTTCTAGGTTTTTTCACTCACTTTTTACCCCAAAGTCGGGGTGACAGTTTGAAGGTTGAGCCCCTAACACATCTTAGTGTCTAGAGTTGATGTATATTACCTTACTAGATCACACAAAAAAATTTGTAAAATTTGGTTAGGTCTAGATAGTCATTTTTTAAATTTTTAGAATTTCCGCACTTCGAAAATTGCTAATAAAATTGTATTTGTAATGTAATAAGTGATGTCTAGAGAAGTTGTATGGGGTATGAGTAATGAAATTTGCACCTATCGCCCTCAACATTTTATTATGACACACTTTGAGGGGTTAAAAATGTGTTTTGAACCCTCAAAACCCATTTTCCTAAGTTTAGTGGGAAATCTGGGAATTAATTAAATCAGAAATTAAATAAATGGGGAAAAATAAATATCCACACATGCTAAATGTTGCGGAAATGAGGTGGAAAATTATGGGAGAGTTAAAGTGAAGCCCCAAAGTGATCTGGACTCCTAAAATCAAAGAAAGGACGTGCTCAAATAAAATCAAATTTCTGGCATTAAATAACAGTTGCTTACTTGGAAATTCAAATTTGTGAAATTAATGCACATTTGAGAGGATTTTGGAGAATATTTGGTGGAGATTTTTGTGGGAAATTGTCCCCACATGGGTTGCCACCCATATACACTTGTCATTCCATCATAAAATTCGAATTTGACACATAAGGGAAGAAGAAACTGATATCCACTTGCCAGAATTCGATTTTTACACTTGGCATTGGAGCTTCATTCAACAAATTCGAATTTCTCTTTGGAATTGTCACCTCATGCCACTTGTTTAATCACTTCTACATTGGGATTGGCTCTCATAATTCTATATAATAGAGCCTTGAGTTCTCATTTGTATCATATTGTTACTAGCTATTGTGCTTGCGAAAGCGTTGTTGCCTTATATACTTTCAGAAATATCAATAAAGACTTTGGTGTTTCATTCATGAGGTGTTTCTCTTTTTCAAGTGTGATGAATTGTTGATTATTGGTATAATTCATTTTACTCATGCTTTGATCTAATTTGTTTCCATATGCTCTTGTAAATTTGTTAATGTAGAGCTATCTTGCATTGACATTTGATTTAAAAGTATGCTCTAGGAATAGAATGTTTTAGTTGGTTTTAAATAAATCTCTAGAGTCTCTTATCATTGTTTATTGTTGAATCTATATGGCAATAATTCTTTATTGAAGTTTTGTAGAGGGAACATCTTGTTGGGACCACAAAATCAAGCGTGAGGGGAAGTCTTTGGAGAGACCAACCCACTCTTGATACATTCTTAAAAGAGCTCTCATTTGTTCTTTGAGCCTTCATAGTCTTATCTTACAAAGTGGTTTTGCAGGGGTTTTTGGAACATAGCTTGTACACAAGCCGATTACTTCTAAATTTAAATCCCTCTTAAAAAAATTGTACTTCGTTTCTTTCATTTGCTATCTAAGAGCTTGAAGATGGCTAAGCAAAGACGAGGGTTTACTCTCACTCTTTAGCTTAGCATTTTGTGAATTATATTTGTACATATACATTTTATCTTGCTGATTTTTCCATTAATACTTAACTTATTTTGCAGTCATTGTTTGAATTGTTTGCTGACTCTTGTGTGGTAGATTTTAAATAGAAACTTCCCGCAACATCTAAAAAGTGTTTACAAAACCTTTGCCAAATGTTGGGGGTTTAATTTCCAAGGATGCCATAAGCCCTTTTGAGGCTTATTTTGGCCAAAGTCGAGTTCACTAGAGGGCTGCCCATTTTCCTCTCTAAGCAGTGGACATTTGAAGGAAGCTTTCACCTTGTTTCCCTTACATATGTTTTGTGAAATCTTGTCATTACTTTCTCAAGAAAGGAGGTATAGTGTCCAAGTTTCAAGCAATTATTATGAGGACTCTCCTTGAAGTTTAGTTGAGGACTTTGAAGGGCCCTCTTCTCATTGTAATATTAATAAAATATCTAATTTGCTTATGGGAGCTTGGGATTTCTCCCATGCTATCCTATCTCCCCATTTAGAGGGAGACTTCTCTTGGGTGGATTGACATTTGCATGGTTTAAGCTTTCATATTTCATTCACTTACATGCATGCTTTAATTGGGAATTAACACAACCTCACTATCACATTTCATTAAGTTAAAGTTTGTTACAATTTCATTGAGCTTTGCATTTTCTATTCCGCTGTTGTTTGGAGCTACAAGCTTACACTTTACTTTGGGCAATTCATCCTTCACATGCAAGCATTTTATATTCTTAACAAACTTTGATTTATTTCCATTTACCTTGGTAAATTGTTTCATGAGCACTTGAATACATGCTTCATTTTTATGCTACATTGTTATCTTGAATATTGGAGCAATTTATTGTCATTGTCTATTTGAAACAAATTTTACTTTCAAGAAACTTACTTGTATCATTTTAATTCATTGATGAGACACATGCAACACTTGTACGCTAACTTTATTCCTCCAAATGAAGTTATAATTGCAACTTATGTTGAACACTATTTCATTTTCAAGCATTGCAAATCAATCTCTTTGCAGCATTTGCATCTACCATCACTTTAATTTGGGGAATTAACGCAACTTGCACTTCATCTAGGCATTTTAGTATAGGAAGGCCCCAAGCCTCATTAAAATTTTACCTCCAACATAAGTTGATTGAAGTAGACTTCTTAGGGATCCTCTACTCCTTTATTAACTCCTCACTATGAGACCCATATCTTTGGGCAAAGGTGAAGTCTAAAGATTGAAGAATTAAATTGTAATCTTGTTATAGAGATAATTAATAAAATTAACCAAAAGCATTTTCCATTACATTTACTTTACTTGTCTTTTGATGGTTTGAGTTTTCATATGCAAAGTCTACTCCAAACGCAAGTATTGTAATCCTTTCAAACAAGTGCTTTCTTTTCATGCTTCAAGTCTAATTGCATATTGATGTCTTGGTTTAGCATTTCCTTTCTTTTACATTTCCAAGTTAATTACTAATTTTTGGGTTTTGGCAAGATATGTTTCACATGTTTTGATTTATAAAGTTGATTATCTCAAAAAGCATTTTGTATCTTACATATCTTGTGCTAACAATTTTTGTTTACATTTTAGGGTTACTTTGCTTTCTCTTTTGAGAGTATTGCATTTTACTTTGAGCAAATATATCTTTAAATTGTTGAGAAAATTCCTTGGAAGGCACTAGTTTTATGGTTTTTGTCATATTAATGATTGTCATTGTTATTTCAAGTTGCTCACTTCATATTTGCACATAAATCCTTAAAAGTAATCCATTTTCACTATAACACTCTCCTAAAAACTCACATCTTTTAACTTAACTTTTCATTAGGGACCACCTGCCTTAGCTAACCTAGGAGATAGCTTAAACGGAGAGAGTCGGGATTAGTGTGACAGCCCCTTCTTTGAGTTCCCTGCTACCAACCACACCTTGTGGGGTTGAAGGTTTTTCTCACTAACTTGTAGATAGGTTTAGGCGACAGGAGCAACAGTGTCCAGCAACTCGGCCCTCCAAGATCGAACTTTTGGTGGTCAAACAAAGGAGAGGAACTCGATCAAACAAACTCAAATTGACCTGTTGTAGAAGGTCAACCCAAACAATCAAAGTTGCCTCCAAAAATCTCGCACGTGTGAAAAAGAATAGACTACCCTACAATCTGTACAAACTAATCAATGTAGGAGAGAGAAGGAGTGAATGTGTCAAATGAGGTTGGAGGTCTCTTCTATTTATATGTGATGGGGAGGAGTTCAATTTTTCTAATTAATCCCAAGCGGACCTTGACTAATTGCACATGTGTGGGTTGACCTTTAAAATCATATTTCTCCTTGTCCAATTTTAGTGAACCTTAGGTCAATTTTGGACCTCTCGGAAGGAGGAATTCAATCCAATAATCATCTTCTTCAAATGAGCTGCCCAAAGTGGAATTTGCCCCTAGTTGCACATTTTAACATCTCCTAAACAAATAAAGGATGAAGATATTTCTACCAAGCATAAAGAAAAATACACCAAGGGGTGAAGAAGAAAACAAGAAGAGCCAAAGATGGACATGTATGCTCAAGACACAAGTCTAAATTGTTGTTGAAAACTTCTTCAAGTACATGCAAAGTTGAATTCTCTAGGATAGTTGAGGAAAGGGAAGTCTAGACCATGCAATATAATGTTCTATTTGACTACATACAAATCACACAAAGGTTGCAGGGGGTTGTGTTCTCTGATGCATTCAAAAGAATGTATAGCCTGCCTGCAAGTTGGAAGGGACTTCCACCAATACCCATGCATGGGGACTCCTGGTTTATTTTACCTAGTTGGGTAATGCCAACATCATCATTTGCTGATTTAGTTATGTTTGCAAGAACGTTAGTTGATTCCTTGGATGCCCAACATTATGAAGAGCATCATGATAATGGAACATGTTGCTTGAGCCTTTCGGAGAGGATGGTCAAGATATTCTCATAGTGACAATTCTTCAAGGTAGCATAATTTCATGTCAAAAGGGTTGGAGAAAGCAACTATGTTAAGAACGATCTAGAGATTCAGTAGTATTGGTCCTGCTGTTCAAATTTCTATACTAGTTGTCAGCGATCCTATGGCAGTTACAGAGGATGGTACATTATATTCTTTTCGTTATAATTCCAATTTCTCTCTTAACCATGGCAATCCATGAGATGATCTGCAACCACAGGCAGTGCAAGCTTTCAAGAAGGATAATATTCATGTAATTCGTGTGTCTGTTGGCGATGAACATTCGATTGCACTTGACTCTAATGGATATGTGTATACGTGAGGCAAAGGTTATTGTGGAGCCATGGGGCATGGTGATAAAGATGGTTCTAGAATTTGTGGTCATTCTTAAGGAGGATTAGGCAATACAAGTTTGTGCCAGAAAGAGGAATACCTTTGTTCTCTTTGATGATAGGTTGATATTTGTTTTTGGATGGATGACTTTTGGAAGTTTGGGATTTGTGAATAGAGGTATTTCGAACAAAGTTGTAAGTCCACAAGCGCTTGACACGCTAAACAGTTATCATGTTTCTCAAGTAAGCACAAGGTTGCATACACAGTTGTGCTACAAACAAGGGTTAGTTTTTGGTTTTGGAAATAATGAGAGGGCATAGCTTAGGCAAGATTCCTTGAGGAAATGTCTAGAACCAAGACAAGAGACTAAGAAAAGTCACTTATGCTCAATCATCTAAATTGCTTTGTACACATCTTGGCCTGGAGTTGATGAGTCAAAAAGTTCTTGCCACATTGAAATCAGATAGTCTATCAAATTCAAATGTTCTTGGGAAGCACAAAGTCAGGGGGAACAGTCCTCAGTGCCAAAAAAAAGCAACACCGATCAAGGGTTATTGAAAAGATGCTGACAGGAGGAGCACCCTTTGCCATTGATGTCAAAGGGGGAGAGAATGTAGATAGGGAGAGCAACCGTTAGAAGATGATATCAAAGTATTTCCATCTACAACAATGGGGTAGACTGTTGAAAATGGTTGTTGTTGATGTCAAAGGCCTCAAATTCAGGCATGGGGCATCCATCTTAGCAACTTGGGGTTCCAAGGTTCTTAGCTTGTTGGGTTTCGCACATGTGGAATTTGTATTTTTAGGTGAGCGACATGACGAGCAAACCAATGGACTAAGTTCGATTAGACGTTTAAGGAGTTCAATTAGGACCGCAACATGCCACATCATGACCAACACATGTGGATGTGGATGCATACTATGGCACGCCCAACTAAGTCACCCATCATCACAAAGAGAGAGTATGGTGCATGGATGCTCATGCGACATAACGAGATGAGAAGACGAGGACATGACACGATGGGGAGATCATTCAATTGTGTCAACCTGAGTGGAGTAGACGTGGAATGAGCGCAAGTTATGTTGACCCTTTAGAATGAGTAAGCATGGAGGACATTTTATATGTCAGTTTAAGCACAATATGAAGGTTTTGTCATTTGGGATACAAGGATGAGTGTTATATATGCAACCGAAGTTGGAGTTTTGGAACAACAAATTTGATCACACATTGATAGAACTTGTATTGCAAAGCGAGGAGTGAAGCAACCGCGGCTAGGGTAATTTGAGTTTTATCTTGTGCGAAGTATGCGCAAGATGGTGCACTAGCCATCTAGGATTGTGGCACAAGTCATTCAAGTGCATCTACAAGCTAGGACTTGGTAGAGATGAGCCAAAACGATGTGGCAATGTGTGGTTTGTGGTCGAGTAAGGATAGATCTTTGTCACGAGTCGTGCAAGTGATATCGCAGGCCGAGACTAGAGCAGGGTTGGGTCAAGACAACACAGGGGTTGTAGACCAAAGTAACAGGAGGAAGGAACCTTGTGTGGTTAAACAGGTTTAGACTGCGAGTTGGACATGTGGGTGGCAAGACCCAGCAATTCTATTCCGTATTGTATGTTTGCATAATTGATTTGACAAGTGAACGAGGAAGTAGCAAATGAGTGGGTGCAACATGTGTGTGACAGGAGAGCTACTTTGAGTGTCATGGGTCTGAGTATAGACTTGGGAGTAGGTCCAACTAAGGTGCAAGCCCAAAGGTACAGGTTTGAAGGTGCAAGTCCGAGGTGCAAGCCCACAGTTCTATTCTGCCAATAGGCTGATGGATAGGTTGGGTTGGTCTCATCAAGGGGTGACTCAAGCTTGTATGTTGAGGTTGGTTCTTGTATTGCTTTTGAACAAGATTGAGGTCTGCTTTCGTATATCAATTAGAAGGTTGCTTCAATCTCTTGGCCCATATATTTTTGGGTTGTCTCCACAGTTATACTCTGAGGTTAATAAATCAGATATATACAGTTGATATAAAAAAGTGTTGTGTACAAATGAATGAAATTGACCCTTTGGCAAGAAACATGCCCTGGACCAGTAAGATATAAACAATAAGAAACCTGCTGCGTGGAATGTGAGATCTAGAAGAAGGGTCAAACAGTGAAAGACCAGCATAGTTGAAGACCAGTCTTGTGAAGCAGATATTAAGCAGCGTAAAGCTAGTTGCTATGCATGTTGACCATGGCAGGCCATCGAACAAAGGAAAACAAGAAATGTTGTTAACGGGTCCAAGGATTAGATTGAAGACATGGGTTGGTACCTACTAATTTGTTGAGTTGATGGTCAGCTAAGGGATTGGAGTCTCTTGTAGGTTGGTGCCTATGAAGTGGCTGAGTCGCCTGTTGGTTTGTGTCTACAAAGTGGTTGAGTTGGTGCTCAGCTAGGAGACTGAAATCTTTTGAAGTTGATTGGAGTCCCCTGTAGGTTTGTGCCTACAAAATGGTTGAGCTGGTGCTCAGCTAGGGGACTGAAATCTCCTGTAGGTTGGTGCCTACAAAGGTTGTAACTCAGTGCCTCCTTGTACCAGGTGTTGAAAATAGCAGCGAGTAAGGTCTTCTTTGATTTGTGCCTTAGTCAAACAGACCACAAGCAGTCCTTTAGCATGCACAAGTTCCTATAAGTTACGACGAGTTCCTATAAACTAGGACGAATCATGGAGTAGTTTTACTTAAGCGCAAGAGTTGGAGGCTCAGTTCATTTGTCTCCTAGTGCGAGTTATATTTGGAAAAGGACAAGCGAGCTTCAGTTTCTAATTGAGGCAGGACTAGTTACATGAGTCAGTTAGACTAAATTAACTTCGCAATCACAAGTCTGAGTTCCTTAAATAAACAAAGGCACATAATTGGATCATTGTTTTTGTGAGCAAAAGGTTGTGAGACAAGACAATAGTGAGCACGGATTTTGTGTGTCGGCTAGCAGAGCTAGAAAGAGCGTGAAGGAGAGACCTATACATAGTGTTTTGGCAGAGAAAAAATTTGTGTGCGCTGGGAATTAGGAAAATTTCCTAGGAAATTTCTAGGGCCAGCACAAGGATTTAGGAGCCAAGGACAGGGTTCTTGCAAGCAGGGTTTCGAGCTAAGTACTAGCACAGAGAATGAGCTTGTTCTCTAGAGAAACAATCTGCTTTGTAATAATTCTATTTGCTCTGACTTTGTCAATAAAATTTCTACAGCTAGTAGAGGGTTTTCGAACAGAAACAAGGATTTTGTTTGACTATAAATGGCTGCACCAAGGGCTACCCTTGAATTTTCAATTACTCTCAATAAGAAAGCAAGAATAGTAAATATGAGTAAGTGTTTCATGCAGAGAGGGTACAATACAAAGAAAGGTATGTAGGAACAGTTGTAAGTGTCCAGAAACATCACCAAGAGATCTTAAACTGCCCAATATTGAAGATCTCAAAAGAATCCAATACTGAAACTGAATGAATATATCAATTCCTTCTACTGTGTCAATTAGTTGATATGGGTAAGAACTAGCGTGTATGTCAGATATCTATCTATAACTCCTCAGTATACCCATTTGCCCTTTCACACAATCCCTGGTTTGCTTACAAGCATGTTTGTCACATCCATCCTTAACTTTTATTATAACAGGCTCTTACGTTTTCTGTCACTGGTTGATCTCTATTGTGACAGCCTACCTGTTTTCCACTCCATTTTAAATATACTCTCCTCTCCATAATTTTAATATCAATAGAAATTTGACACCTGTCAAAAATAACAAGGTTGAATTAGAGGAGTAACTAATAAATACCACTATTTATGTGGTTATCAAATGAATAAACAAAGGGTGGCGAACTTTATCTTGGGCATGTACTAATCTCTATATGTAATATTACTTTCCTACCTGGTCCTTGGCCTATATTTCCACCTGTTTGTTTGCTTGCATGTGTGTGGGCTGTCTTTGAAGTGATAGACCTAGCAGATTCAGAAGATGCCTATTCTGCTCATGTCAGAGGACTATGGAAGGGGACTGTGATGATCATTAAACAAAATCTACAGTGTTTAGAGGAGATGGTAAGAAGGTGACAGTCGTTCTTCATTCAAGTAGAGGAAAAATGTGGACAGAAACACTTGAAGATATCAACAACAACAAAAAGAATGCAATACGGTTAAACAAATTACAAGTCAACAATAGTTTTGAACCTGACCCTGATAGTGAGTGTTGAGTTTGGGAGTTCCTTATCAGTTCACAAGGATTCAGATGTAGACATCTTTATTGACAAGCTGAAAATTATGAATTAAGAATGAGGGCATGTCGACATGTCCAAACCATTACCAAGAGATACTATAAAAAACATTAAATAGTAAGTACAAGCACTCTATTATCAACAGAAGTAAAAAGCAATGGCCTAAGCCTACTCTGCCTACCGAAGTCAAGTCTAGTAATTTTGCAGGTACTCAATATTCTAGTAAGATTTCCCTACAAGCACTTGCTAATTGGGCTTTAAAGGCAGTCATGGTCCAAAGAACACAACAAACGTTTGTAAAAGCTTTAGCCTGTCAAACATTCTTAAAATCTTTGGCTGGTCAAGCAACCAAATGGTAGTCAACTCACCAAGAGAATTCGCACCGTTGGTCGATTACCAAAAATATTTCTGTCAAAGAATTTCAAGGGAAAGAGCAATATAAGGTGAACAAGAATGTAGAAATAGTATTAACTCAACGAAGCTAAGGGAGAAATAGTTGAATGGGAGACTTTAAAAGTCCATTTTATTAAAGCATTTGAGATCCAACAAATCAACCCGCCTATAATTTTATGGACGACTTTGTTACAGGAAGTCAAGAGTTGATAATAGATCAATGTTATCAAAACCGAACTGGTGACTGAACAGGAAAACCCTCTGAACTGGGAACCAGTAAAAAAACCAGACCAAAAAACCAATCAACCAAAAACACATAAAATATTCAAATTTTAAAGAAAAAAATATATATTCATGTGCATCCATATGAATCCAAACCATTTATGCACAAAAACACAAAATTTCTCATTTATATAGCATGTAAGGGTGGACATGACCAAAATAGCATCAAGTGTGATCCGTCTCTGAACCGAAAATACATCAACAAACAGGGTCCAGATGGTCTCTAGCATCCCAAAAAATCATGCTACAACAAATTCCTACCTATCATCAAAATCATTGCCTATATTGGGATTTTCGTCATCAATAACACCCTCTAAACATTAAAATAAGCTAGAAAAATGTAGCATGTCGAGTCAAGATTTTGTTTGAGTGATGGGTACATTTTTAGTAGGGTCGTGATAGAGGAGTTCGACAACCAATGCCACTAACATCAAGGTACATAGAGGGTTTGGTGCTCTTGATTAAATACTAGTTCCATACCCTCGTACATGACCAAATCCAATGGAAACATTGCAATCCCGCTTATCCTGAAATCCTGAAAAACTATCAACTCTGTTGGATTTTGAGTGATATCTAAGAATCTACTTTCTCCATATGAAATCCAATGAGGTTGGAAGTTGGAACCACTCTCAAACATCCTGAGTCATTTCATGGTAATGTTAAAAATTTAAGTAAAGGTGAAGAAAATGTCACATTTACTTTAAGAATTTAACATTACCATGAATTGCATAGCAATACCAAGGCCATAGGCTTGAATATTAGGTTTCCCCACTCAAAAATTCCTATTTTTTCTTAAAACAATTGTGTTTCGTACATCATTGATCAACTTATACGAAATCTACCAGTTCAATACAAAACTGGGCAGTTCAATGAAAAAAGGTCAGTTCGGCACCGAACTAGCCTTTTCCAGTTCTGAACCTCGAACCGGACCAGTTTGGTCCCCAAACCAATCAGTTCCACCAGTTTCAGTCTGGTTTTGATAACATTGTCATAGATAATCAGCATCATCTTTGACTAGCAAACTTTGACAAAGAAAATTGGCACGGGCACATACTAGTAACTGTAACCAAGTCAAATAGGATTAGGGAAGAACTGTTGGAAGAAGTAGACCATGGAAACGATACACAAGGAAATGAGCAGGCATATTGTTACTTTGGCCCATTTACATAAACAATTCAACAAGATTGACAAGTAAAAGAATTTCATATCTTTATAGCATATTGTAAGAACTAACTTTGTAACCCATAATAAAGTTATGGCATATCCATTTCCAACACCTTTTGCCAATGAGATAGTCAAAGATAGGTTACTACAAAAACCAAAATCAAAGTGTTGGAAACGGCTTCCCAAGTTTTGGAAACGAATCCTTGTATTTAAACACTTGTGAAACACAACTAAAACATTTCAGCAATGTTTCAGTTTTTGGAAACATTGTACAATGGTTTCAGTCTGGTCATTTCACCCTATGTATAGGTCATTTCAGTCAACATTTTCATCACTAAAACAAGAAACAAAACATAAAAAGATAATTTTTAAAAAAGCGATAGTCCTAATTTCTTACAAATCAAATTAAAAAAAAAAAATAGGGCTTAAGCCTCCTCCCTTGATGATCTTTTTGGCTTTATTTCCAAATATGAAAATTCATGTATTGTATTGTAAAAATTTTGCGCCACGGTTTTTTTGTATATATGTCCATGTAAATAATTATTGTATCCCTGCTATAGTATCTTGATTTTCTACAGTCATGTCTTACCCATTCTGGATACCATATCCATGTCTATTCCCATATCTATCTCTATGCAACTTAAAGTCTATAAAATTATTGGCCATGAATGTTTTTCATTAAGGAATAAATAGACCTATCAATACATTTAATCAAGTTATTATCAATGATAATCCACTTGATGTGAATGAGTCAATTGAATCAGGACATCCAGTTCTAGCCCATTTACATGAATGTTTGAACAACGTCAGCAAGTTAAAGAAATAGATACACCAGAGTGGATGAAAGTTGAAATTAAGAAGAAAGTTGTAATTCAAAAGATAACCAAATTACATGATCACTTAGGTGACTATTTGTCTAAATAATAATTGTTGAAATTGTTCAATTGTTGGGAGAGATAAGATAATGTAGCTCAAGGTCTCAAGGTCGTGTCCCAAGTTGGGTTCCTCTTTAACATACATGATGTTGTGCACCTCACTCAATGTCCTTGTCGAGTCAAGCACAATAAGTCTATGCTCCGCATTTACACTAGGTACCATCCTAGAAAAAAAGATAGGAGAACATAATTTTGCAGACCCTCAATCTGCCCATCACAACAAAAACAAAATGGCTGGACTTACTTGTTGTAGTAATCCTTTGCCTCCATCCCTTTCTATCCTCTTTTCCCTTGATATACTTGGTTGTCCTTTGCCTCCAAATGTCACACACTTATCAGACCCTTTCGTCAATGTCCTCTTGTTGCCCGCCTGGCATACTTTTCTCAATCAACTACTCGTGATCTTGAGCTGCTCCTTTAGCCCTCAATCCTCAGCCTTGAAACTTGTTATTCATAGCTCCTTTAATGAACAGACTTAATGTTTAGCTTAGCAAACCTCTTACACAAAACAACAACCTTCTTTGCTTGCCTTATTGGCCTCTCCACAGGCCTGAGACACTTCCACATGTTCTGGCCGCCAACCTAAGGTTTCTCAGCCACTACTCCTAGGGCTTTGAGGCCGCTTGGCCCCCTTCTTCTAGGCCTGCGGCCTACCTTAGAAACATTCACTACCTGTGGCCCTAGCTCCAGGGCACTTCTTTGCTTGCAGCCTCCTTCTAAACACTTTGGGTGACCTTCTTAATGGCTTGGATGGCCTCCTTTACCCCTCGGTCCTACCTATTCATTAGCTTAAGGCCTCACGGCCTCCTCCTATTTGTAGAAATTCCTTGTAGATTCAAACTGCTAATTGTAATTTACTAAAACAATAGACTTGAATCTACTCTACTCATCAACGGAAACAATTAAACGATCATGAAATCATGAAGCATACAAGAGAAAGAATTCAATTAACACATTACACAATGATTTCCTGGGGAAAGCCACAGCTAAAAACCCCTGCTATCTGTATATTGCATTAGTCAGAAAATATGAGAAAATTACAATGCTTTGCTCAAGCCCGAGCAACCTCTGCAATATCTCTATCTGTCTCACTTCTTCCTAGGCAATCCTACGCCAATATTGAACCAATTTCTCGCTTGCCCAAGTCCCTATTTCCTTGTGTTGTTTCCTTGCGAATTAGCTCCTATTAATTAGGGAAAGTCCTCAGAGGAATTACGCAATCCATTACAGGCCTTCCTCTAACTGCATGCACCACCTATACAATTCAGATGATTATAAAACTGATAGTGCATTGTTCCTGAACTTTAATCTCAACTGGGTAACTCTCAGATCTGACATGCACGAGCTATTTATGAGTGAATCATCAGTTAACTGGTTGATCACTACAGGCACACCACACTAATAAACCTCCCACTAGTTCCTCCAACAATTGGAACTAGTTTAATTGACTTTAACTTAGTTAAACTGAATTAATTAATTGCAACTCAAAATAAACTCAACCAAGGCTCCTATAAAGTAGGAGACACTCTACATGACTCAAGTTAGACCGTCAACTCAAATTAACTGAGACAAGTAAGTTAAATTAACTTAGTTAACTAATACAAGTTTTCATGTGATGTGGAATTAAATTTTATTCCTAATTTAATTCAAGGACAAAATTAAATTAGGATTTTCTTGTTGCATTTTCAACACTATTCTGCCTGCAACCCTCTCTATACCTCTCATAAATCCAAGGGCTAACCACCCTATTTCTCCACCTGTGACAGATCTGAGGCCTCCTGCTCCTTCTAGGGCTTTCGCCCCCCTTTTCTAGAGCAAAACAGAGACCAAACCTCTTAAGGCACAAGCAGAACTGCGGCCCTCACTAAGCAAGACAAAAACATATGGGCAGACTAGGATTGCAACCTCAGCAGCCTCCCTTCTTTTATATAGCAACTATATCCTCCCCGTCCAGCAGTAGGTAACTTGACCTACATCTCTAGGGTAGAATCCTTCTCCCAAAGCAGAAAATAGACCACACAATTCAGCTTTCTCCTAGCTGAGGATTCTTCATAAGGATCTCGGCTTTCTCTTAAGCTTACTATTCAACACAAGAATGAGATTGCCATGATGTGGGACCTCTCCATTGGTCTCCTCTTATTTATATTTTTCCCTAAGGGTTTCTTAGGCAAAACCCTAGATCCTTTAGGGTTTTTGTCACTTGCCCTTTGATCATAAATTAGAATAAACAATTAATTGTCTCGGGTCCAAACCCACATCTTTGGATCAAAACCCCAACTACTTGGGTACCTTGCCCAGCAAACTCCTTTTGATGGGTTTTCAACTCTCAAAAATACCTTCCAAGCTACCCAAATTCCAACATAAAGATATTCAAAAGTTTGTCGCTAAATGTCACATGTTAACGAAAGAAAAATGAGAATATCATGCCACCGGGACTACTTCACCCAATACACATTCCTAACCAAAAAAGGGAAGAGATATAAATAGACATCACCAACGAATTACCCATATACAATGGAAAGATAAGATTTTTGTCGTGGTCAATAGATTAACTAAATATGCACATTTTATGGCAATTGAAAAAACAAATTGTTGATGTTTTATGTAAAATCCATCTATAAATTGCATGGTTTTCAGAGGTCCCTTAATCCATCTTAACCCCAAATCTATCAATCGTTGAGAGGGATCAAATCCCTTTTTACTTTAAAAGAGGTTTATATCTCAAGAGATTTGATCCCTCTCGGCACTTCATAGATCGGGGTTTAAGATGGATCTAGGTTGGTTTTTATATACATCCATACCATATCTAGGATAGATCTATCTCTCCCTCTCTCTCTCTTCCCTCAGGCTTTACTTTCTCCCCCGCTCTCTCTCCATCTCTCCCTTGTCACCCTCTCTCTCTCTCTCTCTCCACCTTTCTCTCTTTATGTGTATCGTTTTCCCTCCCTCTCTCTCCCCCTCCAACTCCATCTCTCTCAAGTCCTTTGACTTTTTCTTCCTCTCTCTCCCTCTCTCCTCCCCATCACTCTCTCTCTCTTTGTGTCATCCAACTATGTCACTATCTAGCTCTGTATCTCCTCTTTGTCCCCTTCTCTTCCCCCTCCATATCTATGTCCCCCTCTCTCTTTCCCTTCTCTCCCTTTCTCTCCTCTCCTCTGTCTTTTCCCTCCTCTCATTTCTCGCTCTCTCTCCCTCCCCTCCAACACCATCTCTCCCTCCTTCCCTCCCTCCCTACCTACTCTCTCTAAATCTCTCTTTCTTCCTCTCTCTAAATCTCTCTTTCTTCCTCTCTCTCCCTTTCTCTCACACCTCCCTCTATCTCTCCCCCCCATCTCTCTCTCTCTACCCTCCAACTCTGTCACTATCTCCCTCCCTCTCTTCCCTTTCTCTCCTCTCTCCTCTCCTCCTTGTCTTCCTGCCTCTCCTCTCTCCCTACCTCTCCATCTCTCCCTTCTCTCTCCCTCTCTCTACCTCTATCTCTTTGTCTTTCTTCTTCCCTCCCTCTCTCCCTCCCCTCCTCTATCTTTTCATTCCTCTCTCTCCTTCTCTCTTACACCCCCCTCTTTCTCTCCTCCTCGTCAATCTCTATCTCTCTCCACCCTCCAACTCTATCACTATCTCCCTCCCTCTCTCCTTGTCACTACGCCCCGCTACCCCCCACCCTCTCTCTCTCTATCCATATGCTAGAGAAATTTCACTCTATGTCATTAATGCTATATGCAATGTCTAAAATATTTTACATTTTAATTTTTTATTGTGAAATGAGTTACGATTTTTCAACATGTGGTATTAATAAGCCATGGTATTAGCCCATGGTATTGTAACAAAACATATTTACAAGTTAATAATATCCATGGTAAAGTGCAGTTGGATATCCATGGTTAAGAAACTTGTTATATCATAAGTATTAAGTTTTTATGTGCTTATTAATTAAATTTAAATATGGTTATGGAATCATCATTAGTCTTTGCCTCTCTCTTACACCCCCCTCTTTCTCTCCTCCTCATCACTCTCTCTCTCTCGACACTCCAGCTCTATCATTATCTCCCTCCCTCTGTCCTTGTCACTGCCCCCCCCTCCTCTCTCTCTCTCTCTCTCTCTCTCTCTCCATATGCTAGAGAAATTTCACTCTTATGTAATTAATGCTATATGTAATGTCTAAAATATTTTACATTTTAATTTTTTATTGTGAAATGAGTTACAATTTTTCAGCATGTGTTATTAATAAGCCATGGTATTAGCCCATGGTATTGTAACAAAACCTATTTACAAGTTACTAATATCCAAGGTAAAGTGTGGTTGGATATCCATAGTTAAGAAACTTGTTATATTATAAGTACTAAGTTTTTATGTGTTTATTAATTAAATTTAAATATGGTTATGGAATCATTATTAGTCTCTGCCAAAACAGGACTCTAACAATCGATTTGTCTGTTGATCGCTATTAGTTTAGCATTGACCAATGCAAATTATAATGTTTAACTTTGAAAAATAAATATTTATTTTTAAATATTATTAAAAAAATATATTCAAACATTTGATTGGACCATAACTTGAAGGTCGGCCTTTTCAAAATATAATTCCATGTAGATAACTTCCTTACATATTTTATGCCATAATTTATGGATATGGTTGCAATATTCATGCATTATTTTTAAATATTTGTGTAGTGATTTTTTATCCTTAAGCTTTGCAGGAAAACCATCCAAAAATAAAATATTTGAAAATAACTTATACTCAAGTAAATAACATACCTACTATCATGTACTTCCCACCATAATTTAAGCAAGTCTTTGCATAAAAAACGGAGAGGAATAAGATGTAAAGAATATACTTAGAGGAGTTACTTCCCACCATTACTTATGTTTTCTTCAGCACTAATGTAGGTGTAAAATTATAAATGTTGTTACTACCCACCAAAATTTATGCAAGTTCTTCTTAGCAAGCAATTTACTTATCCACTTCACATTTCAATTTATTAGTTACTACCAAAGCAAGACTATAGGATGATTTGTCCATCAACCATTATTAATTTAGCATTGGCCAATGCAATTTTTCCCAGAGCATAATTTCTAACTTGATTTGAAGGGATCTGTAAAACAAAATTACAATATAAAAAATTGAATTTCATTATTTTATTACTTTTAATTTTTTATTATTAATTGAGCCAAGATTTAAATGTTTACATACAACATATCCATGATAATCGGCTCTATATAAATGTTAAATGTTAAACATTTACGCCTACACATCTACTACCTCTACACTGGGTTGTAGAGCACTTCTCGGTGCAATAAATGCTTGGAAACTTACCTTTGTTGTTTCCTGACAAATAAGTTAAACAAGTGGTCCCAATGGTTGCATTTAGTCGAATGGTGGTATAATTCTACCTACCACACATCCACCAAAATGACTCCCTTCCAAGCCTTATATGGTTATGAACCACCAAAATGGAAGGAATTTGCACTAATTGACACTAAAGTCCAAACAGTGAAGAACCAATTTAACAAAAAGCAAAAGATCATCAAAATATTAAAAGAAAATTTAACTACAACTTGTAATAGAATGAAACAACAAACAAACCAACATAGATTAGAAAGAAGGTTCGAAGAAGGCGATTGGGTGTTTGTAAGACTCCAACCTTACAAGCAGTTATCACTTAAACAACAAGGAAAAACAAATTGGCTCCAAAATTCTATGGGCATTTTCAAATCAACAAAAAATTAGCGAAGAAGCATATGGGTTGAAGCTACAAGACAATTGTCGCATCTAGATGTCTTTCAGTCAATGCTATATAGCACACAATCCAAGTGATATTGTAAATCATCAATTCATACCCTCACTCAATAATAATAAATATTATTTGCAAGTTTTACCTTGTTACAATGTAGTAATCCACTAAAATCCCACTCAGAATAAACCAAAGGGGCTCTTGAGGGCATGCATCCAATGTATGGAGATCTAACAACAAGACCATCAATCGACTAAAAAATGTGCATGAAAGAAAAGGTCAACTCTCTCAAGTGGTCGAATACAAATGACCTAGATACATTCTCTATAGATGTCCATTTTGATTACCCAACTCATATCTTGTCTAGGTAGTAGGAGGTGAACTAGGAATCCTATAGAATACCTAAAAAAAGAAGGAGTTGATCCAATAAAATGACGAGTGACTAAATTACTCGGGAAGCTCTAAAAATCAACAATGAATTCGCCCTAGGGAGCCTATTAAGGCAATCCCTAGAGGAAGATAGCATAGGATAGGGTCATCGAACCCCATTAGACGTTGCATCCCCAAGAATCCGAACTCTATGAGAAAGAGATTAATATGAAAATGGCCTCTAGGCATAAACGACGCAACCCAAACGCTACCTAGACTATGGGTTTGGGAACCATCCATTTGCATTGAATTATATGCCAAGGAAGGCTTTGGCCCCTATCCATCATGGCCTAATCATTTTGAAGATAACTCAACCCCTAGACCTCAAAGCCACAAGGGCCAATACATCCAACAATGGTGTACAAGTGATGCATCTTGGATAATAAATCCTAGAAACTATTCTAAAGTTCTCCCAAGTAGGGTAAGAGAATCGCATCCCTTGTTGAATCAAGGCTAGAAAAGCATGTGTTGAAGTGAAGCAAAGCCTTGAGCATTGAACCCCCAAATAAGTAGAAGACATGGTAATCTCAACCATTGCCCCCTTGAGGTAGAAATGGAAGTTGAAGATAGGAAAATATTGAGGATTATAGCTATGACAAGAACTTCAATGTGAACATGCAAGAAGTAACTTGAGATATTTTCAAAAAGTAATTCTATTTTTTGAAAAAATAATTCTATTTTGTAATTCATTTGATATCAAATTTTGCAAGAATGATGAGAAACAACATTGTCTACAAATAGAGGATAATAAGTCCAAGGAGAAGGGCCTAATTCCTCTCAATCATGCCCCAAACAAATCCTAGCAAACAAGAGCCAGATACCTTCAAATTATAAGGAACTGCAGTTTGAATAATTGTGGCCATGAAAGGCATCTTGGACGATGTCTTAAAAATGGTGTCTAAAACATTGTCTCTTGAGTAGGACTAAGGACACATAACCCTTGTTGATATGGGGCTAAAAAGCATGCCTCAAATTAGAACAAGGCCCCAAGTATGTACAAGCAGTAACAATCTCAATATCATGCCCTCTAGTACTCTACAAACTCTGTGGACCCAACCAAGGTTCCTACAAATTCTAAGGTCCAAGAAACTCCTTGAGCTTCCCTAGTGCCCCAATCACAAGGGTCCACCTTGTTGGGATGACGAGTCACCGAACTCTAGTTCCCAAGTGGGTCCTACCCATATTGGTGTGCATAGCACCAAATGTAAAATAAGTAAATCAATCCTCCCAATACCTCCAAAAATCTATCTCGAGAGGCAGGCCCCACCTTGTCTTCCAATATATGGAGGAGCCAATAGTCCATAAAGTAGAGGCACCTCAACATCCATTGCAATTCATTAGAAGGCAAGTGGCTTCCATGTCTCAAGCAGTTCTGAAAGCTACAAATCCACAAAAAAGCCTAACCTATTCAATGCTCCTCTCTGGTAACCATGTCTCTTAATGTTGTTTCTAAGATGGGGTCTTTGGATTTGAAAACAAGAAACTAAGTCCAAATTGACGGAATGAAGACTGATGAGTCTGCAAATAATTGGTACCTAGACAGAACTAGGACATGTTGTAGGATACCATTGATTCAAAAACATTGTTGAAGAGTGTTGATGTTTCAGAGCATAGTCAGATATTTGCAAAATCACTAGTATGCCCCAATTTCTACTGCAGCAGCTGATTAATTTTCTCCTACTTGTTAATTTCTGAATCAAGTTACTTATTGTTTCCTATAGTAAATATCGAAACTAATACACTGCAGTCTACACCATTTAAATTATAAGCGGAAACAAGAAACTGAACAGGAAAGAAATACAACACATCTACACAGTTATTTTTGGACAAATGTCCACGGAAAAAACCAATGCGGGAAAACCGGTGCAGCAACTCTAAGGGTTTTATTATTATGCAGTAGTAATTTCTAAATACAATCTCTGGATGCCTTCCCGACAATCCAGTTACAGAGAATATCACTGACAGAGAGATTTGTGAGATTACCTCACACTATCACTAGAAGTCCTAGTTGATCCAACCCTTGAATGAATAGCCCCTGGTTGCCTCTGCGCAGTGTTTGTGTCAGCCCAACGTCACATTGTCTAGGCCCTGCATTACTCTTGTCGGTTGATCGATTTTCCTCCAAGATGCTGACTTCATCTCACACCCCAACTTCCAGCTACAAATCGAACCCTCTAGCAAATTTCAAACTCCCTCAAGGCTTTTGTGTTGCCTTTCCGTCAACCTCTCTGGCTCTCCACTGCCTCTACTAGATCTCTCTCTCTTCTCTGCTGAGTATTTTCCAACCGGGAAAGATTTCCCTTCGAATACTATCCCTGCCCCTCTTTGCAAAAGATCACTATCAAAAAATATCTCAGGCAACTGCTTTGCTTCAGAAAATCAAACTTTTGATCTCCCCTCTATGTGTTCTCCAAGTGCCCCTCAAGCCTCTTCTTATATCTTTTTGTTGGAAAACCAACGGCCCAGATTAAGTTCTAATCAATGGCTTAGATCATTTTGGCTTGATCCTCGTCTTCTTTTAGAAGTTACACCCACAGTTTAGATTAATACCCATTAATTATCTTAATTTCCTAAGTTTAGACTTAGGGACCCATTAAAAATAATTAATTAATTTAATAAAACTATCTCCGGGTGGAATTTCCCAAAATGGTTTATGGGTATTGGAGAATGCATGTGTCTAAGCCTCCCTACAAATTTTGAGACTTAGAGCACATCCGATGCTACCAAAAATCAACAACTAGGAGGTTATCCTGCTAATGAAAATCTGCAAGAATGATTATTGTAATGGTGTATATACCTTCAATAGCTACTAATTTTGTTGTCAGATGCAGAAGCTTCATGAACCAGAGTTGAACAGGTTCTGGTTTTGGGGCCTATGTCATCCCAAAATATATGTAATATTTGGTTTTGAAAGTAATGAAAACCATACCTATGAAAAAATTTAGGTCGATATATAAATAAGAATAATTTCATGTTTAGAGCTTTCTTTCTCTTCACGTGGAAAATACCCTTATATTCCATATGAGGAATATACATGTTCCACTCCATTACATCACAGCTTATCATGTCAATTGCGGGAATTGAACCTGGGTAGGGAGGATTCCAATCATTCCTCACAAACACCCAAGATAAATCCAATTGGCTATTTAGAGTTCTTTTGTTTAGTTGAAATTTCAGCTTTATTTAAAATTGTGAAGAATGGCATGGAACGTTTTGGGTCCTTTGATGTTGAAGAATGGCATGGAAAATTTTCCCTTCATAATTAGGGTCTAAACTAGCCCTTCAAATTTGATAGCATCTTATCCCCAAAAGGAATCCTATGCATGAAAATCTATAAGGATTCAAATCTACAAGTCCTGCAATATAGTGTAGGCAAGAAATTTAATTCTAAAAATCTAGTCCAAAAAATATGGAATTTCGAAAAACAAAAAAAGGCTTAGAAGTTAGAATCTATCAAAAGCTGTTCAATTTTTCTGCCAAATATTTAGAATTAGGAATTTCAACTGTACAATATTGTAGGGACCAGCAAGTATTTGTTTATGTATGTATGTATGCATACACAACTTTGATAGCATTTTTCCATGGTTTTTGTGCCATGTACAATTAAGAATTTTTACCTTAACCATGTTGCACGAGTTGTGCTGATTCATTTTAAGAGACAGCATTTTTAAAATAACTTACATTGAATGCCTTAGAAGTCATGTACAAGCCTCATACAAAGAATGGTGGGGCCATACATATCGGAACAAAACAAAGTAAAATTATACACCCACATGTAAGCACAAGCATATTACAGAACCATAGACCCTAGATATCTATAGGTATCTTTCCTTCTTTATTTCATGTTTCCAGTTAGACACTGGTCATGCCATAAGCAACTATCCAGCAAATAGAGGTGAAGTACAAAAGAAAATAGAAGATAATTTTATTAAAATCCAACAAATGACCAATAGATAAGTCAATAGGACTAGAAAGTAAAATTAGGGATACAAGTCTGCAAGGTTGGACTAGGCTACCCCAAAAGCATATATGTGTAGGTATGTCTTTATTTTTACTTGTTTATTCCATGTTTCTAACTGCAAACCACTGTCCCCCCAAATAAAATGAAAGAAAAGTAAATCCCTCATATCTTTTTACTTTGAATTTTAATTTTTTTGCAAAAGGAAAACAATATCAACAAACAGATATCTTGGCCATGGAGAAAAAATTCAGAACAAACAAACAACAAATAGATATATTGGCCATGGTAAAAAAATTGTCACAATATAACCCAAAACAACTTGACAGCCACTTGATGGTGCCATACATTAATGTTATGCATAACATAATTTATTATTTTATAAATTTATATAGAATTCATGCTAACAAGCAGATGCCAGCAAGCAAAGATTGTATGAAAAGATCAATGGGAGGGAATCTTAATGCATACACATCATAGCTAGGCACTCCAAGAACTTCAAAATAGAAAGATTCAGTTTGAAGTTTGCAACTTCTAACCCCAACTCAGACCCGATTCTTAAAATGTTATGTTTCGCTCAATATTGATCAGAAGAATGTTGAATTTTCTACAAGCTGCATAGTAAAAACCTAAGTCACCTAACACGGGGATTCGAGATTCGTAGGATATGGGGATTCAGGATTTGTAGGATATGGGGATTCGAGTGTCAGATTCGAACACATTGACACCCGGAACAGGACACATAGGATTCGTTATATATTTAATAAATATAAATTTTTATATATATATATATTAAAAATTAGATATTTCTTACACAAATTCTCATTAATGATATAAATTCATTGATTTCAAACATAGATCTTCATCTAGATGTTAGTTTTACTGTAATGTAGATAGGTTCCCAACAGTTTTACTCATCAGATTCTAAACCACATAATGTCAATAGCATGGACAAATCATGCATACAGAGAATCACTGGCAGTGGAGACATTGGTGGCAGAATGCAATGTTAAAAGATAACATGTCTAATGGTAAAGATTTGATGATATCTAAGGCTGTGCTAAAATAATATAATATATACTTCGACTTCAGTAATCTGATTCTGTCCACACTTAGTCAGTGTTATTAGAACCAGAACCAACCAACAGTCAGACTGGTACAGAACCAGAACAGGCCCGTGAACCAGTCTACTAAAAAAACACAAAATATGCAGAATTTAATGATTCACACACACACACATAGGTATCTCTTAACCATTAGGCACCAACATGTAAAGTTTGTGCAATTCAGGGTTTGGGAGTGAGGAGGAAGGGTTTTCTCTTTTCCCCTTACTTTTCATTCCCCTCCCCAGAACCACTGGTGTTCCCACAGTCCATTAGTGTGTGAATTGATGTGAACCAGCTGGTGTCAGTACCAAACCAGTTGTGAATGGGTCTGAACTAGCCCCCTGATCTGGTTCAGCTACTGGTTTGAAGACTGAACATCTGTACCGGTGTGGATCAACTGGTCCTGATAAAACTCCTTGGTAGTGCAATCATGACAAGGACTAAAATAAATCGAGTCTTAAAAAACCCTTATGGGTACATAGCTGCCAGTACGGTTCTAACAAAAATAACCCTCACAAACCTCATAAACCCTCCCTCATAAACCTAATAAACCCTCACTTTTTTGGGATTCAAATCCCAAAATCGGGACACGATGTGTCCTAACGGGACACGACCGGGATTCGATCGTGTCCCATTAGGACACATCGTGTCCCATTTTTGGATTCAAATTCCCATCGAATCGTGTCAGATTTGTGGGATTCGGACACATGGCCTGTTCTGGACAAATCCAGTTTCATAATCATAGGTAAAAACCAATCTTCTGATCTCATAATTACTACCTAATAATCTTCATACAGTAGAGAAAACAAACTTACCCTGGGAAACCCAAACTTGGGAGAAAACCCAGCAACTTTTCTTCTAGGAGAAATTATTCTTCAACAAGGTTTACAATTCCAAAAATTGTCTAGAAATCTGTGCCAAAATCCAAGTCTAAACACCAGTCAAACCTGGTCAAAATTCCAGCCAGTCAATGCTGGTCAAACCACTCAAATAGTCAAATATGGTCAAACTTTTGGCCAGGTCAACTTCAGACCTGCAGTTGACTCCTGCAATCAAACTCAACCTCTTCTGCTGTCAAACTCAGCCAGATATCTTGGTCAAAAAACAGGTCAAACAGTCGAGAAATAGCTCAGTCAGAACTCCAAAAATCTCCTTTGACTTTACACGTGGGAATAGAAGAGAGAATCTGTGATGATTTTCGAATTGGTTAAAGTGGAGTAGCACATCATGTATTTATATAGGTCAAATGGGTGAATTTTGACCAAGGGGCACACCCTTTCATGGTGAGGCTGACTTGACCATTTTAAGCCTACGTGATGGCCAGAAAATAAAATTTTAGTTTTAATTTCCAGAATTTTTCTAGGCCGACTTAGGAGGCCCCTAGGCATGCAGGAATACCTCCCGATGTTACAGAAAAAATCAACAAAGAAAACTTCCAATGCATGACAATCTACCAACTCAATAAGCGCTGCAACTTTTTATAGCTAGCTTCTTTCAATAAGGCAACCCTAGGCTTATTTATTAGGTACGACCATTTTAAGCCTACGTGATGGCCAGAAAATAAAATTTTAATCTTAATTTCCAGAATTTTTCTAGGCCAACTTAGGAGGCCCCTTGGCATGCAGGAATACCTCCCATTGTTACAGAAAAAATCAACAAAGAAAACTTCCAACGCATGACAATCTACCAACTCAATAAGCCCTGCAACTTTTTATAGCTAGCTTCTTTCAATAAGGCAACCCTAGGCTTATTTTATAGGTACCAATATGATATGTCAGTCCATATGTAAAGTACATGAGAAGTTTAACTTCAAAGGGGCATCTAGTAAAACTCAGCTAAAACAAATGTATCATTAGAGATCACACCGGCTTGGTTAAGTTAGCCTATTGCAAGAGCCCATGCCTGGCAGCCAATAGCTAGGGTGCAATTGATGGGCTAATACGGGGTTTTTATTTCTTTTCTAATCTTGAATTGAAAGTTGTTGAAGTGGAAAACTGATTGTTATCGACGTTATCACCAAGCAGGCACCCTCTTTGATGGAAGATTGGAAGTGAGATATGAAAATTGGAGAAATGATGTCTAATTTTCAACTTTTCATTCGCTGAGATGGATTTGCAACAATTGGTCGTGAACCATACTAGTGGACAAGATAGCAAGTTTTTCCATCATGTTAAGAAGTGGCATCGTAGCCTACTGAAAGCCCGAGCCTGACAATCAATAGCTAGGGTGCAATTGATGAGCTAATTATGGCCTTGATTTCTTTATTAGTCTTGGATTGAAAGTTGTTAAATGGAAGACATACTGTTATTGACATTATCATCAAGCAGGTGGGCACCCCTCTTTGACAAAGACTATAAGTGAAGGATTTTAAAGTTGAAGAAATGGTGTCTACTTTTAATCTATGTTACCGGATCCGGCTCAGGCAAGTGGAGTATTGCCGGATCCACGGATCTGAACCGGATCCGGATACGGATACTCCCAAATACGCTTAAAATACGTATATTTTTAAAAACGCGGGTTTTGGAAACGGCAAGCAGATTTTGGATACGGATCCGGACTGTGGCTGCCGGAAGCGGTGATAGGTGGCCGAAAAAGTTAAAACGCAGATATTTTCTAGGTTAAACGGTAAACCCAGATCCGGCTTATATATTTTCTAGGTTAAAAACTGCATTATGGTTTCGATAAACGGTAAACCCAGATCCGGCTTATATATATATATCGGTTTAAACCATTTCGTATATGTTATATTATCGGTTTAATAACACTGAACAGTTATAATATATATTATATATTAATATAACAGTTATATATATTATTTAATATTTATATATATATATATCGGTTTAAACCATTTCGTATATGTTATATTATGTTTAATAACACTGAACAGTTATAATATATATTATATATTAATATAACAGTTATATATATTATTTAATATTTATATATATATATATATATATATATATATATATATATGTTATATTATATATAATATAATTATATATGTTATAACTTATAACTTATATAACATAATAAATTATAATAACAGTTAATAGTTATATTAATATTTAATATATGTTATTCAAATTTTTAAAATGTATTTAAAATTTAAATTTACTTTTTTTTTAATGTATTTAATTTTACAATTTAATTTTTAATTGTTTATGGATAATCATAATATTAATATATTATAACTTGACTTTTGCCATCAGATATTATGAATCATGATATTATGAATCAGATGGCAACCATTTCAATGTTTTAATCTTCATATTTATGATTTTATCATTCAATGTTCTAAAAATGTTTGATGGTTTCATGGAGTATTTGATTTTTTAGCTTTAAGGTGTTTTTTAAAAGTTTAAATATAAAAATATATATATATTGTACGTGACGTATCCTTGCCGTATCCGGATCTTAGATTTTCAAAAAACTAGCGGATCCGGATCCGGATCCGTATCCGTATCCGAATCCTGGTAACTTAGCTTTTAATTCATTGGATTGGAATCAAATCAACTGATCGTGTAATTCTCCCTTAACTATATTCTATTAGTTAAAAACTATTTTATCTATGAAAGCATGAAATAAACAATGTTTCCCTTCCTCACATTGCACAGCTAGACAAACAAAGAAACCACAGCAAACGGAAAAGGGGGAGCTCAAACAGTCAAAGGCAACACACTGTACAAGGAAGAAAAAGAAAGTTCTATATTAAATGTATTCAAAATTTAAAAATTGAATAAAATTATAAAACTTTTCAAATCAAGGACCTGTTGATGTATCTGGCATTAGCTAAGGCATTAAGATCAGAAAGGGCAGATCCATACATGCTATTTCGAGGAAGATTCATCGCCACCAGATTTTTGAACACCTCATCCCGTTCCTTTTTATGGAAGACTAAAAGATCATTGTATCCATCCATGCTAAAAAGCTCAATAGCAACAGGCCGCAGCTGATACTCTCGCTTTAAAAGCTCATGAACACTTTCCAACTTCCACATTCGCCAGGGATGAGGCAAATTACTACTAGCACATACCTTCTCCTTTCCCCAGGCCCCGCCATTGTATGCCCAAGCTCTACCTCCAGCCCACACTTGGAAAGTTGCTTCCCAAGAAGCAGAAGCCTTAGACTGTAAATCAATACTTCCCACAGCACTGTTTTTGACACCCAAGGCCTGGTCTATCACCGACAGTTCAGCCTCAAAAGCTTTCTCACTAATACGCCCTGATTCATCAATGTAAAAGTTTTCAATGACATATAGGCAAAATTCACCTATGAGAAAAATCCCGTCATGTTTGTCAAGTCCAACAACACGCTCACAATTGTACCGAAACCTTATCTTTTCACCAGGTTCTAAATAAGGCCTAATCAAATACTCGCCATTATCATGGACTTCTCTTTCTGATTTATCATCTGCATACCTCACATTGTCAATTTTCTGTGACGAAGACTGTCTAGTTGAACCAGGCTCAGACATTTCATGTACTCCATCTGTTATATGTAGTGACATTGTACTTGATTTGCCACCAGTTTCAAGAGCAGAATGTAAGCTTGCATCATTAGCACTGCTGTGCTGATCATCACTCCACCCAACTGGAGCAGAAATTAAATCCCCATCTTTGAACTCCTCTGCTTCATCATAAAAGCATTCCTCTTCCTCTCTACCAGTATAACTTAACTGTTTTTGATTGGCACCACCAGCAGATAAGAGATGGAAAAATGAATCATAATCAGGATCACTCATATCCATGCCAAATCCAGTCTTTTCAGCTGGAAATATCCTGTCTTCTTGAAAATTTTGAAGCGCATTCCCGATTGTGTCTACTTTTACCTTCAATCGTTCAAGCTTTTTACGCATACGAAAGGGTCCTTCAGTAGGGCAGAGCTGCCACTCAGGTTCTTGATTCACAGAAGATTTCTTCATAGGCCATATTCCACGTTCATGTACAAGCTGTTGAATATGACTCTGCCATTCACTTTCAGCATGAAGGATCCATCCATATTTGTCCTGCCGCACAACTCTCAATTCTGTAGACATTGCTTCACGCACCAATTCCAAGGCACACCTACGTTCAGTCAATTGTTCCCAGTGTCTGGAATCTACTTTCATATTTTCACGTGTCCTCCGCATCATTTCTCTCTTCCGACGAGCCTCTATGCCTTTTGTTCGTACCCCAGGAAATTTTACCGCACCTGCTATATATTGCATCCACATAATTGCAGCACATTGTTCCAAGACCTTACAAATACTTTGTTTAGAAGCATCGAGCCACTCATAGAATTCTGTTTGATTATTTCCTAACAACTTATCAAAGCCTCCATGTAAGATATCCAATGGTTGTCCCTGGTTTGGTTTCGATACCAGTAGTTCCTCCAAAGCAGCACGGCGATTTAACAATAGATACCTGATAATATCAGTGGCCATGTTTTTTGCATTTTGTCTTTGATCCCAAAGCAATGAAATCAAGTTCACACAAAGACAGCAAATAAGATCAGTATCAGAATTGTTTGGGCAGAATATTAGCCTTTTGTGAGCAATCAATAACTGTAGAACTGTGCATGTATTGACTCCAGAAGAATCTGTAGTTGGAACACCAGCTGCATTTCTTTTAAGTTCAAGATGTAAGCTCATATGTGAAAGTATGTCATCCTCGCCAATGGAACTTAAGAATGAAGGTGAAAAGCAATACATTATCATACGATTTGTGTTTTTCAATAAAGCTTGTACATATACTTCTATTGGTTTGCTTCCTCTTGTTAGCGAGAGAATGCTTTTGCCAGTTGGCATTGCTTCTTCAACACGGCCATCTTTGTTGGCAAGCTGCAGCATGGACAACAAAAATTCTAATGCTTTTAATGCCCCCCCTGGCTCTGGAAAACCACCAATGTATACACGATCCACAATAAACCAGCTAAGTGCATCTAAGTTTGAAGACCAACGATTCTTATCAAGTTTCTTCTCAATTTCTTCCTCATCACGTAAAATCAGACGCTCCATGAAGTTCATCAACCTGCTTAGGCACAAACCCTGGAAAACTAATACAGAATCCACTCCAACATACAAAGGAACAGTTTCTAGAACAGCTTCCACAATTTGTGTAGCCTTGACCTGCTCAATTACAATGTCTGCCATAATTTCTGCAATAAAATCCAACACAGCTCCAGCTCCTGCTGAGCATGGGCCTCCCCCAGAACCAGCATTGTCCATTTGCAATAAAAGGTTCGGGCTAATGTTGAAGAAACTATTAGCACCAAATGCCCCCTGTACATTTGACTTGAGTTCTTGTGATGTATCAATTTCACTCATGGAAGTGGATGGTGTTGCCAAAGATTGAATACCCCCAAAAGACAGGCTGTTCTCACTATGCCCAGAGCTCCCTAGCCAAGATGTTAAGGCAAGCACTGGTGACATAGAAAACGGTTGTGCTGGCTTAAAACTTGATTTCTCTGAAGAAATAGGAGACTCTGGAATTACAATAGACATTGTGCTGAAAGAATCTATGGGCACAGCTGAATGTGTTGGAGTATGAGATTGATTCTCCTCCGACTTTTTAACATCAAACTCTGGTGAAACAACAGAAACGCTGAATGACTGTTCAGGGCTCTCTGTATCTAAAGCAATGATGTCATGATTAATTTCTTCTCTCACAAATAGCTTCCCTGACTTTGAAGGAGATGAATCAGTGCCATTCATCCCTTTATTTTCAGAAACATAATTTGGCATGCTAATTGCATCTTCAGAGCTTACACTCCTTTGCCCTTGGGCTGAGCTTCCAATGCTTGTGGATGTCTTCCCTGATTTTTCTTGCTCTTGTGGCATGCTAGAAAATGTATGTTGTGAGCTACTAGAATCATCAGAATCATTCACATTCTGTTGATCTGCTAATGGAACTGATAGGCCTTTAACCAACTGTACAGCAGAAGCAGCCCTGCAAAGAGATGAAAGGATGGTATCCACTGAAATTAACTGTTTAAACCAGCCAATATTGAAATTTAAATTTTAAAAAATAATCTAATTCGGAGATGATCAGCAAGAACCCACTGAGGAAAAGAACATATGCACTAAACTCAAACATACAATGCAAATGAACAAACTCAAACACATTATTTAAATTAATTTCCAAAACCTTCACATTACCTGGCACAGGAAAAATATAAATCAACATAACTCTCAAGAAACTCTAAACGCCGACATGCGGCTGAAAAAGGGCGACACATCTTAGCAAGATCCACCATAAATCTCAAAATTGAAGTGACTACAGCAGGAGCTGCAGCTTCACCACCCATTAACCGTGCTGCATATGTTTTGTGCATTAAGGCTTCACCTTGTAGTTCATCTTCCATATCTTTTGTTCTGTCAACAAGTTCAGCCGCCATAGCCATATTAAACTGTGAAAAATCTCCGGTTTGTTGTGCTAGAAGAGATTGCATGGTCAACCTGTCAAATGTGGCCTTCACCATAGCAATAACAGATTCAAGTAGATCCACAAATTTTAGTTCACCACAGCTTCCATCACTTGGAATGAGAGCATGGAAATCAAGCATACGGACCTCTGGCAGCCTTGGATAAACAGGCTTGCCAAAAATGAGGCAGAAAAGAATATAATAAATTTCTGGAGAGTCATAGAAGCTCATCAGTACACGTGACAACCCTTGGTAACCACTGCTGGTGCGGAATTTTGTTGCAAATGTTGGTGAGGAGGTAAGACAAACTCCAAGGAGAGTCATAACCCATCGCATGCTAGTTGGATGCACAGCTTCATCCAAAAGATATGTGATTAACTTGGAGGAAACTATCTTATGCCACTGTTCAAGCAATTCTTCAGAGTTTATGGTCATTTGCAAATCAATAAGCATCTCAAGCAACATGTTCCGTACAATCACATGCTTTCCCATGCTCTCCCGGGCAACTCTACCACGTGAACTTATTTCAGGTGGATCAAAAGTCATAATGACGAACTTCACCACGTATTCTAGCTCAGATGCTAGAAAACCATCTTCCAAAATGATTCCTAGTAGAACCACCAATTTTTCTAACACAGGTATTTCAACATCACCCCTCTGCAATGTAACTAGCAAATGCTGTACAAGATTAACTCGCCGTAACACAGTCAAATTGTGATTTCTGTATCTATGCATAGACACTAAGCGCTCAAGAAAATTCAAGAGGGCAATCTGAATTGAAACAGGAGCAGTCACCCACAAAGTCCAATCCAGAAGGACATGTTCCATCATGTCAGGATTTGACAACAGTATACAATTCAAAGCTTCGGCCTGGGGTTCAACATTTTCAAGCTCTGAGATGTGACTTAATGAATCATGTTGTAGAAAATCTTCTGTATCAGCTTGAGATCCTAGAGGTGAGATTTCGTCAGAGAACTTTGCAACGGCTATACTATCATAGCCAGACTCAATAATGGATCCAGCGCTTGCAGGCATATTTCGAGTTTCTTGGGGTTTCTGTGCTACAGGAAGAGACGCTTCACAAGCAGCAATTTGAAAAAACAATTCAAGATTCTGTGTGTCAAATAGACACATTCTACGGTGAAGAAAAAGAGCAAGTAAATGGTAGCCCCTACAAGCCTGCATGTCACGAACATTTTGTGGATTCCAGTGCAGGGCACACACAAGCAAGCATAAAGCCATATGCAACATTTCTCTACTTTCTGCTGCTTCAACAAGTGCAAGAATTGCAGCAACACCACCAACTGCCCGGATGCTATCTCCAATACCACATGGAGTGCAGATCCAGACATCACCATGCAAACGAGCAAAGCGAGGTATGCCTGAACATTTCAAACAATGTAAATATAAATCTAAAGTAATTAGAGAATAATATCCAACAACCCACAAGTAGAACTAAAGTACACAGGCAAGTCATACACACCACCAATGGGGGAAGCTGCAGCTGACATGGGATCTACCAAATTCAACATGGATAGAGCTCCCGATATACGAGATGAATCTGAATATGTACCATCAAATGCAAAGATAAGCTTTTTGCCAGAAAGGTGTGATGAAAAATTCCCCAGTCTTTCCAAATCCCAAACAACATTGCTGCCCTCTAGCTTACTGATGCCCAGCTTGTTGGAACTATCAATACGTTGAGCGTTAATGCATGCAGATAATTCTAGGATAGCCAAACTATCACCACCACAAGCTTCATTGGGTATAAACCGAAGAAGATCCGTGTCCTGAAAAAGACCCCTGTAACCCCTACCTAAAATATACATGAAACAAATGGCAGGTGAAGAAAGCACTTCTTCAAAGAGGTAACAAGAACCAAGACGCCAGGAAAGTGGACTAACTTCTGCAGATGAATGTGGAGTTCCAATTGTAACTTGCAATGGTTTTCCTGTCGGAGAGGGTGAATAGCCCAGCTTGCCAGTCTGTCTGAGTCTTCCATTCACATACAATTGAGCTATGCTCGACTGAAAGAGCCCAGCTAAGGCATTCGGCTTACTGTGCACAATTGCAAGATGATGCCATACCCCTTCTTCAAGCTGCATATCTGGAAAAGACAGGCAGCAAGAATTACTTGTAGCAAGAGTCAGGATTCCATCAGCACGCAAGTAGAGTTCTGCACACAACGTGTCCATTTCACCCACAGCACCAACAGAAAAGATGCGGAGAATGGGTCTTTTATTTTGCTGGATGCGCAATGCATTTCCTGTTCTTTTCAAGGAACTCATTGTTGAGGTAGATTCATGTTCACATTCTTGTTTCTTTGTAAGTTTCCGATATTGAAACCAGCAAACAAATGAATATCCTGCAGCAGGTGGCCAACTCCGTTCCCCCAAAGAAATTTGTAAGCAAGCATATCCAGATTTATTCATGTTCATTTCAACAATAGGGGCCAATGAAAGATCTCCAGAGCTAATTCCCTCTGTAAGAATCATCCTTTCCAACATTTCGATTAATCTCAGACCTGATACACTATGCTTAGTTTGCAGAATGTATTTTGAAAGAGTGCGAAACTCTGCTGGGGATAATCTGCTACCAATAAAATGAACTCAGGCTCTGTTTTTATCCAGAAAGAGCACAGATACTAAAATGCAGTTTTTCCCAATTATCTTTAACTAGATTAAAATATAGTAAACATAACGATGTATACCTGTAAGCCCCCAGAACTTCCACAATCCTCAGTGAATGTAGGAGTAATGGAGGAGAGCAGTCAGGAAATGGATGTATAGTTTCCAATAGAAGCCCCACACAACCTACAATGTAAATCATAAATAAGAATAGTGTCAAGAAAGCATATAGTACTATCTGAAATATGGAAAAGCATAACTCACCGATAGATGTAAGACTATCTTGATTGTAAGGACTGAGACGTGCAAGCTTTTCTACAAGACTTAAAACTTCCAACTGCAACTTTGGAGAAAACTGCAGCAAGGAACGAATCAACACTCCAATAGCACCAGCATTTAACACTCTCTCCTTGTCAAATGATATCATGCTACTAGAATCTGATGAAGAAAGAAAAAGAAAACCAGTTTGTTCATTATCATCAGTGCCTTTGGTCTCAATGCATTGAGAAATTGAAAGCTTTTCAGCTGTGCTCCATGAAGGTGGAACTACTATCTCCAGAGCAAGCTCCAACATAAGTTGCACCACATGCTTTTCATAATCTGGGCAAATTAAACCCGACTCACGCAGAAGTTCATAGAATGTCTGGGATGAAATGATTGCATGAAGTTTCATTCGATTGACCACATTGTCAGAAACCCCAACAGTCACAACATGTAGTAATGCACTAAAAACCTTCATGGGTAATGCCATCAAAGATTGATTTCCAACAGTATCACATTCACTTTGAAAGCTATGAAGAACTGTAAGCAGGAGAGAGAATCCTGTGGCTTCCCCAAAAACCTTACGTGCTGAAATGTTAGCACCTAGAATCCGCCATAGTGCCCACAACACATCACACTTAGCATCATCTTGTAGTTTATATTGAGTTCCAGAAATGCTTGTCACCATGCTACCTTTTAAAACTTCAATAAGTGCACCTAATTCTTCAGGATGAGCCTGTTATCCACCACAGACATCGTCATAAAGCTAGAAATTACCAAAGTACGTTTCTTTATCTACTAATATGGAAATTCTACAACAGTAATAAACAAAATAAAAGAAATTATATTGGAGCCTATTAATGACCAAAATAGGTCAATGGGACTCTAACATACAGCTAGTAATAATAATAAATAAATAAAAAGACTTATAACTTCAGCAAATTCTTCCTCACATCATATAGGGGTAATTTGCAGGCATTCATTTTCCAGGGGAAGGATTTATCATAGTATCAAATTCAAGAAACATTAAAGAACAATCTCAAACCTGGCTAGTGTCCTCCAAGAGTAAGCATGATAGCAAGCGTAGAACACCAGATCGATGGGTTGCAGATACCAATAATGGTAAGATGAGCATAACTCCATTTGATTTTCGGAATGCTGTCTGATTTCCCTCAGCCTTTTTGACTAAAGAAAACAGACAATCCCATGCAACCAAAATTGTACCCTCATCTTCAAAAATTGAGAGCTTTCCAGACCCAGGCCCTACAATTCTGTGTGTGGATAAAATTGCCTCACTGTTGTGTTCATTCTTCCCTGAACTACTAGAATTTATAGCTCCGTCCATGTGATTAGGACTCTTGATTTTTTGCTCAATACCAGAGATACATGTGTGTTGCTTTATATCATCTAAAAGAACATCCAAAACCCCTACCTCTCTGAGGACCTTTTTGTACTGTTGATCAAATGATAGAAGCTTTACAAAAAAGGAAACAATACTGTGCTTTAAAGGTGTTGTTATTGGCTGTTGCAACAAGCAACAAAGAGAAAGCAGCTCCTGTTCTGGCACACAATTGACAACAGTAACAGCATACTCTAAGATCTTTAGAATTTTTTCCTGTAATATTTGAGGAAATGCCGTCATGTTTAAAATCAACAGAGGTAAAGTCCTCAATTGTTGACACAATTTATAGTTCTCAATATGACTGGAAAATATTCTTAATATCCGGTCCAGCACTTCTAGCTGCAATCCAACATCATCTGCTTTAAGAAAAATATCCTGTAGTACCTGCACTGCTTCCAGATCTTTCACTTTACTGTTTATATTTTTGTACCTTCTCTCTTCACTTACTCCAACATCAGAAAAAGTGAATGGACGACTACTATGCACATTAGGCTTACTATTAACAACTTTTGAGGCTCTTCCCACCTGTGATGCAACATTTTCTTCAGGACCTGTAAGAGCCAGATTTACAAGGACATCAAGCAATCGGGATAATGATGGCGAAAGGTTTGGATGTGATTCATCCTGCCTATTAGCATCTTGATTCCTTGACATATCATGTAAAACATTAGAACCTAATGATGATGTATTTTTGTGACTCCCTGAATCAACTAAGATTGACTGTTCAATCTGATTTCGCTGAGAGCTAGATAGTGTCAACCCAAACTGAACAAGGAAATGATAGCCATGGGCATTTTGTATATCATCCCTTAGCCTCACTCCCCCAGCTTCTGCAAAATAAAGAATCCAAATGAATAATGCAGATACAAAAGCGTAAAGGAGAATACAAATATTTCCCATGATAAAATCATTTTCTTGAATCTGCTATTACAAGTTATACCAATTGTATGTACTGATTCAATGAATATACCCTTTCTTTCTACATCTTGGATTTTTCAAGCAGTCATTCATTTCTCTCCTGGAAGCAACACATAACAGACTGGCAAATAAATGCCAAAGATGATTTGCAAATTATAACTAACCTGATCTGTACGACAGCTCCACACACTCAAGCAACAAGTCAATTATTCCCATTGTATAAGCAGCATCCCCAGTCTTGGTGTTAAAATCCTTCACTGTCATTAGGAGTACTTTAATCTGAATACAATGAGAGAGGTCCTGGTGAGTAACATTTCAATGATAACAACATGGCAAAATGTTTCCAAATATCAATCACTTGATAAGTGATTGTCCTTGACTCATCCATTTCAATATATATTGTCAATTATCACCACCAAAGCAAAAACAAGACCAACCATAAGCAGAAACCTTCAAAAAGACTTCTCACCTCTACTTAAAAGGAAAGTGAGAGTTATATGTTTCACAGATTCCATCATTACTAATTTGAAACAAAAAGACTGCCATTTGGTTTAAAAGTCGCTTGACAATATAACAGGACCTATCAAAGTAGGAAAATTCTAAAGGATGAGTTCTGCCAACAGCTCTACATAGACCAATCAAAACAGAAAACTTGGAATGTAAAACAAAAAGGAAACTCCTTAAATGAGTTTTATACTAAACAGCAAGCCATTTGCTCATATTGGCTCTGTCTATACTAGAATTTTGCAATGATCAAAACTTAAGTCACAGGCAGAAACAACGAAAATCAGATGAAGAACAAATTTCTAAAGGAATAAAGTTGTTCCACAAACACACCAAAGCCTGATGACAAACATTTTAGAAAAAACCCCAAATGGAAGCTGATTCAGCCATCCTTGCATCTACATTAAAAAACTTCTATTATGAACAAAGTTGAATATCTCTCTTGAAGATCTATAAGCAAGTAATAAAACTTCAGAAAAAATCTGTAAAGTACATCTATGTTGCACAAAACTTCTAGGAACCCAGCGTTTACGGCTGTACCCGTACACGAAACTCGACCATCATGGAATCATCTATGAGTTAATATAGACTTAGTTTTCCTTCTAAATTCTCATCTATGGGTCTTATTCCCTTTTTTATTGCAAGATAATGTGTTATTCACTTACATATGACGTTTCAACCAATGTTTCTATTTTTGGGAGGTGACGTTTCTAAACGTACCTGTTTCAAAAACTCTGAAACCTTTTGACATTTCGTGCAACTTAGAAGTACATGCGATTGATATCACAGAGGTATAATGTTCGATCTATGCCAAAAGAGTTTACGAGTCTTGCTGAGAGCAAAAGCCCACTGAAATCAGTGTAGACGAAAGAATCTTCCAGAAGTAGTAGGCACACAAAAATGCATCAATGATCAAGTGCCTAGCATCAAGTGTAAAAGGCATTGATGGGCCCAAGAAAAGTACTTGAAATGCGGACAAGAATTCCTTAGCCAGCACATTGCATTCATACTCGACCAAATGACCATTGGGGATTTTCCAAAAGTATGGACAACAATAAAATCAAAACGAAAGAACGATTGTCAAAGAATTTCCGGTAGACTTCAATAGGAAGTTGGGATGTATGAACAAGAAAGAGACTCCAGGCAGATAGAAGGCAATTGTCTTACTCCAGGAACACATGCCACCAGTGCTGCTATACATGCATGAGGCATTGGAACCACACACAACTGGAGATACTGGAGGAATCAGATTAAGATACCAGAGAAACACTTGATGACAACTTTCCCTAGAATATAGGTAAGGACTCCATATCAGATACTTCTCACAGAAATAGGATTATGCCCCGGGAAGATAATACTATGCAGACAAGCAGTGGAAGCTACAGGCAGCAAAAGGATGACCAACAAGATAAAGATACCAGAGAAACACTTGATGACTACTTTCCCTAGAATATAGGTAAGGACTCCATATCAGATACTTCTCACAGATATAGGATTATGCCCCAGGAAGATAATACTATGTAGACAAACAGTGGAAGCTACAGACAGTAAAAGGATAATCAACAAGATCCACAAAACACTTGATGACAACTTTCCCCAGAATATTGGTAAGGACTCCATATCAGATACTTCTCACAGAAATAGGATTATGCCCTGGGAAGATAATACTATGCAGACAACCAGTGGAAGCTACAGGCAGCAAAAGGATGACCAACAAGATAAAGATACCGGAGAAACAGTTGATTACAACTTTCCCTAGAATATAGGTAAGGAGTCCATAGCAGATACTTCTCATAGTAATGGGATTATGCCCCAGGAAGATAATACTATGCAGACAAGCAGTGGAAGCTACAGGAAGCAAAAGGGTAACCAACAAGATCCACCAGGAAGACTTCAAATGAGTAAAATACATTGAAACAGTAATGTAAGATGTGATCCAATAGCTGCTATATAGCAGAAAAAAGTTGCCCAGTATATAAATAAGAGCTGAAAATCCACATACAAGAACGTTACAGTAAAGGTAAGAGGAAAAGCAACCCCAAGAGGAAGCAGCAATACTACAAGCATAACTTCATCCCACAGGGAAAATCAGAATTCAAGACTACCTGAAAGTTGAAACTAAATCTCCAATGGAGAGGAAACCAAGTTTTGACACAAATAACTTAATAAGGGACAGCTCACACTGATTGAAATGATGACACAGGAAGATGGAAAGAACCCAAGGGGCATAGAGGAGCAGCATTTCCTACTGCATTGTGATGCATATAACTACATTCAGAAGGGAGTAAAAATACTAAATAGAGATCAGCAGTTCCAAGGTGGCATTCTAGGAGTACGTCACACGTGTAAAGGAAGCAGCCAAGATAGCCTCAAAGATTCGCCAAAAGCCAATCCAGATGGGTAACTGGGTTGAGAGACCCACCCATGTGGGCAAATCCAAATGAGTAATCCAAAACTTCTATGTACCACACATTGGATCATGGGCCTTAAATTTATTTTTCTTTCCTTAATACAATAGAATGTTTCACCAGTTCTAAGCCTTTCTTTCCCATAGACTAGTTGCCATCATTGACATTTAGGAAACTTCACTTCCACTTTTTTTCCATGAATAAAACTCAGTACATGTCAGACAAATGAAAGTTACAAAATCATTGCATTCAAAGGCTAATCATCTACTGATGATTTGACCCTGCTACTTAAATAGAAAATTGAATAAAATCATTTCAAATAAGATTAGTCAGAGAAGCATGGTGAGCGAACCAGATGGCGTGCATGAATGTATTTTGCCACAATTCCATTGTCATTGACCAATAGGAGACCAAGTATCTGCCAAACAAACCAAACAGCAGTTATTCTCTAGCAATTAAAGGGCACAAAGGTAAAATAAAATTCCTGTATTGTATAGATTAAAATGGCACCACTAAACATGACACCTAACAGTTGCAAGGTAACCTGCATGGCATGTCGGTGGAGCTGAATGATATGTAAAGGAAGTGTGCCAAATTCTTTATCGGTTGCAACCATCTGAAATAGAAGCTGAAATGAATCATCTTCAATCAGACTCAGTGCTGCTCCAGGGTGGCTTGCCAACACCTTCATAATATGCACTATGCTTCCTTCGACCTACAAAATCAAAGATAAACGAATTCTCTTAGCTTAAAAGAACTTTAACCAAATTCTGCATCTAAAATCATTTCCATGGTATGAATACATGTGCACATGATATAGAAATGCAAACAAATAAGACATTTCCATTTGTATCTTCAACAAGCATCAGCAACAAGAATAATCCACTACTTAAAAGTACTGCAATTCAAATAGAATAACTAGCTCTAAATGAAAGCTCATCAAGGCTCTTGCACAACCAACTTGTGCTCAACTGTACAATATAACCATTACCACTGCAACATAGTAATAATCAAATCTCAGATGCTTTGCCTGTCACTCCAAACAGTAGGTCACCCACAATTCAGTCAGTGTTACCAACCTCAGCTTGGCAGAAAATCAGAGTCAAAACAGTGGATCAACTTGGCTTACTGAAACTCAAGAAATTCTTGAACAAAAAATTAAAGCAGTAGGAAAAAAAATCTTGAAAAAAACAGTGGAGACGATGAGCAAAAACATCTCATTTTCTGGGTTTTATAATGTAATATTCCCCACCACTTAGTAAGCATATGACGGAGTCTGCTAGCCTAACATGGTTCCCATAGGCTAAAGCAGGTAAAATTTAATAATAGGACTTAATTCGCCTAGGGAAACATTATAAAAGTTGAAAGGGGAACACTTCCTAGGCAAGTGAAGAGTCACTTTAACTTTATAAAGTGAAAATATTGTAAAATGACTTTATAAAAGATAAAAGGGTAAAATGACAGCAAAAATGGCCACAGGTTTATAGAAGAGAAGAAGTGAAGAGACTCTCCTCATTCATCACTCGCATTTTGAGAAAAAATAGTTCTTGGAGAGTTTTAAAGAAGAAGCCTAGGGTTTGAGAAACCCTAGCCACCATAGTTAGTTTCAGTGTTGAAACTATAAACTCTAATTGGTTCAAGAAGTGAAATAACTCAAATTTCACCATTGTGTTTACATGGGAAAGTGTTTTGCAGGACACATTGATCTGGAAGAGGTTTTATCAATTGAATCGCCGATTTGTTTTTCTTCATCTATCATCTTTCAGGTTGGAAACACTGCCAGATCTGAGCTACTCTCTACCAGGTATCATTGTGGGTCGAAAACCAGTGGTAGAAGCCGAGTTTCCATTGACAAGAGGGCCATTCACCTTGCAGAGACAGAGGGTCGAAGTTCCTTCCCTAACAAGGACGAGTTGCTTGAAGAGATGAAAGGGCAAGTTGCTTCCATTTCCTGGCCAAAACCACTCCAAATAAGGCCGTGTATGTGGCAGTAAATGGGCTGCAATCTCTCTGTACAGTGCTGAGATGAACGCACAACCATAAAGAGGCTGAGTTAGGAGGTTTCCTGGCTTATTGGAACCAGAGACTGTGGTCTACCCTACTGTGTGTATTATCAGTCCCTGAAGTATTCTTTTCTGAGCTGCGTTGAGGTTAAAGAGAGCTGATATGACCGCTGATAGAAGAAGGTAGACACTGGAGCTTTCAAACGAGGGTCCTGTAGTTTATATTGGCCAAGCAAAGTCTCAGAGAACTAACTTCTGAGTTGGCACTTGGCAATGGGGAGCTGAAATCTACCATCAAACAAGTTAATGTGCCCAGATCTACTTGCTGAAGCAATCACCACATTCAATTGTTCTTATTTTCCCTCTGTACATTCATGTTTCAAGTGAGAAAAGGACTGTTTGGGTTGGTGCAATTTCCAAATTGTCATATATCAACTGTGTACTAATTTCCAGGGTCTCATATAAGTAGCATAAGTCTATTTTGAAGTCCGTTTGGTACATGTTGAGTGTTGTATAAACTGTCCTGGAAACAAATTTCGTGAAAATCATCTACAGCAGGTACGTCACCAAACTGTTTGATAAAATCTCCCAACACAATATATCAAATACTCTCAGAAATTCATTGACATAACAGAGATATTTTTACAAGGGGATTTTACATATAATGTAACAGTCATTACACAGAGCCATCATAAAAAATGGGGCCCATATAGAAAATGTATAGAAAATGATATGAAGAATGTTGATTACTATAAGGGAAAATTTTAGAGGGGCTAATATTCGCAGTTGGGCTACTTTTCAATAGTTTTTCCAAAAAAAATAGATTCACTATTTTTCATTTTTTCTAAAAAAGATTCACCCTAATTTTACAAGATTAAATTATTTTACCTCAAAAATCGACAGAATTTTATAGACAAATCATTTGAAATTTGAGTACTTTTACAAAAAATATCACCAAACATTTTACAATTTGCATAATAGGGACTTCGTAGGATTCACCAAAGTTTGATTAAATTATTTTACCTCAAAAATCGCCAGAATTTTTATACACAAATCAATTGAAATTTGAGTACTTTTACAAAAAACATCACCAAACTTTTTACAATTTGCATAATAGGGACTTAGTAAGATTCACCAAAGTTTCTAAACCTTACGAAAAAATTTCGACCTTAAAATTTTCCCTAATTACAATCAAGCAATGGGATCTCTTTATATAGTACTGATGAGATGGATCGCCATGGAAATTCATGACCTTGGGCATCATCATAAATAATGATAATTACATTTTATGTAACTAGGTTGATTAGTTCACCCCTACATGAGATGCTTTGGCCTCGAAGCAGTTGAAGAAACAAGATGTAACTATCTTCGAAGTCTTAAACAATATTGATGCAATTGCACAAGGATCAATCCATCCTGGGTCGATTTTTTCCAGGACTATGTGTTGATAAGAGTCTCTAGTAGAACTTTGACTCGAGTATATTTGACTTTTTACTCAGGTGGTAATGAAACTCTGATTCTTTGAAATGTTATAGAGCATCAGCTTTAAAAGAGAAATGTTGATGTTGGCAAGTGGATTAGTCATTGCAAAAACCCTTGTGATATGATGCTAAAGTATCCTTGTGACTTGCCTTTTAATGATCTTGAACTTAGGATATTCCTGATTCACTTGAAGTGGCCACCACCCTCCCTCATTTAGGTAAGGCATGGAACATAAACCCACAGATACCCCAGTTACAACATTAATTGCAGTCAAATGGCAGCATACAGAGTAGTTAATCCCACTGCAGCAAACATTGGCATCGGGATCAAATTGGCAAAGGTACGAAAAACCAAAATATCATAAAAATAGAGAAAGTATCAGTAAAAATCAACAAACATGAATCTTTTTGATATCCCTTCTCACAAAGATGGACTGCGCAATTGTTGCTAGGGTTTGATCAATTTGGAGTTGTTACCTGACCATTGCCACTCAGCTGGGGCTGGTCTTTACTTCCATGGATGGGCTGAGCCAGGTTCAGGATCTTTTATTTCTGAGAACATTGTGATTGGAGAACAAAAGAAGGTATTGTTTAGAGCCCTTTACTCCCTCTATTTTGATTAATAAACTATGCTGTCTCCTGGGCAGTGGAGTCGATGGGGACTCCATTTTCTGTGCCTAAATGCTTTGCTTTCCCACAAATGCTCTGATCTGCCCTCTGGGGTTTGTGCAGCTCGAGCAATGAGCTGTGTCGAAGCAGATTAATTTCCAGGTCTTTATAAAGAACTTAAGTGGAAGTCCTGCATCTTATGGAACAGAAGTCATGGATCTGTCTTTTCTTTAAAGCAGGCCATTGAGAAAAAATGGGGACTCCCTGCAATCTATCAAGTTCTACAATATGATGGAAAGGTCCTCAAAGATTCTTACTAGATCCAAGATTATAATTTCAAAAGGAACTCGACCTTAATCCTAAACACAAAACTGAGAGGAGGAGCTTCAGGAACTAGTGCTTCAGGAGCCAGGAATCCAAATGGAAACTCTTCCACTTTCAAAGATTCTGTGAAAGGGAATTCTCCTTCCCATTAGACCAAACACAAAGCATACGAGGCCCCTACATAGTTGACCAAATGGAGCAACCACCTGCCTTGAAAGTTAATCTTCCAGAGGTAAATTCTTTATTCACAGCTCTTCATTCCAAGGAAGTTATATGCAGATTTAATGGCTTCTTGCTCAAATCAGAAGCCTTACACCAGTGAGTTTTTACCTCCTGGACACCCAATTGTGACATATATTTATGTTCCAAGGGTTTTTTCATTGCACAATTTGATACACAGAAGGATTTGGATTTTGCTTTAAATGAAGGGCAATAGTATTTTGATGCAACAAATATGGTTGTCACAACACTGCCAGTTTAGGTAAGATTCCCAAACCTTCCTCTTCCTTTTTGGCACCATCAGGTCTTAGAGGGTACTGGAAATACTTTGAGCAAATTCAAAGATGGACATGGAAAGAATAGAGAAAGGTATTTTTACTTTGCTAGAACGTGTGGAGATTGACCTGAGCAAAGGCTTACTGAACCACATAATATTGAAACATATATATTTTCAGTGGTCACAAGCTTTAGACTATGAGAATACAGCATCCAGATGTTTTTGTTTTCAAATAGGACATCTTCAGAACACAAGACCGCAGGCTAAAAAGAACCCAAAAACAAAAAAGGAACACAAACCAAAGTGATGGCAATTTTCAGATCCACATTTCTCTGAAGAAGAAGACAATATGAAGAATTCATTAAAAGATGGGGGCACCCAGAACAAGAATGATAATACTACCCTCCATCACAGTGGGACAGATTTAGCAGCAAATCAGGAACCATAACATCAGATAAAGTTGGTACAAAAAGAGGATGGCAAGGTGGGCACAAAGCATGTTCACATATCAAATAGCTCTGATTCGGACAAAAAGCATCCTCTAGAGACATCCATAAGCGATACAGCTCTAGTTCCAGTGGACCTTGTCACCAGTGTTTTTAAAACCAGCCGGTCGGAACCGGTAACCGGTCAAACCGGCCGGTTAACTGCCACGGCTGCGGAGGACCCACGCAGTGATTTATCCAAGGTGGTTAGGGTGTTTTGGAGGGAAAGTAAGGGTCCTTTCCCTCCAAAAACACCTTCTCCAAGCCTTTAAGAGGCCCTTCTCCCTTTTATTTGTCTCACACATCTCATTTGGAGTATTTGTGAGTTTGATTGGGAGCTTGAGAGTGTTGAGTTTTTGATGGAGTAGTGGAACAACAGAAAGTTTAAGCTAAGTAGTAGTCATCATGCCTCCAAAAGCCAAAGATACTGCATGGGCTCATTGCGATGTGATTGATGGCAAAACAATCTGCAAATATTGCCAAAAATCCATTGAAGGAGGGGGTATTAACAGATTCAAGCAACACTTGGCTGGGATAGGAAGCCATGTAAAGCCATGTGGAGCACCAAATGAAGTAATAGGGCATATTAGGGCAGAATACCTTCAGAAGTTTGAGACTCAAGTCACTGAACCAGTAGAGAAGTTTGGGGGTCAAGACTCAACCAACTGAGTTTGATCATGATGACTCATGAGAAGTTTCAAGTGATAATGTTGATCACTATTATCATGAGAAGTTTCAAGTGATAATGTTGATCACTATTATCATATATGTAGACTTGAATCTTGTAGTAGGCCACTGGCCCCATAGTTTTTAGGCTTTTTTGCACTCTAGAGGCCATTTAGAGCCTCATTGCTTATGTATTTTTTCGATGATATGTATTGCACTCGATGCCATTTTGATATAATCACCTTTACATGGTATATAAATAAGCAAACTTTGCATATTTTGTCTCTATTGGTTTGAAATTATGGTTTTAAATCTTAAAAATAGTTTTGTTTCATTAAAAATTAATTATTTAATGTATTTTTCTAAAACGGGTTTGTAGGTTCTTGGATAGATGGTGATTTAGTGATTTGTTAAGACACTCCTTGATGCGATGTCACTAGTTCAATTCCCCGCCCCTATTGGAATGATATATTGGACATGATGAAGATGTTTAGACCTAACCAGTCCCGGTTCGACCGGTTCCAGTCAATAACCCGGTTCATTAGGTGGACTGGTCCGATCACCGGTTCTGGTTTTTAAAACATTGGTTGTCGCATAGAATGTCTAAGCATCGTGACAATGACTTAGATCGGGGGTTGTCACCCTTATCCCTAATCTCTCTGTTTAAGTTGTCTCCCAATAGCAGACTAAGAGGGGTAGACCCTACGAAAATGGAATGAAGGAGAACTAGTTGGGAACCAACCAGTTCGTGAGACACAGTTAAGCAACCAAGTATTTGTTTTAGATTTAGCAAGGCTTAAAGGATTCAATTAGATTTAGACGATTGATACCAGTGCCTTATGTTGTCAACTATCTTGCTAGAAAATTTAGGACCAAGTAATTGACGAGGAACGGTTTCTTGGATGAATAACTATCTTATATGAAATGCAGATCCTAAAATTAATGTGAGATGGGGGAATCTTGCTTAATTTTAGTTAAATGCCTATCTAAGTTTTAACCCTTCGATTTTTTCTATATCAAGCCTAATTTCGTATTAAGTGGCAGAGAGAAGATAAGGTAAAGCACACTAAGGTGTGATTAACGATACCTTCAATGAAAATCTAGCGTACCCGGTGCCTCCGACGCTGCAAAGAGTTGTGGCTTTGATGATTGCAAGGTCACCATTTCAAGTACTATTAAAACCAGACTTCTCAAGCAAAGATGGAATGGGTACCTATCTTTCTATCAACCAAGCTTATGCTTGGAAGTAAATTTTAATTATGCAAAGCTAAATTAATATGCACGAGATGATTAGAAGATGGAGCGAGATGAAGCTAGATCAAGGATTGAAAGCGCGTATGTCATGACTTATTTCTAAGTAATATGCCAAAGCCTTAATTGCCAAAATAAATATTCACTTCACAAGACAGTGACTGAAAGATAAACCACGTAAAACATTCGACTCAGCAATGTGCTTAAAATGTCACAGTTTAATGCCCGATATGAAATTAAATCACAAATCTATCACTTCAATTTATCTAGATTCTTTCCAATGCAATTATAGCTCAAAGAGAACAAAAACTTCTTCATAATTCTTCAATATCACCCTCTCCTCAAGATAATGCCAATTACGTAAATGCTCAAAATACTCCGGAACTGAAAGATATACAATTTTCCACAAATCCACAATAGAGTATTCAACAATTACTTGAAAATTTATCAAAATTAAATATGCAAGAAATATCCAATAATTCAAGTAAATAAATCCACACTTAGAATTAATTTTCCTTTAAAACAATGAGCGATCACAATAGATATCAAGCGTCAAGAAATTGAAACCCAATGCTAATGATCATGAAACTTTAGCTAAAGCACGTAAATAAATGAGGGCCTAAGCACTTAAATTTCAATAATTAATTACCAAGAAAAATTATGAAATTTAAATGCTAATCGAATAAGCACTTCAAAATCATTCTTAAGTTAAATTATTTTCTAAATAACTCAAATCCAAAAAATATTTCCTCCTATAGTCGAACGTTAGAGATATTAAAAAAATCAAATGTTGCCTTGACTATGGAAATTTTTTAAATTTTTTACCACAAAAATATTTAAAGAACTAAGGCCTCAAAAGCCCTTTCTCACAAAAAAAATTAAAAAATAACCTAAGATGAACTTTCATTAAAATTTATATCACTTTAAAATCTTTTAAAATTAAATGTGAGCAAAGATCTTAAATGTGGAAACATGAAGTTAATTTTTAATTTTTCTTTTTAAAGGGAGCAATATCAAACCTTTTTAATGTGGAAAATAAAAATAAAAATTAACAATATATATATATATATATATATATATATATATATATATATATATTTTCTAAAGGGCCAAAGGTCATACCAAAAAAAATTAAATCGAATATGTTTTCTTCTTTTACGCTTAGGTTAAAGGAGCTAGAGTGAGAGAGAGTTTTTGGTACGCAGGTCGAAGGAGGGATAGTGATGGAGAATGCAGGTTGGAAGATGGATGAGCAGCTAGGAGAGGATCACACGGAGGAAAGGAAGCAAGGGCAGCAGGAGAGAGGGAGTTGAGCTCACTCAAGGGGAAGGAAGGGAGAGAAGCAAGGTTGTGTGCAGTGGGAAGGGGGAATAGCTAGAAATGGAGAAGGTTGCAGGTTGTAGAAAAGAAGGAACGCAGCTGGAGCAAATGTGAGCAGGGAGAAAAGAGGAAATGCAAGGATGATGGCAGCTAACAAGGAGAAACAAAGGGATCTGCTAGGGCCGCAGGAAGAGCGAGCAGCGATTTGAGGGAGCAAAAATAAAGAAAAACACAGAGGAAATGAAGTTGCAATTTAGGAAAGAAAAGTCACACAACAAATGAAGAGCCTCAAGGCAGCAGACAGGAGAAAAAATGGTAGCCCAAGGGCCCTTAAAAAAAAAAAAACCTAGAAAATTATATTTCGTACTGATGTATTATTTCTTCGAATTTTTCTCGGAATTTACTTATGAAGTCCTCATATCTAAATTTGAAACCTTTGGACTGAAAATATCTTTGAATAATTTGTCCCAGCAAAATGGTATTGAAGCCAAATCATGCCCTCAAAGGTCTAGATCTGACTCCAAATTAAATTTTTCCTTCAGATCCGCTACTGCAAATGGAAAACAAAAATACCCAAATGCCGATATATACAATGAATAAATAAAACCCCAAGACCAAAATTAAGATACAAAAAAAACTCAAATCTATAGAAGATAATTACAGATCTACACAAATGAGTTATAGATCTATCAGATCTAAAGAGTAAGAGTCCAACTCCACTCCCAAAATTGTAGTTCTAAGGCTCTTCCTAGCCAGATCTATCAATTTTGCACAAGTTATAAAAAGATATTTAAAATTTTTAATGAGGTACTAGCCCAAAAACACCCTACAGAAAAATAGATCGTTCGATAAATCCTGAGGCTTCGATCAAGTAGGATCTTCAGAAATTATACTTTGAGAGTCGGTTGGTCCAACTGAGTACTATCCCCAAACGCCCAATTAAAATTTGAATGATCTTCTGCAAATACTAGATCCAACTATCAGATTAAGTAGAGAAATAAAATAACAATATAATTTTCAAAAACTAGAGATACCTTCTAATTCAATCAAATTAAAATTGTTACCCTATATCCAATAAACTAAACAAGATAGTTGTGCACAAATTATTCCACGAGAGCTATTGATTATCAATTTTCAAATAATATTCAGCAGAAAATTTAAAACAATATTACCATGAATTCGAGAAGAGGAACACCACCATCAATCGAAACCCCAAAGACCTTTGCATTATATTCCAGAAATATTACAAGAGAGTTTCGAGAGCTTAGTACACAATTCAAAGATCGGATGATTTAGATTAAAACCAATTTCTAATTTATAGATAAATTCTCCAACGACTAGTTCTTTTGATCTCCATCAAAGTAATCTCGATTGTTGAAAAAGATTTAATTATCTTTTAATCTCTTCCGTCAAATTTATTTTATTTTTTTGAGGAATTTCGAATTCTTCATTTAATTCCTTTTTAATTAACTCAAAAATAATTATTTTGAGTTAATTTCCCCAAAAAATTGACTTTCACTTAACTACCAAGGCCCAAGAGTCTAAAATCTCTTGAAATTTTCAATATTCTTTGGTCGGGGATCTCCAAAAATTAATTTCTTTGAAACCCACGAATTTTACCTTCGGAGAAATTGATTTTACTTAGGACACAAAATTAATTAAATTTCTGACTTTAGGATTTTAATTTAATTTTGCCAGACATTTGAATTAATTGACTTATGAGGGGATTAATAATTTTTCCAACCTTCTAATATTTGGCCATGGTGCCTAATTGTGAGGGACCATGCAATAAATCTTTTTTACATAAAGATTTTACATTTCAATACATGAAGGGGGAAAACCCGTTCGCTATAGACCCTCAACATTTACCCATTTCTGCGACATAAAAAATATAATCTAGCAAACCAATTAACTTGTAATAAAATAATTTAGCCAATTAGCTAAAATTATTCCCAAGTCACTTTTACAAAGACTCGATCTAAAACTCGCCAAAGATCTTGACGACAAAATCCACCTTAGCTTTGGGGTAAGGGTGGAGGGAAAAACTTCGTTGATTGTTTGTGTCTAAAGACACAGATGAATCAGTGAGACAAAAAACCTCATAGAATGAAAAATCGTCATCAAAACAATAGGTTTACCTAGGCTGTTACATACAGACATGGTCATACTAGGATTCTTTACATTATACATATGCAAAATGGGTTGACATCTTTACAAAACTGTCACCTAATAATGAAATCTGAAAAGCGTGAACACTCGAACATGATAGATCCCTTTTGCGAAAAAAGGGGTGTACTACTATGGGGTCGTTGACACAGAGTGGTCTACAGATCCCAAAGCTAGGGAATAGCAAAAGGTCCATAAAAGGAAAAGAAAGAAGGGGGAGATAAGTGATTTCTACATCACTTGATCTTCTCCCTTGTGTTATAGTTTCACATTAATGGTTTTTCTCAAGTCGTGATCTTTTGGATGGCATTATCTGGCACCCCACAGGGGTTATTTTTGTTCTGGATATAGACTATGTGTCAGGAGGATATTTTTGTATACTTTTTGCCACAATAGGGATCCGGGTAGATCCATCCTGAATGTTCTTTTGAAGTGCATATATGAAATGTAATTTTGTTTATCTTGATAAATAAAGCTACGCTTTTTTCCTTGGAGAAAGAAAAAAAAAAATCGAAAAACATCGGCAAAATCAAGATACCACCAAAATATCGATAAAAATCACCAAATCTTAGCTAGGCGAAAAAAAATCACAATTTCGCAGTTGTTTCACGATAAAATCGAGATGATTGCAACACTAGCTAATCCTTCAATGAAGGTTCTCGATGGTATACAACGCACGCTTACCATGGAATCTAGTATTGTGAGGTTTAGCTGTTTTTTTCCTAGTTATTTCTGCAATTCTAAGAGCATTAAGGTCAGTAAAGTGGGGTTGGTGCATTGCTTCGATGGTGGCTTTCTATTTTTCATTGGAGAAAGGGCTAGGTCCTCTTGGCCTGGCCTCCCCCATTTCACTTTCATCTAGAGATCTTTTAACACGTAGGAGAATTCATCTGTAGAGGCAAACTAGTAGCGAGCTTAGCAATGCTTGTGACTGCTCCACTGGCACTCAAGTATACACTCTTGGAATCATTCACAATGTTTTCTTTTAGTCCCTTTGGTTGGTGTTTTCAAATTTCTTTACTGTTAGCACACATCTGAGTGGTTTTCTCATCTCTGATCCTCACTAGTGGCTGGGAGAATTTTCATTATTCTTATTCTTATTAGTGTCCACCCCTGCCTCTCTCCCTGTGTTATCCTTATCTTACCCAATACTGGTGGGGCAAACTCTAGGGGAGCCTCGAGAGGGTCCAAAGCACACTCTTGGGCTTGGGCTTCTGCCCAAATTTCCAACAAGCCTTGCCAACAATGCAAGGGGAAATTCAATCTGACAAGGAAGAAGTGTTAACTGAACAAGGAGTTGTTTCAGACACTAAGGTCCTAAACTCACTAGTTGACTGAGTGCTTGACCCTGGGGATACCCAAGGTAGGCAAAATCAGTACCTATTGACAATTGACCTCTACTGGAAAATCAAATCACTTCAAGGCAAGGTTCTCTTGGAGAGAAGTGAGGCCAAGCAAGAGATTATGCTTCAACTTGAAAAAAATTGAATGAAGCATAGAGACATGGACAAGAGGCTTACTCGCATGGAAATGGCGATCGTCAGGCTCAAAGCCATGATTCCAAACTATTGGAGACAAAATATGTAAAGTTTGCTCATTTATATACCGTGTAAGGGTGAATATATCAAAACGGCACGAAGTGCCATACACATTAGCAACAAAATACACAAACAATCAATGAGGCTCTAAATGGCCTCTAGAGTCCCAAAACAATGCTACAAGCCACCAGGCCACTGACCACTGTCTTTGTAAGCTAAACAGATTTTAAGGGCTACCAAAGAGCAATGATGCCTAGAAGGCCTTCAAGGGCAAAATACTATGGCCATTGGCCTCAAAATTCTCACCTAATTCTTTTAGGCCAAGGGCAAAGATACTATAATGGTGCACACATGCCTCCTGATTTCAGCCAAAACATTTGAATTTATCCTTTAACAAAACTGTGTAATGGAGAAAATCCATTGAAAACCTATTTAAATTGCTTGTGAAAATAGCCTTGATTTAACTTTCTTGCAGCCGAGGAGGATTGAATGATTTTGGTGAGTATCTACCCACAAAAGAAAGCTTCATTTAGCTTATGTATCAATTATTATGGTCATCCAACAAAAAAAGTACTTAAAAATTTGTTGCACTCATATACTGCTCAGCAAAAGCATGGAAAGATAAAATCCACTCTCTAATTCTAGTAATTTCCTCAAATTAGAGTAATATGTATAAAGTGTGTATCTTTTCTAGGGAAACTTAAATTAGTTGAGATTCAACATTGTCATATAAGTCGTTAGGCTACCTTTTTCTAGGTTTTTACATGACATTGATGACTAGAGAATCAGAGATACAGTAGTACATTTTCCAAGGAAACTTAATTTAGTTGAGATTCAACATTGTCATATAAGTTGTTACAATACAGTCAGCCATCACTGCTTCACAAAAACTCCAAATGAGATGTGTGAGGCAAATGAGGGGAGGTATGGTTTTATAGGCTTGAAGGCATTGCTTTTGGAGGGAAACAACCCCTAGTTTCCAAAACAAACACTCACAGCCAACTAAAACCGCCATTTATGGGTCCACAGACGCACACGTTGGTATGTTACATGAATTGGTCAGGTTATGACTGAATCGGCCAGTTCATACCAATTTATGTAAGTTTGGTAACAAACTGAGGTCTCCCTTGCGCAAAACAGGGTTCACTGCCCAGGTTGACCTCCGAGTCTAATGTTGATCTGACTGGGTACCAATTCAACCTCGCCAGGTTTTAAAGCCACGATTTGTAAAGCCACTTTTAGACTTTCTGGTAGTTCTTATCTAGTTTTGACCAATACATTTTGCCTGAATGATATCCTCTAATGCTGTTGGTTTGGTTTCCAAACTGGCAGGCCGCAAGAGTAGAAGAAGCAAGTCTATCTATGTAATATTGTGTTTTTTTTATAATGGAAGGAATTTAGTTTACAAAAAGAAATCAAATTTCCCAGATACCAAATCTTAGTTATATCCCAAGCAATTTTCTATAGCCCAGAAATTTAATTAACCTAGTAAATAATATTCTAAAACTGTCGAATAAAATACACTAGTATTCTAACAATAAAATTTGGCAACAGAACCACATGTAGAAAATCAAGCACACAGCAAAAAAATATAAGCCCTCCAATCTATCCTTCACTTTTATTTCTTTGACTAAATAAGGGCTCCCTTACAGGGAATTTGGCTCATAGAGAAATACAAAATTTTTATAGCAAATGGAATTTGCATAAATTCAACTCCCTAAAACTTCAATCTATACCTTTTCTTGGCTCCTCCTCACTCGTGCAGCACTCAGAAGTCTACACCCACTCATGTCTGCGGCCTCAGCCTTCCTTAGCTCACACATTCAGCTTGTGCACTAAACCTCACATGTGCAGCCCATAAACCTTGTTGTTATTGTCACACGTGTCGCCTTCCTTATGCACCCCTGGCTAGTGTGACCTCCACTAAGTTCCCTTCTCCAAAAATTTTAGCAACAAACTTTTCCTTCTCTTCAACATTGAGTCTCTCACTCCTCACTTGAGAAAATCTTTCTCTCAAATCTACAAATCACTTGCAAATGCGTTGTGTCTTCCTCCTTCCCGTAGGTTGTCTTTATAATTCTTTGTTGAGCTAGAACACAAACACTAATCTCCAATGTGATAGAAGGCTAGGATTAAATTCTAACCCACCCAAGATCAATAACTCAGATTAGATCTATATCACTAAAGTGAATAATTCACTTTTCCTTAGAAAACCTTAGCCCAATAGCCAACATTAATCAATTAATTAATCAATGTGCTTTGCTAAGTTGGACTTAGGAAAAATATCACAATAGATACTCACTCAACATGAGCAGAGTCCTAGGAAGGTCTAGGACTACTCATGCATGCTTGACACTTAACCCATGCAGAAGTACTTGTCCACTGCTACAATCATCAACACACCCTCCTAGCAAGGAAGGTATATTCTACATCAATCCCATCTTATCTTTGTAGAAAACAAACTTCATAGCTCCTCTTTGGACCCTCTTCCGTTGAAGTGATATTTGACCTCTCTATGCTTGGAACTATACTAGAACACTAGATTCTCAAAGAGTTTAATGAAACTCTGATTATCACAATGTATCACAGTAGGATCCAACTCACCAAATAAATCTGTGAGCATCTTGTGAAGCAAAATTGCTTCACATTTCGCCAAACTCACTACCATATGCTCTTCCTCTGCTGAGCTGAGTGCCACAAAAATCTGCTTCCTGTTGAACCAGGAAATCACTTCTAATCTTGCACTAAAGCAACACCCTGAGGTAATCTTCCTATCCACTACACTCCCAACCAAATTTAAGTTTGTGTAGTCTTGCCTGCACTCCATCACTCTTGACATATTGTTGAAATGTGGTTCTCACTGATGTCAACCCAAGCAACACCAGAAGATGCCTCGCCTTTTGTTGACCAAAATGACATGGCAAATCATAGTTTTTCGAGCTAAGACCATCTTTATTGGATTCTCCTTGTCAAGCCGATTCCGATGGTATGTGGCACGCCACAAGAGCCCTCGCAGTTTGAGAGTTATGTTGAATTGAAATTTGAAGCCCTTGACATGTGGTCAAAAGCCCTAAACAATGGATATGTGGCAGTCTATCATTGGTCACTAAAAATTAAATCAAGTTGTGCTTTGGCAAAAACTATTGTGGAGGGTTTCAAAAGTCTGTCCACAACCACCGTGATCACTGATTTGTTTCCTGACTTTGGAAGACTCGTAATGAAATCCATAGAAACCTCCGTCCATATTGATGTCGGGATGGGCAATGGCTGTAATGTGCCTAGTGATTTGATTGTTTCTCCTTTGTTGCGCTGACAGACGTCGCATTCAGCTACAAAAGTAAGAATGTCCTTTTTCATGCCTGTCCAAAAAAATCTTCGAATGCAAGCATACGTCTTCTGAAAACCTGAATGTCATGCAGTGGGAGATGAGTGCAACTCCGCCAAAATGCGGCTTTTGAGGGTGGATGTTGGTGATATTATGACTTTGTCCTTGTAGCGAAGAATCTTATCCTGCCACGAGTAGCCCTCTGTGGAATTTGGATCCGTTTGCAATTGAGTAATGAGTTGGGAGAGCCAGGGATGTGAAAACCATTCCTTGCAAGCCTCTTCAATCCATTCTGGAATGGGAAGGGAAATTGCGAGCAGGGTACTTTCCTCCTCAAATTGGCGGGATAATGCATCTGCTACAATATTTTCGCGCCCTTTCTTGTAAATTATCTCATAATCATATCCCAGCATTTTGGCGAGCCATTTATTTTGTTGTGGTGAGGATAGGCGTTGCTCCAAAAAATATGGCTTTGATGGTCTATGCGGATTTGGAAACGTCGCCCCAATAAGTATGGTCGCCAGGTATCTACTGCATGTAAGATGGCCATCATCTCCTTCTCATAGGTAGATTGTCCCAGATTCTTCCCACTTAGTTGTTGGCTCGTGAAGGCCAAGGGTCGACCTTCCTGCATTAAGACCGCCCCAATACCGGTACCCGAAGCATCACATTCAATGACAAAAGATTTGGTGAAGTCGGGTAGTGCTAAGACTTGAGTGGAACACATGGCATTTCTGAGAGCTGTAAAGGCCTGTTGTGCTTCATCATTCCAGAGGAATGAACTTTTCTTGAGAAGTTGCGTGAGGGGCCTCGCAATGCGACCATAATTGCAGACAAATTTGCAATAGTAGCCTGTGAGACCCAAAAATCCTCTCGGGCTCTTCAAGGTCTTAGGTTGAGGCCAATCCTTCATTGCCTGGATCTTTTTGGGGTCCACCCTGACACATTCACGCCCCACAATGTGGCCCAAATACTCAACTTCTTCCATGCCAAAAGAACACTTGGACATCTTGACAAATAATTTATGCTTGCGGAGCAGTTGCAAGAGCAGATCTACATGTTGAAGATGTGCGGCCCAAGTGTGATTGTAGATGAGGATGTCATCAAAGAAAACAAGGACAAATTTTCTCAGATATGGTTTGAGCAGGTGGTTCATAAGGCTCTGAAAAGTGGATAGGGCATTACAAAGACCGAATGGCATGACCAGGAACTCATAATGGCCTTCATGAGTTCGGAAAGCAGTCTTTGGAATGTCGACTTCTTTCATGCGAATTTGGTGGTAGCCTGAGCGAATATCAAGCTTAGTGAAGAATTGAGCCCCATTTAGTTCATCTAGCAAATCATCGACGACCGCGATAGGAAATTTATCTTTGACTATCAACTTATTAAGGTCCGTGAAGTCTGGACACATACGCCATTCCCCATCTTTCTTGAGCACCATGACCACCAGTGATGAATAAGGACTAATGCTAGGACGAATGACGCCTGCTTCCAAAAGTTCCTTGATTATTTTTTCTATTTCATTCTTTTGGGCAAACGGATATCTATATGGGCGCACATTTGGTGGTTGGGCCCCTGGGACCAAAGTGATGCTATGATCATGTTCCCCTCTCAAGGGTGGAAGCTCAGGAGGCTTGTCAAATACTGGCAGATGGTTATTTAAGATCTGTTGCATCTCAGGATGAATCTGAAGAGAATTGGGTTCAAAGGCCTGGATGGCATTAAATTGAGCTATAACTCCATGGTGCCCCTTTTTTAACATTTTTCCATCCGATGTGAGCTGATGATACAGGGAGTTCCCGCCTGGAGTCCGCACAGGGTATGCGTGTGGTTGTTCTGCTTAAAGCTCATATATAACTCCTGGAAATTCATTGTGATTGGGCCAAGTGTGCGAAGCCATTCAGCACCTAGGACAATGTCGCACCCTCCCATGTGTATGGCAAACATGTGGGCCTTTAACTGATAATCCCCCATTTGAAGTTTGACATTTTCACAGCGGCCTTCACATTTCATTGTTCCTCCATCAGCGATTTGGACCTGGAAGTTAGAAACTACTCGTACAAAACAATGCACTGCTTCCACGACTCTTTGATGGATAAAATTATGTGTACTTCCACTATCAATCAAGACTACTACTGGGCAATGCTTAATAAAACCTCTGATTTTGAGCGTTTGAGGCAAAGAAATCCCTGCCAAAGCATGCAGCGAGATAACTGGTTCTTCAAGTACATTGTCCTGTTGATTGTCCTCTTCTTCCTCCTCTGGTTCCTCAAGTGGTGGGGCTTCCTCCGATGAACTGTGATCAATAGCATCTATTTGAAAGAATTTGGGCTCCTTGCATTTATGCCCGGGGGAGTATTTTTCATCACAGTAGTAACATAATCCTTGCTTTCTTCTTTCCGCCATTTCTGTAGGTGACACCTTTTGAACCTTGAGTGTTTGGGTAGTGCTTTGAGCCTGTGGGGGGCGACCCTTGGTGGTGAAATTTGGGCGATTGGACTGGACCGCTAACGCACGTTCTACTTCACAAGCTATCCTGCAAGCTTGTATCCATGAGCTAGGGTGGTGCAGTCGGACGTGGGCTTGTATGGCTTCTTTAAGACCACTGACAAAACATTCCGTGTAGAACTCATCTTGTAGACCTCCAGTGCGGAAAGCTAAGGCTTCAAAGGCTGTAATATATTCATCCACTATTCCTGTTTGTCGGAGCTTAGTGAGACGACCCAAAAAGGCAAATTCATGGTCAAAGCGATCCATAAGAGCTTTTTTGAATGTCTCCCAAGTCAAGGGCCTTCCATAGCAACGTTGATGCCATTGCCACCATTACCATCTTTCATTGTCCAAGTACATGATACCCACACTAAGCTGAGTGGCATTATCCAGGATGTAATTCAAATTGAAATATTGCTCCATTTGTGCTATCCATGCGGTCGGGTGAAAGCCATCAAATTTATACATGTCCAACTTGGGTGGTCGCGGATGGGATTATTGGTGGGTGCCAAAGAGGTGAAAAGACTGGCAAGACTCACCTCACTGTTTTCAGTGCCAATATATGCCTCCTCGCGTGCCTCCACCTTGCCCTTAGAGAGTGTTGCATTTAATTCCTTCAGCTGCAACACTACCTCTTTCAAGGCTGATTCAAGGCTATCCATCCTCTCATTCGCCATTGCTTGAGCTCTAGTTTGTACCATGCACCGAGGCGATGTACTTGAAATTTGGGACCGCCCGAATTTTTTGGCACTAACAATTGAATGGTACCACCTTGCTCAGCTCGTCGTCCTAATTCTTATGGGCTAAGTCACCAATAAGCGCCCCGGGGGGTCTCAAACTTTTTTTTTCTTTTTTTTCTTCTTTTTTTTACTCCGAACGGAATTTTACTCCTTCCTTAGGAATACTACAGTAGCCGAATCCCAGAAATGTCAATGCTACCAAAAGTCCTGCAGAAATCACACCCAGGTATAGGAACCCACACAACTACTCAGATCTGGATGGTGGATCTAATGGATCTGAGAGATCTGAACGGCAGAACTGATTGCTGTTGTGGATTTGATGGATCTGCGAGATCTGAATGGTTGATCTGATAGACCTGAACAGCAGAACTGATTGCTGCTGCGGCAACAAAAACCCCACTTGCGAGATCTGATCTGGCAAAGATTATGTGTGATCCAGAGATAGATCAGGGAACTATGGTCTCCAAGAGTGTCAGGTGCTACAGATCGCAATATACATAAGGGTCTGACAGTAGTACTCGGCCCAATTTTTCAGGGCACTAACCAAGGAGGATCAACCGTACCCTTAGCCGTACAACCCGACTACCTTATCGTACGCGCAAGTAATCTCTCTGAGTGCTGTTCTCGGTGTACTGTAGCAGCAAGACGGCTGACGGTTTATCTATGGCGAGGTTACCAAGGGAGCTAGGGGGCTTCCGATATACCCAGAGGGTACTTGGAAGACAGTCCGTGCGCGGTTTTGTCTAATGCGCTACTACTCGAAGGGGTACCCATAGGGGTTACAAGGGAGTCCAACAAGCGTGACCACCTCTTGTATTTCCTGCATGCATGCCTCCCCAAATCCGCAAGTTTATGCGCTCAACGACAGATCCTGTGGTTTAAAGACGCCAGAACACGTCTCTAGCCAAAAAAAAAAATGCTAAAAATTAGAGATCCCATCGGCCCTGGAAAGCGCTCTGATACCACTTGTTATGCTCTTAACTGCAAGACGATACCAGAATACCAAATATGCGAATAAATATACCCAAAACATAGAACAATGAGCAATAACAGCAAGTATTTTATTATTCAGAAAGCAATGTTCACTTGCCTCTTCGAGGGGGCAACCTCCAATAGAGCTGAGCTCGATTACAAAATAAGACACGATACTCCTCGAAGGGAGTCTCTATCCTTTATATAGGATTCATACATGCAATACCATGGGGCAATACCATGGTTCTTATTAATACCATCTATCTAATACCATGGCCCATTTGCAACTAACTATGGTCCCGTCATTAAATGCGGGTTAACCACTTACAATTATTAATATGGGCTTTATTGACTCTTTACTTAACTATAACTATGACTCGATCCTATTACATAAATAAGGGGGTTAGGGTGGGACCCTAACATTGAAAGAAGGCTCTTGGAGAACAGTACCATGAAGAAAATCTCCCCCCTCTTAGGTATCAAACCCTCTATCTTGGTGTGTGTTATTCTTGCAGAAATTTTGGACATAAAGTTGTAGATTGCCAAGCCTATAATAGGAGCAAAAGCAACTTTCGAAACTACTCTAGGAATGACTATCCCATAAATTCTCAAGAAGATTACAAGCAAAGTTAAAGCAGGTTTGGATATTTAGGCAATGAAGTGGAATGTCGTAAATGCAACAACCTTGGACATTTGGCTAAAGAATATAGATTAATCATTCCTTCAAGTGAGTCGCAACAAAATCAAAATATTCCTCTAAAGATCTGGAAAAAGAAAAATGAAAGTTGTGTGCTTGCTCTAAAATCTCAAAGCAAGAATAATATATGGTATGTTGACGGTGGTTGCTCAAGACATATGACTAGACATAGAAACAAATTTTTATCTCTAAAGGAAGGAAATGATGGAACAGAGTCTTTTGGAAATGGTGAATCTGCGAATGTTATAGGAACAAGAACAATCAAGCTTGGAGGCAAGGATGCTACAACAAAAGATGTGCAACTCATAAAAAACATGAAGCATAGTCTTTTGAGCATAAGTCAAATGTGTGATCAAGGACACACGTTATTTGATTCAAAAAAATGTGAAATAAGGAGAGAGAAATTCGACAAGTTGGTGGTAACTACAACTAGGACTTCAAATGACATATACACGCTAAATGAGACTATAAACAAAGGTTGTTTCCTGGCAAAAGAGGATGAAAGTTGGCTCTGGCGCAAAAGGATGGGACACATAAACTTTGACAACTTTGTCAAGACCAGTAAAAATGAAGTTGTGAGAGAAATGTTGCAAATTTCAAAAACAACTAGCACGTTATGTAAGCATTGAAAATGTAGAAAACAAACAAGATTTAAATTTAAGACTAAGTACCACTCCACATCAAACCCATTAGATTTCGTACACACTGATTTATGTGGACCAATGACGACACAGGGACTGAATGGTGCACAATACTTCATGTTGATGATTGATATTGATACCAAGATGACAGCAGTCAATTTTCTAAAGAAGTCTGAAGCCTTTGAATGTTTTATAATCTACAAGGAAATGGTTGAAAATGAAATGGATTTGAAGATCAAATGTTTGAGATCGAATAATAGCGGGGAATTCATCATAAAAATTCCAACACTATTGTAAGGAACATGGAATAAAGAGACAGTTCTTAGCAACTAGGACACCACAACAAAATGGGGTCGTTGAAAAGAAAAATAGGACAGTAGAAGAGATGGCTAGAACTATGATGCATGATTCAAAATTAGACAACAAATTTTGGGTGCTGGCAGTGGATACAGCAATATACATTTTGAACAAAGGATTAATTAGAAGCAACTATGATAAGACTTTGTATGAGCTATGGAAGGGAAGACCAGCAAATGTGAAACACTTCAAAGTCTTTGGAAGCAAGTGCTACAATAAAAGAAAAGCCCAAAAGATTGGAAATTTGACTCTTGGGTAGATGAAGGAATTTTTGTTGGGCACTCACGCAAAAGTGAAGCATACAAATGTTATAATCACAGACTCAACTGGATAGTTGAAAACATCAATGTAACATTTGATGATGTTCGTGGACCAAAGGCTAAACAAGGAAGCCCATCCTCAAGTATACCCAGATACAAATGAAGTAGAACCAAAAAAGGTTAAAGAGGAAGCCTCGGAGAAAGAACAACCAATTCAAACAATTGCCAAACAAGATGAGGCAAGAAACGACGAGTAGACACTTTCTAAGACTCCCAAGAAATGGTATCAAAAGAACCATCCTTCAAACCAAATCATTGGGGACATCAAAAGGCATATGAACCAAAAGAAATCAGCAGATACGCATGCCAGAACAAGCACATCTTGCGCTCTTATCCACATGTGAGCCTAGCAACTTTGAAGAAGCCAATCATGATGAACAGTTAATCATGAATGAAGAATTGGATTAGATTGAAAAGAATGACACATGGGAATTGGTTCCACGACCAAAAGACAAAAATGCCATTGAGACAAAATGGGTCTTCAGGAACAAGCTAAATGAGTATGGACAAGTTACCAGGAACAAGGCAAGATTGGTATGTAAAGGATATGTGCAAGTTGAGGGAATAGACTTCGAAGAGACATTTGCTCCCGTCGTCCAAATGGAAGCCATCAGGATGTTCTTGGCCTATGCTTGTTCGAGAAGGATCAAGGTGTATCAAATGGATGTAAAGTCAACATTCCTTAATGGAGAATTGGAAGAAGAAGTCTACATAGAACAACTTGAAGGATTTATGCTTATTGACAAGAAGGATTATGTTTGTAGGTTGAAGAAGGCTTTATATGTTCTCAAACAAACTCCTAGAGCTTGGTATGCCCATCTAGACAGGTACTTTCAAAAACAAGACTTCAAAAGAAGAAATGTCGATAGCAACCTTTATGTAAGGGTTGAACAAAATGATTTGACTATCATCAAAGTATATGTGGATGACATCATCTTTGGCAGCGATAATGACAGGTTAAGTAAGAAGTTTGCTTCAGACACGCAGAGTGAGTTTGAGCTATCATTACTTGGTGAGTTGACTTTCTTCTTGGGACTTCACATATCTCAAGAAGATAAGGGCATCTTTATCTATCAAACCAAGTACATCAAAGAAATGTTGAAAAGGTTTCAGATGGAAGATAGCAAACCAGTTAGCACTCCTATAGTGACTGGTTGCAAGATTAGCATGGATGATATGTCCAAGGATGCAAATCAAAGAATGTAGAGGTCAATAATTGGCAGTCTATTGTATGTAACAGCATCAAGGCTAGATGTGGTGCAAGCAATTGGATGGGTACCACGTTTTTAGGCAGCACCAAAAGAATCCCATGTTGTTGTAGTGAAGATAATTTTTCGATATCTCAAGGGAACAACAAATTTTGGCCTATGGTATCCAAAAGGGAATGATTTAACCATCAAAGCTTATACAGATGCAGATTGGGCAGGCAATGTTGATGATCATAAAAGCACTAGTGGAGCAACCTTCTACTTAGGTGGTTATCTTGTATCATGGTTGAGCAAGAAGCAGTCTTCAGTCTCCTTATCCACAATAAAAGCATAATAAATTCCAACAACATGTTGTACTCAGGTCCTCTAGATGAAACAAACGTTGCAGGATCTTCAGGTGAAGTTTGATGAGCCCATTCTGATGTTCTGTGACAACACCAGTGCCATAAGCATCTCCAAGAATCCTGTCATGCATTCAAAAATAAAACACATTCCTATCAAGTATCACTTTCTTTGAGAACAAGTTGCAGAAAGGAACAAAGAGGTGGGATATATTAGGACAAAGGAGCAAATAGCTGACATCTTCCACAAATATTTTGCCACGAGAAACTTTTGAGTATCTTAGGTAGAAGTTTGGGATTCTTCCAGGTTCACATTGATGTCAATTCCATACATCCGGCAAACAAGGCAGCGGAGGCGGCAGGTTGCAGTTAAACAGTAGCAAGCAGATTGTCAGGGGGAGTCACCCTTTGCCATTGATGTCAAAGGGGGAAAGAAAATAGGTCAAAAATATCAAAGGCATGGAGTCAAGGGGACTGGTAATCACAGGGGGAGTACGTGTGTTGCCATCAATGAAAAAGGAGGAGATTGTTGAAATGTGGTTGTCATTGATGTCAACCCAAGCAGCACCAAAAGATGCACTGCCTATGTTGACCAAAATGACATGGCAAATCATAGTTTTTTGAGTCCAGACCATCTTTGTTGGATTCTCCTCGTAAAGCTTATTCCAACGATATGTGGCATGCCATAAGAGCCCTCGAGGTTTGAGAGTTATGTTGAACTAAAATTTGAAGCCCCCAACATGTGGTCAAAAGCCCCAAAAAATGGATGATGTGGCACTCTATCATTGGTCATAAAAAGTAAATCAAGTTGTGTTTTGGCAAAAACTATTGAGGGTTTCAAATCTATTTTTAAATTAAATACAAGGGCACATGAGGGTTTTTGACTCCTAATAAAATTTATGGTTTAACTCTTCCGTCCTAAAGGCAACAGCATCAAGATTTGACTCCAATCCAAAATTCAAATTTAAATTTGATTGCACTTTCATCCTAAAGTTCATTAAGTCGACTAGCTCTCATAAGACATCCTCCAAATCTATTTAAAGGCTTCCATTCTCTTCATCTCGGCATGGATCTAATGCCAATATTTGAGTAGTTGAGCTCTGAAATTAATTTCAGCCCTGTGTTGTTGTTGATGTTGATTTTTAATGTACCTTGGACAAGTGGTTTCCCATGGGTTACTCTCTACCTAGGGAAAACTGTCCAAAATAATTATTTTCCTAAGTGTGACTTTATAAAGTGAAAGTGACTTTATAAGTGATAAAGTCAATGTTAAATTATAAAGTGAAAAGTGACTTTAGACATAAAGTACAATGTGAGTACACTATTTAATGGGTGAGTTAAAAAATAGAAAGTGAGAATTAAATGCACATGTATTTTGATCCTCTGATCTAAATGAGTCTGAGCCATTAGATCTTAGGGCTGCCCAAAAGTCATTTAGGGAAACAAAAAGGGGAAAAGAAAAAGAGACACTGCATTCATTCTTCATGAGCAGATTGGAGAAAAAACGCTGAGAGTTGGAGAAAAGTTCTGAAGGAAAAATTTGTTGCAGCACGTTGAACGAGTGATTTCTAAGCAAAGCTGGGCATTGAAATCATGGCATAGAAGACAGCAGAATGTCCAGTACGAACAGCATTGAATGTTGTGAGCTGCATGTCGTTCAAGAGAAGCTTTTGAAGAAAAAATACGTATAGTACAGTACATATTTTCAGCTTCAAATGGGCACGAAAATCGAGGCAAAGTGGGCACGGTTTTCAAAGAGTTTTGGGCTGAAGAGATAAGTTGTATTTTGCTGTTTTGTTTTGTCTACAAATATATTTTTCCTGAACTTGAAAGATAAAATAAATTTGAAGAGCTCTCTAACAGGTTTTCCTCAAAGAAGATTAAGGGATTTTGCCTGGGTCTAAGTTGACCAAAAATCTGTGAGTATTTTTATTTGTGTTGCTGGTTTGGTTATGTCCATATTTATTTTCACCGTGTGTTGACAGTCCTATGTGTTTTAATCTGAAATTTTCATTTCCAGAATTCTATATGTTGAATGTATGTTTATGGGAAAGGGCATTTAACTGAATGGGAGTGATAAGGTGAAATTAAAACTGGGTTGGGATTGCAGGAATCTTTTTTTAGTCATCAAATTTCAACAGTTGAAGATCAAACGAGAGGTAGTTTGTGGGGTTGATTGATACGATTCAAAGAATTCGTTTGTTTTTTTGCACGCAAAAGGGTTATCTCTGAGTTTCAGCCCTCTTAGGGAAATATTTCTATGCATGAGGGTTTGGCTTATTTATCTCTGTGGCTCTTCAGAACCAGCAAAGAAGCTAGAAAATGTTGTTTCATGTGTGACTCCTGTGCGGCCTCATCTCTGGATAGATTCAATCTTATTTGAAACAAATCAAGGATTGTTTGGCCCACTAATTAGGGCAATTCTAAGACATTTACAGCGGAGATCCATGATTGCAGTAGAGTTCAAGGCTTGATACCAATTGTCTCTTGTGCGAAAATCCTCCGATTAGTATCCTTTCGGCCTCCTTTGAAGATTGAGTAAAAGTGACTAAAGGAAAACTTTAGAACAGTGCATGCCTTATTGTCTAATCTCTGCAGTCGCGGATATTCATCATGGGAGGCCTTCTATCTAAAACATTTTGGCATTGCATTCCCCATTACAGCGAATTCACAAAGTCTTGAAATTGATCACTGAAGTTTCAGCCTAGGGAAACTTCTATTGTCAGTCCTAAGGAACAGCAGTGAGGGTTTTGCTTGTTAAGACAATGTGATCATCTTAAAGCAGCGGTTCTTCTTAAAGAACAAAATTCTGAGCATAAGGGCCTAATTTCATTAACCTCCATGGCAGTCTTTAGGGAATATATATATGCTTCCTGTACATACATCTATTTTTGTGTAGAGTCGACCATTGTGCACCGCACTGTTGTGGCCTGTGGGTTGAAGCCTTGAAGCAACAGTGCCTACTTGAAGATCAGCACCACTGTTTACAAGGATCCTGGTATCAATTGGGATTGCACACCTAAGACAGGAGTAGCTTAACACAAGTATGTTTTAATGATCTGGACCATGTTTCTTATGCCCTACATCTTAATGCTTGGAGTTATGGGATATACAGTTCTCCTTGTCATAATTACTCCTGTGCACTAATCATTGATGGCATAAGTAAACAAGGGTTTGCACAGCCTACAGTAATCCTGTGCACTAATCATTGATGCCATAAGTAAACAAGGGTTTGTGCAGCCTACAGTGGCATAACATTCACTTCAGGAAGAAAAAGACAGTATTGAATATATCACCTTTTGCATTCATTAAGGAAATTTGGAATAAGGAATTTGTCTGCAGCCTGATTTTGTAGTCATGGTTTTATAAGCAGTTTCATTAACTGGAGTATTCAAGTCCATAGCAGTAATATTACAAGGCATTGGTATCTACAGGCAGAGACATCAGCATTTTGGCAACAGTAAACAATCAGTCTTGTCATCTTGCAGTGGGCCTTATTGTGCATCTGAGAAAATTGCAGTAGGGTTTAATCATCTGAAGTAAGGATTTTGCAGTTGTAAGGCTTTTCTTTCTGTTGTCATTGTTGGGATTTCATTACAGAAGTCTATTCATTGTAAGTGGGTCACTGTCCCTGGTGCGAGAACCCAAAATAGTTTGCAGAAGTCTATACTTTGTAAGTGGGTTATTGTCCCTAGTACGAGAACCCAAAATAGTTTGCAGAAGTCTATTCATTGTAAGTGGGTCATTGTCCCTAGTACGGGAGCCCAAAATAGTTTGTCAAATTCATTATAATTTGCAGGGTGGTTGGGTGGTGCTAGGCAGGTAGTTGAAATCACCTTCAACTTGTACCCTGAAAACACTTCAGGGTGGCAGGGCAGTGCTAGGGCAAGTTGGACCTTGCAAAGGTGATGGAGCAGCCTTTCAGCAGCAGCTGATAAAACCACGGCATTGAAGTGCCCTTCCAGTTGGAACTAAAAAATTGAACGCTTTTCTAGAGTACTAGGGAGTTGGGGCTTCCCTTTTCAGTTGGAGCTTAAGCATTTTTATGTAGTCAAAATATTATTAGAAACGCATTCGGTGGTTTGTCTCCCGGAAGGGTTTCAACCTAAAACTCCTTGTGCATTGTTGTCTTGATGTGTTGATGCTTTATATGTTGTTAATGCTCTGAAAAATTGAATAAGTTGCTAATTGATAAGAAATATTGATTCACACCCCTCTCAGTATTTCCAACACACATCTCAAACCATACACCATTGTACCTAGCAAGTACTTAAGCACATGCTTCGCTACAACCTAATGCACCCTCCTTGACTCTACCATAAACTACCTCAAGGTATCCACAACAAAGCATATATCCAACCTAGTGTTGACCACTGTTTTAAAAATCGGTCGAATCGACTCCGAAACAGCCGAGTTAGACCGACTCATTGCATCACTGGGTCGACTCGGCGGCCAGCTCGATTCAACCAACCGGGTTGTTACCGAGCCAGCCGAGTCAGTTACCGGCTCGGTGGGAGCGACCGTAAGGTGTATTTTTTTTCAGCTTGGGTTTTTGGGGACCCCAAAGCCCATTCTAATGTGTCTTTGGGTTCTTTGGGGTCCATTTCCCTCTCCCAAACCCTATAAAACCTACCCAACCCCTCTCATTTCCTCACAGCGATCTCATTGCATTTGAATGAAAATTTGTGAGGAGTTTTTGAAGAGTTGTGGAGTTTGTTTTTGGAGCAGCAGTGAGGAGTCTTGGGCAAGCATTGGAGCAAGAGTGAGGAGCTTCTTGGGCAGCCATTGGGGCAGCATTGAGAAGTTGGTTTGTTGGAGCAATTTTGAGGAGGTAGTTTATGCCTAGAGGTATTTTTTTCACTTCTAGAAATCTGTTTTTGCCTATTTATTTTTTTGTGCAAATCTGGAAATTGAAAAGAGTGTTTTTGTGAAAGAAATGAACATTGAAGCAATGTTATTTTTTTTGTTTTCATTTTCATATTTTTTCCTTTCATTTCCAAGTCAAAAAATGGCACCTAGAGTGAAAAATGCTGCTTGGGCATATGTTGAAATGGTTGATAGTCAAATGCATTGCAAATTTTTCCATAGAAAAATTAAGGATGGTTTTGGGGCATTAATAGGCTTAAACAACACTTGGCAAGGATTATAGGCCAAATTACTCCATGGGAATCACCACAAATTGGGGAGATTAGGAAGGAGTTGTTAGATAGCTTTGAGAAGTTTAAAGAAAAAAAGGCTAGGCAAAAGAAATAGAGGCTGAAATTGGGAGGAAGAGGAGTATACAAAAAATGATGGCTACCAACCCCCAATTTGATTTTGAGGGTTCTTCTTCTATCCCTTGTACTGATGCATCCAACCCCTTCCGATATGTTCCTCCCTCTTTGGGGTCTATTCAAGAAAAGGGTAAGGATAAAATGAAAAAGAAGGGTGATATGAATATCAATTGTTATTTCACTGTCACACCGTCCTCTCCATCAGATGCACATGGTCTTGAAGCTAGTAGAACTTTGCAGCCCACTTTAGATGACCATTGGAAGAAAAAATTGAGAGAGACTGCTTGTGATTACATATGTAGATGGTATCGTTTGCAGAAAGAGATTTCCTCCATTAATGAGTATTTGAAAGATTTCAAAGACTCATGGGCAAGAACAGGATGTACCATCATGTCAAATGGATGGACTGATCAAAGGAACCGTACCATCATAAACTTTTTTATCTTTTGCCCACAGGGAACCATGTTTCTAAAATCAGTTGATGCATCTGATAAGGTGAAAGATGGACAATTGTTGTTTCAGCGATTGGATGAGGTTGTTGAGGAGGTGGGGGTGGCTAATGTTGTTCAAGTCATCACAGATAATGCCTCTAACTATGTTCTTGTTGGTAAACTGTTAGAGGAAAAACACAAAACCATCTTTTGGACCCCAGGTGTTGCACATTGCATAGACCTCATGCTTGAGGATATTGGCAAATTAGATTGGGTCAAAAACACTGTAGATCATGCCAAAAGCATAACAAAATTTATCTACAATCATTCATGGATTTTGAGCCTTATGAGGAGACACAAGGGGGGTAGGGATATTATTAGGCCTGCCATCGCTAGATTTGCTACTCATTTTTTGACATTACAATCTATGCTTTCACAACATAGAAGCATTTTCCAATGATGAAAGGAATCAAAGCCAGTGGTCTCTCAAACAGGAAGGCAAAGAATTGAAAAAGAAAGTTAATGAAGAAATATTTTGGAGAAAGGCAACAGAGACAGTGAAGGTTGTTGAGCCACTGGTTAAGGTGTTACAGTTGGTGGATGGGAAAAGATTGGCTATGAGCTTCATTTATGAGGCTATGGATCAAGCAAAGGAGAAAATAAAGAGGGCATACAAGGATAAAGTGGCTAAGTATGGGCCCATTTGGGCAATCATTGATAAAAGATGGAACAATCAACTCCATCGCCCTATACATCCAGCTGGGTATTTTTTGAACCCACGGTATCATTATAAAGCTCAGGCGGCAGGAGCTTTGAGTGGGGAGGATTGATTGACTGCATTGATCACATGATCCCATTGGAGTGTGATCAGTTGGAGATACACTGACAAATCACAACCTTCAGCAAAGCCACAGGTACCTTTAGGAAGAACCTAGCATAGGTTGCAAAGGAAGCAGATGAGCCATGTAAACAAAAATTTCAATTTTCAAATTCTTAATACTTATTTTGTTAAATTGTTTACAATTTGAAAGTTGGATATAATTTGTTGAGCTCACTCATTACACTACTATGTTTTTTGTAGCACAATGGTGGGAGGCTTTTGGTAGCCATTGTCCTCAATTGCAAAAGTCCACAATTCGTATTTTGAGTCAAACTTGCAGTGCTACTGGGTTTGAGCACAATTGGTCTGTCTTTGAGAGGATTCACACGAAAAAGAGAAACCGTTTGGATCAAAAACGATTAAATAATCTAGTCTATGTCCAATACAACCTCCGGCTCAGACGCAACCAATTGCTGAACAAAAAACCTTATTCAAATCCCATTATGTTGGAAGATATTGATCCAACATCAGATTGGGTAGTGGAGAGTCGTCCAACAGAGTTTGATTCTGATGAGGATCTTGATTTGGATTTACAGACGGTGGCATCACTTGAACAAAATGCTCAATTGAATGCAAATCCACTTCTACCAGCCTCAGGCCCAGCCCCAAGTCCTCCAATTGCATGCACTTCCTCTTCTCAGCCACGACGGAAGCGCATATCTTGTCTATCTCAACGTGCAGCTGCTACACAGCCTGCTAATGCTACCACTTCTACAGTTGCAATTGGAGATGATGAGGAGGAGGAGCCATGAGAGCCATGTAACTAGGAAATTTATTGGGAGCTTTGCTCACCCTGAAAGTACTCCCTAGGATGCCCTCAAAACAAGGAGCACACTCCCTATACACATTGAACCATGACTATGGTTTTTGAATAGGTTTAACCAAAAATGCTCACAATCATGGTAATGTAAAATTCTTTAAGTATTAGTTTTAAAATTATTGTTAATTGTTTTAGGACGTTTGAGAGTGGTTCCAACCATACCAAACTTCGTATGGAGAAAGTCGAATTTCATGTCCTACTCAAAATTCAATCAAGATTTTAAATTCGATCGAATTGCAAACAATAATGATGAGGATCCTAATATAAACAATGGTGGAACATTGCACATCACTTAAATGTTATTGCCCATTTATTCACAATGTTGTCTATGAAAACTTCAATATAATCATTAATGTACTATGGATGATTTCTAACTTCACAATAATGTAGTATCCATCTACAAGTAGCACAATATGCATATTTTCATATATTACACAACTAATTTAGCATTTTGCATGGATTTTATATATATATATATATATATATATATATATATATATATATTATTCGAAGCGATTTATTTAATTAACAAAATAAATCCTGAATTACCGAAAAAATAAAATCACTAGTATTTTAACATCTAGAAATATATGTAGCGGAAATAAATCAGAGAGATCAATCACACATTGCAATAGAAATAATTCACACAACAATTCTCCGTCATTTATTAATCTAGAAAATCAAGGTTTCAACCCACAAAGAATTTACAAAGAAAAATACAATGACCAGAACTTGCAACTCAGCCCCACTGGAATAATTTGGCCCAAGGAAAATTGGCCAACAGGAAATCAACCTCTGAAGAAATTTGGCCTGAAGAAAATCGAACCACCTCTCACTAGAAAATCAGCCCACCTCTCATCAGAAAATCGGCCTTTGTGCCTAGCTCTCACTAGGCCTCTACACACTCACCACTTGGCCCTAGCAAATCACCCTCCCTAGCAACTGTGCCTCCTTCTCACTTCAGTAATTCAACCTCTCCAATTCCCAATGAATTGGCCTCCTCAGTCAAACTAAGCCTTGCACTCCAGAGAATTCGCTCTCCCCTTAACAAAATCGCTTTCCCAAAAATGTTGTAACTGCCTCTCTCTTTTATTCTTGTATCTTCACCTTTTCGCAAGACTTCTTTTATAATCTTCATTAAGCCCACATCCCTAACACTTATCTCCCTTCTAAAAGATCTTGGAGATTAGTGGTTGAGATTATTCCTAAATCACTTAAATAATTAAATTATTTATCTTTAGAAAATGACTTAATAGTCCACTATAATTAATTGACTGTAATTATTGTACTTTTCCTAAGTTAGACTTAGGAAAGAAAACATAAATCACTTACTTCACCAAGCAAGCACCTAAAGAGGCAATAAATCATCTTCCACATGCTAAGACACCAAGCCTATGCAGAAATATATATATATATATATTGAAACTTCATATAGAAACTCCACATATATATATATATATATATATAATCAAGGCTTCAATATAATCATTAATGTACTACATATGTCACTTCTAACTTCGCAATAATGTGATATTCATCTACAAGTAGCACTGTATGCATGTTTTCGGTTTTCATATATTACGCAGCTAATTCTAATTTGGCATTCTGCGTGTTTTCTTGAATATATTTATAATTATATATATATATATATATGCTCCCAGGATTCCCCGCTCCTAATGTTTTTTGGGAAATGACACTCCCACTCCCATTTTCACTCCTCTGCTCCACAGTCTGGCAACACAGATCCAGATATTCAGGGGAGAAGGGAGGATCCTACAAAGGTTTCCTTGAAAAAAATATGATGTTATATGATGTTTCCTTGCAGTATCATATCCAACCTTTCTGAAATTTTATTGTTTTCATTTTCTCTCCCTATCTCCATATCCATTGCAATGCTACTTAGGCAGCCAATGAAACATAAGAATTTATCTATATGAAACTTTGTTTGGAAATAATTACTTTGACACATACCAGAAAATAGGAAATAGTGGTCCCCATCCGCATGTGAGAAATAAACAACAGATTAAAAAACTATGCCGGTAATCACCCTTAAACAGTCAAATGAAAAATAACTAAAATAAAATCTATAATATCCAGGAAGGTACCTCGAGCTTGTGCACTGGTCGATTGAGTTCATTGCCAACTTTGTCCAAGGATATCATAGATTCTGCTCTCAATTCTAGATCTTGCGATGCAGAGCCAGTGGGAGTAAGCAGCATGTTCAGTAGGTGAATGAGACAGCAAAGTACCCCAGAATCCAGCAGAGGTTGTACATTGAGAGGCTGCAGAATAAAAACAGTAACTAAAACTTAGAATTGCATTTCTAGGCTTCTAGTCCCCTGTAGATTCATTACTATGATCCCATCATGACAATTCCATAGAAGGAGATGCAGACAGAAGAATGCCTTCTTGGGGAACTCATATGCTTCCTCAACTTCAATATACCGATGCCTGGTTTTCACTTTATATTTCACTATCATCTGTTGTTCTTATGAAATAGTACTTCCTTCTCAAGGTATGTATTGTTGCAATATTAAGGGCAAAGAAGACAAAATATGTGTATTTGATGAAGACGGATGTTGAAAAAACAACTAATGAAATGAAAGGCATCATGCAGACAAATATTGGGCATAACTGGTGTATTCTCTGGTAAATAAACATTATGTGTGGTAAGGCCCCAAAAGTGTTTTGCTGATATGGAAACAAACAAAGCTCTAAAGCAAGTGAGACTATTTACAATGTTTCAAATTGATTTGAGTATTTGAATGTCTAGTTTTCTTCTATTTTTTTCAACTTAAGTTGGTAAATATGTGCATCTGAAGTTGTGTTTCGGTCCGTTTTACTTCCTAGAAGTTAGAACAATGCTACTGAACTTTTATTCATTTGCTTGATTTGATCACAGGACTGCTATTTTTCCATAAGCCTTCACATGTGCATTGATACGTACAGGAGAGACAAGGCTTTCCAGAGCATATAACAAGTTGGAGCCAACAATGTGTCCATCCTGCAAATGCAATTTCCATTATAAATGTCAAAAGATTATTCTCGTAATAATCAAGAAAGAAGTTATTGTTAACTAAGGTTATTATCATTTTCCTTCATAGAACTTGCCTTTGGCACTTCTGTAAAAAATTTCAAAACTTCTTCCTTATTAAGAGAACCCCTCCGACCTGTGCTCTTCAATTTCTCTATGTCAACCACTAAGGCTTTCCCAACAACAAAAGAAAATAAATGAACGTCAACTAGCCTGCACATGATCAACAAATCCGATTAACATCATACCTGAATATTGCATGTCAAACTAATTTTAAGAGCCAGTCTCCAGATATAGAAGAGACCAAAATGATGTCTTTTCCAAATGGGACACCTGTAATGAGCTTGATAGGCTAACTTCTCAGGAGATTTTGAGCTTTATTCATTCCCCAAATTAAATTTGAGGTTTGAACATCCCCAGAAATGGGGAAAGAAAATGCATTCATTACATAGGCTATCCTTAACCATTCATTTCTAATTGACAACTCCATACAGATAAACCATCCAAAATGAATGGAACACGTTGTAGATAGTTACAGTCCATGGGCAAAAACACAATAAGATAATACACACCCACCCACAGTATAACCTACTTGGTAACTAGTTGGGCTGGGTTCCCATGTTGCTTGGCTAGTTTGCAAAAAACTTCTACAGCCAAACTCAAGGCCTCTTCCTTCTCCTGCAGAATTGCATTCATTAGAATATTGTGAATCCACTTTTTGATGTAACCAATCATTCAGATAATAAAATATGTTCATTTGAATTCCAGAACTTATCCAGAATTTCACCTTTTCTGAATTGGAGGAGCGGAATTCCTCCCAAAACCTTTTGAAGTCCAACTCCAATTCATCTTTGCCTCTGAATTTATGAAGAAGAGAAAAATCAGTGGTATTGTGAAGTAATATTAACCCGTCAAATTAGCAATAAAAACTACACACTTGGTTGCTACAAAATTAGAATACATTTGAAAAACAATATCATTTCCTTGCTATTGTCAAACCACTGTTGAAAGAACTAATTACTTTAACATTAAACTCAATTATCACAGCCACTATATAGATCATGGTCAAATTTTAAATAACTTGGATTCAATCCATATGCCACAGAAAGCATTCCATTTCCTTTACAAATAAATATAAATCTCATATTTATAAGAAACTCTATTTGTTGGTCGGTTAACAGTTTCAAATTCAATTTCTATATTACAAAGTTTTCCATGAATTCAAACCAAGACAGGAAATTCATTCTAAATGTTCATCATCGAGTGAAATGTTTATATCTGTGACACCATCAACATTATCTGTCGTATACAAATAGCCATGCCTATGGAGCTTTAACTTTATCTGTCATCCCCTTTCAATTTTACTCGGGACATCAAACTACAAAAAGCTAAATGACTAGAAATTGGCCTCAAGACTTTATTCTAATTTTCCATCACATTTCGAACTCATGCAAAAATAATGATGGGGTGCTAATTAAAGGGCCATTATCCAGCAGCCATTCTGCATCGGTTGTCATCTAGTAGAAAAATAGTTTCTTTGTCCACATGGCAGTTATCTTCGAATTCATGCCCAATAGGCTGGTCTTGTCGCGACTTGGAGAAGTTATCACAATGACCCAGGTTCAAATCCTGACAAGCATGCTCCTCCTGCATGGGGCTTGTCAGATATAGCTATTGATATTGGCCATGTAGCCTTTGGGTAGATCATTGTACGGTGTTGTTGTCAACCAGCAACCCCATTCTTCTCTTAAGTGCGGGAGAGTGGGATGGACTTATTTCTGGGCTTACTGTCCATAAAAAGGCAGGCTTGGGTTCCTCTTTAAAAAAAAAAGGTTACCTCCAAAATCACCATTCAAACATTATTTTCCTAGCCCTCCAATACCACAGTAGTTATTCTTTCATTTACTTATAGGGCATTGCTCTTTATCAGTTTGTCATATGCCACATAGGGTGGTTATGTAGAAATTGATCCATCAATGGAAATAGAAAAACAAGTTGAGATTTCATGATAAATGTTATTGTGTTAGAGACCTATACATATATAGAAGCACCAAAATGTACTAACATTCTGTGTAAAATCTCTGATCACATGATCAAGACTATCATCTCACAGGGGAAGATAGAAGGGATTAATCCACCCAACTTGCAAGCTCACCCTTTCTGTTCTGGGCTTTGGCAACTGAAAATCCAGATGCATTGTTCTAAACTAAATCTCCACAAAATTCCATCCTGCTGATTTAACTAAAAAATACACGTCAATAAGAAGATCCCTGTAAACAAAAAGCTAAATCTAATCCCAAATACTACACCTTGGGAATGAAATATATGATGGAGGCAAGAGGGAGCTTTTTCTTCACACTGTAAGGCAGATGAATCCCTGTGCTTCGGTTTAATTCCCACCAAAACACTTAATGGCTTTCCCACGATGACCTCTCCTCATAAAGAGTCCCATGCAAGGCTGCCCGACAATAATAGCATGGTCAAATTATTCCTTTGGATTCTACCAAGAACCTTACCAAAGTGAAGTCATGGGATCGTTGAGTTACTGTTATGGGCTTCGGAATTATTGGAAACTAAAGGCAAGGTATTACATTCAGTGTCATGTAGCTTCTTAGAGCATCGCTGATCATGTAGATGTAAGGTCTTGTCAAACCAAAGTTGATGTAGGTAGCTATAATGGGCAGCAAGCCTAAAAGAATCTCCCCCTTTGAATTAAAATTATTACACACACCAAAGTTAACACTTATGGCTGAGATGATGTAGTGTATAAAATAAGATACTCTAGGTTTTAGATTAAGAGTATTTAGAATGAATATTGTTGACATTTATTTTTCTCGTAGATGTTCTAAACATACTTGAGGTACTCAATCTCAGCTGCATCATATTCGAGACTGACAATTGATAAGGGTAAATTTCTAGGCGTTTCAACCTTTTTAATCGATTAATTTCCACAGACATACACTAAAAACTCATTTTATCGTAATCCCCTTCTGATTAAGCAGTTCTGGATTTCCTTTCTCGCAATAAAAGTTGTGGCCAAATAATAAATGAACACAAATCTCCGGTGAAGCATCTAAGAGTAGCTTGGAAATTATGCACCAAACAAATTCACCTAGAAGAAGACATGGTAGAGTTTTTAACTTTAAGCGTGTACGAACATCAAGATAATGACTTCATATTTCAATCAAGAATCACAGCCACATCAAATAGGATGTTAGTTTTCTACAAGTACCAAAAGTATGCACCCCGTGAATACCTGTCTACACCCACATTATCTCAATCTCATTAAAGTACAATTCGATCAGGTTTAATTGGCTTCTAGTTGGGTTTTACAGAGGTGATCTACATGTGCGCTGATGTTCTATGAGCCACAAAGCCAGTTATGCTTGTGCAGGCAAGTTGTTTTTTAATTAGTGCAGCTTCAGCGAAATTTCCAAATTTTCCTCATCATTTTCTGATGCAAATACAGACTATATGCATCACAACCTTAAACGCTTAGTGAATTCAATCTTGGTGCAACGGTTAACTGTGAATTCAAGCATAGGATCATTTTATAACTGCTAAAAGGTTCACAATTATCATTCAGAAGGTATGAACAGATTCAAGAAAAAGACCATGTCCTTGGGGATGGAAAGTGCAAAGCTTTTTTATCGGTGTAAAAATCAAAGCATATTCACACGTAGACTCAAACATAAAAATCACTTGATCAAAGAAGATCAATATCGATCAACTTGGTGGGAACCTTCAAACTTGATCAAAAGGATTGTTCACATTACCCAGCCTCATCAACATTAAGGAACTTGAACAGAAGGATTGTGGATGTTACCTGGGTACTGCAGCTGCATTGAAAGGAGACTGAAACGGCTCCCGCGGCGGACGCGGAGAAGAAGTGGAAGAAAAAGAGGATGAGTGAGAAAGCCCAACCTTATCTTTAAGCAGCGAAACCCATTTCATTGTTTTCCCTGCTCGTAGTACCGATATAACATTTGAAGCCCCTCGACGTTAACCATCCACCGAAACTCCCCGTGAGATCAAACCAGAGCTCATACACTGCACGATGACTCAGTCAATATTTCCCCTGAACAATGCTCCCCAGCTTTACTCACACTACCACTTCTCCAAAACAAAACATAACCTAATGACCCAATAAATATCGAATTTCAATCCGAAAAGGCTGAGCTTGTTCAATCCCCTGAATCAAAATTCCCCTCGACCAATTTTATCTCATTTACCAAGGTATTATTGTTTCTTCAATTCCCCAAACATAAGCTTCTCTGAATCTCGCAAATCAAATCGGCAAAAATCACGATTTCAATTTATTGCTTATAATTAGCTTAGCACCAAATTGCTCAATCAAACAAGCTTCTTCAGAGTCGGTGCAAATGACATCCAATAGATATTAGGTGAGATCCAGAATCGAAGGATCGCATTGGCTTTAAAAAGTATTACCGCGACATGTTCCGTGTAGATCGAGCTGAGCAATGCCTGATCCAAGAATAGAGCTTGTCATCTGCGGCCAAGACGGAGTCTCCCGAGTTGACTGTTTTCGATCGATCCAGGAACAATTCAAGGTGCAAATCAGGCCCAATTTTTGCAGAACAAGTCCGGATGGGGAACTGCAAAGGTGTCGTGGGATGGAAGAAAATTTTGCTTTTCAGGCAGTGTTCACAACCCTAGTTAAAATAAAACCAGCTTCATTTCCCCCGCGGTTTCTTTTATTATTATTATTATTATTTATTTCACCCTCTCATGTCTAATCGCCGCTTTGAACGGGAAATTCATCCCCGAATGCCACAGGGGTCCCTCCGGCCGGATTACGCACGCCCATCAGAATTGCAAACGTGTGAAACATTCTGCGATTTTAAAAACAAAGTTCCGTCCACGTCGGATGCCACGTCTTCTTTTTCCCGGATTCGTTGGACCCGCGGCCGCGATCACCGAGATTGCCGGTTCCCCGGTCGACGACGCGGAATCCATTTTATCGTTTGTCTTGGGTTTGTCGGTCAGTTTGTTTGTGTTGTGGCTGAGCACACCCGCAATCCTCCCCCCTCTCTTCAGATTTATATATCCCACGGTCTTCCTAGGAGGCCAATGGGTGTCATTATTTTATTAGGGATTTTTAGTTGTTGGAGACCATGTTTGGTGGGGTAGAGGTGATGATCATGAGAACTTGCTACTTTGGCGCCGCTGAATGATTCAAGTTTAAGGAGATATTGTTCGTAATTCAAGTTTTGGTGGGGTCCTTAGCAAGTAATTCAAGTTTGGGTGGGGTCCTCCTCTCATATGGGCCCAAGGTTAGCCCCTAACTAAGGTTGCCCATTTATCACGCGCTTGACTGTCAGTTGTCTTATGGATGTTCCATCTCATGTCCATGGTGGGACTCTTCCTAACATGATGACATACAGAGTGCATGAGTATATCCAATGGGTACATAAAATACCCTTTCAAATTTAAGCAAATGTACCTTTCATGGAGAATGTATGAATGTTTTTCCCTGGTTACAATATCACATATTAATATCAAACTCAATTAAGGTTCTTAGATTGAAATTCAAATATCTTGTATATTATTTTTTATTTTTTTTAAACAAAATTTTAACTATTCACCTTGGGTGGGGTGAGTATTCAAATTATTAGGCACCATTTGGTATGGTTTATTTTGTTTGTGTTTTAAGAAATATATAAGTTTAAATTTTTCAACAAATAATAGATAAATATAATAAATAGTTGGATAAATTCATGTTCAGTGTATTGGAATAGTTTTTATGATTTTAAAATGGTGTTGTCTGATGAGATGACAATTTTGTCTAGGTGGTAACTTTTTTCATCTTGAATTAGAAGTTTTTAATTTTGCAAAATATTTAATTTATAAGTGTTCCAATCTTGTTTTTGAAGTTAGAAATAGATTTAGCACCCTCAAAAACCTTTGGGACCCCTAAAATTCTATAGTTTGACAAGTGTAACTTGGATTTTCAAAAATTTCAACTAGATTTTTCCAAAAATGTGCCAAAAAAATCTATATTTTCAAGGCGAAACTGTTGCCTACTTAAACTACTCTCTTTAAAATCTCTTCTCCTCAAACTCTTAATTGAAGATAATTTCAGTCATTGTGAGTTTATTATTCTACTGAATAGAGTGAAAGAGGGGGAGCATGATAATTGATCTACAATGAGAGCCCAAAATGTGTGGTGTGGAGGACAATATCAAACCTAACAGAGTTCAAAGTTATAAAAACAACCATGAAGATGCGAGAATTGGCTATGTTATCAAACTATTTACATACTCGCAAATCAGACGGAGATATAGCATAAAGCTCTTTCAAATCATCAAAATGGGTAAAATACATGGTAATGCAATTAATGGAGATTGAGATAATGAGAAAGCTTGTATGTTGGAGATTTGACAATAATTGGGGTTGAATCTTATTCACTAAAAAGGTAGGAGCTGTAAAAGATATAATAAGATATACATACAAATATTTATACAAATGTGTTAAGAATCAATGAGAGAGATAATTGGCCTTCCATAATTGTCTTATGTGACAATGGGCCTTCCACAACAATGTTGGGTGGCATTTGGCATCTCTAATTGCAAATGCATATGGAGAATGTCAATGGATGCACACATGGATGACTTTTTTCATTATTGGTTGTAGGTACATGCATAAAATGCCAAAAGGTACACACACATGGCTAGAGCTTAGCACACATCTATAAAACTATATGTGCATATTGTTGTTAATGAGAAACTTTGTAGAAGTTTCAAGGTGTTTTTCCAAACCTCATTTAACCCCTCAATCTTAAGCATAAATGACAACAAAAATATACTAGAGGTGTTACCCCTTGAACCCTACAATAGGCATTGAACACAAGAGTCTTGGTTTGCAAGGTCTGATGCATGTAATAGTTGGTGGTTGAGGTGGTTTGCATGCAATCATACATATTTACACTTAAATCAACTATGTTGATAGAAAAACTCTCTTGTAACAATAGCATTATCTAAATTGAACAAAATATATATAAAAAAAAAAAAAAACACCTTGTAATTCCATATCCATAAAGTAAGAAACACACCTTGAAAATCATATCATTATCTCTACCAAACAATATTTCATTAAATTTTTCATACTTAAATAACATTTTATACATACAAATTCACCCATATTAATAAAATATTTAATTAAACAAATCATTTATTTTTTATTTAATACCACTTATATTTTAATTAATTATTTTATTATTCAAAACTTTATAATCAAGTAATAAAGATACAAAGTAATCACCATAAAAACTCATTCTCAAACAAAGTTAACCAAAGCCCAAAACACAAGTTAAACTGGAAAAAGCAAGTCACTTTATATATAGCGACCAAACATTTTAAGATAAAAATAAAAACAAAACAAAAAATACCTATTTTAATTACTTAAAAAGCATTCAAACTAGAGAAGAAACAAATGCTTTAAATTTATTTTCATTGGTTAATTAACTAAGACAAGTAGCTAGGACAAATAACAAAAGTTGAAAATACGTTCTTGGGCTACACCAAAAAAGTGATGAGAGAGCAAAGCAACAAAAACCACTTGTGAGCTATTTTCATCATTGAAACACCCTCTTAGACACCCTTTGTGTGTATTTTCATTAGTCAAACACCCTAGGCAAATAAGAAAGGTAAATAGACTTTCTTGGGCTCCACCAAAATACTTTCTTAGATTTCATAGCTATGCAGAAAGAACCACCTTTTTCATTGAGTGATTAAACCATTTAATATTATGTTAGAGTATTCTATATTAGAATGTGACAACATCACATAAAATGGTATTGGATTTATAAAGTGGTAACAAGCTGAGAAAATCAAGGAACTTTCACATACACCATTGTACAACCAATGAACCTTCTTTGAATGCTATTGAAATTATTTTCTTTACTTGGAATTTGATGATGCATGTAATCACTTCATCTCCTTGTGACTTACCTGGAAACTTTATAATACTTCTTCTTTAAAATGACATGGAAACTTTATAATACTACTTCTTTAAAATGATAACGTTAGAAAATGTTTATAGTCATGGATAATATGTTGAAAAAAGCAAAGATTAATTTAAAATTCACATGCATCATGATTACATGTATGTGTTGAACTAATGAAATACATCATGATTACATGTATGTGTTGAACTAATGAAATACAGTAGTATTTAGTTATATTTGCCTCCAAATATATATAATTTATTATATTTTCTTAATACACAAGTCTCTATTGAAAATGCACTATGTAACTTGAATTAGATTGAAAACGCAAATCTTAATTTACTAGGTTAGAATACATATTTATGTTAAAGTTTTAAATATAAAAATATTCAATGTAGTTTTATAGGATTGTTATTTTTTTTCAAATATAAAATATACAATGTAATATGTAGTTTTATAGGGTTGTTATTTATGGAGAAAAAGATGTTTGACTTATCTAAGTGTGATATGTAAAATTAATTTTCAATGCTTACTTTAAATTATCAATTACTTTATTTATTAATATATTTAAGATTCTTTTTTTATGAATGAAAATCAAGACTATGTCTTGCATTCTTTTTATTGTACATGTGGAATATTGATTACAATGAATGGGCACATTAATGATTAATTTAAAAAGGGTTGCAACATGTTAGTCAATGCATGTTTTTGTTTAGCGTAGAGAAATATATATAGAGGGGGGATGGAGGGAGAGAAAGATAGAGAGAGTTCGTCACAACAAGCCAAAATGAATGGACATATTATTGATTATTAAAAAAATATTACAACATGTTAGTTGTGTAGGTCATGCCACAAATAAAGTTCAACTATTGTATCCATTATGCATGTCTTTACATGTGGATTGCATGTCACACCCATTATTGATGTGTGTGTTTTTTCCATGTTCTCAATATATTACCTGAGACATTAATGTAACGCTATTAACATTGGATAACTATGCCACATAAACAGATCTTCAAAAGTTGCAAATATAGATGTTAACAACTACAATCACCTATCTATCTCTACATTGGGTGATGATGGTTCCACAATTTTACATTCAAAAATAGGATATTCACATGGAATAATCATTAGTGCTTTGAGGATACTATATGCGTGCCAAATATATTTTTGATGTTAATTAACACACAATTGTTTTATCGTTTAAGCATATGGCTTCTCATCATCACCATCGAAGAACATATAATTTGGTTGAAAAGAGTGACACAACCATTGCATTGACACCCAATAATTACTACTTGAGGTTTTATGAAGTATGTTCATGATTTATTTATATCCTAGCACTTAATGGTTGGCACAATCATAAAACCATGGGTTAATAAGTTATGATCATGATCTCAAGGAGAAAAAAAAAAAAAAAAACATATATGATCATAGGAGGATGTCTCCACACATTGATCAATGTGTTACCATGTGAGTTACAAGTGATAAGATGTTATTTATGCCATACCTGAATGACCCAATTGACTATTAAGGTACCCAATTTAGAAACATTTCCCCTAATAACCAATTATTATGCTAAACTCAAACTCTAACAATAATATAGAACATAATTCATATGCAATATAATGTTGTAGTGGAAATAATATTGACTAGTCCACATTCATCACTACACATCTAAATACATGGAATTACACAAAAGATCTTACAAGGAGAAAGTGTTCCATATAAGGGCAAATATGAATATGTATCTATAACTAAAGCTAAGTCCACTAAACTAGTTGTTCAAGGAGCAACTCACCACCCAACCTTATGAACCAACAATGGATTTCACCCCGAAGCCAACCCATGATACCACTAATGTGAAGGAAGCTCCTACATGGTTCTAATCTCACTCAACCAACCCATTATTCTCATGACACTATTGGGCACTTTAGGCCCTCATCTAGCTTTATCGCTTAAGCATATAACTTCTTGTCATTGCCATCGAGGAACGTATAATTTGGTTGAAAAGAGTGACACAACCACTACATTGACACCCAACCATTACTACTTGAAGTTTTATGAAGTATGCTTGTGATTCATTTATATCCTAGCACTTAATGGTTGGCACAATTATACAACCATGCGTTAATAGGTTATGATCATGACCTCAAGGAGAAAAATAAAAGAAAAGAGTATATGATCATGGGAGGAAGTCACTACACATTGATCAATGTGTTACCATGTGAGTTACAAGTCATATGATGTTATATGTGTCATACTTGAATGACCCAATTGACTATTGGTGTACCCAATTTGGAAACATTTCCCCTAATATCCAATCATTATGTTAAATTCAAACTCTAACAACAATATAGAACATACTTCATATGTAATATAATGTTGCAGTGGAAATGATATTGAATAGTCCACATTCATTCACTACACATCTAAATCCATGGAATTACACAAAACATCTTACAAGGAGGAAGCATCCCATATAAGGACAAGTATGAATATGTATCTATAACTAAAGCTAAGTCCACTAAACTAGTTTTTAAGGAGAAATTCACCACCCAACCTTATGAACCAAATATGGATTTCACCTCGAAGCTAACCCATGATACCACCAAGGCGAAGGAAGCTCCTGCATGGTTCTAATCTCACTCAACCAACCCATTATTATCATGACATTATTGGGCACTTTAGACCCTCATCTAGCCATCAATATGTGATGGCACTCTCTTACACTAACCACACAACATAATGAAGATCATCACTTTCTCTGCTCATCAATCCTTTGAGGATCATCCTCCCTTCAATTGCACAAAGAAAGAGTCCAGGATTATCAATTTCCTTTTACCAATAACTTGGAGGAGAAAAACTTGGCACATTTCAATTAATGAGTAGCACTAATAGGATTGCAATCTTAATAAGGTTTGAACCACCTGTTACAAACATTCTAGCCATGGTTTTCAACCCCTCCCCCTCGTGTTTTTGGTAGCAAACCCGTAACTCCAATGGAATTTCGCCAACCATGAGTTTCATGGATTCTCTCAACACTTGTAGGCATATTACCATGATAATGACCATGGGATTGTTACATATTTCTTCATAATGTAAGAGAAAAAAAAATATTACTATGGTGTAAAGGAATGTTGAATGGAGTGTGGAAGAGTGATACATGTTAATGCTAATAATCATACTTTCCCCCTCAAGAATTTGCATAATGCATACCTACCTTGAATGGGAGATTATCCCTTCTAAGAAGCATGGGGAACATCCAAAATGGAAACTCAAGTAAAAGATGGATGGGAAACCATTGTCAGGTAATATGGATTATGATCTGAAAATCGATTGTCCTCTGATAATTTGCAAGTTTTGAAAATTTTGGGTCTTCAAAAGTTAACTTAGTTTGTAACTTGTTCAACTGTGAATAGTTAATTTTAAACGAATTTAAAGATGAAACAAAATAATATGAAATCCAACATGGTAAAAATGAATAGGGGAACAACCAAGAGATAACGGAGTTCATCCAGTGTGGACTACATCTTCGTGCCCTGCTCCAATGGCTAGGCCGCTTTATTGATCTCAACAACAAAAATAGCAATTTACGAACCTTTGACTCATAAACAAAGTTACGGATCAAACAAGAACTATTACCTCAAAACGAGAATGCTAGCTAAAAGACACCCAAAAAACATGAAAAAACAGGTTGAAAACGAAAAGTGTTGATGTTGGAATAACATTTTTTTCAGGGTAAATTTTCAACATTTTTTATAAATGGTAGTTAAAATTAATTTTGTTTCTGCAAAAGACACCTTGAAAACAAAAAGTGTTGTTGGTGGATTTTTTTTTAAGGGTAAATTTTCAACATTTTTTTAAAATGGCAATAACAACCAAATTTTTTTGTGCAAAAGACACCCTGAAAACGAAAAGTGTTGATGCTAGAATAATTTTTATTTATTTTTTGGTAAATTTTCAATATTTTTTAATAATGATGTTAAAGATAAAATATCATGGTCCGCATGGGGTAGCTCAAGTGGCAATGGCCGTGGAAATGAAGTCTCACCGAACCGGAGATCTTGGGTTCGATTCTTGTTCTACCCTCCCTGGAAATGGGGTGAATAACGGACATGTAAAAACTCGAAAATGAGAAGGTCCCACCTAAGCTTACAAAAAAAAAGAAAGATAAAATATCATGACTCCGGACAACTTTAAAGTTCCAATGATTTTCAAGCATGACATTAAAGATAAAATATCACGTCTTTGAAAAGCCTTAAAATTCCAATGATTTTTAGGCATGGCATTAAATATAAAATATCACATATTTGAAAAACCTTAAAATTCCAACAATTTTCAGTCATGGTGATAAAGAAAAAATACTTATAATTATTTTCAACAATACCATTAAAGATAAAATATCATGGCTTAAAAAAACATTAAAATCTTGACAATTTTTCAACCATAGAATTAAAATCAAAGATGATGATGACTACAAAAAAGCTTTAAATTTCCAAATATTTCAAGCATGACATTATGGAAAAAATTTACGACGAAAAAATCTTTAAAAATGAACAGCTGAATGAAAGAGTTATTATACCAAGAGTAATTTATTTTTTAAATGTCAAATGTATAGCGATTTTAAAATCTTAGCCTAAGACAACTTAATACATTGCAACAAAATTTTAAAAACCGACCATCAAATTGACACACAATATAGGTGAACTCGGCCCAATGTAATGAAAACTTAAAGATCGACCATGAAATTAACACATTGTGGAGGCAGATTCGATTCATTATAACGAAAATTTTAAAATCAACTATGAAATTGCACATAATGGGATCGGGTTGCTAGTCTCGACACAGACAAAAAAGTAAATAAATAAAAATGTAAAAGAAAACAAAAATTCAAACATTAAAAAAAATTAAAACATGACCAAAAAATCAAATATAAAAATATATATAAAAAATAAAAAAATAAAAATGTAAACAAAAACTAAAAACTAAAAATAAAACAAATTTTTCTAATATATTAAGTGTGGATATATATTTTTAAATGTTGGTGTTTTTCATGTTGCAAAAAAAAATCATGGACAAAAAAAAAAAAAAGCAACAACAAAATTAACCCTAGAAATAAAATATTTAAACTAAAAAGAACATAAAAAAAAGGAAAGAATTTTCAAAAGCACATAATACAAGGAAAAAAAACAAAACAAAACATTAAAAAAAAAACAAACCCCATAATAAAATAAATAAATAAATATATCTATATATATATATATATATATATAAAATAAAAGATTAAAAAAAGAAAAGAAAAATAATAATAATAATAATAAATTTAAATTAAAAATAATAATAATAATAATTAAAAATTAAATTTATTTTTTTTTTTTGGCCTTGGCGGGCCTAGGTCGATTCCCGCCTCGGCCATAGCCGCCTAAGGCCGCGGGGCCTCAAGCCTGGGTGGGTTAGTGTTGACCAACAAGGTTCTATTCTCAAGATTAGGGGAGAATATGGTTGTACTCTCTAGTTGAGAGGGAGTGATGATGAACACCACATGTGAATTCTCCTCTTTGAGTGATGAAGAGAATGTTGGAGGATTGGATAAACATTTGTGGTTTCCTTGAGGATAAAACATCCAAGAAAGGAAAGGTGTTGACACTCTTGGAGGATGGGACAAGAATCCAAGAGAATAGTGGTCGAAGAGGATCAATATTCTTTAAGGACTCAGGTATCGAGATTCAAGATAAGAATAGTCCTAAAAGGCCACACCTTGTGGACATCTAGATGGAGTATGTACCTTAGAGAGGTAGTGCGGTATCACACATAAAGCCTCCAGGCATAATGGTATTAATTAAAGTAGAGCTTGTCCAGTTAGGAATCAGGGATAGTGTTGGTCATGATGATGATGCTTATAGATCAATCTAACTCTTCTTGAGAACTCTTCAATTTGAGATATGATGTTGTATTGGTTGTACAATTATGAATACCTCCCTAGTTAAGAGGGAGTGTTGAGAAATGCAACTAGTTTTGGTCTTCATAATTATTATACTCATTTCAATATATATCTTATGTAACAAATAAGAAAAGAAGAAAGAAAATTATTATTATTAAAGCATGGGTTTCATGCTTATTATTGATGGTCTTCTAGGTAAAAGCATGTTCTTTGTGCTTTGAGGGTTTGTTAGGTCTTAAGATTTATTGTCATGAGCCAATGGAGCCAACATCGTGTTTATTAGACCCTTTCGAGAAATTTGTAATTGTAAAAAGAATTATTTTCTAGTCTAGAAAGTCCTAGAATCTCCAAGAGTACAAGTCGGTCCTGGGATCCTCAAGTTAGCCTAACGGAGGGAATTTGACCCCTTGAGAAGGCTATATAAGGAATAATTTGACTTCATTTGGAGACACTCACTCCACAAGTTCGATCTCCAAGAAAGAATTGGATCTATAGCTGGGTAGTTGCAAGAAGGAGAGCGAAGGTCAAGAAGAAGGAAGAAGGATGAAATTTCTTGGTTTTTTTGGCTCTATCTCTCTCACACATGCAAAATTATAGGGTTTTTAGGTTGCAGGAAGAAGTTGAAGTTGTAGGTATGAGTTGTAGTAAGACGAACTACAAAAACTTGTAGCTAGGAGGAAGGAAACTCTATCTAGACTTCGCTGACCTTAGCAAGAGTTGTCTTTCTCTTTGAAGGTCCGAGAAGGAGGTTGTATTAGGGTTTCTTTAGGAGCTGCAAGGCCAAAATCGCAGGTCAAGTAGTAATGTTGTAGTTGGCAGGTCGAAGTTGCAGTGTGTAGCAATTTGGTGCAAATTGAAGAAGGACTTGAGGAAGGGATTACTTGGTATTGGGAGAAGGACTTGGTCTAGGGATTGGTTCTTTGTATCTAATTTGAAACAAATTCTAAGAAGAGAAGAGTTTTCGGGTTTTTCCCTGGTTGAGAGCCTATATTTGTGTCCTCTTTTGTTTTTGTTTTTTCTTGATATTGTTTGATGAAAATATATAACTAAAAGAATATAAAAGAAGATTAAGATTCACAAACAAGTATCAAGGTAAAAAAAAATAAGTTTAATAAGTTGCCATTTTATCATTTTCTAATAGTTCTTAGGCATAATAACGTTGAAGTCAATCAATTGGAAAAGGGAGTAGTTGGGTTTAAAGTGGGAACCCTCTCCCTTAATTTTTTATTGAGTGACTTGTCACCCCATCCCATGATAGTGAGAAGTAGCAATAAAATTTTGGGGAGGTTGGGAGGTTCATTAAGTATAAACATACACCAAGGGATAAGTTGGGCATCAAGTCATGTGAGCTCCCATTTGAATCATGCGGTGAGGGCATGGTAATCATATGTGTGGAGTTCATTAGGAAAATTGTTAACAATTATGTGATTGCAAGCTAGATGGAACCCCTCTCTCATGTAACCTGGCTCCAAATCATCAATGTGAGTTTATTATTCTACTAAATAGATGAAAGAGGAGAAGGAAACTTATGGTATGGCTCTTTGTTTCCTAAGGACGTGACAATTGATCTACAATGAGAGCCCAAAATGCGTGGTGTGGAGGACAATATCAAACCCAAGAGAGTCAAAGTTGTAAAAACAACCATGAAGTGTGAAAAATGACTATGTTATCAAACTACTTACATACTCACAATTGAGACGAAGATATAGCATAAGGCTATTTCAAATGATCAAAATGGGTAAAATACATTTTAGTTTTCAATTAATGAAGATCATTAGAAAACTTGTATGTCGGAGCTTTGACAATAATTGGGGTTGAATCTTGTTCATTAAAAAGGTAGGAGATACAAAATATATAATAAGGTTTACATACAAATATTTATACGAATGCGTTAAGAATCAATGAGAGAGATAATTGGCCTTCCATAATAGTCTTAGGTGACAATGGGACTTCCAAAACAATGTTCGGTGACATTTGACATCTTTAATTACAAACACATATGGAAAATGTCAATGGATGCACACATGGATGACTTTTGCCATTATTGGTTGTAGGTACATGCATAAAATGTCGAAAGGTGCACACACATGGCTAGAACTTAGCACACATCTATAAAACTATGTGTGCATATTATTATTAATATGAAACATTGTAGAGGTTTCAGGGTGTTTTTTTCAAACCCCATTCAACCCCTCAATCTTAAGCATAATTGACAATAAAAAGATACTAGAGGTGTTACCCCTTGAACCCTACAATAGGCATTGGACACAAAAGTCTTGGTTTGCAAGGTTCGATGCACGTAATTGTTGGTCATTGAGGTGGTTTGCATGCAATTATATATATTTGCACTCGAATAAACTATCTTGATGGAAAATATTTCTCTCATAGCACTAGTGCTATTTAAATCGAACAATTGTATAAAAAAACACCTTGTAACTCCATACCCATAAAATACAAAACACACCTTAAAAAAAACATATCATTATCTCTACCAAATAATATTTCATTAAATTTTCCAAACTTAAACAACATTCTAAATATATAAATTCACCCAAATTAATAAATTATTATGAAATAAAATATTTAATTAAATTAATGGCATATATCATTTTATTTTTAAATTTAATCATACTTCTAATTTAATTAATTATAATATTATTAAAAACTTCACAATCCAATAATAAAGATGCAAAGTACTCACCATAAAAACTCATTCTCAAACAAAGTTAACCAAAGCACAAAACACAAACTAAACTTGAAAAAAAAAAAACAAATCACTTTATATATAACATCCCAACACTTTAACATAAGAATAAAAACAAAAACATAACTATTTTAAAAACTTTGTTCTCTACCAAACTATTTTAAAAACTTAAAAAAAATACAAACCAGAGAAGAAAGAATTGCTTTAAATTTATTTTCATTGGTTAATTAAGTCAACACAAATTGCAAGGACAAATAACAAAAGGGAAAAATACTTTCCTCTCCACCAAAAACTTGCAAGTGATCTCAAAGCCCCATAAACCACTTGTTAGCTATTTTCATTAGTTAAAACACCCTAGTCACAACATAAAGGTAAACACGTTTTCTTGGGCTCCACCAAAATAATTTGATAGATTTCAGAGCAATGCAGAGAGAACAACCTTTTTCATTAAGTGAATAAACCATTTAATATTATGTTTGAGTATTCAATATTAGAATGTGACAACATCACATAAACTGGTTTTGGATTTATAAAGAAGTAACAAGTTGAGAAAATCAGGGACCTTCAAGGACCTTTCACACACCATTGTACAACCAATGAACCTTCTTGAATGTTATGATTAGATTTAAATTATTTTCTTTACTTGGAATTTGATGATCCATGTAATCACTTCATCAATGGAAACTTTATAATACTTCTTTCTGGGATAATATATTAAAAAAAAAAACAAAAATCTAACTTAAAATTTATACGCATCATGATTACATATATGTATTAAAGTAATGAAATATAATTGTATTTAGTTTTCTTTGCTAGAAAATTACATATTTAATCTTATTCTCTTAATACACCATTTTTAATCTATCTCTATCGAAAATGCAAATCTTCATTTACTATATTACTGGGATGTGACTGAGAACGTAAATTTTAATTTATTTTGTTATTTAAATGTTATGAATACATATTTATGTTAAAGTTTTAAATATAAAATATAATATGTAGTTTTATAGGATTGTTATTTTTTTTAATATAAAATATATAATATAGTTTTTTAGTTTTATAAGATTGTTATTTATTGAGAAAAAGATATTTGACTTGTCAAATTATCTAAATGTAATATGTAAAATTATTTTGAATGTTTACCTCAAATTATAAATTATTTTATCTAGTAATATGTTTAAGTTTCTTTTTTTTCTTGTAAATGAATCCAAATAGAGATTCTAGAGAAGATGTTTTGCATTTTGCTTATTGTGCATATGAAACATTGATTATAATGAATGGACGCATCATTGATTAATTAAAAAATGTTGCAACATGTTAGTCAATGCATGTTTTCATTTAGCTCAAAGAAATAGAGATAGAGAGGGTAGGGAGAGAGAGAAAGATAGAGAGAGAGCTCGTCACAACAAGCCAAAGTGAATGGACAAATTATTGATTATTAGAAAAAAATTACAACATGTTAGTTGTGCATGTCATGCCACAAATAAAGTTCAACCACTGTATCCATGATGCATGTCTTTACATATGGATTACATGTCACACCAATTATTTATGTGTGTTTTTTCCATGTTGCCAATGTATTACCTAAAACTTAATGTAACTCTATTAACATTGGACAACTATGCCACATAAACAGATATTGAAAAGTTGCAAATATAAATGTTAGCAACTACAATCACCTATCTATCTCTACACTCGGCGATGATGGTTCCACAATTTTACATTCAACGATAGGACGTTCACATGGAATAATCATTAATGCCTTGAGGGATACTATATGCATGCCAAATATATTCTCAATGCTAATTAACACATAGTTGCTCTATCATTTAGGCATATGGCTTCTCATCATTTCCATCAAGGAACATATAATTTTGTTATAAAGAGTGACACAACCACTGCATTGACACCCAACCAATACTACTTGATGTTTTATGAAGTATGCTCATGATTCATTTATATCATAGCACTTAATGGTTGGCACAATTATACTACCATGGGTTAATAAGTTATGCTCATGGCCCTTAGGAGAAAAAAAAATAGAATATGATCATGGGAGGAAGTCTCCACACATTGATTGATATGTTACCATGTGAGTTGCAAGTGATATGATGTTATTTGTGTCATACTTGAATGCCCCTATTAACTATTGGGGTGCCCAATTTAGAAACACTTCCTCTAACCAATTATTATGCTAAACTCAAACAATAACAATAATATAGAACATAATTCATATGCAATATAATGTTGTAGTGGAAATAACATTGAATTTTCCACATCCACTCACTGCACATCTAAATTCATGGAATTGCACAAAACATCTTACAAGGTGAAAGCACTCCATATATAGACAAATATGAATATGTATCTATAACTAAAGCCAAGTCCACTAAACTAGTTGTTAAGGAGTAATTCATCACCCAACCTTGTGAATCAACTATGGATCCACCCCCAAGCCAACCCTTGATACCACTAAGGTGAAAGAATCTCCTACATTGCTCTAATTTCACTCAACCAATCCATTACTCTCATGACATAGCCAACATGATCACTATTGGGCACTTTAGGCCCTCATTTAGCCATTAAAAGGTGATGGCACTCTCTTGCACTCTTAAACAACATAAGGAAGATAATCCCTTTCTCTACTCAACAATCCCTTGGGGATCTTCCTCCCTTTAAGTGCACAAAGAAAGAGTCCAAGATTGTCAATTTTCATTTAGTGATAACCTTGAGGAGAAACACTTGGCACGTTACAATTAAGGAGTAGCACTAATATGGTTGCAATATTAATAATGTTTGAACCACCTATTACAAACATCCTAGTCATGGTTTTCAACCCCACCTCTGTGTTTTTGGTAGTAGACCCGTAACTCCAATGGGTTTTCTCCCACCATAAGTTTCATGGATTCTCTTAACACTTGTAGGCATATTACCATGATAACGACCATGGGATTCATATACATGTGTCTTAAAAACACAAGATAAAAATATTACTATGGTGTAGAGGAATGCTTAATGGAGTGTGGAAGAGTGAAACACGTTAATGGTGAATAATCATCCTTTCCCCCTTAAGAATTTGCATAATGCATACATGCCTTGAATGGAGAATTCTCCTTTCTAAGAAGCAAGGGGGACATCCAAAATGGCAACTCAAGTAAAAGATGGAAGGGAAACCATTATCAAGAAGTACAAATTAAAAGGTAGTACCTCCAAAGTACAAATGTCAAGGTCAAATCACCCATTCAACCCCTTTCTTCGCCCCCTCTTGTGGCATTATGGTTACTTTATTTATTTTCAAGCAAACTTTTTGGCAGATTCAAATTATTATGTATTCCCTTTATACATATCATTCTATAACATAATCACACCATGGAAAACGTAACAATCATACCATAATCCTAGGCCACTAATAAGGCTCATATTAACCCTAGTAAAATTTTGGAATATTTTTAATGCATTTCATATTTTTACAACATACCACCTTTAACTCATCCCCCATGGCTTGACTCTCATCACTTAACCCACATCATACAAATAATATATTGTCTTGTTATCACCCCAAGAAACTCTCCTAGGTTGTATCTCAGAGATGCTTGGGAACATTACAGACTCAACATAATGTTAGAAATGGATGAATGGAAGGCATGATGCATATTCAAGCCAGATAACCACTTCTACTATGCTTAACTCCAGACATGGGTGAACACCCCCATACTACAAGGCTTTAGACCACCAATTACTCACAGTTTGAGGATTAAGTGAACATGGAGAATACTGACCACACCAGCAGATGCACAAGACCATGTGATGGCCGGTTGCAACCAGTAAATAGGTCTGCAAATCTATTTCCTAATGCATAGACAGGATGACAGCTCTCTGGCATCAAGTAAACAGAAACCTACATAGCACATTCAATGATACATACTAGATTCTAACACAGAGGTGGGATGATAGCCCCTCTAATGCTAAACATCAAGAGCACATGAAAAATACATAACGGGCACAACCTAGAACATAATAGAAGTGGAAAGTGAGCAATTAACAGCAAAAGAAGTTTGTATTAGCTGAAAATGAAGACCAGACGCTGCAAGTATCACAGTAATTACAGTCTCCAGAAGTTGAACCTTACATCAAAACTACAACCATCAATGCTCATCACCTCTTGTTTCTGGGTATATATAGAGGTTGATTACAAAAATGCTCTGCTATCCTATGCGTGGAGGGGTCATAATTGGCCACCAACCACATTAACTATCTAAAATGGGCCTCTGCTACGATCTGCTGCTTCAATGAATGAATTTGACATTCTCTGGTACTTTGTTGTACTCCTCGAGCAGGTGAAGTGTTGTATGAATAAATTTCCATAACTGTTGAAGGCGTTTAACTGCTCGAGGATTGTCCTTTTTCTCTCGGCCATGCTACTCTTGAACACGGTTGCTGAGGAGTAATGGCGTAGGGTACTGGATTTTGGCCTCCTTCTTCCTTCGGGAACATGGTACAGGTCGGGGACACGAAAACTGCATGGGGAATGAATGGAGGGCAGGGAAAAAATGTTAGCCATTGGATCCCATGGATGGACGGCGGAGATCTATTGGCAGGAGACATTGGGAGGAAGCGGGGCGGAGTGATTATGAGTCATCGGATCACATGGATGGACGGCGGATATTGATTTGCAAGAGATACCGGGAGATACGAGAGCGGGACGATCACAGGTCATTGGATCTTGGATGGGAAGATCCAACGGTGATTGGGAGGAGGACGTGCACGAGGGTTAGCGAGCGGGGAGGGCAGTTTCATTGGTGGGCAGTATTCCCTGCATCGCTTTCGGAGGACGACGGTAACCGTACACGAGGGGAGCGATCGCAATCAATGGGTGACGCGTGGTAGATGGGACCAGTGGTAAATCGCTTTCCCCGTGGGCTATTGCGTGTGCATGTTTCAATGGCGGGAGGCGTGAATGCTGTCCGATCACGACGGGGTTTGATCGGACGACGCAGATGCGATTGCACAGATTTACGTGGATGTGATGGGAAAGGGCGGTGCGAAGCGGGCGGTTGGGTGATCGGGGTCACATGACACTTAAACTTGGCACCCGTGGAGCTAAAGAAATACAGGTTTATGCTAAATGATGGAGTAAAACAGGGATAGCGGGGGTTATGGAGTTATAAGGAAAATGAAGGAGAATAGGAAACAAACTGTTGCGAGCCCCTTGTAAGCATAACCAACATTGCCAGACCTGCTTTTTATCCATTGAATGTTGTAGAATATAGCAGAACTAACACTAGCTCCTTCTGGGGATGAGATCCTCCATGTGAGGTCTCAAGAACCTGCAGATCAATGCCTTTCCGATGAAAACAAATTAGCAAAATTCCTAGTGTTCCATTGGGCATGGAGTCTACTTTGCTTACACTAAACTGATAAAACAAAATATTTACAACTTTAAGGCCAAAGACCTTAAATCACATAAATTTTCAGAAAACGCCCATTAACTGGGCCATCAAAAACTACCTCTCCTCCCATACTTTTTAGTATGAAGGTGTTGTTCCCTTGAATATGAGAAATGATAAAAGGCTCTGTCCATAAAGCATCAAATTTCCCATGGTTTCCTTTCTTTTCTTACAATGCATCCCACTTCAAAACCAAGTCTCCAACCTGAAAATTATCTGTTTTTTCCTTCTTGTCAAAGGCTTCCTTGATTTTTTTTCTGATGTGCTGCAGCCTTTTCAATCAGCTGTTCTCAGATTTTATGTACCTCTGCTAAATCAGTGATCCTTTGTGCCATGTCTTCTTCCTCATTACATTCAGCTTGCAGGAACTTTGCCACAGGGAGGGTTAACTGAATTGGGAACACAGCCTTAGTGCCATATACCAGCTTGAATGGAGAATTCCCTATGGATTTCTTAATGGTCACTCTGTCAGCCCACAGTGCATACTTGAGCTTAGAATCCCAATTCCTTTTGTTGTCCTCTAACAGCTTTTTGATTATCCTTATCAGGATTTTGTTAGAGGATTCTGCTAGACCATTTCCTTGAGGGTAATATGAGGTGGAATGAACCAATTTAATACCCATTGAATCACACATTTCCACCAGTTCTTTTGCCCTGAAGGCTGCTGCATTATCTGTGACTAATTTATGTGGACATCCAAACCTGGTAAAGATGTGCTCTATCAAAAACTTCATGACCACATTATGATCAGCCTTCCTGGTAGGGATTGCTTCAATCCACTTAGTGAAATAATCAGTGGCTACTAATATCCATCTGTGCTGGCCACTGGAATGTGGATTGATCTCTCCAATGAAATCCAAGCCCCACTACTGAAAAGGTCCTTTTGCATGTATTGGTTTTAAGGGCAGGGACTTCAACTGCTGCTTTCCTTCAAATCTTTGGCACCTATCACAAGATTTAACAAATGAAAATACATCAGAAAATAAAGTGGGCCAATAGTACCCAGCTCTGAGGATCTTATGGGCAGTGGTTTTCCAATAATGGTGTCCTCCACACATGCTGGAATGAAACTGCTGCATAACTTCCATTGATTGTTCTTTGTCCAGACACCTTAAAAGCATTCCAGATGGATCCCTCCAATAGAGCATATTTTTATTAATGCAGTATTTAGCTGCCCTAAGCTTTATTGTTCTGGCTTGACTTGTGCTTAAGCCTGGAGGGATTTCTAGCTTCAGCAAGAACCAAACTATTTCAGAATACCAATCACAAGAAGCTAGATTTTCTGCCACTGTCTGCTTTCTCTCTGGTTCAGCTGCTTCCTCCTCTTCTGTTTTACCATTTTCTGAGATTGAGCCCATGAGGTTTATGTCCAATGTTTTGCAATTTTCTTCAGCTAACAATCTGGCAAGACCCTGACCTCTGACAAGCTTGGTGGGCTTCAGTTCTATATTAAATTCAATCAAATTTGCAATCCATTTAGCCCTTCTTCCATCAACATCAAGTTGTGTTAAGACATCCTTTATTGTAGCAGAGGGTACATATGCAATTATCTTGGAATGCAGAATGTAAACTCTGAAAGCTTTCAAAGATTTGATAAGAGCATATGCTTGTTTCTCAATAATGTCATACCTCAGTTCAACATCCCTTAATGTTTTGCTGAAAAATGCCACTGGATGCTCTGAACCTTCCTCATCTGCTTGCAATAAAACTGCTGCAAGGGTGTCTTCAGAGGCAAATGAAAATATATGGAACTCCTTGCTGTAATCTGGACTGCTTAGAGTGGGAGCTTCCATAATGGCCTTTTTAATAGACTCAAATGATTTTCTTGCTACATGAGTCCACCTGACCTCTGACCCTTTCTTCAACATGGAGGTAATATGCTTCACCAGTTCCGCACAATTCGGGATAAACCTCCCTACAAAGTTTATTTTGCCCAGGAAGGACTGGATGTCCTTCTTTGATCTTGGGACAGACAAGGTCTGCATTGTTTTTACTCTTTCTGGGTCAATTCAGACACCTGCAGCAGAAACAACATGTCCTAACAGCTTGCCTTCTTCTAAAGCAAATTGTGATTTTTTAGGATTGACTGAAATCCCAACCTTCTGCACTTCGGGAACACCCTTTTCAAATGCTGCAAATGGTCTTGATGGCTGCTGGAGTATACTGTTATATCATCAAGGTAGATAAGGACAAATTTATCCTTCTCTCCCACAAATGCTATATCCATAGCTCTCTGAAAGGTTTCTCCAGCATTCATTAACCCAAAAGGCATCTTGGCATACGTAAAAGTGCCCCAAGGAGTGGTGAATGCAGTCTTCTCTTGGTCATCTAGATGCACAACAATTTGATTAAAACCTGAAAATCCATCCAGAAAAGACATTACTTTGGCTCCTAAGACTTTTTGCAGCAAATGCTCCATCTTGGGTAAAGGATAGTTGTCTTTCTTAGAGAATTTATTTAAGTTTCTGAAATCAACACACAGTCTGATTTCTCCACTTTTCTTCCTCACCACTACTAGGTTGGCTACCCACTTGGAATATCTAAGTGGGACTATGATCTTGGCAGCCAGCAACTTTTTAATTTCTTTTTCAATCAAAGGAAGGAGCATTGGGTTTATAGGTCTCAGCTTCTGCTTGAAAGGAATGGTATCTTTCTCGAGAGGGATTTTATGCTGAATAATCTTTTTATCATAGGTTTTCAGGTCACTATATTCCCAGGCAAACACATCAGAAAATTGCTTCATTAGATTGCAGTATTCAGAACATTTATCAGCAGAGAGATGAGTGGACAGATTTATGTGTCTAGGCTGACCTGGACTCCATATATCATGCTTACAGACTACAGATTGATCTTCTTTTTGGGCAGCATTGTAAGACACATCATTCTGGTCAAACAATCTCTCTAGAGGAATTAAACCCTTACGTATATAATTGTTGGGAAGCTGGACAATGCTATCTTTGCAATTTTATTTCTAAGCTGGGATTGAGGGCTTTCTTCCAAGGCTCCATTTTCTTGGTCAATTTGCATTTCACAGAATTCATCGATGACTTGAAGGAACCTATTTATTTCATCATCATCTTCAAAAACTTTCCAATGCTGGACATTATCAGGCAAGGATGGTCTGTATTTCATTTGCACTTTATAAACTAGTCTGGGAGGCATGGGAGGAATAAACAGACTAGCAGACACAGCAAGGGAATCAACAAGCTGATTTTTGGCTCTAGGGATATATGAAATACAGAAATTGTCAAAGGACTCTTTGAGTTTCCATACCTCATCTCTGTACGCTTTCAGCCTTGGGTGCTTTGCCTGAAATGTTTTATTTACTTGCTGAATGATCAAATCAGCATCTCCAAACACCTTTATGCTTCTGATTCCTCTGTCTTTAGTTGCATTAAGGCCCAATAGCAGAGCCTCATACTTTGCTATATTGTTTGTGACTTGAAAAGCCAGCTTGAAAGACAGATGTGTGCTTTCTTGCTCTGGAGATACCAGCACGACCCCTGCTCCTGCAGTCTCCCTAGAACATGCTCCATCAAAGAACATCTCCCAAACTTGATTTCCTTGCTCTTCCTTGGCCTGAACTGTTTGTTTCCTGAGTTGCATTGAGGCCTTCTGAGATTCTTCTATTTGGAGAATACATGCTCCAAAATCAGTGTCCACGGCATATATAGGATGATTACAAGGATTCTTCTCATCATTGATGATGTATGCCAGCTGTGCTTCTCTGTACAATCTCCTGCTTTCTCCTCCGAAAACTGGGACAGTGGCATAAGATAGATCATTCTGTAATGTCCCACCTAGTCTCTTAATCCATCCCTTGGACAACAGCATGCCAAACTTAGGAGGGACATCTGCTACCACAATATCCATCATCATACTCTTCATGGGCAGCTGAGTTAGGGTAATGGCCAGGTCTTTGATTAATCCTAGGCATTTCACTTTCCTTGAATCAAAAGAGAATAAATCATGATATGGTCTAGTGATGTCAAGGCCTAACTCTTCCATGACAGCTTTAGGCATTAAATTGTGGCTGCTCCCTATATCTAGCAGGCAGTTGTGGAGGATTTTGTCATGAATGGTCAAGGAGACATAAAATGATGGAGAATTATTATCAGCAGGTTCAATCATGGGGCTAAGCACAACGGCAGGCTTGTCATCTTGCAAATTGACAGAGTCAGTGGAGGTTTGTGTGGTTTCCAGCTCAAGAGCTTCAAGGATAGGCTTTCTAAACACTTCACTCTTTACCAACTCTACCAGAGGCACAGATATTTTTAACTTCTGGACTTTTGACTCTAAGCTTAAAGAGGAAGGTAACTTGTTAGAACCTCTTACCTCTTGAACTGGAGCTTCGAGGATGACTGGATCAGCTGCTGGTCTTCTCTATCTGATATTTTGTGACTCTGTTTGGACAACAACTCTTTGGGTAGGATTCTCCTTGACATTTTTTGCATTTGACCTCAGATTATATCTTCGCTGCTCACCAATCTGCAGAACAGCTTCTCTGTCCCACTCCTGAATGTCTTGTTCCTGTAGCAATGATTCTTCATAAACAGCCAATGTCAAAAAGGCAGCGCTGCCTTTATCTTCCATACAATGAATTTCATCCTCATCTTCAAACTGTTCCTCCTCCATGACTACATTCTGGAAAGAAGCTTTAACCTTTTGTTCTTCATTTGTTTCTTTACCCCTGTGAATGATTTTCAACTGTTCATTTGCTCTTCTGAATGGATTTGGATTTCTTGGAGCAAATGTGTTCTGCTGCCTGAATTCTGCTCGACCTTCAGCGTAGATATTTCAGCAACCAATGACTCTATCATCTTAGTCATTTTATCTAATTTAGGTTCTGAAGATGAGGCAGAGGAAGAAGAAACATCACCTCTCTATCTCCTTCTGTCAGCATGACTCTTTAGCTTTTTTGCAGCCATAATATTGGATTCCACCTCTAATGCTGCATCCTGCATGTCAGCTAGAGTGGCACATCTTCTTTCTCTCAACAATAGGCAGAAATCAGAGTCAAAAGCATTGGCATAAGTGAGTTTGGCAGAGGTGGGGGTAGGCTTTATCTCAGCTGGTATCTTACTATACATACGATTAAACCTTTTATTAAAATCAGGAAAAGACTCTCCATTCTCCCTCTTTAGGTTTCCAAACTCTGTATGGTAGTAGAGCAGATCTTTTCTATCTCCCCATTGCTTCAGTAATGCATCATCCAACGCCTCAATGTTTGTTATGGACCTATGGGGTAATTCTCTGAACCATTTTCTGACCTCTCCATCAAGGCTCTGAACAAAAACTCTCATCCACACATCATCTTCACTGATATCTAAGTTATCAGCATAACTATAAAAATATTCAAGGTGTTCTTCAGCTGTTACTCCCTCTGTACCAGTGAATTTGGGCATATATTTCTGATACTCTCCTGCAGGCATGGCATTCAAAGGAACAGGCAAGACCAGAGGTCCATACTTGGCCGCTACAATTCTTTCTATCTTCGTAGGTGCTTGCTGGTCTGCCATGACTGGGGTATGTGGAAGGACACTAGCAAATTGAGCAGTATGAAACAATGAAATGGATGACAGAGACAAAGGGTTGCTATGGATTGTATGGGAAGCTTTCTTTGGACTGAGATTCAAAGGGGAACTAGATGGATAAGGAGCTCTATTAATCTCTGAAAGAATTTCTTTACTAACAGTGTTGGGCTCTAAATATTCAAACTGTATATTCTCAGCTATAACCTTATCTTTCAGAGATGCATAAGTTTTCTTAGGCTTACTTGATCCTGATGCTCCTTTCTGCAATGTTTTCCTTGGTTTAACAATCTTCTTAGGGTCAGGCACTGGTTCAGCTGGTGATTTCTGAGGATTTCTTCGAGTATGCCTCACAAACTGAGCCAGAACTGCAATGTGGAGTCGCCAAAGGTTGGTCTTCCTCCAGTGGAGTCGCCAAATAGATGATTACAACCAGAAATGTGCCCAGACCTTGTCTATCATCAAAATCTGGAACTGTGTCGTCTCCCAGGGAAGTTGAGCTTCAATCTCCTCTCCCCGGCAACGGCGCCAATTAATGTTATCACCCCAAGAAACTCTCCTAGGTTGTATCTCAGAGATGCTCGGGAACATTACAAAATCAACATAATGTTGCAAATGGATGAATGGAAGGCATGATGCATATTCAAGCCAGATAACCACTTCTACTATGCTTAACTCCAGACATGGGTGAACACCCCTAGACTACAAGGCTTTAGACCACCAATTACTCACAGTTTGAGGATTAAGTGAACATGGAGAATACTAACCACACCAACAGATGCACAAGACCATGTGATGGTCGGCTGCAACTAGTAAAGAGGTCTGCAAATCTATTTCCTAATGCACAGACAGGATGACAACTCTCTGGCATTAAGTAAACGGAAACCTGCATAGCACATTCAATGATACATACTAGATTCTAACACAGAGGTGGGATGACAGCCTCTCTAATGCTAAACATCAAGAGCACATGAAAAATACATAACGGGCACAACCTAGAACATCATAGATGTGGAAACTGAGCAATTAACAACAAAAGAAGCTTGTATTCGCTGAAAATGAAGACCAGACGTTGCAAGTATCACAGTAGTTACAGTCTCTAGAAGTTGAACCTTACATCAAAACTACAACCATCAACGCTCATCACCTCTTGTTTTTGGGTATATATATAGAGGTTGATTACAAAAATGCTCTGCTATCCTATGCGTGGAGGGGTCATAATTGGCCACCAACCACATTAACTATCTAAAATGGGCCTCTGCTATGATCTACTGCTTCAATGAATGAATTTGACATTCTTTGGTACTTTGTTGTACTCCTCGAGCAGGTGGAGTGTTGTATGAATAAATTTCCATAACTGCTGAAGGCGTTTAACTGCTCGAGGATCGTCCTTTCTCTCTCGGCCATGCTGCTCTTGAACACGGTTGCTGAGGAGTAATGGCGCAGGGTACTGGATTTTGGCCTCATTCTTCCTTCGGGAACATGTTACAGGTCGGGGACACAAAAACTGCATGGGGAATGAATGGAGGGCAGGGAAAAAATGTTAGTCGTTGGATCCCATGGATGGACGGCGGAGATCTATTGGCAGGAGACATTGGGAGGAAGCGGGGCGGAGTGATTATGAGCCGTCGGATCACATGGATGGACGGCAGAGATTGATTTGCAAGAGCTACCGGGAGATACGGGAGCGGGACGATCACAGGCCGTTGGATCTCGGATGGGAAGATCCAACGGTGATCGGGAGGAGGACGTGCACGAGGGTTAGCGAGCAGGGAGGGCGGTTTCATTGGCGGGCGGTATTCCCCGCACCGCTTTTGGAGGGCGACGGTAACTGTACGGGGGGGAGCGATCGCAATCAGCGGGTGACGCGTGGTATATAGGTCCGACGGCAAACCGCTTTCCCCGCGGGCTATTGCGCATGCATGTTTCAGCGGCGAGAGGCGCGAATGTCGTCTGATCGCGGCAGGGTTTGATCGGACGGCGCGGATGTGATCGCACGGATTTACGTGGATGTGACGGGAAAGGGCGGTGCGAAGCACGCAGTCGGGTGATCGGGGTCACATGACACTTAAACTTGGCGCCCGGGGAGCTAAAGAAATACAGGTTTATGCTAAATGATGGAGTAAAACAGGGATAACAGGGGTTATGGAGTTATAAGGAAAATGAAGGAGAAGAGGAAACAAACTACTGCGAGCCCCTTGTAAGCATAACCAGCACTGCCAGACCTGCTTTTTATCCATTGAATGTTGTAGAATATAGCAGAGGTAACATGTCTAACACTTTATCTTCTAGGGGTGAAAACTAAGGTATTAAATTATCATTAAACTTAATATTACAACTCGTCTCTTTTTTTTTTCCCGAGGAAATATCCATGCAGATCAACTCGAAGGGATAACTTCCTGTTGGCTTATTAGTAGAGCCTAACATTGCGGGTGTTGAGGATAATTGACTACGTGACCTCCCATTAGGGAGGTGCTTTAGCAATGGGAACTCGACCAATTGAGCTAACCCTTGGGCTTAATTTAACAACTTCTCACAAAGGTACCATAGGCATTTAAAATGACTAATCACCTTATCACTACCACAAACATTGTTAGTGACAATAGCAGGAGAGCTACTGCCGAAAGAAAACATAATCAAACTTGTGGATACTACTCAATCATGCCACAATGCCCACTCGCTAGCCATATGCTTAATACTATTAAGGGTTAATGATGAACTATCTAATTTAGGACGAGGCTTTGAGTCGAATGCATGTATTGTTTGTTTTATTAATTAATTGGAAATATATAAAGTTTCCATCTCTTTCATGCTTGCATTTCATTTGAAAATGAAAACAAAGAATCAAACAAGCAAACACACCCATGGATGTATAACAAATAAATTTAAGTATATAACCAACAATAGACATGGCCAAAATAACTAACACCATTATGGCTAGTGACTTCTTATGTTTGCACATTTTTTGTACTATCACTACAACTTCTATTGATTTGTATTGTCTTTGCAACTTAGGTAAAGGGAGTGTGCAATTTAGAATCTCTAGCGAATTTTTGTTAGCCATCTCTCATCCCTCTTATGGTAGTGCCCATCACATGCCTAATTTCTATACTCTTGAGTGTTTGTTGTCATTGCTACAAAATTGGCATTTATATATCAATGGTGGGTCTCAAGGTGTCCATGATAGGAGTGTTGGAGTTGTTCTTCCAACATTCTTTCTAGAGGATTTGAATCATGAGGCATGGGATGCATCATCCTCCCATAAACTGGTACATACTCAACCAACTAACCGTGAAATAACCTTATGCATAAAAAATATGCTTGTCCATAAATACATGAGAAAAATAATTAGTTAATATTGTTTTTATAGAAATAGGGTATAATTGTTGTAATGTACCATAGATTAACGATTCAAGTTAATAAGTCTACCTTTATAAAAGAAACTACACAATAAACAAGGTTGGTGAAAAAGAGGATTTCATCTATTTTAAAAAGAATACTAATACAAATGCAAATAAGATTTAAACCAAAATATGAAAGGATCCTTAATTGATGCCATTTACTTATTGTTTATTTTCCTTTGAAAGCGTGATCCTTAAAATGAGAAGTAAATTTTGACAAAAGCTTCCATGGAGAAGGGCACTTTAATAAGTAGATGTAGGATCAAGATTATTATAGGACAATGTAAAATCAAACCTTCATCTTTTTGAGCTTTCAAAGGTATTGAGAAGGGTTTTCTAATTCCACACTTGAAATATCTTTTTTGTTTAAAGTTTGACATTTTATTACAAAATGAGAGCATTACAAAAGATGGTTCTCTAAGCTACTGGTCTGCTAGTATGGAAACCAACCAAGTGGCATAGATTGAGTAACTTTAAATTACATGTCTCGCTTGATAAGTTCAACAGACAAAAAGAAAAAATGTTTGAGCCCACACTAAACTCCAAGAGGATACAGGCATATTAGCTCTGTTTTACATAGCTATACATATCGAGCCATAAAAAAAAAGAAACAACGTATGATAAATTAAGACAGGAATTAGGACCATTTTGGAACCTGGAAGTTGCATGCACTAGGCCTTAGAGGATTTATCATACCAAATATTTGCACATGTGGATCTTGAGCGACTAATGTCCATTAACCACACACTGTAATTGTTTTTCCACTAGAGTGCATGTACCCACGAAGGAGCCATGAGCCACAAAACAAAAGCCACGAAGGAGCCCTGAACTGCCAACGACGAGCCAAAAATTTCCTCTGACAGGAGCTAGAGACTTTAACCACCACCCTGAGCTTGCAATCATTATGAAGCCTGCATCAAGCAGAAGATAAAGAAGACCCCAATAAGCCTTGGAAACCCTCAGGCCTTTGATCATTGAGATGGATCTGAGGTCCAAATTAGAGGAATGGAGCCACTGGAGACCAACCATTGAATTACATTGATCCTAAGACTAAATCAAAATTGTCTGTTAATTGTAAGGAAGCAGAGGATCCTTCGTGAAAGTCGAAGCATGAAGGTAGACCTAGGAGGCCAACTGACTCCAAAGAAACCATGCGAATATGGGAGGTTGAAGGTGGACAACTGAAAGACAAATTGTGATGTTGACCCTCCATTGTTGAGAGGATTAGAACAGGCCAAGAAACAGTGCAACCAGAGAAAGGGAAGAGACTATTAGCATGGCAGGCATGGTGGCTCTGTATAGACGAGATGAAGGCATAATGCATAGCTAATGTTGATGATTGTTTTTTAGCACGACGAGCTAAAAATGAAAATGAATTTGAGGAAGGACATCAACTATCCATTACACCACTTATGTCCATAGTCAAGATTAACCTATTCATGTAATGATGCAGTGCAATGATGAACCAACAATCCAAGAAAGGTCCTGCGTATGACGACTAAGGTCGAGTTAATGCGTTGATCATAGGGGAATTTAACAGTGTACCTGGAGTTTAAATGATGGGTCAGGTGGTCATTTCTTCCACTTATCCCTGTCTTGACAGTGACAGACATCTGGATCAAGCACCCATTGTGGGGGAATTTCACACTTGAAATATCGAATACAAAGATTTATTTTATTTTTTGGAAAAAATAGATTTAGACCAAAATATACATAACCAAAGGTTATAGATAATTATTTTCGTATATTAGCTTGATATGTGACTTTAAAGTTGTGTCGACATTAGAAATTTTGAGAAAAAATAGGAATTCTCAATCACTCGAGATGCACCTTATGTATGGAAATTTCATAAACAAATGCTCATTTATTTCTAGCTACAGATTTACAAGGACTATGTGGACTTTGGCTCTCCAGGATCTTGCACCTCATCTCCACTGGCCTATACATCTTCATCAAAAACTGACACTCGGAGTAATTTTTATATGGGATACTATGTTAGGAAGCTTATTTTCAAACACCAATGGACAACTCTGCCCAAGTACTTATGTTTGGAAATGTAGTTAGCTCAAAATAGATCCATCTTCTAGGGTATCAATACATAGCCTTAGGTAGTTGTTGTTAGGGCCATATATTTGTTGGCAAAGCATTTCAACTCTAAACTATTAAATCTCTCTTCTTTCCAACACCTAAATAGTGTGGAAGATATATTGTGCTGAAAATTCATAATTTGGTTAGTACCTCATCACCCTTATTCCTTGGGCTATAGTTGACAATTGTGTATTTTTCATGAATAATTCAACCAATGGCTTGGGGCTTAGACAAAATATGTATTAATTCTTTGATGGATTTTTAAGGAGAAATCCATGGGTGGTAGGTGTAGGGGGGTATTAATGTGCCCTAGAGGGAAAATCAAATTAAACTATTTGCGGAGTTTCTACAAGGGCACCAATAAGTGGGTAGAAGTTTGTACTCCCCACCAAGGGATTCTCCTAGCTCTCTCACTATGCATCCAAAAGCTGATTATATATAGTTGAGGATTCAAATGTTATAATAAAAAACATTCATTTTGAATAAAATTAGAAAGCATTTGAAAGCATTGCATGAGATTAAAATGCAACATGTTCTTAGGCATAATAACATTGAAGTCGACCAATTGGCAAATAAATCAATAATGTTTAAAGTGGGAACCCTCTCTTTTAATTTTTTATTGGGTGACTCATCACCCCATCCCATGTTGGTGACAAGTGGCAACATAATTTTGGGGAGGCTAGGAGGCTCATTAAGTATAAACATGCACCAAGGGATAAGTTGGCCATCAAGTCATGTGATCTCCCATTTGAATCATGAGATGAGGGCATGGTACTCATACGTGTGGAGTTCATTAAGGAAAGTGCTAACAATGATGTGATTGAGAGTTGGATGGAACCCCTCTCACATTAAAATGGAGTTCAAATCTAGGCTCCGTCAAGGGCATTCTATGTATGCTTCATGGGTGGATAGTGACAAACTCGGGTCATAGTTCATGTAATTGAGAGAGGACCCTATCTTGGCATGTCAGTATGTATTATGTGGTGAGTTGGCCATTGTGTTTTGGCATTTTGTTGGGTGTAGATAGGAGATTTCATTAGGAGGAATGGATTCTTGAGGGAATGGCAAGGATTTCTCTATTTTTGGTATAGCCCATTCAATTGTGTTATTATACTCATGTTGTTGTTCTCGCCAACCTGCTATAAACAGGGGTGTCTGTTGCAACCATACACAGAGACTTGACCGCAATCTCATAGGATTTCACTGGGTTGTTTTCATATGGAATTGATAGGGGTGGAGGCAATTTCTCCAAAGTTTTGGGGAGTGTGAATAGGGGTTGGACTCATCACTTCCTGTAGGAGAATTTTGACTCAATTTTTCTATGTTGGTATTGTGTTCATGGTTTTATTTGATTAACCACAGAAGCTTTATGGGTGCACATGTTAGTTAAAGACAAAAAGTGGGGACCTTTTGCTTTTAATATCTTTAGAAAACACTCTTTCTCTTCCCATGAACAAGATATCAAGGATATCCAAGATGAAATAATGCAAATGTAACTCAAGGACAACCAACCAGTTGTTGCAGTTACCTCCAATATGGACATCTTAATTGCTAAAAAAATGAATCTTCAAAAAGTGAAAGATGAGATTAATAGCTCAAGACTACAAATTGAAGAGCTACAACATGCTATTATTGTGGGTAAGTATTCCTTTACTTTTGTGTTTGACTCTGTTAATGTTGTTGGGTTTTTCCTTACATATCTAAAAATGTACTGATTCAGGTTATGGAGCAAGTTACCTCTCAAGAGGAGGGAAAGTCTTCTATTTAATATATTGATTGTATGGAAGTTTTGATCTGTTTGATTTTATGTGTCTTTTACTGAATATACACTACTCACATCTAAAGGTCTTTTTTGTTTTGAGGTTATGTCAGTATTCCTGACATTATGAATGGTAGGTCGCTAGAGGAACTCTATCCAAATCATGTATTACTAATGTAACCCTACGTCCCCATGCACATATTTTATCAATACAATATTTCTAGTTATGGTTCACAAACACACACACATAACTCTAATGTCGATTTGTGTAGAGCATGCAATATAGAGATTACGAATTTTCCTCAACTAGGGATCTCCATAGGGAATCACCTTGTGTAGACTTGTAGTAGCAAAAAGCACCCAACAATATTGTTCCCTACATAAGCGTTAATAATCTACTATTATTGTCAACATATCATGAGTTACCATTATCACTACCACGTCATTGTGTTCGAAGAGTCATCATAAAACAAAAATCTTTAAATATGAGGATAAGGGAATAATGCACATTGTGTTATAATAAAAAAATACATAATAACTAATCACTAAAAGCTAATTGTATGTAATACATTGCTAGGTAGGGATCAACAAAAATAAGAGTTATAACACAATTCAATCATTGATTTCTTTAAAGAATATTGAATATTGATTTTGTGAAGTTATATAAGTAGATGTATATACATTTGCAATGTGAAGACCTGACTGCATCTCACAAGTTTCACTGGGTTTTTGTCATGGGGAATTAATAAGGGTGGAAACAATTTCCCCAATTTTTTGGGGGATTGTGAATTAGGGTTTCGACTCATCACTTGCTCAAGGGGAACTTTGAATCTATTGTTCTATTTTGGTACTTTGCTTGTGGTTTTAGCTGATTGGTTAGGGAATACTCTTAGGGTGCACCCGTGTGTTAAAGACACAAGGTGGAGACCTTCTACTTCAATATCTTTAGAAAACACTTAGGAAACGATATCAAGGATCCCTAGGATGAAATGATGCAAATGCATCTCAAGCACACCAACTAGTTATTGTAGCTACCTCCACTATGGACTACATTAATAGCGTGAAAGATAACATTAATAGCGTGAGACTACAAATTGAAGAGTTGCAACATGCTACTATTGTGGGTAATCATTCCTCTATTTTTGTAGTTGACTCTGTTAATGTTGTTGGGTTTTTGCTTCCATATCTAAATGTCTTGACTCTTATTATGGAGCAAGTTACCTCCCAAGAGGAAGGAAACTCTTCAATTGAATGTATTCATTATATGGGAGTTTTGATCGGCCTAATTTTAGGAGTCTTTTGTTGACTATATACTACTTGGATCTACATTGTAGTCTTTTTGGTTTTAAAACTATGTCAATATTCCTCGCACTATGAAAAATAGGTAGCTAATATGCACTCTAGCCAAATATTTTTACCTCTAATGCAACGTTGTGCCCCCCATATATGGATTTTATCAATATAATATTTCTAGTTATGGTTTGTGTGTGTGTGCGTGCGTGCGCACGTGCGCATGCGTGCGTGCACGCGTGTGTGTGACTTTTATGTTAATTTGTGTAGAGCATGTTGTATAGAGAAGTTATGAATTTTCCTCAGCCAGGGATTTCTATAGGGAATCACCTTATGTAGACTTTAGTAGTAGTAGTTGCCCAATAAATTTTTTCCCCTGCATAAACATTAATAATCTATTATTATTGTCAACATACCACTAGTTACCAATATCACTACCATGCCATTGCATTTGAAGACTCATCATAAAACTAAAAGCTTTAAATACAAGGATATGAGGGAATAATGTACATTGTGTTGCAATAAAAGAAAACTAATGTATTGATGGATGGGTAGACTCCACCACCTAGACATTGGTCTTATGATCACAAAGATAAGTGCAACCAACATTTGATTAGTATACAAAGTAGCCTCATCATCATTCAAAGTTGATTATAATATCTAACTCATCATTCACATGAATAAAATTCATAGCAACATTTCAAGAATGTTATGTCATTCTAATTTTAGCTATAGAATTTCCATGAAGTTAATCAACAAAAATATGGTCAAGCGTGAAAACAAAATATTTCGTAGAGAATGATGCTTCAATAAATGGTGACAAGGAAGACATCTCCAGAGAAACAATAGAAGAAAAGGACATGGCACATCATCTTGGTTAGAAATGGCCAATATGTTTTCATTGAAAGTCATATGAGGTGGTCTAATTACTAACATGACTAATATCATTTTAAATGTTTTAAAATTATAGTTTATAAATATTATTATGGAATGAGTATAATTTTAATGAAATAACTCACTCACACACATATACATAAAGAATATACATATTTTAGTTCTAGAGGGACTATTCAAACTCAACAACAATGTTCAAAGCCATTAGGATAAAACCCATCATGTCATTTGCAAGAATTGAACTTGGGTGAGGAAGTTAACAAGATAAACTCAATTCACACACACAAACACAAAATTAAATAACATTTTTGTGAAAGTTATATACAATTTTATTGTTGTTTGGTTTTTAATTGAGAGATTGAAAGAGGGGTTAATATAAACTCTTGCAAGTTAAGGTCATGAGTCACATGACAATATCATGGATACTTATCTTTTCTCACCACGTGTTAGGAGAATGATACATATGAATTATAATTAAAGTTCAAAAACTTATATATTATGCATTTCAAAACATAAATATATGGAAAGAGTTAAAGTATATGAATGCAATGTTTCTAGGATGCAATTTTAATTATGTTGAAACTATGTTCTAAGGGAGTCCTTGTAGAAATTGCGTGTAGATTGAAAACTGCTCATGAAATTTACTAAATCACAAGACTTGAAGCTACTCTACTGATTTGCGGAAGTTAATTCACCATCTAAAACAAGAACCATGACATGCAAAAGGAAACATCATACATACACAAAGATTTATCTAGGGGAAAGAAACTACTCAAAAACCCTTACTATATGTATTGCATTAATCAGAGAATAGAGAAGAAATACAATGCTTGCTGAAGCCTGAGCACACTCTGCAAGTGTATAAACTATCTCTCTACCTGATTGACTGATCTTGGCCCAACACTTAACCAATTTCAAGCCTTCCCAAGCTTCTATTTCCTTGGAAAATTTCCCCTATTATTTAGGAATTTCACACCAAGGACTTGCGCAATTACCATAGGTCAATCCTCTGACTGCATGCACCACCTGTACAACTTGGAATAGTTTACAACTAATAGTACATTGCCCTTGAACTCCAATATCAACTAGGTAACTTGAATTCTCTGCATGCAACAATTATTTTGGGTTGATTGATCAGTTAACTGGTTGATCACTGAGTGTGGTTGAAGTTACACATCCACAACTTGACCTCCACTAGTTCTTCTGACAATTAGAACTAGTTAAACTGACAATAACTCAAATTAGCTAAAATAGATTGCTAAAAATTAGCAATCAATCATGTAGAACTGAACTCAAGTGTCTCTAACTTGAATTTACTGAGTTAACTGAGTGACAAGAGCCATGTCACCTCAATTAACTACCTCCAAGTATTCTGCTAAAATAGAAATTCAAATTTTAATCTAGTTTGACCAAGGCAAAGTCAAAACTAGTTTTTCTTGCTGCATTTTCAACAATGATAGCCCTTCAACTTTTTGCTACCGAATTTTACTATTCAAAATTAATTTATGGAATTTGTTCAAAATCTATTCTCTATTACATTTCTATTGTTTTACATGCACTTTGTTTTAAATTGTCACGATTGTCCCTGTTCCAATAACTTGTCCAAAGCTTAAGAATGCCATTTGTAAATTCTTCTGCCACTTGTAGCAGCATTCTCCTAGTAGCTTACACAAGATGGAAATTTGTCAATCGTGGGAAGAATACTAAACTCGTCATTACATGCTAGGTATCAAAATTTCCATAACTCCTCCATTCCTTATAGATTTCTTAATAAATTTTTTAGATGTTTCAAGTCTAGAAAATAGAATATTTTCCTAGAAGCAAAGGATCTTTATTTCAGTTCCACTCATCAAATTCTAAGTAACACTATTCTTCAAAATAGTTTGGTGTTTATCATAGTTTGCACATGATGTGGATGATTTTCTACTTGTTAGTAACCATCTAAAGTACAAAATTGATGTAAAATCTACATATTCATAATTATGATTTGAATAGCTACAAGCTCATTTGATTGCCATCATATAAATTTGTTTAGGGAAGCCTTTGGCATTAATTTTTTATGGGTTGAAGGTTCTATTTCATTATTACTCATTTTTTGATTTTTTATTTGTTGAGCACAAATTTGTCAAGTGTTCATGGTGAATCTCAATGCAACTACCTTGACGTGACTATGTTTTAGGGAATGGGTGAGAGAGTGAAGACCCCCATTTCCCCTATGTTTTTTCATGCGATGTGTAAGAAACAAGGACCATATCTACTAAGGTCATCCTCTTGCTTAAGAAGAAGGGAGCTTCTATTTTTCTGCTATTGCAACTTCAACCCCATCTCTATCAATTTTCCATGTATAAATAGAGGGAAATAGGAAACAAGGCATTAATAAGAGCTTGAAATGAAGGGAAGTGGTGAAATAAAGGAGGAGTAGATGAGGAAGTAAGTAAACCTTTTCTTAGAGAAGTTGGTCAAAAACCAAGTAACTTTGAAATCCAATGGCTTGAAAGTGATTTGTTGAGAAAATTAGCAAGCTCACGAGTTACTGAGAGAGGGCCTTGCTTATGGTGTGTGTAGTCTTGAGAAGCAAGTGTGTATGTGTCTGGAGAAAGCTTGAGCTAAGAAATAGGAGTTGCGACCTAGGAATTAAGAGGCCCTCTACATTACGAAATAGGGGACTTGTGAGCAAGGAATTCAGGCAAGGCAGTGGAGACCCGTGCACAAGGAATTCGTGCCGGGTAATTGAGACCTGTGCACATTGAATTCAATATAGGTCAAGAGCAAGGAAGCAAGAGCTAGATCAACATAATTCCAAGGTGATTTAGGCTAGTATAATAGAGAACAAGTGCATTTTCAGTTGAACAATTTGCCTTGTAATTGATTTAATTGCTCAATTAATAAAAGTCTACATCAAAGAAGAGGGTTTTCACAGTTGGGTTTCCCAAGAAAATAATAGTGTAACTATGCGATTGTGTTTTTATCTATATGTTTAATTCTATTGCTTATAAGTGTTAAGAAATTATGTGTCTTGGTGAAAGAAATTAGCTTCAGATTATTCATCTAAGCAGTTGTAGAATTTCGTGGAAAATTTATAATGGATGCTTGCCTTTACATCACAAAACAAAAATCGTGATTTTCTCCCTTTATGGGTTTCCACTTATATCTGGTGTCTACATGTAATGACCCCGATCATCTTGCAAGTGTGTATATATTGTGCTAATGGTGTCGGTCATGGTACATTCATGTATATAGTGTAAATGTTTTCCTGGTCACCTTGCACTTGTATGGTCATTGTAAATACTTTCCTAGTTATCTTTGTATACATGTTAATAAATATGCCTATGTTATTTGTGATCGTCTTACAATGGGGTAAGTACTATAAACAATTTAGGGGGTAAACCTTTGCTGGTCATGCATAATCGTGTAATCAATTGAAAAAAATATATAAAATATAATATATATGGATGTATCTCATGTATCTAAACATGAGGTAAATCTGTAGTTGTTGTTTAAAAATAACGTAAAGATATATAGGCATGCATATAGCTTTTGTAAATTTTATGCAAAAAGTAAAAGAATTTCAAGAAAATATGTGCATATGATTATTTTAAGCTTTATATGGCTATTGTGGGCCCTATGCAAACATTTAAAAAAACACACATACGTATATTGGCACATGGTGGAGGAGATTTTTCTTTTTTATTACACTTTGTTTGTTCTAGAATAGGCCCTAGGAAGATTGTAGATGGCTCGCAAGGAGGGAAAAATGGGCCAAATGGCAGGAAACTGATTGGCCTACAAAACTGATCAGTAATGACAGAGCCAATAGGGATAAGGGGACACCTCTGGTTGGTCTAGAGGGGATGGCCCTAACTAACTAGAGGCAACATTCAGATAGTAGAAAAAGAAGAGAATTCAAACCAGGAATTGGCATGGGAGAAAAGGAAGAAGAAGGAAGAGAATGGTGGAGAAAGCAAGGAAAAGAGAGAACAAGTGAATGAGAGGGATAAGAATTTGAGGAACAGAACCAAGGGAATTTTGTTGCAGGGAAGGGAAAACACAGGAATTTGGGGATTGCATGCTCTGCACCACAAAGACAATAGGGTAAACCTGCGTAATATCTAGGGTCACAGCAACACTAGGGGCTAGTAACTAAGACACTGTTGAGACTTACCTTCGATGTCTATTATGTTAAACCTATTATTGTTTCTACACCCATTTAATATGTAGACTCTAGGGCGTATTCAGTGTACTCTTGGAATTAAATTGGCAAAGACACGTGCTTGTGTATAACACAACTTAATACCATGATTGTGATCTTAATTATTGACATTGTTTTATACTGCTTTATATACACCTATGTAAATTGTCTATGAGGCATTCATACCATTATTTACTAGAGAATGGCTAGAAAAACATTTCAGTGATGTTATAACTGGATTGACCACACCTTGTAGAGGGTAAGAACCTTGTAGCCATCTTTGTTAGGCTTAGTTAGTTTACAACTGGGTTAGAGTGAGAACACTTGGGTTAACCTTCATATTTCACAACAATGCATAGTGAACGTGGATCCCTTGAAAAAATATACTATTTAGATCTCTGAGGACCTTGAGTTGACTGAGGGTGGAGGTTTTCATCTCTGGAGTCCCTCATTGGCTAATGGGCAGAGGCCTCTGGCTGCCCTAAACTAGCTTTCTTCACTAGAATTCTCATATTTAGTATAGTCTGGATTCCCAACATAGGGTGGAGTTACCATAACAACAACCCCAGGGTGGAGGAAAACCTCTCGAATCACTGAATTAAGTGGCGGTGGAGACTTTCATCTTTGGAGTCCCTCATTGGTTAATGGGTGGACGAGGCTTACCTATGAAACCCCTGTACAAGTCTACAAATGAATACCTTTATGCAGGGTGGAGGTGGGATAGACCTATGGAATCCCTGGTCTGGTCATTGGGACATACTTCACAAGCTAGGGGGTGATAGTTGCGTTATTGGAAGTCTATCAGTGGTTAGGAGGATAATTATGATCCTTATCCCAATGCCCATTCTAAGTCACACAGTGCTAAGTGCCTTATTAACTGTGATATCCAAATATGTCTGGATTGTTCACAACATCCCTGTTTGTGCATGGTTACAATATTGCAGTGTTGTGCGTTATTCCTAATTTGCATGGTAGAAAGAGGTGGACTAATGGATATAATTTTGTAGTCATGGATGTGACTTGCAAAATAAAATGTTGTGTATTTAGGCAATGTTGTTAATTCATAACCTAAATGTACTTCCACAAGTTGGATAGCTATACACATCATGGTCAAACAACACACAAAACTCTAGGATATTATTACTCTTAGGGAACATTGACATGATGCAAGATCTATAAAGGTCTTATGTCTCCTTAAGTCTAGGCCATCAGGTATTATGATCTGGCATTTTAAAAGACCTCATGGTATCCATGAAACTCTTAGGTTTATTACTTCAAGCTGGTGGAACTTCCCTTGTTGCATCAAATGTGATTCATGAGGAGATGAATTAGAAGGTTTACAGGAATGATATCTAGTGTTTTGATGGCATCTAGAGTGACATTGTTTGTTTTATGCAACAAACTTAGCATATTGACTGTGGGTCTATGGTACCTCTATACCTTCAGGAATTTTCTTTGCGTAAGTTCTGTTGACGTATGCCCTCTCTAATTATTGCCTCTGTTTATAGTATTTACTTTGCATAGGTTTTATTGATGTATGCCCTCTCTAATTACTACCTATGTTCCTAGTATTTACTTTGCATAAGTTCTGTTGATGTATGCCTCGCTAATTATTGCACGATTGTTTGGTATATATATATATATATATATATATATATATATATATATATAGTGAAGAGAAGCTAGTTCTGAGATAGTTACTACACAAATATTTGGCGTTCTTACATATATAATAAAGAGAAATACGTTTGGAACATATGACAATGACAATATATAAATTTGTATATTTAAATGTCTTTTATTTGTATAAGTTAGACTCGTCATCTGCTCGTATTCTAACAAGGTGTTGTCTCATCGCACAGTCATGACATATTGCTATAACATGTTGTTATGTGTAATTGTTTAACTCATCACTGAGCGTGATATATTGTTACAAAAATGTGCAATCTTTGTTAACTCATCTAGACATGTTATCTGTAACTGTTTAACTCAACGTTGGGCATGATATATTGTTACAAAAATGTGCAGTCATTGTTAACTCATTATTGGGCATGATGTAATGTATAATCATTTAACTCGTTATTAAGCAGGAGGTATTGTTACAAAAAATGTGAGTCATTGTCAACTCATTACTGGGCATGATGTTTTGTTACAACAACTTTTGGTCATGTGTAACACATGCATGATGTATTGTGTTATCATTTATACTTGTTAACTCATTGCACATATTCACCTACTCTTGAAATCTAAGCATGATGTATTAAATAGCTGCAAGAGAAACAATTATAGAGTAGCCTTCTTTTGCAATATAAGGTAGGATTTCTTTGGAGAAAATGGTTAGGTTATGTACGAGATGATCAGTTGACGAAACACTACAACAATGATTGTGTCACCTTGGGAAAACCTGTTGTTGTCAATTGGTTGTACATGAAAAATTATTTAGGAAAATGTAATAGGTTGTACTATCCACTTGATGGTCCATTTGCAAGGATTCCTAGCATAAATGCTCATATACTTAGAGATTCACTAAAAAGGGTCCCAATATTTATGCAAGAAGATGAGACTCTTAATTAAGTGATAGAAGTCTCACCTTGTGGACAAAAGTATTGGTAGGTAGGGTCAATACTGCAAATATTACAAGTTCAAGTTGTAAAACCAACAAGGAACCTCAACCAAAATTAATTAGCTCAAATAAGACTTTGGCTCTAAGTATGAGAAGAACATCTGAAATTATTTCCCAACTCATAATAGATGCATTCACCAAAGTCTGAACTATAATTCAACTTCTAGTCTCCAAATGGCATATTGTACATAACTCCAATAGATAGGAGATGATAAACCATCCTTGTAGAAGCATTGGTACATTATTCATATGGTTCTTCACTATCAATGCCACCTCACAAAAATACATACAATTAACTTAGCACCTAGGAAGCCTAAGATCGAAACTAGCAAACTAGCCCCATTTCTCTAGGCCAACAAATACAATGACAACAAATTTTCCAAGTATAGGCTCATCTAGTGATCTGTTAACTACTGGAATATGAAGTGGCCTGGACAAAATAATAATGAAATGAAATATAGTTGTTGAACCATAAACTATTAAGTCCAAGAGATACGGTCTCACCAAGTATAAACATTGCTCAAGTTTTGGATGGTGTATGCATTCCATCCTGTAATTAGGGTTTGCAACCTTATCAGGCTTAGACATGCAAGTCAGTCCACAAACATAATATTTCACCCAACAACGAATAGCTAGAGGGCGATTTATAAGTATTATGAATGCATCCAATTGGATTCACCACATAAACCAAGTATGTCAAGGAGAGTGATGACTGTAGACCCAATATTTCATCACATAATTATACCTTAAATCCTCAAAAGTAGGGTGTTAGAAATCAGAGTGAGAATGGCTAAATTCAAGCTATTCAAGGAATGCTAGAGCACCCCAAACATAAAAGAGAATCAACTCAAAAGGGACTACACCATTCAATGCACTTAGAATTTTGCACAAAAGAAGAAAATAAAAAATAAACATAAAAATAAACTCAAATAAAACTATTTTTCTATACCATGTTCCCTTGAGTGTACTTGGGGAGTCAGATCTACCTACTAACCACCCCCTTAGGCTTGAGATTGTAAGGGGGTGTGTTACAAGTGGTATAAGAGCGCTAAGTTTCAATGATGTGCCTCAGGGTGAAAATAATAACAATAAATGGGTATATTATTAGATTAAAATGATCATATATGTATATGTGTGCTAGTAAGTATTAAAAATTATAGGTCTAGATGAAGTTTGTACCACGTACCTCTATCTAATGTAACTGACAGCTGCGTGCCTCAATGTCAATACATCATAGGCACCAACAAGACAAGGGAATGAACAATAAGATGGTTCAGTACATCTCTAAAAGATCCCAACATGAGTGAGAAGAAAGATCAGTCAGATGGGAGAGGTCAACTAAACAGTGAGGAGAAGGAGACTCTCCCAACTAGGTAGACACATTGAGGAGTTTGAAGGCCAAAATAAGAAGTTACAAAGTCGACAATGAAAGACTAGTCAAGGCAGAATAAAGGCAAGAAGAAGTCAATATTGCTATCTTATAGAGCCTTTCAAAACTGTAGAGGTAAGGGCAATATGGACTAGGAGCCAGTCCTAAAAATAGACAGAGACACAAGGAAGCAGAGGAAGAGACAAATGGAGTAGATGGAAGTTGATCCAGAAAGAAACACAGATTGGAAAGTGATGATACCATGAAAGGAGGTACTCTAGTAAGTACCCTTGAGAGGGGATCTAGTACACCTAGACATCATTCTAATTCCCCTCTTAGGAGGCATCATGATCGTCATAACATGGAGGAAAATTATATGCAAGAAGAATTATAGAAGGCTAAACCCCCTACCTTTGACAAAGAAATGAGGAAATCCAAAGATGTAGAAGCTTGGTTGTTGGGAAAGAGGAATTTCTTTAGAATTCACAATTCTTTTGAGAACATTAAGGCGAGGGTGGCCACATTCAACTTAAAGGGAAAATTTGATGTATGGTTGGAGGATGTGAAAAATGTGAAATATATACAGGAAGAAGATATGACATGGTGCAAATTTGAAGAGTTGTTTTGGAAAAAGTACCTATTTGAGAGATATTTTGACAACAAGGAAAAGGGATTCTACAAGCTCAGGATGGGACAAATGTCATATGATAAATATGTCACCAATTTTCTAGAGCCATTATGATACATACCCTACCTAAAGGACAGAAAGCAAAAGTCCAAGGGTTTATTAGTGTGCTACCCTAATCTTTCAAGGATCAAATTAAATTTTATGAGCCTCAAACATTAGAAGATGCCATCAGAAAATTGAAGCATTGCTATAAACAGTCGAGACATGCTAGAATTCAAGGGTGGTTGGAAGCCAAAAAGTAACAAGAAGAATAAAGAAATATGGCATAAGAAAGGAATGAAAATGAAAACCATGGGTAAAAAGAAAGGTGCAGCCTTAGTTAGTATAGGACGACTTCAACCGAAGTTCAAACCAACTAAAAAAGGGCATGTGCATCAACCTGCAGGAGGACAAAATAGATTAGATGATAAGAAACCCGTTGCAGTGTTGGACATGTGGAGGGAATCATCCTAAGATAGATTTCCCACAACGGAAGGATTCAAGGCCATAAATATACAACATACAAGAATCTTGCACTATGGGGGAAGTATCCCAAAATATACCCAGGATATATGTCATCTGTGGACAACAGACAGGTCGACCATCAGGCCTCCATCATTGAAATGGAAGATTTTGTAATCAATTTTTTTCCATTCTAATTGACCCTCGTTCAAAGTAACATTATATTAGCCTTGAACTTGTAGATCACTGCCATCTAGCTATAGAAACACATGCAAAAGCATGGTTGGTTCAACTAGCCGCAGGGACAGTAAGCCAATGGGTAAAATAATGTCCATTTGAACTCAATGGCATTTCAATTGTAGCAAACCTTTTTGATTCCCTTGGGTGTATATAATATGTAACTGGGTATGGATTGGATATATGCCCATAAGACAAAAGTAGATTTGTACGAGAAGGCTATTGAATGCCTAGATGAGGCCGGGGAAAGAACAATGTTACAAGGCAAAAGAAAACCTACTTCAGTGAGAATGATCACAACTATGCAAGATAAGCATAGCCATAGAAAAGGGTGTACCTTATTTGTCATACACGTTTCTATTGATGCGGAAGCTAACAATAATGCAGGGAAAGATGAAAATGAGGTTGTGGATAAATATCTTGTTCTACAACAATAACATGATGTGTTCCCTCCACACATCCATGGGTTGCCTCCTCATAGGGAGGTAGACTTTTCTATCAAGCTAAAGCCAAGAGCAACATCGACATCCAAGGCACCTTATAGGATGAGTACTCCTGAGTTGGTAGAACTAAAATTACAATTAAAGGAGATGCTTGATAAGGGCTACATAAGACCAAGTGTGTCTCTGTGGGGAGCACCAATATTATTTGTAAAGAAAAAAGATGACATGCTCAGATTATGCATTGATTACAGACAATTGAATAAGGTGACCATAAAAAACAGATATTCTTTGCTGCACATTGATGATTTATTCGATTAGTTGAGAGGAAAATTAATCTAAGATCAGGATATCATCAAGTGTGCATCAAGGAGGAAGATATATATAAGACAACCTTTTGAACAAGGTATGGGCACTACGAGTTCATGGTGGCACCCTTCGGGCTACAAATGCCCTTGTCACTTTTATGTGCCTAATGAACAATATGTTGCGCCCTTATCTAGATAAATTTGTGATTGTCTTTGTCAATGACATATTGGTGTATTCAAGAACTAAGGAGGAACATGAAGAACATTTAGCAGCAATACTACAACTATTGAGGGAACATAAGCTCTATGCAAAGCTGAGCAAGTGTGATTTCTTCCAATCCCAGATCCATTATTTGGGACACATAGTCTCCAAGGATGGGATAATAGTGGATCCAGAAAAGATCAAAGCCATAATGGAGTGGCCAACACCAAAGAATGTAATAGAGGTAAGATCATTCATGGGATTGGTTGGTTACTATAGGTGGTTTATTAAAAATTTCTCCAATATAGGCCATCCAATCACTACCTTACAAAAAAAAGGGGAGAAATTTGAGTGGACGTTTGAATGTGAAACAAGTTTTGATCAGGCACCCTTGCAGGTTTCAAAGTTGAAGTCAGATCTGGCATTCCTTAAGAGATGCAAAGATTCCTCTATCATCTCGGTTTTTGCCCTGATTAATCATCGTCTCAACAATCCTAGAAACCATCTTGTCTTTTTGAAGGAAAGTCTAGCATTGCTGCGGTCTGAGATTTGTAGAGTCAGGAGAGTTCTGGACCAGCTTTCTCAGAATTTTATCGCTCTGCATCTAGAACTTTCCAGCATTATGTCTGCCCCCTTTGGGCCAGAGTTGATGCTTGTTCTGCTCTAAAATCGCTTCGAATGGAAGATGTTTGGAAATAGAAGCAAGCTACGAAGTTTCGGGAGCTGTCCGAAAAGTCCTCAGTGTGCAGAGATCCTCTTTTGCCCATGGGTAAGTGGTCCCCCAACCTTATTTCTGTTATCCAGCTTTCTGCTCTTCAATCCTGGGTTACTCAACATTTTGGTGCTGTCGGCTCCTCTGCGCAACCAGCTACGCTGGTGGGTTCAAATGAAGCGGTCGGATCCTCGAGCTTTTTCTTGCCTATCCCTGCCTCTCCAATTCCTGAATCTGATCCTTTGTGGCTCTCCTTCGTATCTGAATCCCTGCATTCGGTTTCGCTACCTCTGGATCCTGACTGCTCTCAGGATTTTCGTTCCTCCCCCTGTCCTTTCTCTCCTTTGTTGGCAGCCTCGGCCCAAAATGTTAAACAATCCTCTCTCACGGATTTCAGACTTCTGGATGGTCGGTCTTCAGATGAGGGATCTGTCCATAGCATTTTAATTTCCCTTGATTATTCCTTTACCTGCGAATCTGGTCACCCTCTTGGGCACTCCATTCCCGGCGTTTCTATTCAACCTTCCCTTCCCTGCGGATTTGATCAACCTCAGGTTCTTCCTCGCTCTACCATCAAACCAACATTGCCCTCCCATCATGGTCTCTCCTCCTTTGCTCCTCCTGTCTGACCAAACCTGTCCAATGAACCGGTGTGGTCCTCCTATCGAGGTCCTTTGTCTTCTGATCCGGGCAACCACAGTTCGGCTATTGGTTCCTTACCGTCTCTGCAAAATAGCGTTGGCATTGTATGTGCCTCTTTCGGATCTCTTATCCGTTGTTCGACATCTGATCCCTCTCAGCATTCTCCCAAATCCGATCCATCCTCCCTCAGCTCTCCTAACCAACGTTCAGTTTCTACCTCTGTTCCACGGTTTTCTAATTTAATAAATGGTTTATTAAGTATGATAAGAGTAATGTTAATCGGTCAATTAAGTTAGGTGATTTTAATTTGAATTTGAATTATAATAATAATTATACTAATAATTATTATTATTTGAATAATTATACTCTAAATAAATTTATTAGTACATTATAATAATAAAAACCTTGATAATATAAAGTTAATGAGTACGAATAATAGTGAGTTTACCGGTTATAATAGTATTAATAATAACGAGAAGTATAGTTTTGATAATAATAATAGTTATGTTAATAATAATAATAATAATAATAATAATTTTGATAATAATAATAATAATTGTGTTAATAGTAATAATAATAATGAGGATTATAATAAAAATAATAATAGGAATAATAACAATAAGAATAATAATAAGCCTTTTCATCCTTCTCGAAATAATAGAGTCGTCAATCTTTCTAAATTCTCCTTTCCCCCTTCGGTCTTTAGTCTTCTTGAGAAGGGATTAAATTTTGCCCTTGCTCCGAAAAAGATCTCGGTGGAAGACATTATGTGCGACGTAGAGTTTGGGATTAAGGGCCTACCTGATAATGTTAAGGACACTATTAGGCAAGACTGCGCTGTTGTCCTAAGGAAGGCAAAGCACTCGAGAAGCAATATCAGTAAGGTTGAATTTGAGGCCCTCAAATCCTTGAACCACAACAAGGACATCGTGGTTCTTAAAGCCGACAAAGGAGGGGCTGCTGTCATACTTAATAAAGAGGATTATCGCTAGAAGATGTTGGATCATCTGTGTAATAGTGGCAACTATAAAAATCTTAACAAGAATCCCTTAAAAAAGATCTCCAGAACTGTCGCTCTAGCTATTAAGTCTAGTAGTACGGTGGGTTCTTTATGCCATAAGCTTATTGAGAGTAGCCCCATCACTCAAAGGATCTATGGGCTTCCTAAGATTCACAAAGAAGGGGCTCCCCTTAGACCCATTGTCAATACCATAGGATTCCTACTTACCTCCTTGCTAAATATCTAGGTTTGAAACTCAGACCCCTTGTAGGCCTCACAGAGTCATTCGTTAAAGATTCTTCGTCTTTTGTCAATGAACTTAAGGGCATTAAGTTCGACCCTGATGACATTCTTGTGAGTTTCTATGTGGTCTCCCTTTACACGTGCATTCCTATAAGAGGCCATTGAGGTCATCAACTGCCTAACTGATCCTGATACTGCTCATTTAGTCGAAATTTGTCTCACGTCTACGTTCTTCAGCTTCGAAGGTGAATTTTATGAGCAGACTTACGGGGTTGCCATGGGATCTCCCATGTCCCCGATTGTTGCTAATCTTTTTATGGAAGACTTTGGCCTCTGCGCGGCTCTTACCTAAGCTTTGGAAAAGATTTGTTGACGACACTGGTGTCATCTGGTCTCATGGCCATGAGGAGTGGGATCTCTTTTTCCAGCATCTCAACATTCAATCCCCCTTCATTAAGTTCACCATGGAGAAAGAAGTTGATGGATGTTTGCCTTTCCTAGATGTTCTCATTTCAAAAAATGTTGACATTTCTTTCTCCCACCAAGTGTTTAGGAAGAAAAATCACACTGAGCAGTATCTGCATGTCAGCTCCCATCATTTCCCTGCTCAAAAGTTGGGTGTTCAACTTTGAATCCAAGACTTTGGCCTCTGCGCGGCTCTTACCCAAGCTTTGGAAAAGATTTGTTGACGACACTGGTGTCATCTGGTCTCATGGCCATGAGGAGTGGGATCTCTTTTTCCAACATCTCAACATTCAATCCCCCTCCATTAAGTTCACCATGGAGAAAGAAGTTGATGGATGTTTGCCTTTCCTAGATGTTCTCATTTCAAAAAATGTTGATGTTTCTTTCTCCCACCAAGTGTTTAGGAAGAAAAATCACACTGAGCAGTATCTGCATGTCAGCTCCCATCATTTCCCTGCTCAAAAGTTGGGTGTTCTCGACACGGTAGCGACTCGTGCATTGAGAATCTTTGATGAGAAGAACCTTGAGAAGGAGAAAGCCCATCTACTTAGTGATTTTGTTAATAATGGTTACAGGGGGCAGCAAGGTCTTGAAGCTTTCCTTAAAGCCAACCAAGGTCCCAAGGTTAAGAAAGACCCTAAGGACAGGGTCTCAGGGGTTCATCTCCCATTCATCCAAGGGACCACCCATAAGATTGCGAGAATCCTTAAGAAGCATAATGTGCCCTCTTCATTTAGACCCCTTAACACCATCCATAACTCTCTTAGGCCTGTTAAAGACCCCATTGACCCCAAGGACATGAAAGGTGTCTATGTTATTCCTTGTTCTTGTGGGACCCCTTATGTTGGTGAGACTGGGCGCTCCATAAATCAAAGGATTCATGAACACTCAGTCGACATAAAACATATGAGGACTCAGTCCTTCGCCTTGGCAGAACACGTGGAAAAAACTAAGCATCACGTATGCATTAAGGAGACCCGTGTGATTGCCAAGATTGCCCATTTTCATCATCGGAAGTTTAGGGAGGACATGGAAATCAAAAAAAGGTTGGGAAATCTCAATAGGGATGACGGCTGGAAGATTAACAGATGTTGGATCCCTGCCCTTTCTTCCTAGCCGCCCTCGCCCTGACCCCACCCCTTGTTTTGTTCGCCTTTTGTTATCTTCTCTCGTCTTTTGGACCTTGTGTTATCCTTTATCTGCTCGTTGATTTTAATAAAAAAATTCAGCCTCTTTATCTATACTTGTTCTCCTATTAGGATTAGATATTTATTTATAAAGGTGTAATAATCTTTTTGAGCCTTAGTTAATTAGCATAGTTAATATAATAATTTTTACCTTAATTAAGGAAATTTAGAGAATGATGGAAATTATCCCATCTTTAGCGTTAAGATAAATATTTATTAATGAGTTCAGAAACTACCATCTTCTTTCTCTTAACTCCTTATGAACCTGTAGATGGTTTTTAATAAGAAATTGCCCCCTTTCAATTATGTTAGGTCCTTCTTTTTAGTCAACTTTCTAATTATCTAAGTATGTTAACCCTTTTTTGAAATAACTTTGATCTTTCTTAGTAATTCATTCAATATTAATAAGATTAATATATTATTTTATACTCTTTAATTATATATAGTTAAATTAAGACTTAGGTATTTATTAGTATAATGTATTAATTAATTTCACCTTAATGAAGAAAATTATAAATAAGGTCCCTTATAACTTTAGGGTAAATGAATAAGGAATTCATTTAGCTAATAACTTTAAAATAGTTTTAATCTAACCAACTAGGTAGGTTAGCCTTTAATAAACTATTTTAGTAATATTGGTTTGTATTTTTGTTTATATGGCTTTAATAATAATAATAAATCTATTATTAGTTTATTCTAATTAAATATGAACAATTAAATTTAATTAATGATAGTAATGAACTTAATGAAACTAACTTTTGAATTAATTTTCCCTATCCATATCCCTTGGTCCTCTTCAACTTCTTGGTCAAATATAATCGCTTCTTGGTCAAATATAGCCGTTTTCTAGTCAAATATAATCGTTGGATGATCTGCTCTCTCTGTTTAAACTGCTTCCATGGTTTGGTTATTCAACTTGTCCTGATGATGAACCACACTTGTTGGTTTGAAACGCGTCGACAAATGATTTATGATGTGATTTATGCTGAAAAATCTTCTCAAGTTTTGTTCAATTGAAATGATTGTTCACCAATGCATTGGTCTTAAGGGTTACTGATCGAGATAAGGACTTCGTAGTTTGCATCGATGCTTGCAGAGAAGGACCCAGTGGGGTCTTAATGTAGGATGGACAAGTGGTTTTATATTAGTCACGAAAGTTGAATGGACATGAGCTAAATTATGTTACCCATGACCTGGAACTAGCCATCATTATCCATGCATTAAAAATGTGGAGGAATTACCTCCTCGACAAAATATTTACGTTAATGACTAACCATGGCGGGCTGAAATACTTGTTTGACCAACATCAATTGAATGCAAGACAAGCTAGGTGGCTAGAAACACTTAGGGAATTTGACTTTCAGATCAAATATATAAAGGGCAAGTAAAACAAGGTTGCTAATGCACTTAGAAGAAAAGTGCAAATAAACCACCTAACAAACATTAACTCTTATGGAACTGATCTTGGAGAATTATTTAAAGATGTAGGACAATATCAAAAACAATATGACATATAAAGGAAGAGTTACAACGAGTAGGATAGAGAGAGAAGAGTGAGGAATATCACCTCACAAAAGAGGGCTTTATCAAATTCAAAAATAGGATCTATGTGCCAAACAACAATGAATTGAAGAAGCTCATACTCAAGGAGTTCCATGCCAAACCATATTCTGGCCATCCAGGATATCAAAAGACCCTCACAACCATCAAAAAGTTTTACTATTGGCCTAATATGCAGAAAGAAGTAGTAGAATTTGTTGCAAAATGTATGGAATGCCAGTAGGTAAAGGTTGAATGCAAACACCCAACAAGATTATTACAACCTATTCCCATTCTAGAATGGAAATGGGAAGTGATATCCATGGATTTTGTTACAGGGTTTCCAAGGACATCCAGGCAACATGACACAATCATAGTGGTAATTGACAAATTGAGCAAGGTGGTGCACTTTGTAGCAGTCAAATTCACCAATTCAGCCAACGAAATATCCAAAATCTTCATTTGGGAAATTACGAGATTGCATGGGGTTCCCAAGAAAATCATCTCTAATAGAGACACTAAGTTCACCTCAAGGTTTTGGAAGGAACTATTCGCAGGCTTAGGGACAAAATTGGCCTTCAACACAACTTATCATCCACAAACAGATGAACAAAGAGAAAGAAAAAACAAGATCCTTGAGGATATGTTGAGGATGTATGTGATGCATCATCCAAAGAGATGGGAAGAATACCTCCCACTTGTAGAGATCGCATACGATAATGGGTACTAGGAATATCTGAAGATGAGCCCTTTTGAGGCATTGTACGAAAGGTGTTGTAACACTCATATTAGCTGGAGCGACCCAATAAACTAGGTCTTAATTGAAATTGAGATGCTGAGAGAAACAAAACAATAAATGCAGGCCATTAAGAAAAAAATGAGGGTGGCACAAGATAGACAAAAGAGATAATATCAACATAGAGTGCATAAAAAGTTCCAAGTTGGGGAACACATATATCTGCACATTAGACCCAAGAAGAGCTCCTTAAAGATTGGGTCATGTGCCAAGTTGGCTCATAATTTTGTGGACCTTTTGAAGTACTAGAAAGGATTGAACCGATGGATTATAGATTGGACTTACAACCTTCAGTAAAACTTCATGATGTTTTCCATGTGTCCTTGCTTAAGGGACCCTAATCATGTGATTGATTGGTCTGTTCTATGGGTGGAATCAAAGGGAGAATTCCAGCCATAACCATTAAGCATATTAGAGTAGAGGAAGCTCACGCTCTGGAACTAATCAATAGAGCAATTCAAAGTATATTGGAAACACTTTGGACCTGAGGAAGCCATATGGGAAATGGATGATCAAATGTAGGAAACTTATCCATTTTTGTTTATTAGATAAAGTAAATATGAAAATTATTGTAAATATTGTACAAAGTTTTAAGCTCCATGGCCAATATGTCTAATTCTACATGTTTCATTTTATTGTATATGGTCATAGAACACTAAGGATGGTGTTCCCCTCAAGGGGGAGGGGTTGTAATTACCCCGATCATCTTGCAAGTGTGTAGATATTGTGCTAATGGTCATGGTCATGGTACATTCATGTATATAGTGTAAATGTTGTCTTGGCCACCTTGCACTTGTATGGTCATTGTAAATACTTTCCTAGCTATCTTTGTATACAAGTTAATAAATATACCTATGTTTTTTGTGGTCGCCTTACAATGGTGTAAGTACTAAAATTTTTTTAGGGGGTAAACCTTTACTGGCCATGCATATATATATATATATATATATATATATATATATATATATATATATATATATATATATATATATATATATATATAAACAAGAGGTAATGTAAACATATATAGGCATGTATATAACTTTTGTAAATTTTATGCAAAGAAAAAAAAATCAAGAAAATATGTTCATATGATTAGTGTAAGTTTTATATGGCTATTTTGGGCCTTATGCAAACATTTAAAAAAAACACATACATATATTTACACATGGTGGATGAGATTTTCTTTTTATTACACTCTGTTTATTCTAGAACAAGCCCCAGGAAGATGGTAAATGGCATGAAAGGAGGGGAAAATGGGCCAAATGGATAGAAACTGATTGGACTAAAACACTGATTAGTAATGACAAGGCCAGGAGGGACACATCTGGTTGGTCTAAAGGGGTTGGGGTTGGGCCCTAACTAATTAGAGGAAACATTTGGACTGTAGAAAAAGAAGGGAAGTTGAACTAGGAAACGACATGGGAGGAAAGGAAGAAGAAGGAAGAGAACTGTAGGGAAAGCACGAAAAAGAGAGAACAAGTTAGTGACATGGATAAGCATTCGAGGAATAGAACCAAGGGCATTTTATTACAGGGAAGGGAAAACACATGAATTTTGGGACTGCATGCTTTGCAACACAAAGATAGCAGGGTAAACTTGCGTAATATCTCTAGTTGGACGACACAGAGGTTAGTAACTGAGACACTATTGAGACTTACATTCGATGTCTATTGTGTTAAAACTCTTACTGTATCTGCACCCATTTAGTATCCAAAATATAGGGCCTATTTAGTGTGTTCTTGTTATCAAATTGACAGAGACACGTTCTTATGAATAGCACAACTTAATACCATGATTGTGATCTTAATTCTTGACTCTATTTTATATTGCTTTATATAAACCTGTGTAAATTGGCTATGATGCATTCATACCCTTATTTACTAGAGAATGGATAGAAATACATTTCAGTGATGCTATAGCTGGATTGACAACATCTTGCAGAGGGAAAGAACCTTGTAGCCATATTTGTTTGGCTTAGTTATTTTCCAGTTGATTTAGAGTGAGAACACCTGTGTTAACCTTCATATTTCACAACAATGCACATTGGAAGTGGATCCCTCGAATGAAGCTATAGTTTAGATTTGTGAGGACGTTGAGTTGATTGAGGGTGGAGGATTTCATCTTTGGAGTCCCTTATTGGCTAATGGTTGGAGGCCTCTGGCTGCCCTAGACTATATTTCCTCACTAGAATGCTAATATTCAGTACACTTTGGATTCACAACACAGGTTGGAGTTATTGTAGCAACAACTTCAGGGTGGGGGAAACCTCTAGAATCCCTGAATTAAGTGAGGGTGGAAATTTCATCTCTGGAGTCCATCGTTGGTTGATGGGTGGAGGATGTTTTCCTCTGGAATCCTTGTACAAGTCTACAACTGAATACCTTTATGCAGGGTGGGGGTGGAATAGACCTTTGGAATCCCTGGTCTAGTTATTGGGACAAGCTTCACAAGCTAGGGGGTGACAACTGCATTGTTGGCAATCTGTCAGTGGTTGGGAGGAGAATTTTAGACCTTATCCCAATGCTCATTCTGAGTCACATAGTGCTACGTGCCTTATTAATTGTGATGTCCAAATATGTTTGGATTGTTCACAACATCCATGTTTGTGCATGGTTACAATATTGCAGTGCTATGCGTAATTCCTAATTTTCATGATAGAAAGAGGTGGACTAATGGATATAATTCAATAACCATGGATGTGACTTGCAAAATAAAATGTTTTGTATTTAGGCACTGTTGTTGATTCATAAGATAAATTTACTTCCACAAGTTGGATAGCTATACACGTCACAATCGAACAACATAAAGACCTCCGGGAACGTATTACTCTTAGGGAACATTGACATGATGCAAGATCTATGAAGGTCTCATGTCTTCTTAAGGCTGGGCCGCTAGTTATTATGATTTGGCATTTTAAAATATGTCATGGTATCCACATAACTCTTGGGTTTATTACTTCAAGTTGTTGGAATCCCTTGTTGCATCAAATGTGATTCATGAGGAGATGAATTGGAAGGTTCACAATAATGATATCTAGTGTTTCGATGACATCTTGAGTGGAATTGTTTTTTTTATGCAACAAGCTTAGCATATTGACTATGGATCTACGATACTTCTTTACCTGGTATTTTTTCTGCATAAATTCTTTTGACGTATGCCCTCTCTAATTACTGCCTCTGTTTTTTGTATTTACTTTGCATAAGTTCTGTTGACATATTCCCTCTCTAATAACTGCCTCTATTCCTAGTATTTAATTTGCATAAGTATTGTTAACGTATGCCCTCGCTAATGATTGCATAATTGTTTGGTTTTATGATATATATATATATATATATATAAAAGCTAGTTCTAAAATAGTTACTACACAAATATTTGGCATTGTTATATATACAGTAAAGAAAAATTCGTTTGGAACACATGACAATGACAATATATAAATTTATGTATTTAAATGGATTTTATTTGTATAAGTCAAACCTGTCACCTACTCGTATTCTAACAAGGTGTTGTCTCTTTGCATAGTCATGATGTGTTGCTACCACATGTTGTTATGTGTAAATGTTTAACTCATTGTTGAGCATGATATATTGTTACAAAAATGTGTAATCATTGTTAACTCATTACTAGACATGTTGTTATGCGTATTTGTTTAACTCATCGTTGGGCATGATATATTGTTACAAAAATGTGCAGTCATTGTTAACTCATTACTGGGCATGACATTATGTGTAATTGTTTAACTCATCACTGGGCATGATGTATTGTTACAAAAAATGTGTAGTCAAAATGAAAGAGCTATGCTACAAATCTAACTGGTAAACACATATTTCATCCTATTCCATAATATTTTGTCCACTATGCAGTTTTAGTTTTGAGTAAAATTAAAAAGAAGAAAAAAATACAAAGAGACGAAAGATGTAGAACTGAGTTGAATGAACATTTGGTGTATGATATGGAGTTATGAAGATGATGCCACTTTCCAAAGTATATGAAATATGAAAAAAAGTATATGAAAAACTATTTCGAGGATTGAACGTCATATCACCTCTTAGTCAAATGAGGTCCAAAAACGTTAATATTTTCCTAGTTTATCATTTACATTGAATATATTTTAAACAATAAAACCTTAACCAATATCATTGTTTTTGTGAAAACAAAATATAACCCATTTAATTTTTCAAGTCTATTTATTCAAATACGAGTTCATATATGTTGTGGTTTTATGTTTTGAAGCTAAGTAGAAACTACAAGTATACAACAAAAATAATGTTTTCCATTAAAAACATTAGCCTTAACTTAAGCCATAAACAAGTATTCTTTTTAATTAAGCCACCCCACTAGACAAGAACATGTCACCATGTCAACAATTGAATATAAGCTATTGTAGCATGACAATTACCATAAACTAAAGACTACAACAAAAAAATTAGCATCCATTCTCCATAAGAGTTCCCAACTAGAATGAAATAAATAGCAAGGTTCCGATAAGATATACCAAAATGTTAATCTTTTACAACCTTATCCATACCTTTTTTTAGTAGAAACTCTCCTTTTTTTCCAGCAGAGCGTGGTGAATCTCCTAAAAACCGACTCTGAGTTATCCCTAAACCACAATCCAACCAAAATATTACAACATATTATGATACAACTAAAAGTCATATAGATGCACCACTCAATCTACACATGTTGCATTTTAAAAGATAGTTTAAGTCTAGAATATTAACAACAACATGCATTAATAACCATGTCTTATCAAGAAGCTTTAAAAGAGAGAAACCCCTAAAATACACTCAGTATTTGGAACTCACCATTGTGGTGGGCCTAAACAATCGATGACAAGATACGAAATAACACCAATAGATGAGGAATTGCTAATAAACTCATTAGCCACTCCAAAAACATGGGCCCAACCAAAATTCCCAAGTTGATTAGTGTTAGAGTTATTCATTCTACAAAAACAAATGATTACATAAAAATAAGATGGACTATTTTACCTCTAATGTAGTACAACATTAGAAGTAATGTCTTAAAGTAGAAAGTAGATGATGAAAAATTATGCATAGTGCCTAATAGGAATTTATGCACGGATCAAAATGTTGTGTATGATTGAGGAAATGGAAGAAGCGAAGCTAAGTTATGGTGGGTTTAAAGCTCCATTCTTGTTGTGATATGTGGTTTTCTCTACCTATATGGCATGAGTTTTAAAGAGGTGAGGATGAGCACTTTGACCCCTAAGAAATGAGGGAAAAGCTTAAAATTTATGGTGGTTGTAGGATAGAGATCAATATTGAAAAGTATTAAAACATTTGAAAAAAGAAAACCAAAAAGAGCAAAGGGCATGCGTAGGATGATGAAGGGTGCTTGGTAATCTTAACCATGGGTTTGAAATAAGAGTCTCTAGCTTCATTTTTTCACCATCACATGGATAAGGCCATTGACATCTAGAATTAACTTTTGCCAACTAGAAGTAACCATTGCATTAATGGTAGAGTTCTCCATAAAAACATAGAAGTTTTGTAGTAGGTTGACAAGGGGATCAAAATATTGATAAGTAAACTTAGAGGTATAAAGATAGATAGGTGATGGTTAGAACAAAGTTGTTAAAATATCCATTTATAGGGTTTTTCAATTGTAATTTACATGTGCTTTTGTTTGTATTGGTGTGAAGACTTACCATTAGAGACTAGGTATATGTTGTAGGTAAATTTGAAAAAATAATAAGAAAAAAGTACTCATTCAACTAAATTGTATGTCACACCGAACCCCTCAAAATAATGAAGTTATGAAGATGACTACTTTGGAGAAATGCCAAACATGTGAAGAAGTAGGAAGGCACTCTCCACCACCTCTTTGCATAGTGACAAAGCAAACACCACACATTTCTAATAGGGATTGACCTTAGGACCTCTTAATGACACTAAAATAATCTATGTTATGGTTTCTTAAATCACACACACACACACATATAACATGATGTGAATTCTAACGATGGTGGGTCAAGGCCCCCAAATCCTTCACATCAATAGATTAAACCAATTCCATGAAATCACCATGATAGTAGTGGAGATATATTCAAGTCTAGGCATCTTTAGAGACCTTGGGAAGAACACTCATTTAGGCCACCTCGTGGGGACTACCCTTGAGAATATTATTGAGAAGGTCACATGGCGAAAAGAAACTCATTCCCACGGATGCAAATGAATACCATTTGAAAACATATTTGAGAGACTGTGTTATATGGTGATTGATTTAGAAAAAATATTGTTTGATTATAAATTTCCAATAATAAATATTTGATTTTTTAATTATATAAAAACAACATATTAATTAACTATTTACATTGATATGGTTACATAAAAGAATTATATTATCTATAATTCATTATTAATCTAAAAATATAAGTGAATGGAAAATTTTGTGAGTAAAATTATTCAAAAATGTCTTCCAATCCATCACATAAATCTTTTAGATTACCAACTCTTTTCGAGCTAGCCAATGTAGTTCATTTTTTTAAGAGAATTAGCTAAAAACATATATATTTATATCAAACTGAAAAAATAAAATGAACCAGACTAAATAATTCAAACAAATAAACACAAAATTCCAATATAATTTTACAAAATAAACCATTTAAAAAAAATAACTTATTTGCACATAAAAGGTTGTATTTCCAAAGGCATTAAAATTATAACCTTGAATTTAATCAAAATTTACACTTAGAAATTCCTTACATGGTATTAGATATTGAAACAATGCAGAACCGCCACTCTTCAGCGACTGTTTGTCTCAGTTCATTCTCCTGCCATGGCCTACGCGACCGAATCCGTCAAGGTCGTGAAGCGGAGGACGTCGTCTCACTGCAAATACACAGTGCTTGCTTTCCGACTGAATACAATTTACAGGATGGAATTTGATGAGTAAATGGTGAATTGCTGGTTAAATATAATTAAAAAATTTACAAAATTATCCAAAAATTTCGTCATAAAAAATACAAAAACTATCAAATTTAACATATAAATCTATTTTGAAATTTCAACCATGATTGACCGCCCCACCAACTGCTACTGCTGTAGAGCTCTGAGATATGTACTTTCGATCTGATCACAATATATGACTTTTATTCAGAAGACGTTAGGAGAATAGAGCGTCTGAGCGAGCGCGCAGAGGAGATCCGGCTGGGGAGGCCCAAAGTATCAGCGCGCTTGCCAATGATAACCCAAAAAACGCCACTGTGTTTCCAGCAGCGGGCCTCCCTCATTGATTATTGATAGGAAAGAACCTGCACAAACCTGCGTATTGAGGAGGGAAGCCATTGACCTCCATCAAGCCAGTGCCGTGCATGCCTGGATATAATATGTAGTTTTATAGTATTGTTATTCAGGAGGATTGCTATTGATTGAAAAAGAAGATATTTGACTTGTCATATGTAAAATTATTTTTTAATGGGGAAGCCAAATCATAAACCATTTTATTTATTAATATATTTAAGTTTTTATTTTGATAAAGAGAAGATGTTTTGTATTTTGCTTAGTGTATATATAGAATATTGATTGCAATGAATGGGCATATTATTGATTAATTAAAAAAGGGGTTGCAACATGCTAGTTAATGTATGTTTTAGTTTGGATCAAAGAAGTAGAGAGAGGAGGGAAAGAGAAAAAGATAGAGACATATAGAGACAACTATCACAATAAGTCAAATTGAATGGACACATTATTGTTTATTAAAAAAGGTTACAACATGTTAGTTGTGCATGTCATGCTACAAATTAAGGTCACTCATTGTATCCATGATGCATGTCTTTACATGTAGATTGCATGTCACACCCATTGTTGAGGTGTGCTTTGTTTTGTTTTGTTTTTTTGTTTTTTCTTTGGAGAAAAAATCAAACTTTTTATTAAAACAGAGATAAAAAGTTACATAGTATATGCAATTAAGCATTCAATTTTGTTGTATGATTGCAGATCATAGAGCCCACAGGATGTAAAATATACAATCCTGTCAAAAGAAAAACGCGAAATGTGTTGTTCCTGAAATCAGGAAAGCAAGAAGAAAAGAACCAAATAATCCAGTTGGCCTAAGCTTTCCTGCCCTTCTTCTTCTCCACTCTTCGCCAACCACCAGTGTTGGGAGTGGAATCAATAGTGGCAAGCTGGTTTTCCATTGTGTTCGTTGGTTGTTCCTTGTCCGATTCCGATCCTTCGGAGCCATGAGTTCGTTTGATGCCACTTACTTCCAGTTGAAGTTCTTGTTTCTGTTCCAAATTGTTCTCTTTTTGTGTATTGTCCTGAACTTTTTGTTCATATTCTTCTGCATTGTGTTCTACATTCTCTGCTGTGTCTACCTTCGTCACCAAAGGTTCTATATTTTGCCATCCTTTCGGCTTCCTCTGTTGCTGCTTACTCCTATTGGGGCTGGCGTGTGGGCATGCACTAAGCAGGTGACCTGTTTGTTGACATCCACGACATCAGAATGCTGTGTTTTCATAGTCCAAGGGTTGTGTCCACTGTGTATTATTGAAATTCAGGATTATACTTTCTGGTAGGCCTTGGCTGAGGTCTACTTCGACGCATATTCTGGCGAAAGTAAATATTCCCTTTATGTGTCTCTCTGCATCGATCTTTATGTATTTGCCCAAGGTATTTCCAATAGCGATTAAAGCCTTTTGATGCCAGAAATGTAAAGGGAGGTTATGCAACCTAACCTAGACTGGCATCTTTGATACCACCATTGTGTTGGCATCGAAATCTGGAAACCATGGGGTGATGAACAGTCCAACACTGCCCCAGAACCATGGCCCTTGGTTGAGAACAATGTCCATTTCCTCTTCTATGTGAAATCTTACTATGAAAAACCCCTTGGGGTATAAGTAGATTTCGCATTTTGTTGTCCAGATCGTATGGATCCATTGATGCAATACGTCAGATCTGGGCCAAAAACCATTAAATCTGCAAATAACTGCAGATGTGTGTAGATCTGAGTATATAGCTTTTACCTCTGGTATATCGATGGTGAGAGATGGGCTCTCAGGTTTTTGTTCTACAATGTAGGGCCCCGGGGACTCAGTGGCAGCTGTGGGAATGGTTTTCCCTTTGCCCTTGACTGCGTCCTTGAAAGACCCTGTGTTCTTCGAGCTAGTTCCAGAACATCCGCCCTGCAGACGGAGGTTGATGGTAATGGTTGAATCTGATGTTATGTTGTAGTCCTGAAGAGTATGATTGTCTTGTAAACTGTGTCCCATATAAATTAGATTTTGTGCATGAGTTGGTATGCCAAGGAAGCTCTGTATTTTAAATCGCAGATCCCGGATCCTGAAACCTTGCCATAGCCTTAGGCAGTGGTGCATGCCGTCCGGTGTTTTGATAAAGATCTGTGTAAGGTCTGCGCTTCTAGAATCTGTCTCCATCTGTGGCTTGCCTCCTTCTATTGCCTGAGACCAACTACTGTAGGACCCTTGTTCATCCCTATTCCGTTTACGTTTTTCAGTTCGGGGTTTCAGACCTGCTGGATCTTAGCATATCTGTCTAGCCAGATCGGTTAGATCAATGGTAGATCTGGGGTATTTTTGCCTTCCCACAGTGGAAATGGGCAACCCGGCTCCTTGTAGTAATCTCTCAGGGGCTGTAGTAGCAGATCCGGAGTATAGGCCTGTGTATCCAACGCTATCAGCGTTGGTAGCCCCATTTTCCCATCTCTTGGAGCTCTAAGAAACCAACGTTTCTGTGTGTCTCAGAAGCCTGGCCACACTACCGAGGTTACCAGCAGATAAAAATGGACCTCCCATTCGCTAATTTGCAGTACTGCAGCGCCACCGATCTCTGTTCCAAAAACCCTCATAAAAAATATAAAATCGGTACGCAGCGCAGGATATATGTCTGCAGAAAACTACAACAGCTGCACTATCCCTAAAAGGGCGGCAATTTCATCTCCATCAACTGCTACTGCATAGCAAAAGGTCGAGGGCACGATCCGCGGGCGTCTCTTTTTCAAAGCCAACCCATTTAGCCCGATCATTGATTTTCTAGTTAAGAACTCCAACTGAGGAAACGCAGCATGCAAAAGGCCTGGCCAGATTTCCAAATCCGATCTTCTTAGAAACCCCAGCTTCAGCAAAAAATGAAAAAACCCCACTCTCGACTGCACAACAAAAGCCACCGAAAGTCGTGCGGAATCAGGCTTTGGGTATAAAGAACCACCAAAATTTGGCAGACGCAGGGAATGCGAAGTGAAGCCATAGCCGACGCCTTCGATCTCAGGTTCTTGTGTTTTTTCCATGTTGTCAATGTATTAACTAAGATATTAATGTAACTCTATCAACATTGGACAACTATGCCACATAACCAGATCTTCAAAAATTGCAAATATAGATGTTAGCTACTACAATCACATATCTATCTCTACACTCGGTGATGATGGTTCCGCAATGATAATTAACACATAGCCACTTTATCACTTACACATATAGCTTCTCATCATTGCCATAAAGGAATATATAATTTTGTTGAAAAGAGTGACACAACTACTACATTGACACCCAACCATTACTACTTGAGGTTTTATGAAGTATGTTCATGATTCATTTATATCATATAACTTAATGGTTAACGCAATTATACGACCATGCGTAATAAGTTATGATCATGGCCTTGAGGAGAAAAAAAATAGTATATGATCATAGGAGGAAGTCTCCACACATTAATTGATGTGTTACCATGTGTGTTGCAAGTGATATGGTGTTATTCGTGTCATCCTTGAATGCCCCCATTAACTCTTGGGGTGCCCAATTTGGAAATACTTCCTCTAATAGCCAATGGTTATGCTAAACTCAAACTCTAACAATAATATATAACATAATTCATAAATGCAATATAATTTTGTAGTGGAAATAACATTGAATATTCCACATTCATTCACTACACATCTAAGTCCATGGAATTGCACACAAATCTTACAAGGAAAAAGCATTCCATATAGAGACAAATATGAATATGTTTATATAACTAAAGCCAAGTCCACTAAACTAGTTGTTAAGGAGCAATTCACCACCCAACCTTATGTATCAACTATGGATCCACCCCCAAGCCAACTCTTGATACCACTGAGGTGAAGGAAGCTCCTACATGGCTTTAATCTCACTCAATCAATCCATTACTTTCATGACATAGCCAACAAGATCACTATTGGGCACTTTAGGCCCTCATCTAGCCATCAATAGGTGATGACATCGTCTTACACTACCTACACAACCTGAGGAAGATTGTCCCTTTCTCTACACAACAATCCATTGGGGATATTCCTCCCTTTAAGTGCACAAAGAAAGTCCAAGATTGCCAGTTTCCTTTTAGCAATACCCTAGAGGAGAAACACTTGACACGTTACAATTATTGAGTAGCACTAAAAGGTTTGAAATATTAATAATCTTTGAACCACATATTGTAAACATTCTAGCCATGATTTTCAAATCCTCCTCTCATGTTTTTGGTAGCAAACCCTAACTTTAATGGGATTTATCCAACCAGAAGTTTCATGGATTATCTTAACCCTTGTAGGTGTTGAAAATGTAACTAGGTTCGGTCTTCATATTTATCATTGTACTTGTACCAATGTGGATTTCATGTAAAAGCAAAAAGAAGAAAAATAAATTATTATTATTATTCTTATTTTCATTAGTCAAAGTATGTTCTTCATGCTTGTAGGGTCATTTGAGTCAAAAATAAAATTTATTACGAGTCATTAAGTCAAAGTCCCATTTGGACTTTTTGAAAGAGAAGAAAATAAATTTACTTTTGAGTCAATGTGTCTTCACAAGACCAAGTTGGCCTTGCAGATGGACAAGTCGGACAACCCATAAGTTGTCTCTCTTCATATGGCTGAACAACTATATATTGACATTTGTGCTCCACATTTTGTCAATCAAATCGATTTGTGCAAGAAAGAATAAAATCAACGAAGTAAAAGGAGAGAGAGTGAAGTAAAAGGAGAGAGAAAGTCTAGCTTTCTGCCCTAATCTGTCCACATGTGCGAGTATTCTCTATGGTTTTTTAGATCCGTAACAAGGTCGAAATTTCAGGGGCTAAAATTTTAGGGGCCAAATTTTTAGGGGATGAACATAATATAGAAATTTGACCAATGTTGACTATGTTGATTATGACTTGGTGAAAGAGACTTGCAAGAGGGATGACTAGGGTTCATTGCAACAGACTTGGCCCTAAGACTTGGATATATCACTTTGATATGATTCTATAAGAAGATAAGTTGTTTGGGTTTCCCTGTTGTGGGCTTTTTCCTTGGCTTGAAGCCTACATCTTTGTGTTCTTTGTCTCTTATGATCTTCATGTTTTATATGTTTTGGTAATTGTTTGATGAAGATAACATAATAAAAGAAATAATAAGCCAAAAAATATTCACAAGCAATTATCAAGTAAGAGAAATCAACCCTAATCCGCTAGCCTACTGATCTCTCAACATGGTATTAGAGCTAAGGTTAAAGGAAGGCAGTTTGAAGATCACAAATTGTTGGCATACTTGAAAATATCTTTGCAACAATTATCTCTTCTCTCTATTTTCAATAACAGAGTAAAGGAGTATATATGATAGATCTGTATTTTCTGTGGCATTATATTTCTGAGGCAAACTACCATCTATGTGGAACAAGGCATTACATCTCAAGTAAAATGTAGCATCTGTGGTATGAAGGGTTTAAGCCTCCTAAAAGCTAAAATGTACAAAGGATCAAAATAATACCTGTCTCTATGATATGAACATCCTGAAGTTATAATTCCCTATGGTAATACGAAGCACATTCTCTATAGTGATGCAAATTTCTGTGACATGACATGCCTCCTTGTCATGTAAGTTTTATGTTGACATATCTTTGTGTAATACAAGCTTTGTGAGACATATTTTCCACGATGATACAAGTACACCTCTGAAGTACTATATATCCTCTCCCAAAGCAAGAAAATGATCGCAAATTTGGTTATGAGAAACCTTTGGAGATAGAAGTTTATACCTCGTTCAAAATTCTATGACATATGCATTGGACTGAAGTTTGAATTCATTATAGTGACCTAAGAATATAAGTTAATCTTTGAAGTTTAAGGCAAACATGTCATATTCTTGCTCTTTGGAAAGATATATTGCTAACCAAAAGACTGTGAATAGGACCAAATTAAGGCTACTATGAAATCTACATAACAAAAGCAAAAAAAGGTATCCAAACCTTTTGGGGAGATGTACGAACATTCAAAGCAAATTTTATGTGAAACCTATCTCTCAACAAGGACAAACTTCTCTGTGACATATTAATTATGCAAATATAGATCTGAATATATGGATCATATGTTAGAAGAGCTGAAGTTTGTGTTAGAAGGACAAAAATATATACACTTTGTGATAGGAAGGAATCTCTGAGAATGGAGGCCAAAAAAATCTGCATAGTAAAAATATCTGATTTACTAAAGCCCGTTTCTGTGCATAAAAACTATCATCTCTGTGTAATTGTAAACTATCATTGAGTGAAAAATCATGATAGAATTCAAAGTCTAACCTAGCACTTGAATCAAGTTTTGAAAATCATCAATTAGCTTGAAGAGGAAGATTATATGTACTTGCATCTCTCATTTAAATCAATAAAAAAGGGTATTTTCTCTTGGAAGAAGAAGATAGATAAATATGGAGTAATCTACGCAAGAGACATAGCTAAATAGAGCAAAGGATGAGCTCTTATATACATCTATAAGAATCAAAGTTCAATTTGGAAGGAACCAAAGATCTATAAGTCGGAACTTTGCACTATATATATATATATATATATATATATAGAAGAACATAACTATGAAATTTTTGGAAGACACTGAAATAATAAGACTAGTTTTTGAGAACTCTATGGAAGAATGCAATATATGTTGGCCACTGTAGACTTGTGACGTCTTGAAGGCCGAGAGTTGTAGATATATGAGGATTTATGAAGCAACAATAACTTACCTCCTATACACAGAAGAAAGACTAATCACATTAATGAAGCTGACCTGTATATGAAGAAACCAAAACAAAGCAAGCATCTCAAATAACTTTCTGTGGTTCATGTCCAAGTACAATGGTTGGAGGATGGAGGCACCTTTGTTGGAGTAAGATGGTACATGACAACTGATGATAAGTCAAAGAATTAGATCTTTGCAAGAAAAGTTAAGGTAAGGTCAAAAGAGGTACGTATCATTCTTATTCATAGTTGTCTTGCAAAATATTATGCATTTAATGCTAAATCATGGTGAACTCACATGAAGAAAAGGTTAATGATCTTTTGTGTCATACTATGAAAATATCTATGTAGATATGTTAGATTTCTTTGATATGGCATTTGAAATCTCTCCCTGCATACAAGGACTAAGTTTTTACGATCAAAGAATGAAATCAATATTTTAGAAAGTTCGTTACAATTTATCTCTAGGGTTTTTTTACTAACTCAATAACATTCTTGTAAAATTTGCATTTCCTAAAGTGGAAGATCATGAAGAATTTAATATCTAGGGTTTTTCAACCCTAACAAAATATTTGACTTAGAAAACCCTAGGAACATAAACCCTAACTAATTGTTTCAATTGTAAAAAGAAAACCTAGCTCTTGAGATTGATAGGAATGACATCATGCTAATGTGAAGGTTGATGAAAAGGTCCAAGATTAAGAGGGAGTTGACTCTCCTCAAGAGGATAAATATTCTATACCTACTTTCCTTTAAAATTATTGTTGCTATTTTGTCTATGTACTTTTTATTTTGTTCTTTCATAGTCTTCTAACAAAGGTTGTGGGTTAAGACAAGATCGATCTAGGCTTGTAAGATTTGGAAGAAAGTAGCAAAACACGAAGACAAGAAGAAAGTATGCATAAAAAGAAGTCAATTGGATGGCATCATGAAAGCAAGATTTAAAAGGAAAGAAGTTTACATGTCTCAACTATGAAGAGGAATTTGTTAGACCTTGAATAAATACAATACTAATTAAAGTTTGGAAGAAAATCCAAAGAAGTTTATGATCAAAAGAGAAGATGACAAATCAATGACAAGACCCTTTGGCAAGAATATGAAGAGTTTTGATATCATTGTACCAACAACTGATCGGTTTGATCCAATAACATATTAATTGACAGTACTAATAATGATTGGAAGCTGATATAATTTCTTGAAAAAATGTGAAAGCAGAATTTTATTGCAAAGAAAGAAGATGTGAAGACTTGTGCAATCAATTGTGAAGAAGGTTGGCTCCATAAGGTGTTTTAAGAACTACTTGATGACATGTTGAAGATACATGAAGGATAACAAAGATCCAGGAAAGTCGAAGTTCGTGATGCAGATAAGGATCCCAATAGTTACAATAGATCTCCACAAAAGAACACGTAGTTCATGCTTTAATGATTGTTTTTTAGATAAGCTTAGGCTTGTGGTTGTTTCTCCCTATTTGAGAAGGAGAGAGGATTACCTCCTTGGTTGAGAGGGAGTGAGGGTGGGCATTATATTCTCCAAGTGTCATGCACTATGGCTAGGACTAAAAAATGTAAGGCATTGGTATGGAGAATGTAGTTTTGGATAAGCATCTGGGACCGATACTCTTTGAGGAATGGTATCCAAGATAGGAGTAGTCTTGAGGACTACTACTCTGAGGATAGGGTATCCAATATAAGAGTAGTCCTAAGGAGTGATATTCTTTGAGGATTGGGAATCCAAGATAAGAATAGTCCTGTGAGGACATAACTAGTGAACATCCAGATGGGGTATGTGCCTGCTGAGAGGCGGTGTTGGTGTCCCAATGTATGCCTCCCAACACTGTGCTATGATCTAGTGGAGAGATAGATATTGTTAGTCAAGGACTTGCTATGTTTAACAATGTTGGTTATGATGATGATGATGCTTATCAATATGAACTCTTCTTATGAGAATATTTCAAATTGAGAGTATCCCAGTCTCTTGTTGAGTCATTATGAATACCTCCCTAGTTAAGAGGGAGCGTTGAAAACATAAGTAGTCTATCAACCTTCATAATTATCGTTATACTTGTATCACTATGTCTTTCATGTAAAACCAAAAAGAAGAAAAATAAATTATTATTATTATTATTATTATTTTCATTGGTCAAAGCATGTTCTTCATGCTTGTAGGGTCATTTGAGTCAAAAAGAAAATTTATTATGAGTCATTAAGTCAAAGTCCCATTTGGACTTTTTGAAAGAAAAGAAAAGAAATTTATTTTTGAGTCAATGTGTCTTCACAAGACCAAGTCGACCCTTCAAATGGATAAGTCGGCTAACCCATAAGTTGTGTCTCTTCATATGGTTGAACAATTATATATTGGCACCCATGCTCCACATTTTGGCAATCAAATCGATTTTTGTTCAAGAAAGAAGAAGAAAATTAGTGAAGTAAAATGGGAGAGAGAGTGAAGTAAAAGGAGAGAGAAAGTCTAGTTTTTTGTCTTAATTTGTCTACACATATGAGTATTCTCTGTGGTTTTTTAGAGCTGTTATAGGGTCGAAATTTTAGGGGATGACCATAATTCTGAAATTTGACCAACATTGACATTGTTGACTATAACTTGGTGAAAGATACTCGGAGGAGGGCTAACTTGGGCTCATTGTGATAGTCTTGGTCTTGGTCTTGGGTCTTAGATATCTCATTTTTATCTAATTCTATAAGATAAAACTTAGTAATAATCAGTAAATAATAATTAATGAATAATTTAATAAACAAATAAATTAACTTTTTATACTAACCTGGTATTTATTTATATGATTTTATTAATCCTAACCTTTTCTTATCAATCGAATATAATTATTTTAATTTATATATATATATATATATATATATAAGTAATAATTTAAAGAAATAAATGAATTTTTAAAAAACTAACCATTAATTTATTTTATTTATCTTTACCTAATTTAACTTGGTTCCATAAATATAATAATAAATAATAATAATATTATTAAATTAATAAATGAAAATTTGACCTGGGTCCTAGAGTAAAAAATTAGTCGTTAATCTTTTGTAGCCGTTGGAGTCTCTGCTTAGACTATTTAACATGCTAGACTGGATCTGTTTCTTCAACTTGTCCTGACGATGAACCACACTAGTTGGTTCGAAACGCGTCGACAAATGGTTTCTCATGTGATTTTCGCCGAAAAATCTCTCGCAAACTTGTTATGGATCACAGAAGCCTCAGCTCTACAACAGAATAGAAGTTGTTTGGGTTTTCCCCTATGGGGTTTTTCCCTGGCTTGGAGCCTACCTCTTTATGTTCTTTATCTCTCGCGATCGTAATTGTTTAATGAAGAGAAAATAATAAAAGAAATAATAAGCCAACAAATATTCACTAGTAATTATCAAGTAAGAGAAATAAACCCTATTTTTCTAGCCTATTGATTTCTCAATAGTAGCCATTTTTCCATGATAACGACCATGGGATTCATATACACGTGTCTTCATAACACAAGAGAAAAAATATTACTATGGTGCACAGGAATGCTAAATGGAGTGTGGAAGATTGATACATGTTAATGGTGAGTAATCATCCTTTCCCCCTCAAGAATTTGCATAATGCAAACCTGTATTGAATGGGGAATTTTCCCTTCTAAGAAGCGTGAGGAATATCTAAAATCAAAACTCAGGTAAAAGATGGATGGGAAACCATTGCTAGAAGTATGGAATAAAAGGTAATACCTCCAAAGTACAAATGTCGAGGTCAAATCACCCATTCAATCCCTTTATTCACCCCCTCTTGTGGCATCATGGTTACTTTATTTATTTTCAAGAAAACTCTGTGGTGGATTTATATTCTTATGTATTTCCTTTATAAATGTCATTCCATAACATAATTATACCATGGAAAACATAACAATCATGCCATAATCCTGGGCCACTAATTAGACTCATAATTCTAGTCAACACTTCGAATATTTATAATGCATTTCACATTTGAGTAACGTAAGACATTTAACTCATCTCCCGTGGCTTGACTCTCCTTACTTAACCCACATCATACAAATAATATATGGTCTAACACTTTATCTTCTAGGGGTGAAAACTAAGGTATTAAATTATCATTAAACCTAATTTAACGATTTCTCACAAAGGTACTAGAGGCATTTGCAATGACTAATCACCTTAGCACTACCACAAACATTTTTAATGACAATAACAGGGGAGCTACATGCAAAAAAACACTATCAAACCTACAGGTGCTACTCTACCATGCCATAATGCCTACCCACTAGCCATATGCTTAAGAATATTAAAGGCTAATGGTGATCTATCCAATCTAGGACAAGGCTCCAAGTGGAATGCATGCATTATTTGTTTTATGAATTAATTGGAAAGATATAAACATTCCATGTCATTTGTGCTTGCATTTCATTTGAAAATGAAAATAAACATTCAAACAAGAAAACGCACCCATGGGTGCCTAAAAAATAAATTTTGAATATACAACCAACAATAGACATGGCCAAAACAACTAATGCCATTGTGGCTAGTGACTTCTTATATTTTGCACATTTTTTGTAGTATCAAAAGAATTAATTATGTCACGGCCCCATGATTACAACAAGGGGGACAATAGGAGTTATGCATCATGCCATTATGAGGCCAGGCAATCAACTAGGAGAAGATTTTCAATAACAACATAAGCCAAATACTACAACTTATATCGATTTGTATTGTCTTTTCTACTTAGGTAAAGGAAGTGTGCAATTAGAATCTCTCATGAATTTTTGTTAGCCATCTGTCATCCCTCTTATGGTAGCGCCCATCACATGCTTGTTTTTTATATCCTTGAGTGTTTGTTGCCATTGCTACAAAATTGGCAATTTATATATCAATGGTGGGTCTCAAGGTGTCCATGATGGAAGGAGTGTTAGAGTTGTTCTTTCAACATTCTTTCTAGAGGATTTGAATCATGGGGCACATGATGCATCATTCTCTCATCAATTGGTACATACTCAACCAATTAACCTTGAAATAACCTTAGGCATCCAAAATATGCTTGTCCATAAATACTTGAGAAAATTATTAGTTAAGATTATTGTCATACAAATAGTGTATATCGATTGTAATGTACAATATATTGACAATTCAAGTTAATAAGTCTACCTTTAGAAAATAAACGACATAATAAACATGGTTGATGGAAAAGGCTTTCATCTATTTTAAAAAGAATACTAATACGAATGCAAACAAGATTTAAACTAAAATATGAAAGGATCCTTATTTGATGCCCTTTGCTTATTGTTTATTTCTATTTGAAAGTGCGAGCCTTAAAATTGAGAAGTAAATTTTGATAAAAGCCTCCATGCAGATGGGCACTGCAATAAATAGATGTAGGATCGAGATTATTATAAGACAATGTAAAATGAAACCTTCATCTTTTGAGATTTCAAAAGTAATGAGAGTTGTTTTATAATTTCACACTTGAAATATCAAATACAAAGATTTTATTTTTTATTTTGGGAAAAAATATATATTTAGACTAAAATAGACATACCAAAGGTTATAGAAAATTGCTTTCGTATAATAGCATGATATATGACTTTAATGTTGTATGTACTCAGATCCAAGTATATGGGATTCCATGCTGATAATAAACTTACTCAATAACATTCAAGAATGCATAAATATTTTACTCATGCCTATTTTGGAAGAAGCAATTCGACTAAAAAGTTCTTTTAATTTTTTTTCATGTTCACATATCTATAGGGAAAGGAATAAGGAAGTAGATCACCTCTCCAAAGAAGGCCTTTTAATGGATGAAAGGCCTTAGGATATTTTGGAACAACGAGAGGGTATTACTTCTATATCTTTCTATCACAGGCCCTACAGGGATTTACCTATAAGGATTGAAAGGACTTAAATTTATGCAATAGTTTTGATCAACTTTCATTACGCTCACAGTTCTTGAACACCACATGCTTGTAGGAAGGACCTTTATTTACAATCAAACAACATATAAATGGTGAAAATATGCCTTTTTGTTTTATGTTTTTAAGATGGCTACATGCATCGAATCAATACTCTTGATATGAATGCACCCATAGCGTGCATATACAAAATGTAATTTTATCATTTCCTTAATGAACATAATTATGTTTTATATTTTTTGGAAAAGAAATGAATTTAATGTTATCTCTAATTAGAAAAATTGAGAAAAAATTATGAATTCTTGATCCCTCAAGATGCTTCTTATGCATGGAAAGTTCATAAACGAGTGCTCATTTATTTCTAGTTGCAAATTTACATGGACTATGTGGACTTGGGCTCTCTAGGATCTTGCACCTCATCTCCACTCGTCTACACATCTTCATAAACAAGTTGACACGTGTGGTAATTTCTACATGGAATACTATGTTAGGAAGCCTATTTTCAAATTCCAATGGACAAATATTCCCAAGCACTTATGTTGGAAAACCTGGTTAGCTCAAAATAGAACCATCTTCGAAGGTATCAATGCATAGCCTTAGGTAGTTGTTGATAGGGCCATATCTTTGTTGGCAAAGCATATCAACACTAAACTATTAAAGCTCTCTTCTTCCCAACGCCTAAATATTATGGAAGACATCTAGTGCTCAAAATTCATTATTTGGCTAAAAATTCATAATTTGGTTAGTACCTCCTCACCCTTCTTCTATGGACAATAACTGAAAATTGTTTATTTCTCAACAATAATTCAACTAATGGCTTAGGCCTTAGACAAAATATGTATTAATTCTTTGATGGAGTTTTAAGGAGAAATCCATGGGTGATGGGTGTAGGGGTATCGATGCGATTTAGAGGAAAACTCAAATTAAACTATTTGTGGAGTTTGGGGAAGGCCACCAATAACTAGGTGGAAATTTGCACTCTTCTCTAAGGGGTACTCCTAGCTCTCTCACTACACTTCCAAAAGATGGTTATAGTCAAGGATTCAAGAGTTATAATCAGAAACATTCATTTTGAATCCTCCTCATCTGACCTTTCACTCAATTTCTTCCTTAATCATATTAGAAGGCATTTGAAAGCAATGCACGAGATTAAAATGTAGCACGTTCTTCAACATGATAACATTAAAGTTGATCAATTAGAAATAAAGCAATCATATTTAAAGTGGGAACCCTCTTTCTTAATTTTTTATTGGGTGACTCACCACCCCATCCCATTGTGGTGACAAGTGGCAACAGAATTTTGGGGAGGATGGGAGGCTCATTAAGTATAAACATGCACCAAGGGATAAGTTGGGCATCAAGTCATGTGATATCCCATTTGAATCATGCGGTGAGGGCATTGTACTGATCAATGTGGAGTTAATTAAGGAAATTGATAACAATGATGCGATTGTGAGCTGGATGGAACCTCTCTCACATGAAAATGGGCTTCAAATCTAGGATCCCTTAAGGGAAATGTATGTATGCTTGGTCGGTGGATAATGAAAAACTTGGGTTTTAGTGCATTTAATTGATAGAGGGCCCTATACTGGCATGTTAGATGTATTTTTTAGTGAGTTGGCCATTGTGTTTTTGCCTTTCCTTGGGTGTAGATACATGATTTCATTAAGAGGAATGGATTCTTTTAGGGAATGGTAAGGATTTCCATGTTTTTGGTCTAGCCCATTCAGTTTGATTATTATACTAGTGTTGTTGTTCTCGCTACCCTGCTATCGATGAGGGTGTCTATTGCAACCTTGCATGGAGACTTGATTGCAATCTCACAGGATTTCACTAGGTTGTTGTCACATGGAATTGATAGGGGTGGACACAATTTCTCCAAAAGTTTTGGGGATTGTGAATCAAGGGTTAGACTCATCTCTTCTTGGAGGAGAAATTTGAATCAATTTTTCTATTTTGGTATTGTGTCTGTGGTTTTAGTTGATTGAATATGGCATCTCTATGGGTCCACCTTTCGATTAGAGACACTGAGTGGAGACCTTTTTCTTTCAGTATCTTTAGAAAACACTCACCCTATTCCCATGAACAAGATATCAAGGATCTCCAAGATGAAATGATGTAAATGAAACTCAAGCAAAACCAACTAGTTGTTGCAATTACCTCCACCATGAACATCTTAATTGATAAAAAATTGAATCTTCAGAAAGTGAAAGATGAGATTAATAACTCAAGACTACAAATTGAAGAGCTACAACTTGCTATGGTTGTGGGTAATCATTCCTTTATTTTTGTATTTGGTTCTGTTAATGTTGTTGGGTTTTTCCTTATGGATCTAAATATCTTGAATCTTGTTATGAGCAAGTTAGCTCCCAAGAAGAGATAAAGTCTTCTATTTAATATATTGATTGTATGGAAGTTTTGATCTGTCTAGTTTTATGGGTCTTTTATTGAGTATAAACTACTCAGATCTATAGTGTATTTTTTTTAAGCTATGTCAATATTCCTAGGATTGTGAATAGTAGGTAGATGATAGGACATTTATCCAAATCTTGTATCTCTAATGTAACCGTACGCCTTCAAATGTAGATTTTATCCATACTCCATTTCTAGTTATGGTTCACACACACACACACAACTCTAATGTTGATTTTTGTAGAGCATTTAATATAGAGAAATTATGATTTTCCTCAATTAGGGATTTCCATAGGGAATCACCTTGTGTATACTTGTAGTAGCAACAATCACCCAATAATATTGTTCCCAACATAAACATTAATGATATACTATTATTGTGAATGTATCATGAGTTACCAATATCACTACCATGTCATTGTGTTTGAACAATCATCATAAAACAAAAAGCTTTAAATATGACGAAAAGGGAATAATGTACATTCTGTTGTAATAAAAAAATACATATTAACCGTAATCACTAAAAGCTAATTGCATGTAATACATTTCTATGTAAGGACCAACAAAAACAAGAGTTGTAACACAACTCAGCCCTTGTTTTTTTTTAAAGAATACTAAATATTAATTTTATGAATTTATATAAGATGTATATACAATTTCAATATGGAGACTTGACTGCAGTCTCATGGAGTTTTACTAGGTTGATGTCATGGTGAATTGATAAAGGCGGAGGCAATTTCCCTAAAACTTATGGGGATCATGAATTAGGGGTTGGACTTATCACTTCCTCAAGGGGAACTTTCAATATATTGTTTTATTCTAGTACTTTGTCAATGATTTTAGTTGTTTTGCTAGGGAAATCTCTCCTGGAACACCTATCTGTTAAAGGCACATGGTGGATACCTTTTACTTCAATATCTTTAGAAAACACTTTCCTCTTCCTAGAAAATATAACAAGGGTCTCTGAGAGGAAATTATGTAAATGCATCGCAAGCACACCCAACTAGTTGTTTTAGTTACCTCTACCATGGACATCTTAATTGATTTAAAAATGAAGCTTTAGAAAGTGAAAGATGACATTAATAGCATGAGATTGCAAATTGAAGAGCCACAACATGCTACTATTGTGGGTAATCATTCCTTTGCTTTTGTAGTCAACTCTTTTAATGTTGTTGGTTTTTTCCTTCCATATCTAAATGTCTCAACTCTTGCTATGGAGCGAGTTACCTGTTAGGAGGAAGGAAAGTCTTCTGTTTAATGTATTAATTATACGGAGGTTTTGGTCTACCCGATTTTAGGAGTCATTTGTTGACTATACACTACTTGGATCTATAGTGTATTCTATTTGATTTTAAAGCTATGTCAATATTCCTTGCACTATGAACGCTAGGTAGCTAATCGGCACTCTAGCCAAAATTTGTACCTCTAATGTACCGTTGCACCCCCATATGTGGATTTTATCAATACAATATTTCTAGTTATGGTTTATGTGTGTGTGTGTGACTTTAATGATGATTTGAGTAGAGCATGGTTTATAGAGAAGTTATGAATTTTCCTCATCTAGGGATTTCTATAAGGAATCACCTTGTGTAGACTTTAGTAACAATAGTTTCCCAACAAGATCATTCCTTACATAAACATTAATCTACTATTATTGTCAACATATCAGTAGTTACCAATATCACTATCAAGCCATTGCGTTTAAAGGCTCATCATAAAACTAAAAGCTTTAACTACAAGAATAAGGGGAAATGTAAATTGTGTTGCGATAAAAAAACAATCAGTGCAACCAACATTTCATTAGCATACAAAGCAGCCTCATCATCATCCAAAGTTGATTATGATAGTTAACTCATCGGTTGCATGCTTAAAATCATAGCAACATTTCAAGACTATTATGTCATTCTAAAGTTTATCTATAGAATTTCCATGAAGTTAATAAATAAAAAATATGGTCAAGCCTTAAAACAAAATATTTCATAGAGAATGATGCATGAATCAATGGTGACAAGGAAGACATCTCCAGAGAAACTATAGAAGAAAAGAACATGGCACACCATCTTGGTTTGAAATGCCTAATAATGAAGGTAGAAAATAAAATGCATCATGGACATGCGACACATGCCCTATGGTTCATTTGATGTTTTGCAAAAAAAATGATGATCTCCAAAATTTAAAAAAAGGTCTCTTCAATGAAAGTCATATGAGGTGGTATAATTACTAAGATGACAATTATCATTTTAAATATTTCAAAATTATAAATTTTAAATCTTATTACGCAATGAGTATAATTGTAATGAAATCACACACACACACATACAAATAATATACATATTTTAGTCCTTGATTGACTATTCAAACTCAACAACAAGGTTCAAAGCCATTACAACAAAACTCATCATGTCATTTGCAAGAATTGAACTTGGGTGAGTAGGTTAACAATCATTACTCCCAACCACCCAAAATAAACCCAATTAACATATCTATACATATTCAAATTAAAAGAATTATATAGTAACTAATCACCAAAAGCTAATTGCATGTAATGCATTCTTATATAACAACAACAAGAATGAGAGTTGCAATGAAACTCAATCCTTACTTTTCTTAAATCCTTACTAATCTTAAAGAATATTAAATATTATTTTTGTGAAGTTATATAAAATATGTATATACAATTTAATCGTTGTTTGGTATTTATTTGTGAGAGTGAAAGAGGCCTTAATATAAACTCTCTCAAGTTGAGGTTAGGAGTTGCATGACAATATCATGGATAATAATATTTTCTCACCACATGTTAGGAGAAGGATACATATGAATTAGAATTAAATTTCATAAACTTATATATTATTGATCCGGTTCTTTTAATTCAAGGATGCATACAAAATTGCATTTAAAATAGCATGTAACCATAATATGCATACACATAAAAGAAGTGGAAATAAAATGCAACCATGAGAAACAAAGACACAAACAAGTTGATAACAAAGTTCACCCAGTGTGGGTTACATCTTCGGGCCCTGCTCAATGTGGGGAGGCCTCTTTCGTTAATCTCCAACAAAATTAAAATTCATACAATTACAAAATGAAACCTTGTACCTCCACTTCTGGGGATGGCCTAGAAATGCACACCTCTACTAAAGAAATGGATTGCACTGTTGAATTCGTGGTGAAAAATCGTGAAAAATGACTATAAAGTCGACTCCGTTCTGTGCTGGTGCTCTGGAGCTCTAGGGAATCTTTTAGATTCCCTATAAGATTCTCTACATGATATTCCCCCAAGATCCCAAGGAAATTTTGTTGAAAATCATTCTCGACACGGCGCGGTTTCGACCTAGTAGGGTTCCATAGGCAGTGATTTGGTGGATGGGTTGCGTGCTCGCTCCTCCTGTTTTGTCATTGGTTGATTGACGGGTTAAATAGTTTGTGGGCGATGGACTTCCCAACAAAGGGCACTTGGCCCACCGGCAATGGGCCCTTTGTTAGGCCATTGGTCTACCACTTGTTGCTGGTTTGATTCCAATTGGCTTTGCGTGTTGGTTGTTTTTCGTTATTTGTTTGGGCCGCCGTTTAACATCACTACAAGGAAAAGACCTTCTAGCAGAGGTTTTTGCGGAATCCATTATAAAAATAGCCCAAAAATCCATTTGTAACGAGGGTCACTAATGGAAGTGGGTAGGCAGATGTTTTAGCATTTTTTTTTGGAAGGTTCATATACAATCTACAAATGCATCAGTGCTTTACTAAACATACAAGCACCGATGCTTCATATAACATGTTGCACTGTGGAAAATTTATCTTTATAAAATAAAATAAAACACGGTGCACTAAATAACACAATGCATCAATGCTTTAACAATAGATAACACTGTTTCCCTTCATGTAGAAAAAGGCCCTGATGCATACCACTAAGGAGCACCACTGTAGTTTTAAATTTTAGAAAAATGTGGTACTATTTTCCAACGACGCTTCGATGTAGTAAATGTACTAAAACACTTTGGGGCTTCTTCTAAAGAGCATTGTTAGGCATTTTTTAATTTCTAAAAATAGAGCGGTGCTATAGTAAAACCACAACATTGATGCGGTACATGTATAGAAACATCCTGGGGCGTCTGGCGAAATGCACAATGATATTTTTTAATTAAAAAAAATTGTGGTGCTTTTGGATATATCTCACCCCTTTATGGTTAGCTAAATGCACCGAAGGAGGGTTAAATAAAAAACTTCCCGACCGTAATTTTCATTTTTACCATCTACAATGTAGGATATCTTTGAAGCACTGGTGTCATTCTTGCCACATGCAAGTTCCTTGATGTCAATGCTTCTCTTGCTCACCATATTTCCATACCATGCTCACTGTTTAAGTTTCCTTTTTTTTTTCAAATGGTGTTAAAATTTGTTTTTCTCCATTATGTGTCCACAATGCCTCCTCGATGACCAAATGTCCAAGTAATGTTTATGTTTTTTTGTAATTTAAGTTTTTAGCAGATTAGAATTGCAAATTAGATTAATTTTTCCATTGTTTTTGAAAAAAAAGAATTTCACTGCGTGGCGCGCTCAATATGTTCGGCTCGCACCGGAGGTGGTGTACCCTATAAAATTACAGGGTGCACCACATGTCGTTGCGTGAACATAACACACCACAGTTGTTGCAGTGCATTTTTAAATGAAAACCCACCAGGAAAGATACAACATATTGGACATCGGTGCGCCACACCCGGTTCGTTTATATTTACCAAACGCACCGCAAAAAATATATTTGTAGATCGGTGCGTTTGATAACCAGAACGTTCCATACCGGTGTGAAAAGGTTATATGTGCACATTGGTGCAAAAGTGTGCTGCACTACTATTAAAAGTTAAAGTTGTGAACCAACAATGGTGCATCATACTTATGCGCACATTGATAGTAGTGCAGTTATAGTTGAAAGCACACCGACACCGGTGCATAACTGTGTTTTGTGCGCACCAGTGATTTTTATTTTTTTAATTGAAAGTTATGTTTCCATATTTATAAAATTGTATTTTATGTATGAGTATGATGTATTTTATATATCAATCATGTAGCAGAGACGTGCGCAGAGGGAGCAGGAGTAGGAGCAGGAGAAACAGATAAACCCATACAATATGGTTCGAACATGGCAGGCCAGAGAGAGGGAGAGGGATTTATACCATCGCCCTAATACTACAGCGACCCGAGCGCTCTTGAGGAATGTAGGCCTCCTCAAATACTATGAGAAGGCTACATATATGAAGGCACATTCTATTTTATTGGTGCATCTGATCTGCCGATGCAGTGCCTAGGAGCAGGCTTTTCGTGTCGGTCCTATAGTGTGGTATAGGCCCACTGAGGAGGACATATAATTTATCACTGGCCTATCCAGGAGAGGGGAGGATTTTCCCCAATTCCTTGATGTCCCCCATGGTGTTTCAACTGAGAGTTAGCTTGCATACACTTAGAGATATATCAGGCCTCATGCGATCTATCCATCAGATTTTCAGGTTCGTGGTGGACAACTAAAGATTTCTTCTTTTTCTGCAGAGGAGGTTAGGTGCCTCTCGTTATTAGTCATGACCATTACACACTATAGTAGTGATGGGAAATGCATTAGTTTCCCTCTTTTGTATTATGTTAATTATTTGATTCAGATGCCACATTGCATCGTATGGTCTGCCATTTATTTGGGGCAATTTTGCATGGCTTTAGATAGATCTCGTGCATTGATGACATGGGAGGGAGACCTTCCCTTTCACTTCCGAGATTTTTTGTTTATATTTTTAGAGGTTTCCAGAGACGAGGCCTACATTTAACCATCACCCTCTTAGGTCGATAGCTGAGGTCCATATGTGCGTGTGGGGGAAGATGATTCCCAAGAGGGGCTTGCCGGAGTTTGCAACAAGGATTTCTCCCGAAGCATTGGCGCTACTGGGCAACGAGGATGACCATGCGTTTGTCACATTGGCATTTCCGTATGCAGGGATTTAATGGAGAGGGTGTCCCAACATATTCTTCACAACCACTGAGCCTCCAGATGACAGAGGTAATATTAGTGTTTTCTTTAAATTATTCTAGTTTCATTTTCTTGTTTTAATGAATTAAAATAAAATTTATTCTAACACGTTCTTTAACTTGTTTTATTAAATTGTTTAATGAAATTGTCTAATTATTTTTATGTACTATATATTTTGTAGACATCAACACATTCGATGGGGACATGCCTCCTCCCCCACCAAATGTCAGAGGAGATGAGGAGATGGGCAAGGCCCAAGAGGGTGAGGCACATCCTCAGGGGGACATGGGTGTCTGGGGCCATAGGGATTGTTTGCGAGTTCAGATGGACTATTGCGATAGATTGCCCAAATTTTTGTTTGATGTGGGAGTCCGCCCTGCGAGGGCTCGAGATATCACCACAAATCCTAGTTTTGTGGGTCTATACAGGGACTTTCCATGAGAGATGATGTCTCTTATGAGACATATCGTTAGAGCTAGTAGGGTACTAACAACGATGAGGGATGCATGCCAACATAATGCAACAGTAAAGACATCAAATGAGGGTGGTGATGATGATGATCACGATCATGATGGTGAGGGTGGCTATCATGATGCTTCTGGTAGTACAACCCCATTGGATCATGGCCGTCAGGGTGTCAGCAATCCATTTGGGATTACACCTCCTCAGTTGCCTGATGAAGAGATACCATAGCTAGAGGATGTGCCTCATGTTTCTCCTGACAGAGTAAACCAACCACCTCCTCCTCCACCTCAGAGTTCGCCAGACCGCGTTGAGGGCACAAACGTAATTGACCATTCATCATCTTCTACTCATGTAGACCAACCATCTCCTCCGCCACCTCAGCTGAGTTCAACAGAGGTTGATCATGCAATAGTTGAACATCCATCATCTTCTACTGCAGACCAGCCTGACATTACGTCTGTTTTATCGGATATTTGATTACACTTATTTGACTTGATGTAGTTATTTGACTTGTATATATATATATATTTGCATTTTGTTTGATCATGTTTATCTTGGTGTTGATGTGTATATTGTCAGGTCATGTTAGATATGTTCATTTAATATTCTTACAGATAGATGTGTATGTGATAAAAATTATTTGACATGAGATTTATATTTATTTGAGGATGTGTGTGGTGATGATATTAGATTACAATGTTTGTGTTTTGTTAGATGTGATCATGATGATGATGCCCTATTAGATTATTAGATTTCTATGCTAGCTAATGGCATTTATATGTGCTAGAGGTGTATATAATTAGATGATGATAGTGAATTTGAATGTGTATCTTAGATGATGTTTATGATTGTTAGATGGTTATCATCATGATACTTATTTTTATGAAATAATATTTATTATAGATTATGTATTAGTAAACTTATATCAAACTTTTATATATGAAATTGCATGCAAAACGACTTACTTTAAAAAAAATGCAAAGATATTTTTATAAATTACAAAGTTTAGTATGATTGAAACTATGATTGTAAAATTACAATAAATATTTTTCTATTGCTTAGATAGTTTATTGATATTCAATCTAACTTAATTAGTAAAATATTTCAATATGACAAGGAAAAAATAATTTAGTTAGTTCTTAATAAGACGAAAATGTGTGACTCATTCAATTTTTAATATAAAATATTATTAATAATAAATTATTCAAAAATACAATTTAACTAATACAATATTGGTTTATAAAATTCAATCTATTGTTAAATTTAAAAAATTAAGTAACATTTTTTTATAACCTGCAACCTAGATCCATCTTAACTTCGGATCTACCAAACATCCAGAGGGATTAAATCTGATTTTGAGGTGCAAACATCTTTGAAAGTGAAAAAAGATTTGATCCCTATAGGCACTTGGTAGATCCGAAGTTAAGATGGATCTAGGCTAATATAATATATATGTAGTTGACATTGAGATATTTTATTTATAATTCACATTCCCCACATTAAAATGTTAAAATATGCCCCCTCAGAATTTTTCCATGTATGTATACATTTAATTATTAATATTTTCTAAAATATTGCATGTGAATTCCATATTAAACATTGAAAATTTTACAAATATCCCTCATGCATTGAATTAGAAATCAACTATTAATGGAATAAGAATTTTTTCAATCTTTCTCATTAAAGTGAAAATATAAGAGAAATTTCAATTTAAGTTACTTTACTTTTCCATATAAAGTATCTATAAAATTATGTTATTTATTATGGACATTGAAATATTTTATTTATGAGAATTTTTATTTATTTTTTGTTGTGGTTCATGTACACCTTGGTCAACAAGTGGTCGCTATGTCCACGGAAAAATCTGGGCTACTCGACCCCGAAGGGAATCTAGCCCCGCGGCCCACTAACAAGGCCTAACCCCAAGGGCTTCGGGCAAAATGGACCCTGTGACCTCCCGAACGACGAGGCACTGATTTTGACCAACTAAGCTAACCCTTGGGGCTATTTATGAGAATTTTTTTCTTTGTTTGTTATATATATATATATATATATATATATATATATATATATATAATACCACATGTAAATGGAACATAAAATGAATTACACATAATGTAATGTCAATAATACTATTTCTTGTCATGTTAACATTTTTTCCTTGTAGTTAAAAGTAAATTATATTTTTTTACTCATTACATTTCTTCCTCATAATAAAAGCTATTTTTTTTATTATACTTTTGGTTACTTTATATCTTTATATAAAGTTAAATAAGATTAAGGTGTAAATTGAAGTTTTTATTATTATTATTTGTTAATTTGTTAATTTAAATTATTGTTTTACTATTTTTAAATGTAGTGTTACATGACAACATGTCTCCCATAATGAGCTATAGAGCGTCTCTCGATGCAATTATTTTAGATTTAATAGAACTTAATTTTTTTTAATTTTTAATTTTATTACTAAATTTAAAATATTTTCAAGCAATTTAAATTTAATAGTTATAGCAACACTTACTAATTTAAATTATAAATTTCTCTTTCTAAAGATGAATCTTATCAATTATATTATAAAATGCTAGCAAGATAAATTAAAAAACAATATAATTAGCGAAATAATGACAACACAAACATACAACAATAGTATAAATGATGAAATAACACATTTACATCTTACTCTCCATTGTCATCACTTTGATTATCTTACTCGGTTGGCATGATAACATTGTTGTTTTCAAAAATATGTTTTGTTCTATGGTCTTGTCTTAATATGGACCACCAATCTCTATCCAACACATATGGGTAAAAAAACACTTGGTTGTATTGCTTTGGGAAAACATAGGGTTCCCTAGCGTAATGCCACATCTTTCTAGAGTTGATAGATATCAACCCACTATCGCGATCTTCCTTTACATGATTCCGATCAAAGGTATCCCACCACTTGCACCTAAAAACAACACATTGGAACGAAGAGAAGTCCACTTGAATGATCTATTGTATCTTTCCAATGTAACATAATGTTCCCTGCATTAGGTTTTGATCTCGATGGCTAGCACAACTAGATTGGTTGAACTCCACTTTCACTCCATAGTTTTGTGTCATGCATCCATCATCGACATCCTTCGTGAAAAAATGATGTCCATATGCCCACAAAGATGTGAACAAATGTACCTATAAAAAAGTGAAAAAAGTCACAGTGTCGTGTGTGTGTGTATATATATATATGTTTCAATTAAAAGGTGCAGTATGAAGTTAAAACTATACATAAAAAGTATATAATTACCAAGTTGTTGCACCCAATCCCTATGTTTAGTGCATCCTCTTCAACACGCGGGTAATGACTAAATGCACCATATTTCTCTTTGACTTGATCAACAACCCAACTATTAGGGCATGTCATTGGCATATTTTCTTTTAAATGATCAGGATAAGGCACACTTCTACCATTCAACCGTTTGAATTCTTTCTTGTCATTGTCCCATTTCCTCCTCTTCTCTTCGTATGATGAGACTGTTACAGATCCATTTGGGCACATCACTCCCATCATTCAGATCAGAACTGGTAGGGCTCATCAAACCCTAATTCAGTTGCTACATGCCCTAGACAAGTCACCACTTTTTTTTGGTCAAGTAAGAATGGAGCTTTCTATTAACCGAAACAAGTACATTACATATTTTACAAGGTAAACCAAAATTCCTTGCATTTACCAAAGAGAAGTTCCACATGACATATCTGAAGCAGAGTTGGCTTTAAACCTTTAAAACTCGAAACCATCCCCACTATCGGGAGATATGGCTAACACAGGTAATACACAAAAACCCAACCCACAACCCATAAGGTCGGATTTCAAAATTATTACATTTGCTACCATAAAAAACGACAGAACCGCATTCTCTGTACAATGCCCTCCCACTGCGCTCACCAAACCCTGATCACCGATCGGCCTGACATCCCCCGTCCAGCTAATTCAATGATCAATGGCTAACGTTGAATGGTATATTCATATCCAATCCTCCACTTGCACAACTGACCCTCTTGATCTACCCTGCGTGGATCCAACGGTCCACGTAGATTTCGGGTGGACAAGTAGCTCGAGGAATACCCACCCGAAAGGTGATATCCTCTTTTCTCCTCGCTACTATGTGTCGCTTGGAGAGTGGAATTGGAGGCCTTCCTCGCAATACCGGTTACCACTTAGACCCCTTCCGAAATACCACTTGTGGTACGAGAAACCACTTCCTCACGAATTAACTTGCGTGCTCTTCCACCGAGCGATGACCGTCGATCCAACCCATCAGACGCTTCCCGTTCCTTCCTCCCTATGCCGTTGATCTTTTGCTTTTCGATGGATTTACTCTTAAACCCCAGTTTCTCTGCTTTTCGCTGAATCAATGTGTCGCCATTAATCCATACAGTGATCAATGAACGGACAAACCTGCAACACTTCCAGAATCGGTCCTCACGCCACTGCATCCTTGGTCTTCCTTCGCTGATCTCAACCTTTCCCATTGCTCCATATATTTGGCAGCCTGACAGAGACAATCCTCTAGTAGTTTGCTTAGGCGTAACAACTCCCAGACGTGCCGGGTGTCCCTTTCCTTAATAATCACTCCTTCGTTTGCCAAACAATCTGCTACCATGTTAGATTTTCTTTTCACATGGAAAAAGCTTATAGTTTTAAAGGTTTGCAGGTGGGAGTAGATACGGTGAAAGACTTGCGAGAGCCTCCAGTGTGTCGACACTTTATTGATGATGTACCACTGCATATTTTCTTGGTCACTCTAATAATCAATTCCGAATCTGCTTCAATGATGACATTATGTGAATCTGAATCCACCAATATTTCCAAGCATTGCTCTAGGGCCACGAGTTCTGCCATGTTATTAGTGGCCTTCCCCAAGTGGCCATGAAAGATCTTCTTTATTTTCCCATTTTCATCTCTTATAACACCTCCAAAACCAGTGAACCCTGGATTGCCCTTAGATGCTCCATCTATATTGACCTTTAAAAAACCATATGGAGGAGGCTTCCAAATGTTTATATCTGAATTTATTTGGCTCACTCCCTTGATAATGCCCCGTGGGCTTATGGACTGGAGACCCAAATGTAGTAGAATACTCGCATCTTGGGGCAGTGGAGGGTCCTTAGGAAGTGTCCTCAACAAGCTATTGACTGTGTCTTTGAGCTGCCTTAAAATTTGGTGAATTATGTGTTGGGGCATGCTTGCTTTGTTCTTGAAGATTTGACTATTGCGCTCTTTCTAGACATTCCAGATGATAAAGCCTAGAACCAGGGTCTAGGCTTTATTAATAATTTCATTCCCTAAGAAGTTTTTGCTCCAATTTCTCAAAGTGTTGGAGATGTTGCGTCTGTCCCTATCAGTGTGCCTAAAGATTAAGGCCACCCATTCCCACATGATGGAGGTGAAAGGGCAGAGGTTGAGAAGGTGATCCATCGTCTCCTCTTGTGAAGCACAAAGGTAACATTTGGAAGGTCCAGTGAAGCCTTTTTTTCGGAGATTCTCCAAAGTTAAGATTTTCCTTTGGTGAACTAGCTAAATAAATAACTTTATTTTCATCTAGTGGGGGCTCTGCCAAAGATTCTTCCAAACTTGATCAGGATTTAAATAGTTAAATCCTGTTACTACTTGTTTAGCTTCTTTGAGGTTAAAGTTTCCTTTAGTGTTCTTTCCCCATCTTAGTTGGTCAGGCAAGGAGGATACCAAAATCCTTCTATGCTCTAGATCCTGGGTAAGAGAGTCTGCCTGGGCCCTCAGAGGACTTTCGTCATTGGAGCCTAAATCCTTCCAAGTTATCCATTTTCCATTGTTCCTTTCCTGGTCCCAGAAGTCTTTTACCATAAGTAGACCTTTGTTGTCTGTGTCATTCTTGAGAGCTGCTAATTCATCCTTATACAAGTTAGGTTCCTGCTGCCAGTTGTCCTCCCAAAATCGTGCTAGGTTCCCAGCTCAAATTTCCTAGAAACTATGTTGCTGAACAATACTTTTATTTTCCCAGGCAAGGTTCCAAATGTGGGAGCCCTTAATGTGCCCTGACATTCTAATGTGATCTTTCTCTTGCCAATTCTTGGCATATTTTTGTTTCCAAAGCTTAGCCCAGGGAGTTGTCGATTCCTTGATCCATCTCCACCAGAGTTTAGCTCCCGAAACCTTGCTGATGGTTTCAAGATCATGAAGCCCCAAGCCACCATGGTTCTTGGGTTTGCAGATCTTGTCCCAGGCTACTAAAGCCCATTTCTTTTTCTCTTCTCCTTTGCCCCATAGAAAGTCCCTTTGTATGCTCCTGATCTGCTGCTTAACTCCTTTAGGAGCAGGAAGAGTTGAGAACATGAATATAGGAATGGCTTGCAGGACAACCTGTGTGAGCACAAGGTGCCCCACCAAGTTTAAAGACCTGCATGTCCATTTTCGGATCTTGTCCTACAGTTTATTTATAATTGGCTCCCACACTTCCTTGTTGAGAGGTTTATCTGTGAGAGGTATGCCCAGATACTTGGAAGGTAGCTGGTCCCTTTGAAACCCAAGAATTCTAGTGATATTTCTTTGAATAGAAATGTCAGTGTTAAAGAAAAAAACTTTTGATTTGTTGAGGCTTACCTCTATGCCAGCAGCCATAGCAAAGTCATTCAAAATTTGTTTGATCGTTCTGGCTTCCCTGACCGTAGGTAAGCCCTACAACATTGTGTCATCCACAAATTGTTGATGTGTGTTTGCCGCTCCATCCAAGGTGAGTTTGATGCCCTGGATTCTTCCTTCAACATTAGCCATTTTAATCGCTCTACCGAGCCCTTCCATCATGAGAACAAAGAGGAACGGTAAGAGTGGATCCCATTTTCTGAGACATTTGGAGGGTGTGAAGAGTCTTGAAGGAGTGCCATTAAGCAGGATGGAGAAACTAGTCGTGGTAACTAGTGCCATAACCCATCTTATCCAGTTTTGGTTGAAGTCGTAGGCTTTTAGAACTACCCTTATATAAGACTAGCTTAGCTTGTCATAAGCTTTTGCTAGGTCTAATTGAATGATCATACCAACTTGTTTGTTGCTTTTGAGAGAGTGTACCACCTCATGAGCTTGGATGATATTATTGAGGATTTGTCTTCCTTCCACATAGCCTGTTTTCTCCTCTGAGATGAGAGCTGGTAAAAGGGGCTTGAGTCTATTGGCGATCACCTTGGAAATAATTTTATACACCACATTACATAAGGCTATGGGTCTGAAGCCATCTAGAGTCATGGCATTTTCCTTTTTTGGGATCAAAGCTATGAAGGAAGCATTAAACCCCTTCAGAACCTTTTTGGATCTTCTTGAGTCTTCCACCACCTCAAGGATATCCTGTTTGACTATTTTCCAACATGCTTTGAAGAAGTCTACATTAAACCGATCTGGGCCTGGAGCTTTTCCATTTTCCATTTCATTGATCACCTCACTAACCTCCTCTTCCAACACTGGCCTGTTAAGATTATGGTTATCTTCTCTAGTGACCAACTGAGGGATGTACTGAGTGAAATGGTTGATGAACCTGGATCTATCCTCCAGAGGCTTCTCTGCAATACTAAGGAAATGTTGTACAAGAAGAGATTCCATGTCTTTGTGAGAGAAAATTTCTCTCCCTTGAGAGTCTTTGAGCTTTGTAATTCTGTTGTGTGCCCTGTGATCCATGGTGGATTTGTGAAAGAACCTCGTGTTTCTTTCTCCCTCTCTAATCCACTGTATCCTTGACTTCTGTCTCCAAAAAATATCCTCTTCCAAGCATCGATCTTCCCATTCTTCCTGCAAAGAATCAGCTAGCTTTTTCCGCTCCTCGGTAAAGCCCTCTGTGATGTTGATCTGATTGATTTCATGGAGTTTTTGCTCAACTATTCTTTTGGCTTTGAAGATATTTCCAAATTCCTTTTTGTTCCAACCTTTAAGCTTGGATTTGATATGTTTAAGTTTCTGTTGGAGCATGAACATTCTAGTGCCTTGAATGTTTAGATCCTCTTTCCACCATTTGTCAATATTACTGTTGAATTCAAGGTGAGAGAGCCAGGCATTCTCAAACCTGAAAGGTCTGTTTCTTGGTGTACCCATAAAAGTGGCTTCTAGCTGTACAGACCAACGATCCGAACCTCTAAAGGGAAGAATAGAAGCTGTCATGGCAGGGCCTGAGAGAAAGAGTTCCTCTGAGATAATAAATCTGTCTAATTTAGAGGCGACTTGTGAAGCCCCTCCCCTCTTGTTGTTCCAGGTGAAGGTCCCATTTATTGTTTCCGTGTCCACTAATCCCATGTTCATTATGAAGTTCTGGAAAGCCATGGAGTCGCTGCCTAGCTGCTTGATGCCCCCCCTTTTTTTATTTTTTATTTTTTATTTTCTGTAAGAGATATTATCATATTGAAACCTCCTGGAATGATCTAGGGCATATTAGGATATCTTTCTCTTAGTTCATAAAGGGAGGTAAGAAGCTTGAATTTGTCTTCTTGCTTTTGAGGGCCATAGACATTTGTGATCATGTATATCTCCTTATCCCCTAAAGGTTGATATACCAAAGAAAGATAGATCCTAGAAGCCTCAGCATCCAGGATTCCAAATTTTTGTGGGTTCCACACTGTGAGAACACCCCCCCCGCTGAGTTTTTTGCTTTAACCTCTATATACTCATACTTGATTAGCCATTTATTATGTATTTCTCTAATCTTATCCATCGAACATTTCGTTTCCTGAATAAAAACCATATCTAGTTTTTCTTCTTTTATTCTATTGCTGAGATTTCTTTGTTTCCTTCTATTTCCTATACCTTTGATATTCCAGGTTGTGAGCTTCATTAAGAAATATTAGTAAAGGAGTAACTGGTAAGCTCTTTCATCTTACCTGAGTTAATCAATAGTTTCCCACATTCGTTCAACAACTCCTTCTGTCTTTTTCTTCCTCTTTTCCTGCCTGGGTTCTTTGGAGATTGTGCCTGTGTCTCCTCCATCATTTTGACCCCTCTATATTCCCGGCTTTCATGATTTCTTTTGACTCTAGTTCCCTTGGATAGTGATCTCCATAGGAAGAGCTGTTGAACCCTGTCATATTCCTCTTTTGGCAGGGAGTCCACTCCTTTGGTCGTCCCTTGTTCCAGAAATTTCTCTAGATCAAGATTTTCCCTATCTAGAATCTCCTGCAGTTCCTGGTCCTCCATTCCCGCCTCACTTGGAGTCATCTCATGGTCTTGATTTATCTCCCTAATGGTTTCTATGATATCTTCCATGCTTTCATCCCTTTCCTTCTCAGTGATAATTTTCTCCATTTCCTGGTTTGTTTCTTTGTTTCCTTCGTCTTCTTCTAGGATCTTGAAGATATTGTGGCTCAGTTGTTTTTCCTCATTGATCTTCTTTTGCTACCTCTTTTCTCCTTTCCCTTTACCCCCAACCTTGGTAAAACCCTCAGGATTTTTATCCACTGTGGTTTTCACGTTTCTCTCCATGTTGTTTGTTGGGAAATCTCTATATAGATGCCCATGCTCATGGAATTTGTGGCACCTAAATGGGACGTGTTCATAGTCCACCACTTGCACTCATTCTTCATCATATACTTCTAAAATTATCGCGTCCAGAAGTGCTCCAGATAAATCCATTTCCACACATATCGAGGCGAAGGAGGTATATTTACCTTTCAGAGTCACATCTGAGATCTTTAGAAATGCCCCAGTTTGTTGCTTATTGTTTTCAAAGATTCCAGTAGCCAATAATCGAGAGGAATGGAGCATAGTCTGATCCATATTGGTACCGATGTGAATGTCTCGTGTTCCGGGAAAAAGTTCATCATTCATGGCCACATGTAGAGGCCTACCGCAACATAGAAATATGGTCCTCCTTCGAACACTCTGTCTTTATCCTCTAGGCTTGTGAATACTACTGTGAAGAAGCCCTTAGATCCCAGATGAAGGTGTATTTCCCCATTTGGATTCTAGTGGATCCTTATCCATACCTGTAGCGCCCTCTTCGTCGGCCATACTCCCATGAATTTGCATATGAATGCATATTCTGTCATATGATCCCTATGTGCTTGTAGCGCTGGGTCGCTTAAGATGACCCAAGGTATGATGTTCGACTTGGGTTTGTAGACCCCAGTTGTCCTTATGGAAGTAGGTTTTTGACTGCTACCCCCTTTTTCCTTCTCCTTACTAGCTTCCTGTTGCTCCCCTTCCTGTTCATGAGGTTTGCTTCTTCCCAATGTTTCCGTGTTTCTTGCCTCTGTTGCCTTCTCTAGAGGTTTCTTGAAACTCTGCTTTCCCGCGCCCTTGTTTATATCCGTAAATACTTGACTTTAGGAGGGAGAAACACTCCCCCCTGCGCATCCCACCATGGTTTCCAATGCCAAAACCATAGCACCAACCATAGATCAAGTTGCAGAGCTCGATAATAGTGTGAACGCAGGTGTGGCAGAGAACTGTATTTAACACCAGACAAGTCACCACTTTGAATGCCTCCTTTCCTGAGAGTTTATTGGCCTGAAGCCCTCCAGAATTGCCTCCTCGAGGGACCAGCGCAGCCTTTGTCAGGGGTAAGTGCACTTCAGTGTAGGTAGGCCCATGTCAGGGTGCTATACAAAGCACCTAGGCCCACTTTGACCTGCGCTGGGCGAGTTTGAGCGAAATCATCATAGGGTTCTGGGAATATTCTTATCTTCTGGAGTCATCTAGAAGATTCCCACACTTATCATCTCCTATAGCACGAAATTGGATATGGAATGAGTTAAGTAACCTCCTATCCTCTCATCCCTTTCTCCATGGAAACTAACTCTATGTTTGGAAGGCCATTCAATACCCTCATTTATGACCAAACCTCCTCCATTTGCTTATAAATTGAGCATTCATCTAAGTGATCAAGGGCTAGACTTTGAGAATTTGTAAGGAGATACTGTTGGTGTGAGAATTGAGATTATAAGCAAGTATTGTTATGCTGCCAGAGTGTTGTGCTATTGATGTGATGTTGGTTGGAACCCAAGCTGGAAGAGTGGCAATGGATCAGACTTCATGGTTGTAATTCTTCCTTCTACTTAATAAAGTTGTTTACACCTTTTTCCATATGCTTATCTTGATATATGATGTTTATATGTGTGAATGTATCTGATTCCATTTACTTATAGTCGATAGATCTCTTGCTTTGATTGGTTCTCTGTCTTTTGTTTATGCTTACAGGTACTTTTTGAGCGAGTTAAGTTCAAGAAGGAGTTATGAGAGTCATACAAAGGAGACAAAAGGAAAGCGAAAGAACAAGTAGGTTCTTTGATTCTTTTGTCTTATTTATCGTCTATAGAAAAAGGATAAATGCTTTAAGTCTGTTGTTCTAGGTATAGATACCTACCTAGGGAATTAGTATTTATTCGTAGATGCAAAATTCCTCATAACAAATTGGTGACTCTACTAGGGAACGATCATCACTATGGGTAGTTTACCTTCATTGTATTACACTCTAGTAGACCTTACTTGCTTCCATTGATCTTCTTTCAGCCTTTTTGAAGTGTTTTTTTTGGTGAAAATTGTGCTTGTAAGCCCCTAGGATGGCCCCTCTGGCACAAGCACAAGTTTGGTCTAGAGACAGAGTGCTGCAGAGCACCCTTGGCTTGAGGACAGTGCTATGAAGTGCACTGTCTCCCATTCAAGGCTACGTTGATCTTCCTTAGGACAAAATTCCCTCCTTTGAATTGATTTTTTGCCAAATTTCGTTCTGTTTCTGCTTGCTGAAAGGTTAATGATGCTTGTGTCTTTGAAATCAATTTATGTTTCCTTTTCCAGCCCTACTTTGTCCTTGATTGGTTAGGTTTTCTTAAATGATTTCTTTATCACTATCAATTCATTGTCAAAGTTATTTTATAGTCGATTAATCATTGTTTAAAAGAAAGTGTCATAAAAGTATTCATTTCTTTTGAAATGGAACTATCATAAAGTCTTCGTTCTTGCAAAAGATTGATTGATTGTATGTTCATTAGTTTCTTTTTTTTCATCATAACATTAAAGGAATTGAAAAGAAAAACTTGCATTGTGCATTAAAAGAGTTTGTGTGTGCTCATAGGAATAGTTTAGGGAAATTGCATTAGATGTGTTCTTTGTTCTTTGATTACAAGAATCTGATTGCTCTATCCCTACTAGCTAAGGTTTTCATTGTCAAAATTGAATGAAAAGGATGCTTATCATATTAGTTGCATTCTAGGAATTGAAAATACATCACGTGGTGAACCTTGAAAGGCAAATTCTTAATCAAGATCAACTTAAAATTAACATCAATTAACCTAATGGAGCATTGTCACCTAACGTAAAACATTTAGAGGTTCTAGGCTAGAGATGTGTTCTGGCGTCATAAAACATAGCAGCTGTCACTAACTTGTCTACGATACATTCCGAGTGTGATACCTCATTCCACATACATGAGTATATCGTAGCTCGTTCTCGTACCTTCGGGTATATAGGGCGGTGTTACAATATGCAAACTATATGGGAATGCTCTCACTGTGCGGTTTTGCATTAGACAATGCTAATATGGATTGGGCCTCCACGTACTTTCAGGTATATATGGGAGGACAACACTAGGTTTCTATCCATCCTTAGGTAACCGAGTCGGCCACCTTGTACACTGTGATACACCGAACACAACATTCAGGGAGATTTCTTGCTTGTACTTCTTGGTTCGCCAGGAGGTATTCTGCAGTTCACAGTTGCTTGGTAAACCTTTTTGCCTAGCTTACCCCTTTTTGTTTATTTATTTTTTGTAATAAAATCAATCAGAAATCGTGGAGGAAAATCAACCCTTACCCCATCGTTCGCGGAGAGTAGCGAGTAAACCACCTTTATTTCTCAAAGCTACACCTATCCGGTCGAAGAAGTCTCATTTGACTGGATCCAGTACTTCACAAGCTTCTAGTTCTTCATCTGAATTACCAGAAACACCTATATCAGTAAGTATTGTGACCCCAGTTACTCCTACGGTTACTGGTACATCTGTTACTGAAGTGGAATCTCCACAATTACCTGAGGAAACTAGAACTGAATCTAGTGAAACGGTAACCCAAGTTTTTCAACAATAACTTGATTCTCAATCCGAAGTTGTTCAACAAGAAATTACTTCTAAACTTGAATCTGTTCAACCACAAGTGGATCCTAAACCCATCATTGTTCAATCAGAAGTTGCTTCTGAACCAGAAGTTGTTCACGAAGCCCAACCCGAACTTGTTCTTTTACCAGAACATTTGGATCTTGAGGTTGAATAATTAGAAGTTGTTACCTTATCGAAAGAAGATCGATCGATACATCCTCAAACATCCATAACTGTCGAGACTTCCTCTTTACCTCAACAACGAATACCAAAAATCTATTATGGACGAGACAGTGAAATTCTTCCACCTGGTTTGATTTCGATAGAAAAGATACATGAGGTAGAATAACCCAAAACTCCATTCCATTTTGGAATTGTACTTTATCTGTATCCTCATACTCCTCATTTTACTGCTCCTTTTGATCCTGATTACTCTTAGACACCCGTTGATTCATTAGGAAACTTATTTGGACATTTGACTATGGCAAAGTAAACATCCCGACCATACCATTTGTTATGACTATGACAAAATCTTCTGTCACAACCTCTTCGATGTTTACTACAACAGCTGAGTCATACTTGTATGGTGTTCTGTCCATCCCATCGGGTTACCAATCTTTATCGGGAACCCACTCAGGTGTTGCTTCTAGCCCTTGGTCTTCACTAATTTCCTCTACTATAATTTTATCTGGTTCCTCATTAACAGATATTGAACAGCTAGACCCATCAAGTTCATATCAAGCTGGTTCATCTGGTTACCATCCTATGTATCCGCTTTACACTGGACTACCCCCATACGGAGAACAATATGCACATTCTCCTTATCCTCCATTTTTTGGGGGGAAACCATATGTCAGTATGCCGTCGTCTTTAGGTCAGCTTGGAATGACTGTCTGTCAGTGGCAGCCAACCATGCCCGTTCAACCTAGGCTTGTGTATCCATCACAACCTATGTAATATGTCTCATCCATACCTACAACACCTGTTGTTACAACTGTACCGTAGTCACAAGCTCATATTGTTGTATCTCAACTTGTGCAAGCTGGTCCTTTAACCTCAGACCCCCAAGTTTCAGGTATACAGATCCAACCTTCTCAAGTAGTTTTACAACAACCACTTGTGTCTGGAGTCCAACAACTTCAAGCTAGTTTACCTTTTACTGGAATGACTCAGACTTACACTAGTTTAGTGTATTCACAACCTGGTCAACCTTACATTGGTGGGAAACAACAACCGTTAAATCAACAACCGTTGTACCAACAACAACAACAGTTGATTCAATAGCCTTGGTAGCCCCAATATCAACAAAAAAAATTCCAACAATACCAACCTCAACATGGACTTGGACAACAAGCTTATGCTGGGTTTGGTCAGCAACAAGTTTATCTAGGTCCTGGTCAGCAAGCCTATGCTGGGATTGGACAACAAAAAATGTATCTCGGTGCTCAACAACAACCTTATGCCGAATTTTCTCAACAAACTTACCCTTATCAAGGTTACTAGCAACAAATGCCTTATGCTGGTATGCAAAGGCCTATTGCCCAGGCAATCCCATCTTACCCTGGATATGCTCAACTTGACCTCAATAGGCAGTTGCCTTTCATTGCGACACTTGAATTACCAGATCTAAATTAGCTCACTAATGACCCAATTCATTATGCACCTTAGTGGCCAGTGATTCCTCATAAGTTACCTTTCGATATTCTGAAATTCAATGGAAACCCTGAAGAAGACCCGTCCAACCATGTCATGAATTTTCATTTATGGTGTTCATCAAACTCCTTGAATGATGATTCTGTTAGACTACATCTTTTCCAAAGAACGCTTACTGGTTCGACTGCGAAGTGGTACGTTGAGTTACCACGATCTTCTTTTGATAACTTCACTACCTTAGCTACCACGTTTTTAACCCACTTCCAGTTAGCCATACGATATGAGACTGGAACAGAACTATTAACCAACTTTAAACAAACTAATGCTACTCATATCTCTGATCATATTCACGAGTGGCGTCATCATCGTCGAATGGTTAAAACTTATGTTCCTGATCAGCTTCTAGCTAAGTGGTTTATAAAATCCTTGGTGCCATCTCTCACTGAGGATGTGACGAAAGGTGGAGTTGTCAGTGAAGAGCAAGCAATTGCTCGTACCCAATATTTGGATTTAATTTATACATAGTCTGGCACGGTGTATGACAAGATCCCAAATGCACCCCGACCAACTTTCACTGTTCCTCCTCCACCATCGAGTAAGGACTCTCATGCCAGTGACGGTGTGATTGGTTCTTCAAGCACACAAACGACAGGTAGATCATCTGGTTAAACACTTGCCATTTCCAATCAAACTACAAATGCACCTGATAACACTCTTACTTCCGAAATCAATTCCGTGTCATCTGACAAAGGCTAGAATGAAAAGCAACCAGGAAGTAAGAAGAAGGGGAAAACAAAAAGAAACAAAATAATTCCCCTCAAGAGAAATCATCTGATTCCTCTCCTTCGACTAGGAAACCTCATTACCCGTGTCTTATCTGTAACGATGAGCATTTTACGTGAGATTGTCCTCACTGCTCCAAAGTCTCAAAGCTTCAGAAGACTTGTAATACATCCGCAATATTGACTGTTCCTTTTCCAAAACCGGAGACAAATATGGTTGCTACAGACCATGCTTCCACTTCCCAAGTGCTTATGCTATTTGCCTCTAAGCCTAAAATTGAAGTTTTGGTGTCAACATGAAGTAAATATTATGGAAATCAACCGTTGTCGTCAAATAACTAGGCTGATCAACCTAACTCTTTGACTTCAACTTTGACTGATCCTATTCCACCACCTATTGCACCAGAGTTAAAAATAAAACCGCCTAAGGGAGTTGTACATAAATCAACATTTAACCCTTGAGCTCGAGCTGCTCAAAATTATAACATAATAGAAGATTTGACCCAGTTACCTTCTGTTATGTCAACGCTCGAGGTACTTTAGAACTGTCCCTCCTAGAAGCAAACTTTTTTGTCAGCAATTGGTGGAATCGATCCAACTGATTCCAATCTTGTGGTTTTCAACCATGCGGGTTATACGCCACAGTTACCAGCGCAATTAGCATTCCTGATTCAAGTAAATGCCTTGAATAAACTTGTTCATTGAACCATTATTGACGAGGGGGAATCTACTTGTATTATGTCTATGAATTACCGAAAACACTTGGCTCACCGCCTTTGTCACGTTCACCAACAACATTAAAAGCTTTTGATGGACACACATATACACCTTGTGGAATATTGAGTAATCTGCAAATCGAACTAGGAGGCAAAACAATAACTATTGAGGTTGAGGTTGTTGATGGACCCCTTGACTACAACATTTTACTAGTAAGACCGTGGGTTTATGCTATGGCTATTGTGGTTTCAACATACTTTTGTACGATTGCATTCCCTCATAAGGGTGGAATCGCAGTTATCGACCAACTCACCTTCTTCACCTCTAGTTCACAGGCTACTGGAAGCATTTCATTGGTACACGGACCCCCACTATCTCCTCAAAACATTGGTGTAGGTCTCTTTAAATATCCTTACCTAATGGGTACCTTTTCACTACTGTCACCATTAAACTTGGTAGAAGTGGCAAAAGTTGAGACTTACAACATGATATCTTCCACTTCATCCGACTTAAGGAATATTACAAATAGCTTTGAAGTTTATAGTCGTAATGAAATCATGCTGCTAAGCCCTATCGAGCTAGCCTAGAAATCAATCTTTTTGGCTTGTGCGGCAAATTCAAATCCATTTTCATCAGTTGTGTGGGTAGATCATTCATTAGAATATGGTACTTCCTCCGATCCTTTTTCACGTATATTTTCTACTGATGAAGGAATCATCCAATCAATGATTATGGAGGAGAACCATGGGAAGATTATCATCATCATTCCCATCTTCCAGATCACATAGAATATTATTCAAATGAACTTAATCACCCTTCATTTGTTGATTTTCTTTTGAATTCTGTTTTCTTAGATATAGTAGATTCCGAGTGAAACTTGTCAAATATCGAAGAAACTATTTCTGTCAATATTTCGACCAAACCTAACATTTTAGAAAACATTCATGTTGGAAAATCTTGTTCTCCATCAAAACTTGATATTTACCGTGCTCTCTTTCATGAATTTCGAGATATATTTGCATGGTCATATGAGGAGACACCAGGAATTGACTCTAGTATAGTTGAACATGAAATCAAAATGTATCATGATGTAAAACCAATGCGATAGCGCCTCCATCCTGTTGATCCAAAGAAGTTTTCTACTATTAAAATAGAAGTTGAAAAACTTTTTCATGCTGGTTTCATTTACCTTGTTCCTCTTACTGATTGGGTTTCCAATATTGTTCCTGTCATGAAGAAACAAGGGACAATATGAGTGTGCGTCGATTATAGGGATGTTAATCAGGCTTGTCCAAAAGACAATTATCCTACTCCCTTTATCGACCAGATTATTGATGAATGTGCCGGATGTGAAATATTCTCATTTATGGATGGTTTTTCTAGCTATAATCAGATCAATATCCGCCCAGAGGACCAATCTAAAATTGCTTTTATTTGTCCATGGGGCACATTCGCTTATAGGAAACTCCCGTTTGGTTTGAAGAACGTAGGGGCAACTTTTCAGAGGGCGATGAATTATGCCTTCCATGACATCAAACATATTGTTCAACCATACCTTGACGATTTACTTGCTCATTCACGAAAGCGGTCTGATCACCCGCAACATTTGAGAGCTATATTTTTATGGTGCCGACACTACAAAATATGACTCAATCCACACAAATGTGTGTTTTGTGTTGGTTCTGGTCGTTTTCTTGGATTTGTAGTGTCTAAGGAGGGAATTCGACTCGATCCACTTAAGGTTTAGGCAATCCTTGACTTGCCTCCACCTTCCAATCTACTACAGTTACAGAGACTCCAAGGGAAGGCTAACTTTCTTAGGAGGTTCATTCCCAATTATGCTGAAATGGCTAAAGGATTTACTTATTTATTGAAAAAGGGGATACCCTTCCATTGGGACCAGGTTGCGCAAGCTTCCTTTGATGCTCTTAAAGATACCTTGATTAGAGCCTCATTAATGTATTCCTCGAATTATCAAAACGACTACTTCCTGTATCTCGCTGCTGCAGATACAACCATTGGAATGGTTTTAGTCCAAGAAGAAGATGGGATTGAACATCCAATATATTATTTGAGTCGCAATCTCAATGATACAGAAGTTAAGTACTCTTACATCGAAAAGTTGGCTCTGGCTGCTGTTCAAGCTGTATAGAGATTTCGCCACTACATCCTGCTCCGAAAGACCACTGTCATTTCGGATTGCAACCCTATGACATATATTTTGTCACGTCAATTGCTGGGGGGAAATACTCAAAATGGATCGTCATTTTGCAGGAGTTTGATTTGGAATTCATCAAATCCAAATCAAAGAAATCTCTAGTCTTCGTCAAGCTTCTTTGCGACCTTCCCTCGAATACCATTGATTCAACATCAGAACCATCAATTCTGGATGAGTCTTTGTTCCTGATTTCATCATTTGACGCATGGTATGGAGATATACTGATTTATCTCCAGACCCAAACTTTCCGGCCTGATACCTCTCGCTCGCAACAACGACGTATCCGATACCAAGCCAAAGATTATCTGATCGTTGGCAACACTCTTTATTGTCATGGTATCGATATGATTTTACGAAGGTGACTCACTCATGAGGAAGCTGAGAATTTTTTTAATGATTTCCATTTAGTTGCTTGTGGTGGACACTTATCTAGTTATGCTACTGCGTAGAGAATTCTCCGTGCTGGTTACGTTTGGCCTTCAATATTCAACGATTTCATAATTATTTTCAGAAGCTGTCACGCATGCTAGATCTATGACTGTAAAGCTAGATTACCACCTGCACCATTGCATCCTGTCATCGTTGTTGGACCATTCTCCAAATGGGGCATTGAATTCATGACATGTAACCCCCCCTCGGCCGGAGGGCATGGGTACATTATAGTCGTCGTTGACTATTTCACAAAATGGGCTGAGGCAATGCCAACATTAAACAACAGTGGCGAGACAGTTGCTCTTTTCTTTTTCAACCACGTGGTTTCCTGGTTTGGTGTACCACAAGCTATAGTTACAGATCATGGGTCACATTTTCGCAATCACATGATGGCTGAGTTAACTGCCAAGTTAGGACTTTCACATGATAGTTCTACTCCTTATTATCTGCAAGCGAATGGACAAGTTGAGGCCATCAACAAAGTCTTGAAGTGAATGCTTCAAAGAATGATAGGGGTTCATAAACGAAACCAGCATTTAATCCTGTACTCTACCTTGTGGGCATATCGAACCTCAGTGAGAAATGCAACTGGATTCACACCCTTTCAATTGGTGTATGGTTTGGAGGGAATCTTGCTGATACAATGCAAAATTTCATCTCTCAAATGTGCGATTAACCTATTACTCGATACTTCTGAAGAAGAAGCACGTTTCTTAGAACTTATCCATCTGGATGAAACCCGTTTTGAAGCCGCATTGGCTAACGAAGCGCACAAGAAACGAATCAAGGTGCAATATGATAGAAATGTCAAGCCTCGTGTTTTCTTAGAAGGGGACCTGGTCTTGCTTTACGATTAGGAAGCTGATAAACTAGGAGCAGGAAAATTTGAATCGCTTTGGATGGGTCCTTATATTGTCAAGCATGTTTTGGAAAAAGGTGCCTACGATTTGGTAGATTATGATGGAATTCCATTGTCACAGCCCCGAAATGGGCTGTATCTCAAACGTTACTATGCTTAATTGGGTGTAGTAAAAATCACTGCATATACGCTTTAATTGCATGTGTATGTGTTAGTGTGTCTTTTAAAGTTTTTATGTGGTTAAGTAATCTGCTTTGCATTTATTGTAGATATCGGAACCTTTGGAACCATTTGTTGGTTATGCCGATGGTGCTAGTCGTAGTATGCAAAGCCTGTCTTCTACAGCATGGGCCATTTTCACTCCAAGTGGTGAGTTAGTGAGTTTTCAAGGGATTTGTATTGGTTGATCGACAAATAATATCGCTAAGTATAGCGCGTTGATCAAACTTCTCTCTGATGCCATTTCACTTGGCATTTGCCAAATCATCAGTAGGCTGGACTCACAACTCGTCGTACTACAACTAACAAATGTTTATACTGTCCAAAACCAAACAATTCTTCGTATGTTCCTTAGAGTTTGTATTTTGGAAAGACATTTTGAGTGCATTCAATATCAACATATTTCTAGAAGCTTTAACACATTAATCGACTCATTAGTAAACTATGTGTTAAATAGACATTTGTGACACATGTAAAAGTAAATTTTCAATTCACATCATTAGTTAAATATAAAAACTCTAAAAGTAAAAATAGATAGATGTTTTAATTTTTTTTTACAAAATTTGTGTCCAAGACATGTTTGGTCATCTGAACTAAAACCTCAAAATGCATGCAAAAAACATCCTAAGTAGACCTAGTGATGCTCATGATAACAGGTCACAGCCTGAGCTATGATGCACAAGAGCCACATCCAACAGCCTGGAAAACCAATAGTATTTTGCTGCAGCCTCATAGGTAACTCCTCGATCCGGACATCCAGAATACCAAGGGTCAATCCCTCTACATGATCCTGCAACTCTGCCAGTGTCTCGGCCAAATCCAAATCTTGGAGAACTACTCTCCCAACATTTCTCCGCACTGACTCACCTGCTTCCTGTTGGTGCCTCATAGGTCAAACAATACCCACATATGCATGCATGAGAATGATTTTATTTTAGTCTTGGAACATCAAAACACAAAAACATGTAGAAACTTAAAAATCAATTTTTTTTTTGGTCAAAAACAATTTACCTATAACACCCCATTGAGCGCCCACTAGTAGACTCAACTCTGGATCTCCACGAAAATCCATCCCTGAGTATGGATGCTCCTCGATGACAATGTGTTGTCAATTGAGCCAACTGAAGAATGCAGTGGAAAATGTAATCGATGGTTGACCAACATGTCTAGCCATCAATTCGACCCACCGCTATGTCTGTGGATCTCTAGGACCAACTACAGCCAATGTTACGTGTTAGGGTTACATCAATGGAATTCTTTCTAGTGTAAAGCAATTAGGAGTGATCCATAACTAAAGTTATTTTTCTTACCACTCTTTACCTTTGTCAGCTTCTCTTTCAATGAAGAAAGTACTGCCTCACACCAGTTGAATAAATCTGGCTCAAGACACTCAAGAGCACGTTGCACATATGATCTGTTTCCCATATGAAGTGTCACACTACCTTCCAACTTTGCGATGGTGAAAACGATTGTTCTTAAAGGAAAATCACAGATATCTTTGATGATTATCTTTGCGTCCTTGCTAGGCTGTGTACACGGCCGACATAACTGTCGAACATAGTCCTTAACAGACTCCCCTCCACTGGAAGAACCTGAAAGAAATATGGGAGCACCAAGTCTCGACAACCCTGTAAGAAATTAAACATCATCAATCACAATAGGGACAACTTTGTCCCTTATGTGAAAAGCCTGATCTGTCAGATCCGATGCATGAACTAGGAACTGCAATAGTTCTGATTGTTGCCTCATTCTGGACAACCTGAAGTATTTGAGCAACCCACAGTTTTTGAGGGCATCAACTGTACCTGGATCATTTAGGGAAACCATGTCTTATGCTTCATGCTATCTTTCTCGCCAAGTAACAGACATTCTGATCCGATGAAAGCCTGAATTCAAACCATAAGCTTAGTTAGGATCCTTTTCATGCAAAAAACTAGAGAAATTTTGGGTAAATTTGGTGAAACAAGTTTGTGAAACTCGCCCAGCACAGCCTAGGCAAGGAGACACTGTGTTGCAGTGCAAAATGCCTTCTTTCTGGGTGCTCCCCAATGTAGTTTTCAACATGCAAGCCTGCGCTAATCCCAAGGCAAAAAATTCAAACCCTAAGGGCCCTAAAAACTTGCATGAAATAATAAAAGAATGACATGAAAAGAAAGAGGGGTAGATCTCCTACCTGGTCCGGACGACATGAGAAATGATCCGTAGAATCTCTCATAATTAACTGATGAAGATCGAGGTAAAAAATAGGGTCAGAGCACAAACTGAATGGTAAATATCAAATGGTGAAAATAGCATGGTAAATTCTTGTTTTTATTTTTATTTCATTAAATGAGTAAACTTTAGTATTTACCTATTTTTACCAATGAAACAAGTATGTTTAATCCATTTGGTGTTGCTTTGAATAGATTTACAACTTACTTACAGAATTTGACGTGCACAATCGTGAATTGTACTTTGACCATAGAGCATACTTTTATCTCTTTTCTGAGCTCTGTTAAACATCGAAAAAAGAACCCCCTTGGAGTCCTATTTAAGCTCTTTTCGGACTCTCGAAATATGAAAAGATTTCCCGAGCGCTTGCCCTTTTTAGCTCGTTGACGGATTGGAAATGACATCTACTCAGTATAAGTTTAACCCTTTTTCGGGCTGAGATAGATTATTTACGCAAAAGGAATACGTTGACCGAACATGGTCAATAGGTTCTCTCTTGTATTGTTTTACGCTTTTTCAAAATTGAGAGACAAATTTATGAAAAAGAACTTGTGGAGTTTTCTTTTTGTCCCTTTTCAAACTCTCTAAACATGAAAAGGATCGAGTTATCATTATCATTAGACTCGTTAAAACATCAAATAGCAACAAACGTGTCCTTCATGACAAGACCGAGTTTCACCTTCGCTTGACTTGTTAAAACATCACATAGCGATGGATTCACCCGAAGGGTGGAATTATACAACAAGCATTGTTATCCTCCTCAAGCTTGATAAAAATAAAGAGGTACTGGTCAACAATGACTGAGGAAAATGGGTAAACCAATTTATGGTAGTAGGTCGCTCTTGAACATGACACTTTCACTTCATCATTGTGACTATTTGGGTTGGGTTATCTGCTTGATGGTCATCATACCATCCATTACTTTTGTTTTGGGTCAATGCTGCCAATCCATTCAGTGTCGCCGACATGTTCAAGAGAAGTCACTCAGTTTGAAATTCATCCTTTGCAATAATCATAAACCTTCATTTTCATGAACACCATTCTTGAACCTTGTGCCGTCAATCACATTTAGTCTCCAAAATCATTACACTCGTTTCATGTCATTGATGTGGGATACATCAAGGCCCTCTTGTGACGAGTTTTTCTTGTTGACATCAGCACATTATCCAAGAAGTTGAATTAGAAACACCCCTTCAGTACCTTGAGACTTGCATACATCAATGGCAGGTGTCTCGCTTCCGGCAATAGTTTGACATCACTGGCCTTCAACTAAAATACTTTGTATGGTGTTTGACATCAAAACATCCACTCACGCCATGTAGAATGTACTGTAGTACCTTGAGGATCATTATCATTATCGGTGATTTCTCTTGCGTCTGTTAACAACTTACATCATTGGCTGGTAATCAGATGGTGTCTTCCCATGTTCGACTTCAAATCACATATTCACATTGTTAGACTCGTACTTGAGCGAACGATTGAATGAGATAGAAGACGCCAAATCTAGTTTCATCCATCCAGGCTGCGATTTCAGGAAATGTAACAAATCATCCTTACAATAGATTTACATTGATGTTCATGCTATCATGGGTCTATATCTGTAGATGACTGTCTATGTACTTGTAATGAAAGATTATATGCTGATCATGGGTATGCCTTCCATCAGCGATTCATAAGAAAAAATAAAAATATCATGATATTATGTATTGTAATCAATGCAGGTCACCATCCACTTTGGAACCTCCTCATCACATTGTAAAGCATATCACTTGACATCACTATTTTCAACTTCATTCTTTAGGGGGCAACTATTACAGATCCATTTGGGCACATCACTCCCATCATTCAGATCAGTACCATTAGGTATCATCAAACCCTAATTCAGTTGCTACATGCCCTAGACAAGTCACCACTTTGAATGCCTCCATCCCTGAGAGTTTCTTGGCCTGAAGCTCTCCAGAATTGCCCCCTTGAGGGACCAATGCAACCTTGGTTAGGGGTTAATGCACTTCAGTGTAGGTAGGCCCATGTCAGGGTGCTCTGCAGAGCACCTAGTCCCACTTTGACCTACGCTGGGTGAGTTTGAGTGAAATCATCATAGGGTTCTGGGAATATTTTTATCTTCTGGAGCCATCTAGAAGATTCCCACACTTATCATCTCCTATGAGCTCGAAATTGGATAGGGAATGAATTAAATAACCATTTATCCTCTCATCCCTTCCTCCATGGAAACTAAATCTAAGTTTGGCAATACCCTCATTTATGACCAAACCTCCTCCATTTGCCTATAAATTGAGCACTCATCTAAGTGATCAAGGGCTGAAATTTGAGAATTTGTACGGAGATACTGTTGGTGTGAGAATTGAGATAATAAGCAAGTATTGTTATGCTGCAGGAGTGCTGTGCTATTGATGTGATGTTGGTTGGAACCCAAGCTAGAAGAGTGGCAATGGATCAGACTTCATGGTTGTAATTCTTCCTTCTACTTAGTAAAGATGTTTACACATTTTTCCATATGCTTATCTTGATATATGATGTTTATATGTGTGAATGCATATGATTCCATTTATTTATAGTCGATAGATCTCTTGCTTTTATTGGTTATCTGTCTTCTGTTTATGCTTGCATGTACTTTTTGAGCGAGTTAAGTTCGAGAAGGAGCGACAGGAGTCATACAAAGGAGACAAAATGAAAGCGAAAGAACAAGTAGGTCCTTTGATTCCTTTGTCTTATTTATCATCTATAGAAAAGGATAAGCACTTTAAATATGTTGTTCTAGGTATAGCTACCTACCTAGGGAATTAGTATTTATTCGTAGATGCAAAATTCCTCATAATAGAGACTCACGGTTGTGTTGCTTCCATATTTTAAAGAATGAATTTTTTGATGGCTTCAATTTTTGAATTCGTTGATGATCAAATCACACGTGCACACACACACACACAACTATACAATACGTATGAGATCAAAATATGCATTAATATGAAGTTCTGTGTGAGCAATTACTATGTAGTAATTTGACAAATGATAAGCTTGTACTTACTCTTTATCATGAACCTATTTCCATTCGTTTCAAGAAGCTCCCCTTCTCTTTTATCTTCATCCCTTTTGTCATCCTAAATCACCGCACCTGGTGTGTTGTTGATCTGCTTGATGCACTCACTGGCATAATAAAAATAATCATACAATATATACCCCTCTACCATAGACCCCTTAGGTTTTGCTCTTTGTCGAACAAAACCTTTCAATTTATTCATGTACCTCTCTAGTATGAACATCCAATGACAAGAAACAACCTGAACTAATTCAACCTCATCTACTAGGTGAATTAGAAGATGAACCTCCAAGTCCATGAAACTCGCCAGCAACTCCTTCACAAACATACAAATAAGCTCAACTATCTCTTGACGCAACAATGGAATGCTAGCCATATTAATCTCCTTTGATGTGATCGAATGTACAAAGGCAAATAATTTAGATACGGAATGTCATAGGTCTTGGGGGAAGTTATGGTTCACACACCCACACACAAGCAAAGGATAATGACATTGCATAGTAAATAATACATTACACAAAAAATAACTATAAAATATCCCATTACATAAAAATAAACTAAAATAATAAAATCATGTTTTTGACATACGTACTCTTAGAAGGTTCAAATGGTCATGCAATTTCACCCTCGAAAAACAATCTTCCACAGTGAAGCAACACTGTATTTGTCTCTGACTTGATCAATAACCCAAGGATTGTAGTCTCCTTTCAAGTAGTGGCTTGATAAACATCAAGTTGGAGCTTGTTGAGGTAGGAGCCTCCTGTGGGTTGTAGCCTACAGAAAACATATGGGAGTTGGAGCTTCCTTGCATGTTGCAGTTTGCAAAAAATTGAGGTAGCGACCTCCTATAGGTTGGAGCCTACAAAAAATCAGATGTAATAAGGAGCAGGAGCTTTCCTTTACATCACAACAATAAGAAAATTGGGGTTTTCTCCCTTTATGGGTTTCCACATATATCTGATGTTAATATGTGTTGTTGTTATGTGATGATGTGATGTTTTGGTTTGCTTATTACTTCTGGTTCACATATTCGATTTGTTGGTCAATATTTGTTAAGCTGCTCATGTAATGTTTCAGTTAATGAAAATAATTTTAATGTCCATGAATATAATAAAGCGGTTCACCCCCCCCTCAGTTTAGTCAAATTTTCATCATTTAGGAGGAACTTGAAATATTTGAAACCATTCTCTGGATTAACTTGATTGTAAGGAAATAAAAGCATATATAATTTGAGCTCACCTTTAGAAAGACCAATTGGGGAAATGGTTGATTTTCATATGTTGATTTCCATACCTGTTGTTGCTTCAAAAAGTGAGAGAGATTCCTTTATTGGCTGTGCATTGTTCTGGGATCCATCGTTGAAGATAAGGACATCATCAAAAAAGAGGAGGTGGGCGATGCAAAGAGTATTTTCCACCCTTATACCCATTAGACCATGTCTTCTGTAGGCTTCTTAAAGGGCTCTACTGAGGCCTTCTTCCACCAATTGAAAGAGGAGAGGGGATTGTTACACAACAATTTGTCATTGTCCCTATACTCCCCATTCCATGATCCTGGAGGACCTCTACATTGAACCCTACATGCTTCCCCTTCATGAAGAAACTTCCATTGTGTCCCTCTTCATGAGCAGAACAATTCCCTTTTGCATCATTTCCCAAAAATCTTATGTTTTTCCCAGTTTACAAGACCGGTGCTAATGAACCTTGTCCTCCTCGCACGGATATGCAAGGATTAACACTGTCCCTAGCGCCAACCGGAGCGAATGAGCTTTGTTTCAATAGCACCAATCGTCTTTATGGAAAGTTTTTTAAATAAGGAGCCGAAGCTCCCAGATCTAGAAGCTGTTGGAAATCTCGATTGCCGTTAGACCAAAACTTGCAAGTGTTAGTCAACGATTGCATCGCCAGAGATAAGGATCCATGAGAGGCGGTTAGTCCATGTCACTAAACACACGGGGAGCTTTGGTTTATCCAATTCCCAAAAATCTCCCCCACAACGTGAGCCGGGTGTGTATCGAACTCGTGACCTACGCTCTGATACCACTTGTTGGAAATCACGATTTCTGTTAGACCAAAACCTGGAAGTGTTAGCCAACGATGGCATCGCAAGAGATAAGGATCCACGAGAGGTGGTTAGTCCATGTCACGAAACACACAGGGAGCATTGGTTTATCCAATTTCCAATAGAAGCTTTGTAACGAAAGTCTGGTAAATGGTTGAGCGGGATGGAGTTGAGCATGTTAGTTTGGGCTCCTTTCCCCTATAAGGATGGAACTACCTCAAGAGATAAGACCTTCTCCCATGAGAAGAGGAACCATCTCCCATCCATTCATGCTATATAAACCTCCCTTTTTACCAAGCACAAGCCAGTGTTAGTGTGGGTGTGCTAGTGCTAATTAAGTTTGGAGTAAACAACAAGCTATTCATAGTTGTATCGCTCTAGTTGTGTGTAAGGGAGAAGTGTGAATTTGGTTTAGAGTGAAACCTAAAGGGAAGAGCCTTAAAACTATCATTGTTGAGGCCATCATGGAATGCTAACGAAAGTGTGTGGGAACCTGGTTTTGTCGGAAGAGAACAACAATGTCAAGACAATGGTTACAATCTCTTCTTGATTTAATATATATGCAACTATCGATTGATTTCCTACATAATGTGTCATCTCACATGATTATGGCTTAATGTTTCTTGATGTGTTAAGTAGGTTGAATTACAATTTGTCTATTATCACGATTGTTGTTTGTTGTTGTTTATTTGTTTCAGGTGTTCGAAGAAGGAAACGGGAGATAGCTGGAGTGAGCAAGAAAGGTCATCACCAAACAGGATAAGCGTACTAAGAGGTAGGCCCTCTTAATTGGTTCTAACCTAAGGAAATCTTCCATAGAATGTCTTGTTAGTGGCTAGACCTGCTATCGGGCTAGAGGAATTGTTTGTGTCCGCACTTATAATTTTACTTCACCACAAATTGGCAACTCCACTGGGGAACCAATCCTTCTGTTTGTTTGCTTGAAATTTTATGGTTTTGTGTGAACTTTTCTAGTTTCACCATTTCCCTTTAGTTCTGTTTTCTTTGCTTTGATTACTGCTCTGGGTTTGAAATTCATAATAGCAAGTCTGGTCTCGAATTATTTTTATTTTTCTTTGCATCCTCGTGTAGCGCGCTTAATTCGCTGACAGTTGTGCCGATCAGCACGATATGCTGAGAAACAGTCGCATTGACCCCCTTCTGGCGCTTGTTGTCAGTTAGGCAGTCGCTTCGATGCTCGTAAGTAAAGATTATGGTTCACCCCAGATATTGGCCAATGTGTTTTGCTCTCATGATTTTTACCATGTAAGTTGTTTAGACCATCTTCTCCTTGACTACAAAGCTACTTTTCATTTGGTTTGTTTGCTTGTTTATTTTCCATCTTTTCGCTTGATTTCTTGGGTCATTGGATGGTTAGTGGCACTAGGGCATCTAGATTGTCATCCATTCAGCTGATTGTGAACTCAGTGAGTCAAGTTGTTGGTGCATTTACTCCTTGCATTTCGTTTATGGTCCTTCTATGGCTTTGACCTCCATTACACAAGTTTGAAAAGTTTTCGTTTGCTTGTCTAAACGTCTCTTTTCTGGCATAGATCACATTTCTTGTCTTGTTTTTGGTAAAGTCGTTGTGTCATTAGTTTGAAAGAGATTCTCTTTTCATGTTTTTCATTTGCTTGAGAATTGATTGCCTCAAAACTTTTTCATTGAAGTGTTTTATGAGAAATTCATTTTTTCATTTCATGAAAAGTACAAAATTCTAGTTTGCTGCATCAATATGTTACGGTAGTTAGCATCATTGAAGGCTAGGATTGCATTGGCATTTGAAAAGAAAAAGAATTCTCTTTGCTTTTGAAAGGACTGTTAGAGTGTACTTGTTAGGAAATTAGGAATTGGAATGTATTTTTCATTAGTTTATTTTCTCGAAAAGTGAAGTAGTGAAAAATAATTTTGCTTTCAGTTGCTTGGCTATTTGCATTTGATTGTGTTTTCTACCCTCTCTAGTGTAGACAATTCATCGAATTGAAAGGGTCTTGTCTCATTTAGCTGCATTTAGGGCTTTTCGAGTCACATCGCTAAGGCCTGAAAACTGAGACATAATTCAAGATAAACTTTAAAATGAACTCAATTAACCTAAGGCGCATTTGAAACCTAACGATCACATCTAGAAGGTATAGGCTAGAGACGTGTTCCGATGTCTTTAAACCTTACATTTATCGTTAGCTTCGAAACTAGACAACACTAGTATAGATCTTTTCTCCCCATACCATCGAGTATATAATGGGAGACCACTCTAGGTTTCAATCCTTTATCCATAAGAAGATGAGTCTGCCGCCCTGTAAACATGATAAACCAAACACAACATTCAGGGAGATTGTCTGTCCGTACTTCTTGGTTCACTGGGAGGTGTTATCACTCAGGTTGTCCCTTGGCTCCTTAAGGGATACGACCGAGGTAACCACAAACCAATATTTGGGCTGTAGGTCCTAGCCTACCTACAATCAGAGAGTGCTCTCTCTTTATGATTTAACTTTGTTTTGGGTTGATTTTAGGCTAGTTATGGTGTACATGGGTTTTGTTTTGATTTTGGTGGGAAGGATGATGTTTTCAAGCAGAGTTGGGATGCATAGTGTGAGAAGTTCAAACCATTGGGCATGGAGTCATGGATTAGGGCTTGTTGTTGCATTTTCTTGGTCACAAGAGGAATACGGAGCAGGATAGCTACACATAGAACAATATCAGGATAAAGATGGAATGAAGGTCAGAGATGAAAGGCAACTAAGAATCTTTCATTAGCTAACAGAGAGGGAAGGTGGATGAAAGTTTGTCTAGGAGCAGTCAAGAATTCCTAAATAACAGTCATATCTGAAAGAAACGGGGTAAACATGATCCTTTAAGTATACATATTCATAACCATTTCTGAAGAAAACATATAGAAATAACAAGAACTGAGCATAGGGTGCAGTCAAGCAAAACCTAAGCTATTCTTCTTTCTTGCTATTTAGATGGTAATACAATGGTGGTGTAAACATAGTAGCACAGGAATTCCACAGTCACTCTTTGGCCATTAAATAACACAACAATCAGTTCTTCATCCAAAGCATTCCAACAGCCTTTGATTAGAGAGCTCTCAAAAATATACAGTGCAAGTCTCGAATGAGGATTATCAACCAACCAACCCTTTAAACAATGAATTAGGGTGGTTTATATAGAGAAAATATCCAAAAATATCTATTACAGCAGACCTTAAACAGCTCTGAGGGAAATGAGTTCTTTAACCTAATCTTGTCCTGAAGTTAATGCAAGAAGATATTTATTTGAGTTGCACTGGAGGCAGCTACATCAAAATGAGTTAATATGGTGTCCTTGGTGGCTCGGTGTAGTGAGGCGGTTCTGCTGCTTTTAGGTGGCTTTAATGTGCACTAATTTCGATCCGATGAGCTTTGAATGGCCTTTACTGCTTCTTTGACTTGGATGGAGGCCTTTAATGTTCACCTGCTTTGATATTGCCGATCTGATACTCTTTGCCGCTTCACTGATACTCTTTAATTGAATCTGGGCTTCATCTTTCCTCTGATACTCTTGAAACTGTCAAGTCGCCCCTTTTCTGCCCTTTCAAGGCAAAAATAACTGCTGCAAATGTTTTTCGTGGCCTCTAGAATGCTATCGGCGCTGGCCGATTGAATATGAACATACATGAAGAAATCCTGTTGCCTCCTGCGAATTTTTGGGTTTTGCAAGTAGCCAAGCCATGAGAAGCCTTCCATTTTGAGAATTTTTTTCTTAGCGATGCGCGACTAATCGTGCATCGAAAACTGCCTCATTTTCTCATTCCGGGCATCCTTTGCTGTGATTTTCGCCCTTCGCGCCTTTTTCGGTGATGACGTCAGCAGTGGGTCCCGGTACGGCAGGGTGATGTGGCACAAGATACGGTGGCGGGGTAGGGATGGAGGCAGATGCGGTGGCAGTGACACGTAGCAGTGGCGGGCTGACGCGGAGGTGACGTCAGGGGAGGAGAGATAGAAGGCGATTTGTGGTTTTATCGGACCGCCTTCTGTACGAGGGCAGTATGTGTCAGAGCCCTTCCGATGCAATGAAAGGCGGACACACGTCCTTTGTATGACGGCAAAACTGTCGTGCCATTGGATGCTAATTGTCGGACGTCGGGGCGGCTCCGAAATGCACCTGGGCCGTTGGATCTGGGCGGGTGGATCGGAGGGCCGACGGAGCGCGAAGCTGGCGGCAGGTTAATGCACGAGGCCCGTTGAATATTATATTGATTTATGTGCGGGGGGTTCAAACCTTTGAAAAGCAGGTTATTAATGCATTGGAAGGGGTCCGATTGCATGGAAGAGGGTTTTTATGCTTTGGAAGGGGTCCAAAAGCATAGGAAAATGGTTAAAGAAGCAAACTAAGGGTTCTTACTAAGTCTCAAATAAACTTAGTAATTCCCAAGCATTATTTATGGTTATATTTCAACCAGAGGGAGGGGATATGTATCTAAGGGGGATATTTAACATATTCTTAATAGGGGAAGGGGAAATAGATAGGGATTTACATAGTAAGTTAGAAATTAATATGAATTTTGATTAGAAAGCGCTAAGGATAGAAATCTTAGGCTACAAAGGGGAAATAGGACTTATAGAATGAATAAGAGTACTCCTAAGCAAAGCAAACCTTTACTTAGGCCAATGATATGACAAATGATGAAACTTAAGAGATAGCAAGCAGATCTTGACCTCTTTGGGGAGGTTAGTGAATGATTTGGGGAATAAGAAGAAGGGGGAGTTAGACATGCCTCACTTGAGCTCCTCCAAATGAAAAACTGCCTCATAATTGTGATCTGAATAGATATAACACTTGAAAACATGAAATGGATCACATAGCTTGATTCTGCAACCACAAAAACTACTTACCCAACCTACTTACCTAGCATTTTTTCTTCTTTTTGCATGGGTGCACTTAGACTTGCAGACCCTGATTATCCTCTTTTCTTTTGACTGCCCTCCTATCTAATTGTACCCTTATTTCTTCCAAGGGCCCAGATTAAGCAGTTGGGCTCCTTAATTTCTCTACCTAGCTAGTGATCTACCAAGCTTGAACTGTTTGGACAGATATTCATTCTCTATCTTCTAAAACAAGCAATTTAAAACTAGGGAAACCAAGATTACGCTGTTTGGCTTTCCCTTAACTGTAGAACTCTTCAAAAATGGTATGATTCTTCAAAATGGAACTTCATGGAAATATGGAACCTTGCAGCATGAAAATATGACATATTTGGCATGTAAAACAGTCAATCATGAAATATGAAACCTATTGCAATAGGAGGCTAATAGGAGGTATTCTGTAGTTCACGGTTGCCTGGTAATCCTTTTTACCTAGATCATCCAGAGTAGTCATTTGATCTTTTTGACTCATTAGACTTAAAAGATCAATCGAGCACTTGTCCTTTCAAGCTTGTTTCCAATCAAAAGTGATAGAGTCATCTTTGTTTCTTTCTCGACTCTTAAAACATGAAAGAGCACCGGTTTATTTATGCGTCTTAAAAATTGATTGCCCACAATCTTATAACATCTTGTTAGTCTTTCCTAGACCAAATCATGAGTTTTCCCTAAAGAACATTTTAAAGTCTTGAAATTTATCTCTCTTTTCCTGTTAACTAAGACAAGGTCAACGTGACTGAACCATTTGGTTCACCTAGTTCCTCTTCCTCTCCTCTGTCTGAAAGATTGTTTGAGGAGCCTTTTCCTGAATTACGAGAGTCAATTGAGGACTAAGGTGTTGAACTCAGAATTATTCTAAGCATTCAAACCTTGTCATCTCTTCCTATGCCTAATTTAGATATTGGGTAACCTGTTGATATTGGCTTGGAATCTTTGGACAATCCCGTCCAGACTCCTGAGAGTTCACCGACTACTGACGGTAAGCTTGGATTGGTTATATATCCTTCGAATCCTTTGTTCGACCCTGTTGTGATATTGCAACGTCTGTACAGTTCGTACGATCAGCCGGGTGTTCCTTTGGAATTATCTCCTCGTACATCTTTAGTCATTCGTTGTCATTTGTTCCCAGCTACGGAACCTGAAGGTGACACTCCAGTTACTTCTCCGGATCAATCCAAAGTTTCTATTCCACACAATGTCGAAGAGGAAGAACATAAATTTCCTCCTGAAGGTTTCCCCTATACAGGGAGCATTCCCATCAGTGTGTATCAGGATTTTCTGCCTAATTATGTGACTTTAACACAATTGGTCTCAGGTACACCTAGTGCCTCATCACTTTATCATAACCCTATTTGGGCGTCTAGCGCCATGCCTACTACAGGTCGTTCATTGCAAACCCGACCTCCAAATAGGCCGTTACCTCAGTCCTGGTGCATCCCACCGTTTCGATTCCTCTTGTCTCATCCGTCCTAGTCACCTGTTCGGTTCAATCGATGACCTAGAAGAATGTTATTGTCACTTCTTCGATCCCTCCAGTAAGTGGAAAAGTTGTGCCACCGCCTAGAGGGCAAAATCTGAGTATTTCTATGGTGTTAGGCACCACAAATGTGAGTAGCTCATAGGCTCACATGGTTGGCATGAACTAGTATTCTTCTGGCATTATCTAAAACCCTACTGGTCTTGCTGGATCAAGCAATGTCTAGTACCAATAGGTTCAAAATATCGTTGGTCCGTTTGGGTCAAGAAATTTCCAGTATCAGCAGCCTTATGAGGCTCAGGTTCAGTACCAAGCTCCTTACTTTCCATATGGTTCTCAAGGAATGGTCCATCCGCCTTACATCCTTCAGTCTGGGTAGTGAGTTCAGCCTGACCCATCCACTTTTCAGGGTGGCTATGGCCAGATTCAGTTTGGAATTTTTCAAGGAGCTGTTTAAGTACCCTTGCAACAACAAGGACAACCTCTACAACAACAAGGGTAATGTTTGTTGCAGCAAGGGCCATCCACGCAATAGTAGGGGCAGATGATACAGTAGCAAGGACAACTGCAACAACTGCAGGGGCAACCCTTGCAATAGTTGCAGCAAACCATGCAGCAACAAAATTAGTATGCTCTGTAAACCTCCCAACCATGTCTTCGTAGGGCCAACCTCTGCAGCCATAGGGACAACCTTTGCAGTCGCAAGGTAAATCCTTGCAGCAATAGAGCCAACCTAGGCAACACTAACCCTTATATACATATCAACAGGGTCAAGCCTTGCAAGGACAAGGCCAGGGTCAAGTGCTGCAGCAGCAGACCCAAAATCCTAATGTCCTAGGGCAACAGGTATGGAATCATTTTGTCCTAGGGAAACATGTACATAATCCTTTTGTCCAAGGGAAGCAAGCCCAAAATCCTTTTGTCCAAGGGTAACAAGTGTACAATCCTTATGTCCAAGGACAATAAGTACAAAATCCTCTTGTTAAGGGGCAACAACTTCAAAACTCGTATGTTCAGGGACAACAGGTGCAATATCCATATGTCCAAGGTCAAAATGCTCAACAACCTCTTAACCCGTATGTTTCTTATCAACAACCTATGATTGGACAGTGCCAAGGTGTTCAAGGTCAAAATCCTCCCTACGGCCAAGGTAAACTATAGTGGGGGCAAAATCAAATGCCATTCAGCCAAAACCCTCCACTATGGGGCCAAAATCCTTACCAGCAGGGATGGGCTCCTCCGGTTGGACCCACTTATCGAACTCTAATGCCTTTCAATACTTAATTGCCATTCTTGGCCACACTAAAGTTGCCAGATGTATCTCGAATCATGAATGATCCAATTCTTCATTCACCATAATGGCCTCCGGTTCCGTCCAAGATCCCGAGCGATTTTCCTAAGTTTGATGGGAAAGCAAAAGAAGATCCTCAAGCCCATGTGATGACATATCACCTCTGGTGCTCTTCAAATTCCTACATTGATAATTCTATTCATCTCTGTCTTTTCCAATAAACCCTCACAGGTGCTGCAGCCAAGTGGTACATCGATCTTCCTCGAAGTACTTACCATGACTCCAACTCTTTGGCCATGGCTTTCCTCACGCATTTCGAGTTGTCGGTTTGCTATGAAACTGACACCTATTTGCTCACATCGCTTAAGCAAGATACTACGACACACATATCCGATCACATCCATGAATGGAGATGTAGGCATTGCCTGATCAAATTTGAGATGTTGATCAGTTGCTCACTGAATGGTTTACCAAGTCATTCGTCGCTCCAATTGCTTGCGATATAACTATGGGTGGATGCGTTACCGAAGAATAAGCCATTGCTCATGCCTAGTACTTAGATCTCGTTTATTCTCAGTTTGGCACTTTGTATGAGTTATTACCCTATGCTCCGCAACCATCATCTGATCCCATGACATCGAAGCCATCGGCTACACCTCTTGTTGATGGAGTAATTGGTTCAGTGTCCGTGACCCCTGCCAAATCTTCTTCTAAATAGAAGTTGGTCTCGAACACTGCTTCCAATAGTTCCTCTCAGAATCCAACTAGCCCTGGTGAAACCTTCGAGGTTCATGCTGTCTAGTCTACCACAACGTACAAAGCTTCGAAAGGTAAGAAGAAAGGCAAAGGCAAGGGTAAAGTCGATGCGCCAAAACAGGGTCCTCCTAAGTCGTCTGTTGATGACTCTTCACAATGGAAGCCTAAGTATTCATGCCTCATTTGCGAGGAGGATCACTATGCTAAGGATTGTCCCCGACGGTCCGAAGTTTGTTGTTTACTCAAAGGGACTCCAACTGTCCTGAAAGAGCCATTTCCATCTCAGCAAACTCAAATAGTAGACCAACCTCAATCATCTACTTCCTCAGGATCTCAAGTGTTCATGATGAGTACGCCTATTAATGTGGCTACTAGATCAAAATATTATCAAACTCCTGCTTCGACAGCTGGGAAAGAGAAAGAGGCCACCCCTTCTTCTTCTGCCCCGAGTTCTGGCCCTCTTCATATCGAGCGCCCTAACCCTGATTCTGCCATTCGACCTCCCTCTCAAGGTGTGCTAAGGAAGTCCTTGTACAATCCCAACACTCGAGCCACTCAGCACTATAATATTGTTGAGGATTTGGCTCAGGCGCCATCAACTATGTCGGCTCTCGAGGTACTCCAAAGTTGTTCGTATCAGCGGAAATCCTTGCTGCCAGCTATTGGGGGTATTGATCCTACCGATTCCAATTTAATATGTTTTGATCTAGAGAACCACGTTCCACTCCTGCCTCATCAGATTTCCTTTCTCATTCGGGTAAACATCATTGAGAAAACCATTCATAGGACTGTCATTGATGAAGGTTCTTTTACCTGCATCATGTCGATCGCTTGCTGGAAGGTGATTAGTTCTCCTACATTGAACCAATCCCCACACACTTTGGAAGGTTTCAATGGACATGATTCGCGACCCTTCGGTGTCTTACCGAACCTTGCCATTACTTTGGAGGGCAAGATAGTACATATCAAGGTAGAGATTGTTGACGCTAATCTCAATTATAATATTCTACTCGGATGGAGCTGGACCCATGCCATGCATGCTATAGCCTCCTCCCTATTCCATGTGATTCGTTTTCCCCATCAAGGGAAGCTCATCATAGTCGACCAACTGTCCCTCTTTTCCTCTCCCTCCTCAGATGGCAATGTTCCGTATCTCAAGCACACTGGTGCTCCTTATGAGAGTGTGAGGGCAGGTCTTTTTAAATATTTTTCCTTGATGGGAATTTTTCCGCTCCCACCTCCTCATGTTGCCTCTGTCAACATGATCTCGGTCAAATCTAATCCTTGGGTGATACCTTCACCAGATCTTGTTGATACCTGGGGCGAGGTTATGCCACTTAGTCCTGCCGAAATCAATTACATGGAAATTGTTTCGTCCTCAAGTTTCATATCCTCTGATTCTATTGTTTTGAAGACTTCCCTCAATAGGTATTCTCAAACCCCCTGGCTTGGTGCTTCAGAATATCTTGATCCCTTAGTCGAGACTTTTCTTGCTCATGAGAGTATCATGGAAGTAATGTGTCTAGCGGAACCACCTTGGAACGATACTCATCATCGTTCCTCGTTCTTGCTTAGCCCGACAATCATGTCTATATTTTTTAAGAGGTTCTCTTCTCTGTTTCCTATTGACATGTTAGTTTCACCTACCATTGTCAAACTCTTTCAAATGAGGACACCTTTATCTCTTCATGGATTTAGGATTTTTCTCCCTCCCTGAGTTTTTATCGATTTCCCATTATTGCAATGGGGTTTCCATCTGACTCGTAACCCTCCCTCGCCCAGGGAAGCATGGGGGCAACAACTTATATGAGTTCTACTTTATTATTTGGCCGAGTCAATGCTTACTCATCATGTCAACGGTAAAACTCCAATGTTCATCTATGTTGATTGATTACCCAAGTCTGGGTATGGACTCGCTCAAAAAGTGCTATGCTTGGGTCATCTTGCATGGTTACTTATGTACATTAGTGTGTCATTCATTTTTGTGCAGTGTGGTTTGGTGTGTTAGTTTTCAAACAACTTTCCTGTTTACTATGTTTTCCCTACTTTGCAGATGTCTGTGACTCCTCACATCAATTTCACTGATGGTGCTTTCCATAGTACCTGGAATCTATCCTTCGCGACATGGGCCATTTATGACCCCCATGGTGAGTTGATTGATCTTCAAGGTATTTTTTTAGGTTGCGCAACTAATAATATTACTGAATACAGTGCAGTCATCGAATTGTTGTAAGAAGCCATTGCTCTTGAAATTCAAGTCATAGCTTGTTGTCCTTCAACTCAATGGGCAATATTCCATCAGAAACCCTCAGATATTGAGAAGGTATCTACATATTCATCTACTGGAAAGAAATTTTGATTACATTACATATCATCATATTCCTAGACGTATGAATACATTGACATATGCATTAGCTAATTATTTGTTGGATAGACATTTACGAAACATGTGAAAAGCCAAAACAAATCATTTGTACCATAGTAAGCAAGAAAATACAACATATCTATATATATATATATATATATATATATATATATGGTGATAATGTTTGATACATCAAAACCCCAAAAAATAATATGTGTGTTCAAATAACATTGGTGGCTCACAGGCCTCATATATCTGTGGCACGCAGGCCTAAAAAATGTAAATGTCAGACCTAGGAACTAATCAGCCTGGTGATCATGATAGCATGAAACTGCTCATGCAACATGAGTCAACAATCGATAGATCCGTTATGATACTCCCACCGTATGCCTCTGGTACTGGCGCGGGATGTCTCCCACCTGGGCATACTCTGGGATACCACAAGTCAACCCCTCAAGGCTCCTTGTGATCTCCTCCTCGTTGTCACTCCCCTCCTGATAAGGAGCAACCTCAAAATCGCAAGCAACGTGGCTGGCTATCAGGGACATCTCGGCAGGACACTTTGGTCTAACATCTGCATTGATAAAACACAATGTTATAAACACATATATATAAAAAACAATCACAAAATTAAAAATTTATTTTTTACCTTCGTCGTCGAAATCCTCTCCATCTAGCAGTGGCATGTCCAGATATCTACGGAAGTTGGTACCGTTGTATGGCCAGTCCTTCACTATGATCAACTGTCATCATAGCCATGAAAAGAAGCTGGGTTTGTAGGACATATGCTGCCCCCTAGTGATCCTCAGTATCAAATGACTCCAATGGGCCATTCGTGGGTCTCGTGGCATCGACGAATCTACTCAATCAGCTGGGACTGGAACAACGACACCTGTTCCAAGAAAAAGGTCACTAGTATAGATTCAAAATTTCTTCAGATTCCCCGCCTTAGCTTTTGTCAGCTGGCATTTTATGTTGATATTCATGGCTTTCACCCAATTGAAGATCGTCTGTGTTGTGTAATCAATAGCGTATAGAAATTTCGACTTGTTGGTCTCGTGCACTGCTTGGGACCCCGCCACTCTGTTGATAGTCAACAGTAGCACTCTTAGTGTCAGATCTTGCACAATGGCAATCTCAATCTTGCCGCTCTTGGATTTGAGGGCTTCATGGAAATGTTCGGCAAGTAGCATGGATATTCTTGCCCCAATCGGTCGTGACCCATATAGGTTGACTGGTTCCCCTCTTTGGGACAATCTTGTGATGAAATATATGTCCGAAGTTTCTAACTCTAGCTCCTGGTCACTAATGATGAATATATCCCGATTTATGTCCCAGAGACTAATTAGTTGAAGTAGCTCAGGTTGAGCCCACATCCCTGGTGTGAGAAAGAACTAGAGGATCCCATAGTTCCTCAAAGCATTCAGGCAATTTGGATCATTCAGTGCGTGAGTGTCCACATCTTCGTGCTCACGTTCTTTCTAGTCTACCACTTTGGATGATTCTTTCCTGCAAAAACCATGTATTCAAGTCAACAATCATTTTTGGCAAATAGAATTTGGATTCAAACGGTGGATTTGAGAGGAAAATGGTTTTTTCCTTGTTCATGGCACCGATGCGCCTGTTTTAAAAACAGTTGCGCCAACAACACGGTTGGGTTTTTTAATTACCCTCGACCGGCACGATTCCATGTCGACCGAAGGCGAGTTTTTTTTGCCAAAACCTCCCTCAAAAATCCAAAAAATGGATGAAAACAAGAATAAATAGTATGGAAATGGAGCTTAGTGCCTTCGCTCTTACCTGCAGCTAGTGGCTCGGCAATTGACCTCCCGAATCTCCTGAAATCTTCTCCGAAAAAATTAGGGAAAAAGTGGGTGAAAAGTTTTCACAACAAGGTAAAATGTTAAATGGTAATTTTTTTTTACTTTTCCCTCCTTTTATTCATTTTTTCATGAAATATTAGGGTTTTAAAAATATTTTGACCTATGTTGCCTCAAGAATTTGATAATGCACTTTACCTTTTTGCGCAACAACAGGTGATGGATGTTTGACGATGATTCTGAGTCATGTTTCAGCTCTTTTCTCGACTCGTAAAACTCAAATGAAAATATTTCCGAGTTTTTCCCTTTTGACTCGTAAAAGAGAATAAAATTGGGGGTCCACTTTCAAACTCTTTTCCGACCATTTAAACACGAGAATATAACCGAGCCCTTGTCATTTTGAACTTGTTAGCGGATGCGAAACGTCATGCGCCTAGTATATGTTTACCCCTTTTTTCAGGCTGGGATGCACTATTTACGAAAAAGGTACTCCTTGACTTGAATGGTCAAGCGGTTCTCTCAAGTATCGTTTTCTACCTTTTCGGGCTCGAGAATGTACGAAAAGGGACCATGTGGAGTTTTCTTTTCTGTGTTTTTTTCAAACTCTCTAAACATGAAAAAGATACCGAGTTACACCTTTGTTGGACTTTTTAAAATATTAAACGACATCGGATTCGTCACCATGACGAACATGAGATTCTCCTTCCTAGGGCTTGTTAAACATACTAGGTTGGATTCATCCGAAGGATGAACATACACTGCAAGCATATGATATCCCCTTCAAGCTTGCGATTAAAAAATAATTGGGGTACCTGCCAGGAATGGTGGGGGAAAATCTAGAAATCTAATCAGTTGTGTCGGTAGCTCACTCTTGAACATGACACTTTCTGCTTCGTGTCGGGATGGGATATCCTCCTTTTTATTGTTGACCTTCTTGGGTTGGGCCGTTCATTTTTGCCTTCCATTTGATCTTTGCCACATCATCATGACCACCGATCCTATGGATCCAAAAGCTGCCAAACTTCTAGTTGTGTCACCGATATGTTTAAAGAGTTATCCTTCTGCAGTTACACTTACCTCTGATTCTCTGTATCATCCAAAATGATTTTTCATCCCTTTGTCTCGTGTCAATGATGTGGGATACATTATGGCCCTCATTCGATAAAGTCACTTCCTGTCGACTTCAGCTCATTATCCGGGAAGTTGACCGAGAGAATCCCTTATGGTACCTTAGAGCTTGCATGCCCTCATGGCAAGTCCTTCGCACTCAACGACATGTTCACATCATTGGATTTCGATTTAGTGATTTTACAGGTGTTCGACTGCAGTTCCCTTACTCACATTCCGTGAATTGTGTTGAAAGTACCTTGAGGACCATTGTCATTATTGGTGGTTTCGCTCGCGCTTGTTAACATTTTACATCATCGACTGGTAATCAATTGATTTTCTAGCATGTTCGATGTCAACACATATATTCACATGTTAGAATTTGTACTTTGATCGGGTCATGTTGGAGCGCAAGACCTGGGCTCAGATTTCAAAAGTCCAAGTTGCAAGGCGATGTGACATGATTATGTTGATATACATGTCTCTCTCAGATGGATGGCTATGACCATACCATGAGTTATCATAAGTGATCCTTCTCATTATTGGATGGCTGCGACCATACCTTGGTTTCAATGTGATCCTCTTTATCGGATGGTTGTGCCCATGCCTGGATCCATTTACATGATCATTCCTTGGATGGCTGCGTCCATACCATGATTCGTGTATCATTTAATAGAGTTTTTAGTTATGTATATGTATTTGTACTTGCTTGGAGGTTTTCCAACGACAGACTTTGGTTCCCCGCATTGATTCATAAAGCATTTCATCCATCACTCTAGTTCAGCCTTCACGCTTTAGGGGGCATCTATTACACAACATTTTGTCACTGTCCTTGTACTCCCCATTCCATGATCCCGGAGGACCTCTACAGTGAACTCTACATGCTTCCCCTTCATGAAGAAACTCCCAGTGTGTCCCTCTTCATGAGCAAAACAATTCCCTTTTGCATCATTTCCCAAAAATCTTTTGTTTCTCCCGTTTACAAGACTAGCGCTAATGACCCTTGTCCTCCTCACACAAATATGCAGGGATTAACACTATCCCTATTGTTGACCGAAGCAGTTGATCTTTGTTTCAGTAGCGCCGATCCTCTTTTGTAAAGTTTTTTAAATAAGGAGCCGAAGCTTCCAACTCTAGAAGCTTCGTAACGGAAGTCTCGTAAATGGTTGAGCCGGATGGAGTCGAGGATGTTAGTTTGGGCTCCTTTCCCCTATAAGGATGGAACTACCTCAAGAGATAAGACCTTCTCCCATGAGAATAGGAATAATATCCCATCCATTCATGCTATATAAACCTCCATTTTTCCCAAGCACAAGCTAGTGTTAGTGTTGGTGTGCTAGTGCTAATTAAGTTTGGAGTAAACAACAAGCTATTCATAGTTGTAGCTCTCTAGTTGTGTGTGAGGGAGAAGTGTGAATTTGGTTTAGTGTGAAGCCTAAAGGGAAGAGCCTTAAAACTATCATTGTTGAGGCCATCATGGAATGCTAATGGAAGTGTGTGGGAACCTGGTTTTGTCGGAGGAGAACAACAACGTCAAGACAATGGTTGTAATCTCTTCTTGATTTAATATATATGCAACTATTGATTGATTTCCTACATAATGTGTCATCTCACATGTTTATGGATTAATGTTTCTTGACTTGTTAAGTAGGTTGAATTACAATTTGTCTATTATCACGATTGTTGTTTGCTGTTGTTTACTTGTTTCAGGTGTTCAAAGAAGGAAACAGGAGATAGTTGGAGTGAGCAAGCAAGGTCATCACCAAACGGGATAAGTGTACTAAGAGGTAGGCCCTATTAATTGGTTCTAACCTAAGGAAATCTTCCATAGAATGTCTTGTTAGTGGCTAGACCTGCTATTGGGCTAGAGGAATTGTTTTTGTCCGCACTTATAATTTTACTTCAGCACAGGGATAGAGGGAAACCTTTCCTTAATCGATGTTCAACTCTAAAAAAAAGAGAAGAAGATCCATTTATGAGGATTGCGAAGGATGCTGAGCAGACGTAGCTCATAATATAGTTGATGAAGTTTATTCTCAAGCCAATGTGGGTGAGAAGAAGATGAATGTATAATCAACTGACATGGTCCAAAGCTTTGGAGAGATCAATTTTAAGGATGGATCCTTTCAACCATCACTGTTTGAGACTATGGAGGCCTTCTTGGGCCACTCCAATGGCCTCATGAATTTGTCCTTTCATAAATGAAAACTGTTCCTCAGAGATGGTTTTGGAAATAATGGGTTTGAGCTAAAGAGTTATGTTTTTAGCTACAATTTTTTAAATGCAACTACAAAACGAGGTATGGTGGAAATCATCAAAATATGAGGGGTCATCAAATTGAGAATTAGGGAAAGGAAAATGGAGTTGAAGGAGGTGTCATGCGGAAAGAGTCAATTTTGCGGACAAAACCGACCTCCCTAGAAGCTAAGGCTTTCTAGTGACAAACAAGACAAATAAACACTACCTTTCTCTAAATATGCATTTAGAATACAAGTAATCAGGTGATAATAACATACCTTTAGTCCAACGCTTTGTAGTAGTCCAGCCTCGCCGATCCGGATGAGCTCCTCCTTCTCTTCGAAACCTGCATTCACTAACAAGCCAAAAGATTACATAGCACTTGATAAACTTATAAAATAACACATATTCATCATACAGACCAAGGAGTATATGAAACAAATCATGAATAACAATCTGTTGAGAAAAATGAGTTTATTTGCATTAAGTGGAAACAAAAGAAACCATTACAACCTGAGCCTTGGTGTTGTGCAGGTCCCTCCTAGGGTTCAGCAAGAGTTTTCCTTTACTTTGATCAGCTCACCCACTTCCAAATAAGACTAGGAAAGGATGGGAATCTCTCCTCTCAAGCTCTATAAGGGAGTCCTAATTCCAGCAGCATCTACCCTTAGGAATGTTCAGCTTTCAACCTCCCCTCCCTCTAGCCCAATGCCTGTATTTATAGTGCTCTAGAGGAAGTTAATAAGGTCCACCATCAATGGGATAAGCCCCTCTTTGAATGGGATAGCTCCCCTCTTGATGGGATAAGTTCCTCTTTCATAGGGATACATGAACCATCTGGAGGCGCTCAATACACGTCAAACAAGATTCTAGAATGCTCTAGAAATGACCACAAGTAACTTTTTTGAAGTGAAACTTGCGCCTTTTGACCTTTACAGGAGTACGCACCCACCCCTTTACAGACAGAGCGTACAAGTACGCAGGTATTGTGAACTTGGGGTGCGTACACACAGGTAAGGCTAAGAGAAACTGCGTACCCAAAGATATATAGATTTTTAAAGACTTTCTCTCTTTCTTGGAGTTTGACATGAAGAGCAGAGGTATGTGACTTTCCAAGGAGGATAGTATGACAGTTGATGGAGCCATACTAACTGCAAATAGTCATGGTGACAAATTTTAGTGTAACAGATTGCCCCCTAAAGTGCGAAGCCTATAGTAGATTAGGGTTTCATATCATCTAGGAAGGGTGAAGTACTTTATCATTTCAAGGATTATCTTGTGGAGAGCCCAGTCAGAACCTGCAAATATTCAACACAAAATACAAATATAAGATCATATCATCGCTGAGGTAGGCATTCCCATACTCAGATTGAAAACTTTAACTAAGAAACTAACTACTGCTCTGATACATGAATGATTTTGTAGTACATCATAATCATAGACTCTTGTAGACACAGTATGGACGCAGCCATCTGTTTATGATTAGTCTACTGTATAATGAATACAAAACTCCTCGCAACCTGGATGGTGGAAACTAGATCCAGGGTCTTCATTTCTACTTCCCGAACAGGTACGATTCTATCCATGCGAATAAATGAGTTGATGTCGAACATGGTAGAAACCACTTGATTACCAGTCAATGACGTAAACTATTAACAAGTGTGAAAGAGACCACCAGTGATGTCAATGGTTCTCAAAATACCCAGTACCATCCATGAGATGTGAATAAATGAGTTGATGTCGAACATTTCACGGAATCCTTCGATCGAAATTCAATGATGTAAACCATCGTCAAAGGCGAGAAACCTGCCATTGATGCATGCAGATTTCAAGGTACTGATGATTTATAGGTCATCTTTCTAGATAATGTGCTGATGTCGATAGAAAGCGACCCGTTGCAGGCAAGCCCACAACACGAAATCATAGATCAAGCTGAAGAAATGTAGCTGTAAGGACTGACTCAGGGATGGTCAAGATGGATGACGGGTATTTTACAGATGAATGGTTTATTTGCAGTGACCTCTTGAACACATAACGACACAATAGATGGCTTGGTGACATTTGACCCAAAGTTAATACCCGGCTGAAGACTTTCAATGTGGTTTGATCAACTGTGAGGCAAAGGATTTCCCAACCCAGGTGAATGAAAAGTGTCGTGTTCAAGAGTGGTGATCAGGCTTCTTCTGAGACAAAGGATAACAAATAGGCTCATTTTTCTCTCTTTTCCCCCACGATTTCTGGCAAGTACCTCTTTAGTTTTTACAAGCTTGAGGAGGATAACATGTGCTTGATTATAAGCTCATCCTTCAGATGAGTCCAACTTAGTTTTGATTCAAACCCTAAGAAGGAGTGGTCCGTTCTTGTTTGTAATCGAACAGGTCCTTTACTGTGAAATTTTAACGAGTCCAGTATAGGAGAAACTCGGCGTTTTTCAATTTTAGAGAGTCTGAAAAAACTTAAGAAGACTCCAGGGTTGAACTTTTTCGTAAATTTGTGTCTCCCAAGCCCGAAAAAGTATAAAATAATACTTGAGAGAACCGCTTGATCTTGCGACCAAGGAGTACTTTCATGATTAGTGTCTTTGACCTGAAAAGTAAAAAGCGATCAAGGACACGTCGTTTTATTTCCAATATCGAATTTGAAACGACAAAAATCCGGCAATCTTTTCCTGTTTTTACGGTCAGAAAAGGGCTATAAGAGGACCGTCTTTTAATTCCGTTTTAACGAGTGTAAAAGAAACGCTCAACAATCTTTTCATGTTTTAGGAGTCAGAAAAGGGCTTAAAAGATGACTCTGATGTTTTTGTTTGTGAAAAATGACATTTTCCCTGAAAATCCTTTTATCCTGCGCAAAAACCAACACATTACTCATACCTGTTTAAAGATAGATAAAAATACTTTGAAAAATACCTTTTCATGGTGGAAAATAAACAAATTTGACATTTATTTACTCAAAAAACCTATAAAAAGGGCTTTTACCATTTTACTGTTGAGGAGAGAAAAAGGGCTTTTGGCAAGAAACTTCCCGTGGACACTGCGGAGAATCCGACCGTCGAAATCAAACGCCATCTCATCAGGTATTCTACAACATCCTCCCTTGCATTTCCATCCGTTTAGAATTTGTTTTTAAGCTTTAGTTTCATTTTTTGGAGGCCTTGGGGGTTTCAAGGTCCACTTTTCGGGGTACGCAGGTGCCCCATGGGTGACCTACGTACCCCGACATTTTCTCAGTTGGGAAAATGCCGGGCGTACGCAGCTTGCCTTAAGAGAACCTGCGTACATACGCCCTGTCTCTAAAGGCGGGCTGCGTACACCGCGGAATGGATTTTGAAACTCCCATTTCTCCAAAATGAACCAAAAACTTTTAATTTTATGGACTCTAACAGATGTTTTATGGTGTGTAGATTTCCCACCATGCTTGATTGGCGCGATAGAGAACACGAAGATGTTGATTTGGCCGCGATTAATCACCAACCTTGCATTGATGCTTTGAAGGCATGCGGTCTTTACAAATACTTGGCCATACCTGGCATGAGGGCCCAGGTCCGCTTTCTAGAGTGGCTGGTTGAAAGGTGGAACGTTCAGGATCAGTGCTTTTACATTGGAGGGCACCAGCTCGAGATAGAGCCCTTAGATATTTACTTTCTCACTGGTTTGCCCAAGAGGGGCGAACAATTGACTCTGTCCGGGACTAGGCCGGGTGGCCAGTCCATTTCTAGTCTCTGACTAGAGTGGTGCAATAATCAAAACCAGGATAAGGGGATAGAAATCAAAAAGATATCCCGACCTGAACTTATGGTAATTGCCTTTACAGTTACCAGACTTTGCGGGGCTGCTGTTTTGCACATTGCCACTGGATCCCAGATGCGGATGGCGATTGATTGCTATCGGGGCACCATTTTCAACTGGTGCGATGCTGTGTTGGCCAACTTAAAGGGTCAACTGACTAGGACCAAAAACGGACAGCTGAAGACTTTTGGTTATGGGCCTTTAGTTGTGAGTTTTTCCCTAGAGAGGGTTCCGATGCTGATCCCACAGCAGCTCACTGTTGAGGTTAGGCCTCCCCGAGAGCCTAAGTTGATGCGATGGGTTGCGGTGATGGCCCGTCATCCTGACGAGGGCACGGAGGTTGTCCGATTTAGACCGGAGTATTTTCACTGGTTGGAGAACCAGGTCTTCTCGATATAGGATTTTCCGTATGCCAGAGTTGATTTTCGTGGAGATCCGGACATGATTCTTCCACCGGGAGAAAAGTGGGATGACATAGGTACTTCATTTTTCACAAGTTTTTAAATTATCTATTTTTTTGTTTTTATATCGTCTCAAAACTGACAGTGACAATTTTCAAAATGCAGATGTAGGCCCACAGCGTCCGGCCAATCTTCGGCCTTTCGAGAGGAGAGTACCAGTTGCACCGGCACCGGCCCCACAGGACGCGGCCGTAGAGACCTTAGCTAAGTTGGAACAAGACCTAGAGCGTCTTACGGCAGACATACCAGAGACGACTATAGATGATATTCCTATCAGACTTCAGCGCTATGTGGTCGCAGTCCCAGGACCTTTTAGGAGGTTCTTGTGTAGGGTAGCCCGTGCAGTGGTGTCGTATAGAGAGCACCACCAGTGATTGGATGGTCACTTTTGTAGACACATGTGACATTTTATTTTTTTGTACTTATCATTTTTGCCGATCATAAGGTGTTTTTCAACCTATGATCAAAGACGATGTATTTTTGACACACTCCTATCTATATATATCATTATTACCGGCTTATTTTGTTAAACATGTGTGATGAAATGTTTTTAAATTTACATGTATGATTATCGCAAATGTCTGTCTAACATTCGAGAAACAATTGCATCTGCCAATGTATTTAAAGACCTTGGAATATGCTGATATTCAATGTAATCAAATTCACGTTCCAAGAGGCGCACTCTCAAAAATAACCTTAATAATACTGGATTTCTAATGGCATAAACTCTATTAAGCTGTAATACAACGAGTTCAGAATCTAACCTCACTATCAAACTCCGAATCCCAAACGAAATAGATTCAGACAATAATTCAATCACTGCACTGTATTCTGCAATGTTGTTTGTTGTTTGACCGAGGCTCACCCCATGCATAGGGCGAATAGATAACCCAAGCTGCGGAAGAGATATTCCGTGTACTACAACAAGCACCATCAGCGAATCCAATGTATGTTTGGAGAGGCGTCGACATCTGCAATATCAAGAGTAAAACCAAGATAAGCCAGAATAACGACGAAAAACACACTCTCTAAGCTAAGCACACTGTTTATACTAACAAACACACCAGCTAGAAAGAAAAAACTAACCTAACTAAATCTCCATACCCATTATTTAAGCATAATACCTCTTTAGGTAAAGTCCATTTCTGGGTTTACCCAAAGAGTCCCCGTCAAAATCTACCAGCTCATAGGCCCCTTTTGCGAGCTTTCGCTTAACAATGTAGGGCCCATGCCACATAGGAACGAATTTTCCAGCACCTAATTTATCGTTAGCTTGATCATATAATAGCACTAGGTCTCCTTCCGAAAAATTTCGAGGAGTCACATTTCGATCATACTGAGCTTTCATACGTTTTGCGTGAGTCTCGATTGCCAATGCAACGTCACGTCGAGTCTCATCTAATTGAGCTAAGTATAATAAACGCTTCTCCTCTTCGGAAGTAGTTGGAAGTAATTCGACAGCCATTTGAAGTGACGGGATTTCGCATTCAATGGGCAGCACTGCTTCCAAACCATAAACTAGTTGGAAAGGAGTGAACCCTGTTGATGTTTTCACTGAGGTTCGGTACGCCCAAAGCGCGGAAAATAACATGTTGTGCCAATTCGACCGATGAATACCAATGATTCGTCGGATCATGATAACTAAAACTTTGTTGATGGACTCAACCAGGCCATTGGCTTGTGGATAATAAGGAGTTGAATTATCGTGACGCAAACCAAGCTGGCCTGTAAGTTCTGTCATCATAACGTTTCGAAAATGGCGCCCATGGTCAGTGATTATCACTTGTGGGACACCAAACCTAGCAATAATGTGATTGAATACGAAAATTGCAGCTGTCTTGCCATCTGCCTCGAATGTAGGCATCACCTCGGCCCACTTAGTAAAATAATCAACCGCAAGGATGATATACGCATGCCCCCTGGCCGAGTGAGGGTTACATGTAATAAAATCGATACCCCATTTGGCAAAAGGACCAATGGCAATTATAGGGTGGAGAGGAGCAGGTGGTGCGCGCATCTTGCGATCAAACACTTGACAGTTGTGGCATTTCCGGACCGCAATAATGCGGTCTTTAAATAAGGACGGCCAGAAATAGCCAGCGCACAATATCTTTTGGGCTGTGGCATACCCAGACATATGACTGCCACATGCTCCAGAGTGACAGTCATTCAAAACCCTTTCAGCTTCCTCGTGAGTTAAGCAATGACGAAAAACCAAGTCTGCCCCACGGCCATAAAGAGTATCTCCAATAATTTTGTACTGTTGGGACTGGAATCGAATTTTCCGACGTTCCGACTTTGAAACTTCGGGCCGAAAGGATTGGGTTTGAAGATAGATGATTATATCCCCATACCACGGATCTAAAGTGCTGATGAGAAACAAAGATTCGTCCGCAATGGGTTCCTCTGCCACAGTTTCTGTGTCAGCACGCGGGAAGTCACACATTAACTCTGCAAAAACTAAAGATTTCTTAGACTTAGATTTTTCAAACTCCAAGTCGAACTCTTGCAGGATAACGATCCATTTAGAGTACTTTCCCCCTAGCAATTGTTTAGTCAAAATGTAGATCATATGGTTGCAATCCGAAATGACTGTAGTTTTACGGAGAAGAATGTAGTGACAAAAACGTTGGACAGCTTGAACGGCTGCCAAGGCCAATTTCTCCACATGTGAATATTTGAGCTCAGTGGGATTTAACGTCCGACTAAGGTAATAGATCACATGTTCCGTTCCGAATTCGTCTTCCTGGACTAAGACCATTCCAATGGTGGAATGAGCGGCGGCGAGGTACAAAAAGTAATCCTGGTTGTAGTTGGGAGGATGCAGCAACGGTGCATGGGTCAACGGGTGCTTGAGTGCATCAAAAGATTTCTAAGCAATCTCATCCCAAGAGAATTGAGCATTTTGTTTCAACAACCGGGTAAAACCTTTGGTAATCTCGGCGTAGTTAGGAATGAATCGGCGTAAAAAGTTTGCTTTCCCCTGCAAACTTTGGAGTTGGCGAAGACTCGAAGGAGGAGGCAATTTGATGATAGCTTCTACCTTCGAGGGATCGACGCGGATGCCGGCTTTTGAAACTACAAATCCCAGCAATCGTCCCACTTCTATACAGAAGACACATTTGTGTGGGTTCAACCGTATACGATAATGCCTACACCTCATAAAAATTGCTCGTAAATGGACAAGGTGATCAGCTCGATGCAAGGAGTGAGCGGGCAAATCATCGAGATACGGTTGCACAATGTGTTTGATGTCATGAAATGCATAAGACATCGCCCTTTGAAAAGTGGCTTCGGCATTCTTAAGCCCAAAAGGTAATTTGCAATAATCAAATGTCCCCCATGGACAAATGAAAACCGTTTTTGGGTGATCGGCAGGTAGAATATTGATTTGGTTGTAACCGGAAAAACCGTCCATAAAGGAAAATATTTCACTGCCGGCACAATCATCAATTATTTGATCGATATAGTTGTCTTTGGGACAAGCACGATTGATATCCTTATAGTCGATACATATTCTTATTGTTCCCTGTTTTTTGTTAACCGGAACAATATTCGATACCCAATCTGTTAACGGGATCGGATAAATGAAACCTGCTTTCAACAGCTTCTCAAATTCTGCTTTAATTGCAGCCGCTTTTCATGGGTGAATCTGACGCAAACGTTGCCGGACGGGTTTAGCATCCGGGTAAGTCTTGATCTCATGGACAACAATTGCGAGATCAATTCCTGGCATTTCGTCATAGGACCAGGCAAACACGTCGCAGAATTCTTGAAATAGGGCCTTGTATGTCTGAATTTCGTCATCTGAACATGAGGCACCTATATGAATGTGCTCAACAATTCCGGCCTTGACTGAAATGTCAATGGGAATAGTACGAGAAATGTTTCCCAAATTCAGCTCTGAATCAGGATGTTTCATTGGACTCTGAGCTTCTTTGACATATTCAGCTGTAAAGATTGATGAGAAATCGTTTTCAAAACGATCATCCTCAGGTAAAAACGAAGATCTATGATGGAGATCTTCCCATGGTAAATCGTCTACGCACAGGACTTCACAAAGTTGTTCGTCAGATGACACAACTTCGGGAAACGTTATTAACTCCGAGGTTGACGCGAAAAGGGATTCCTCATGGACCACATTCATTTGGTCGATTTTGGTTGAACTCGGGTTGGTAAAAGACTGCACGGCTTCATAGGCAATTTCATATGGACTCAAAGGCATTGCATCACCAAATAAGTCTATCTCAGATTCAGAAGGAACGATCCAATGATCGTCATAAACAATGGTGTCTGAAGTAATCATATGAATAGATGCAAACGAAGACACGGCGTTGATTGGAGGAAAAGGAAAAGTTCCCAGTAAACCGACATCCTTAACTAATCCTACGCCAACATCCTTGTAAGGGATAGTCGTTTTACCGACATGCTGGATACTCTCTGAAGAGGCTGGGTCGAATGAAAAGTAAGCCAGCTGGTCTATGGTTACAATCTTGCCATTGTGTGGAAACTTTATTACTCTGAAGACCGATGAAATGAACGCTGTCATAGCGTAAGACCAACTTCGACCCAAGAGAAGGTTGTAGTCTAGAGGGGCATCAACCACCTCCACATCCAAACTAACGGTTTTTCCTTCAACCCCCATAGGCAAATCCTGTAGAATGCCAAACGGATGGAACCCACGGCCATCAAAGGCCTTAAGAATTGTCGGGGATTGATTTAGTGAAGGAGAACCAAGCGATCTCCAGCACTGTATGGACATAATACACGTGGAAGCTCCCTCATCAATTATAGTCCGATGAATAGGCCTGTTTTTGACTATCACTGGGATCTGGAAAGCCATATGATGAGGCAAACGCGGTGTACTATTTTCTAGATCAAAGATTATTAGGTTCGGGTCCTGAACATCAACAGCTCCTATAGCCGACAAAAGTAATTTTCGCTGTGCTAGGCATGATTGCAGCACTTCTAAAGCCGACATTGCTGAGGGTGAAACAGCTAAATCCTCAACAATGTTGTAATTCTGGGCCGCTCTCGCATGTGGATTGAAAGCAGACCTTCGAAGTACACCCTTGGCGGGCGGTTTGATTACTAAGTCAGGGTTAGGTTTCTCGATCTGTAGTGGATCGGAACCGGGAGCTGAGGTTGATGGATTTGAATGAGAAGATTCTGCTTCTTTCGATCCATCAACAAGACTTTTACTACCATAATCTTGCGATCGAGTCGCAATCCTTACATGAGACATCATCAATATGGGTTCTTCACTGGCACTCGAGGAAGAACCTATCATCTTACTCTCCTGCTTTGGAAATGGATCTTTCAAAACAGGAGGAGTTGGGGAACCCTTGACGATTTTCACAACCTCGGCCCGATGAGGGCAATCTCTTGTAAAATGATCCTCTTCACAAATAAGACAAGGATATCGAGGTTTGCGCTTTTCGTCATTGGTTTCTGACTTTTCTGTTTTCTCCTTTGGAGTCTTATCTGCTTTATTCTTCTTCTTGCCTTTCTTTTTCCCACCGTTTTTTGATTTAGCCGTAGATGACTCTATAGCGTGAATATCAGTGGAAACTTCAGGAGAAGATTCTCTTGTCAGGGAGTCTGGTAAGGTTATAATGGGCGAAGAATTCTTTGAAGACTTCTTCTTGCTTTTAGTATTTACCGTACCAATCATGCCATCAGCAGCATGAGATCCCGAAGGAGCAGCAGCGATTTGATTTGACTTTGGAAGATCTGGGATCTTTTTGTGTAACGTACCTGACTGAGTGTAAACTAAGTCAAGGTACTGCGCTTGAGCAATCACTTGCTCCTCAGTAACTACTCCGGCCTTAGCTACGTCTTCAGTAATCTTCGGTAATAATGATTTAACAAACCATTCAGCTAAGATTTGGTCCGGGATAAAAACTTTCACTAATCGTCTTCGACGTCTCCATTCATGTATATGATCAGAAATATAAGTGGACGTCGACTGTTTTAATGAAGTTAGTAGCTCCGTGCCATTATCATATCTGACCGGCAACTGAAAATGAGTTAGGAACGAGGTAGCTAACTGACTAAAATTATAAAAAGAGGCCCATGGTAACTCAATGTACCACTTGGCCGCGAAACCAATGAGCGTACGCTGGAAAAGACGTAAGCGGATCGAATCATCCGAGATGGAATTTGAAGCACACCAGAGGTGGTAAGTCATCACATGATTTGACGGATCCTCTCCAGACTTACCCTCAAACTTGGGAATGTCACTGGGCAACTTATTCGGCATTGGCGGCCAAAACGGAAGATAATTGATTGGATCGTTCGTTAGGCGCAACAAGTCTGGTAAATCCAAAGTTGCGATAAACGGTAATTGCCGATTAGGATCCCTAAAGCTCTGGGTCACAAGACCAGTCCCAGGAGGAGGATATCTAGGATAACTTGGAATAGGAATCGCATTCGGGATATTGTATCCTCCCGGAAAACCAGGATTAACCGGACCGTACTGGGGTTGCTGAGGTTGTTGATAAGTGTACCCAGGATACGGTTGATACTGGTAAACTGGCTGCTGGACAACAGGCCCGTATTGGTACTGTCCCTGGTACGGTTGATAAAACAATTGTGGTTGACTAGTGACAACCATACTTAAACCAGGCTGTCCTACAGGCATTTGAACCGTAGTTTGAATCGTGGATCCAGACAATGGTAAAGATGTCTGAGGAGTAGTTGCAGAGACAGTAGAAACCGGAGCTGTCGATACTCCAGAAGTAAGTGTGGTGGAAGGAACAGATGTTGCGGTAGTTGCAGCAGTCGTTTGAAATGGAGTACTAGGTGCAATGGGCGACTGAGTAACTACCGAAGGTACAGAAGTTTGAACATTAGACTGGACTGGTTGCTGGGGTGAACCAGAAACTAAAGGTTGCCCAGCTTGAGATGACAACTGTACACTTGGCTGCAATACCTGTTGAACTTGCGATGGATCCCACACTATGTTCATTCCGGGGTATTGACTCATGACAGGTTGAGGATATTGAGATCCATAACCGGATTGAGGGTAGGATTGATAATTGAAAGGTACATTTCTCGTACCTTGAACATAATATTGACCTTGGGGTGGTTGATAACCTTGACTCGAGTACTGACCTTGAGGTAGATACCCTTGAGGTAAGTACTGATACTGGGGTTGACCTTGAGCTATAAATTGATAGTGAGGTTGACCTTGGGGTACATATTGAGGCTGGGGTTGACCTTGAGGAATGTATTGTACTATGGGTACATACTGTCCTTGAGGTCGCCCCCCAGACGCAATTTGTGTACCTTGAGGTTGCCCCCCAGGCGTTAATTGAGGCTACCCCCCAGGCGGTAACTGGCCACCTTGAGGTTGAGAACCGGGAACTGAACTTGACATCATGTAAATGTCTCCTACACCCAACGGTTTATTACCATTGTTTCCAGCTAATAACCCATGTTCAATGGGTTGAGGAGATGCTCCCGCAAAAGTACCAGAAAGTGACTGATACCCAGAGGGAACAGAAGGACCGCCGTACAAGAAAGATTCAGGAGATTGAGTGAACATGGACGACTGACCAGACATATTTACAGGAGTATATATACCTCCAGGCGGATAAGGAGTACGAGGTGGAGAAAAACTTGACCCTGAGTTGTCTAAATAATTAGTTAACGAAAGATACCAAGTAGTGCTTCTAGGAGGACTGTAAAAGATGGATTCACGCTCCCTTAGATCAATAGTAGGTTGATCTTCAAGGATAGAAACGCCAAATTCTTCTTCTGGAGCAAGTTCTTCAATAGCTATCAAACCAGCAGGAAGATTTTCGGTGATGACTCTTTCTACCCTAGGTGAATCAGGAGCACTAGAAGTTGGAGTAACAGGTTCAGATATTTCAGGTTCTTCGCCTATATCACTAGTAGATGAAAAACTACCAGCAAGCTCGGAAACTGCAACAGCTTCGGGATTATAACCTGTTTCTAGACCTTGGTAATCTGGATGGACTACCAACGACGACTCTCCTTCTTCAGGTGAACCTACTTTACTGCCACTAGGAGTTACAAGGACTTTCAAACCTTCGTAATGACCCGGGATATCTTCAGGAGGTTCGCCCCGAAGTCTACAGGACTTCCTCAACAAATCGGCCAAGGTAACAATCTCAGGAGACTTGCCCCGAAGTCTACGGGACTGTCTTGGTAATTCAGCCACAGTTAAAAACTTTTAACTACTGCACACGCAAACAAAGTAAAATCTCAAAGCAAACCGCCTAAAGTCTCTAAAGAACCAAACAAATTTGAAGCACACGCCTAAAGAATCTAGGGCGTCAAACCATACACAAACAGTAGCCTTCCGGACCGAAAACACTAGTTGGTGATGAAGCCCAACATCGCCGAATTCAGTACAGAAGTGGTGGGTGGATCAGTTACCCCGGCAACCTGCTTAATGAATAGACCAGCACAAGTTCCTTCACTTTAACCGTCTCGAGTGAAGTGAACCCCCCGAAAAATCCAAGTGAGTCTAGCCGACGTTTGCTCCAGGTACAGTGGGATCTTCCCTCCACCGTCACCTCGGTAGAATCCTAAAGATAATGGTCAATAAGGTTACCAACAGCAACAAATATACCTGGGGGAACAGTGTACGACCCGATAGCACACAAGGGCAGAGTAACAAGCTCAATCCCCTTGCCGGCTCCTTGACAATAATCCAAGGTTTACCGACAAGTGACCCCAGGCTCCTCGACAATAATCCGAGGTTTACCGTTTGTAGTACATGCGTATCTGGCGTCTTTCCCAATGAAGGAGGATTGATCCCCTCACTGGTTCGGACACGGTCTCGTGCTTCTCCTTTAAGAGGAGCTTTCCCAGAGTACAAATGAAACAGTTGGGTTTATCCTACCACAAGATGAGCTACTTGTTTGGTTTTACTGTCTTGGAGAGTTAATTACTCTCCTACTCCAAGACACTAGCCTGATCTATATTGGTGTTTCAGAGCCCTAGTAAATAAAAGTTACTAAGTTGATTTTACTTTAAGCATTAATTTTATGGCTTTTCTTTAGGACAAAAGGTAGTGGAGATGAAACTGATGGTGTGTAGACTCGACCGAAATCCACTAAAAAGATGCACTTAGGATGATTTATACTAATTTTCTTTTTCAATGAATTCCCTAGCTAAGAGAGTTGGAGAATGTAAAATCGATATAAAAACAACTTTCTTGGCAATGAAAATCAAAGAAACAAACTTTTTATCTTTTCCAAAGCATACAACACATGACCACTAATTACTTCACGAAAATTCCTTTTCTTTTCAAAGACTCAAATGCTACTAAATTAAACTTTTCTTCAAAAGAGTTTTTTTTTGTATTTTTCCCTATATTAGCAAAACATGTAAAACTTACTTTAACAGAAATCAAAGTTAAAAAATCTATGGCAATCAAATCAACTCAATTTCACACAAAAGCAAATCCAAGAGAAATGCACCTAAAAGTAAATCTAATGAGGCAAAAGCCTACCAAGTATGATTCCAGGATGTTTTACTCAGTCAAAATTTAACTAAGGACTAGTTAATGCAGAATCAAAAACCAGTCAAAAACAAAAATCAAAATATTTTGTTCTTTTTCTTAAGAATAAAATTCAAAGTTCAATCAACAAACTTTTTCGAGATTCGGCAAAGAGACAACACAAAGGTAGGTTTCTCACAAGGGTGGATTCTATGAAAGGTCCGACTCCTAAGAAGACTGAAAAGACCAGGGAGATCCAAGGTTTTACAACTTCTAAAGCCAAAGTCACTACAGGACTAGTGCAAAAATCAAACCCTAGGGCAAAATGTCTATGAATTTCACTAAAACTCTTGACACTGATGAAACAAGATTAGGTGAAGATTTATGACAGGCAACCAGTGGATCTGGGCAGAAAAAACAAATTAAAAACAAAATCTAAAAGGCAAAAAAGAAGAAAATTGAAATTTTCTCAATTTTGACAGGGTACGCAGGCAACCTGTTTGCACAGGTGCGTGTACGCTCTGTGCACAAAGCTGCAGTGCGTACAGGTACGCACTGTGCTTAACTCAGAGGGTGCGTACTGCTAGCAAAACTAAGAAAAACTAAAATCTAATTTAACCCTAAGCTAGCCCACCCAAATACACAGTCAAACAGCCAAAAACCAGAAAACAAACGACTTTTCTCAAATCAAAGTTTCACACAAAGGAAAAATCATTCACATCAATGGAGTTCCCCAGCGGAGTCGCCATTTTGTCATGTGGAAAGAGTCAATTTTGCGGACAAAACTGACCTCCCTAGAAGCTAAGGCTTTCTAGTGACAAACAAGACAAATAAACACTACCTTTCTCTAAATATGCATTTAGAATACAAGTAATCAGGTGATAATAACATACCTTTAGTCCAACGCTTTGTAGTAGTCCAGCCTCGCTGATCCGGATGAGCTCCTCCTTCTCTTCGAAACCTGCATTCACTAACAAGCCAAAAGATTACATAGCACCTGATAAACTTATAAAATAACACATATTCATCATACAGACCAAGGAGTATATGAAACAAATCATGAATAACAATCTGTTGAGAAAAATGAGTTTATTTGCATTAAGTGGAAACAAAAGAAACCATTACAACCTGAGCCTTCGTGTTGTGCAGGTCCCTCCTAGGGTCCAGCAAGAGTTTTCCTTTACTTTGATCAGCTCACCCACTTCCAAATAAGGCTAGGAAAGGATGGGAATCTCTCCTCTCAAGCTCTATAAGGGAGTCCTAATTCCAGCAACATCTACCCTTAGGAATTTTCAACTTTCAACCTCCCCTCCCTCTGGCCCAATGCCTGTATTTATAGTGCTCTAGAGGAAGTTAATAAGGTCCACCATCAATGGGATAAGCCCCTCTTTGAATGGGATAGCTCCCCTCTTGATGGGATAAGTTCATCTTTCATAGGGATACATGAACCATCTGGAGGCGCTCAATACACGTCAAACAAGCTTCCAGAATGCTCTAGAAATGACCACAAGTAACTTTTTTGAAGTGAAACTTGCGCCTTTTGACCTTTACAGGAGTACGCACCCACCCCTTTACAGACAGAGCGTACAAGTACGCAGGTATTGTGAACTTGGGGTGCGTACACACAGGTAAGGCTAAGAGAAACTGCGTACCCAGAGATATATAGATTTTTAAAGACTTTCTCTCTTTCTTGGAGTTTGACATGAAGAGCAGAGGTATGAGACTTGCCAAGGAGGATAGTATGACAGTTGATGGAGCCATACTAACTGCAAATAGTCATGGTGACAAATTTTAGTGTAACAGGAGGTAGGGATATGACTAGTAGATTAGGATTCTTCAATGACTGTTTGGAGATCATCACCAAATAGCTCATAGTAATCTTGCAATAATTTGACTATCCACCCATTTGGCCATGTAGGAATTTACAGGGTAAGTTCCTCAGAAAGAACACCAAAAGAACACTGCTCACAACCAGATCACAGATCAATACACCAGTATTTTTGACGTGGTTAAAACCCTCAAAGAGGGAAACAGTCCACGGCCTGTGCCAACGTGGCTGCTACAGGCAATTTATTAATCAAAGAATGAAAATTTACATAAGCTTCTCTCATGCACGGATTACCCGAACAATGACCTTCCATGCGCTTTAAATAGAACTCATGGACCAATCGGGTGTCAAGCCATGGATCAAGTGTCGGTAATACCGAGGAGAGAGTGAACCGTCGGAACACTACATATCGTGACCGTCGGATTGTAAGTTACAAAATGTACAACGGTAAAGAAACACACTTTACCTAACTCTATACCTAACTCTTATACTAGACCAAGTTGAACTTAACTATTTCCTATGTGTCGGAATATCCTAACATCCCCCCTTAAGAACAACTTGGGATAGGATTGAAGGATTTACATATATGACACAATAGGAGAAGGAAGGAGGCACTAGAGCCTATCCCCCCTTAGTGACAACTTCCTGAACTCCAAGCATATATCGAAGTTTAGTGAACTTCGCCTCTGTGAGAGCCTTTGTGAAGATGTCTGCAACCTGATCATCTGTTGAACAATATTGCACTTCAAGAACATGGTCATGAATGAGCTTTCTGATGAAGTGCATGTGTAGTTCAATGTGTTTGCTGCGCTGATGCTGGACTGGATCTTTGCATAGCTGAATGGCACTTTGATTATCACACCAAAGTGTGGTTGGATGCTGCTGCTCAAAGCCAAACTCTGATAGGATCTGACGGAGCCACAAGGCTTCCTTACTAGCTTCCACGGCACCACGATACTCTGCTTCTGCTGACGAAAGAGAAATGGTAGCCTGTTTCTTACAAGCCCATGTAATAGGTCCTGAACCAAGAGTGAAGACATAACCGGCAGTAGACTTCCGATCATCAGGGTCACCAGCCCAATCAAAATCAGTGAAACCAACTAATAGAGGAGCTGCTTTGGCACTGTAATGAATCCCAAACTGTACTGTACCTCAAACATAACGAAGTATTCTTTTGGTTGCTTTCCAATGAATTTCACGGGGGTTTTGCATAAAACGAGCAACAAGGCCAACAACAAAGGAAAGGTCAGGACGAGTATGGGTTAAATACAAGAGTTTTGCTACAAGTTGACGGTATAAGGTAGCATCAACTTCAGGAGAAGTACAAGAGACTGAAAGTTTGACTCCAGACTGAAAGGGAGAAGGGGCTGGCTTACAGTCTTCCATGTGAAAATGACGAAGAATATCACAAGCATACTTGGACTGGGAAAGGGAAATACCCTCCTTGGATTGCAAGACTTGAAGATCGAGAAAATAGTGTAAGTGTCCTAAGTCTGTCATTTCAAATTTCTTTTTAAGGCTGGACTTCACATGGTTTATAAGGTTGGGATCACTACCAGTAAGAATAAGATCATCAACATAAAGAACAAGGATGATAAGAGAGTTGCCCACTTTCTTGGTGTAGATAATATTGTCAGAATAACACCTAGAAAAGCCAGATTCTAAAAGAAAGCTATCCATTTTGGCATACCAAGCCCGAGGAGCTTGCTTGAGACCATAAAGAGATTTCTTAAGTCGACATACAAGGCTGGAGTCTGTTTGGATGAAGCCAATGGGTTGTTCCATATAGATTTCTTCATGCAAGTCCCCATGCAAGAAGGCAGATTTAACATCCATCTGATGGACTTCCCATTTTAAAGAGGCAGCAAGGGAAAGAACAAGGCGGATAGAGTTCATTTTGGCAACAAGGGAGAAGGTTTCAGTGTAGTCAATGCCTTCAACCTGTGAAAAGCGTTAGCAACAAGATGAGCTTTATGTTTATCAACTTTCCCATCTGGTCCATACTTGGTTCTGTAAACCCATTTACATCTAACAAGTTTGCGTTCCTTTGGTAGAGGAACAAGATCCCATGTATCATTTGCCAACAATGAATGATATTCTTCATTCATAGCTGCTTCCCAATGTGGATGGCCTGAAGCTTCTGCAAAAGTGTCAGGATCATGATTTACTGGAGCTTGAGCCAGTAAAGAAGAGGCTCTTTCAAACTGAGAACGTGTACGTCGCTGATTTGTAGGATCACCGGCAAGATCACCTGCTGCATCCCGAGTAGCACGGACCCATCTTGGAAGTTGAGGATCCTGAGAAGGTGGGGGAGGATTGTCATCCTCACTTTCATCATCTGAAGAAGAAATGTTTTCAAAAGTAGAAGAGATAGGAAGAGGTGGCACATCCGCCGGACTAGGCTCGCAGGCCGATTTATTTTCATCAAATTTTACATCTCTTCTAATGATAACATTTTTGGACTTGAATGGAATGAGTCTATAACCTTTTACATCTTCAGAATATCCAGCAAAAGTACATTTCTCACTCTTAGGTTCTAAAGCTTTATGCTTTTCATCTGGAATATGGGCCCATGCTTCACTTCCAAAAACACGAAAGTGACTTACATCTGGTTTAATGGAACTCCAAGCTTCTTCTGGAGTGATATTCTTTAGAACCTTAGTAGGAGTGCGATTGATTATATAATTTGCACAATTAATTGCTTCGGCCCAAAAACTAAGACTGAGTCCTTTAGATTGCAGCATACAATTAGCCATTTCCTTTAAGGTGCGATTTTTCCTTTCAGCTACACCATTTTGTTGTGGAGTGTATGGAACAGTATGTTGCATTTGAATTCCATTTTCGGTGCAAAAGTTGATGAATGTGTTTTTAACATATTCTCCACCATTATCAGTTCTTAGCTTAAGAATTTGATGTCCAGATTGTTTTTCAACAAAGGCTTTGAAGGCCAAAAATGTGTTAAATACTTCGCTCTTGAGTTTTAAGAAGTATACCCAAGTGCGTCTGGAGAAATCATCAATGAAAGTTAAGAAATACTTACAGCCAGAGAATGAAGCAACAGGAAGTGGACCACATAAATCACTGTGCACAAGCTGTAAAGGGGCTGAGGCGTGCCAAGAGGCACGTTTTTCAAAACTGTCCCGATGATGTTTTCCGAGTACACATCCGGAACAAACACCATCTCTGCAAGATACCATAGGAAGACCTGTCACCATATTTTCTTTACATAGATGCTGAAGGGAGCGATAGTTTAAGTGACCAAATCGCTCATGCCAAAGTTTGCTCACTTCATCATTATGAGCAACAAATACTGAGGGAAGATTTGATGACCCAAAGTTGTGAAACTTATACAACCTTGTGGAATCATCAGCAATACCAGTAGCTAGAATCTGTTTAGGATCTCTCAGATCCTTGATTACAACATCATGAGGTGAAAATTCAACAATTTTACCTTCACCTGAATGAGTTATCTGATATATAGATAGAAGGTTGCAGGATAAGGTTGGAACACATAATACATCATTAAACTGACCATTGTCTAGATGAACAGTTCCAGTCCCTACAACATTAAGAGATCTATCATCACCAACATATATATTTTTGGTGTTACAATCATTTAAAGAAGAAAACATGGCTTGGTTTTTGGCCATGTGATAAGAGGCTCCAGAATCAATGAGCCACTCATGAGAATGAGAAGAAGAAGATACATTTAATGCATAGCCAGACTGAGATGATTGACAGCGACATGCAGAAAGTGCCATTCCTGAAGATGAAGTTGAAGAATGCTCCACATGGATGTTATGTTTCTTCATTGCGGCTTCCAAGGATTCCATCTTCTTAAAGCATTTAGATTCTAAGTGGCCATCTCGATTACAAAAGTTACAATGTCTATCAGTCTTCTTCCATTTGTTTTTATTGGTCTTATCATTTTGCTGAAATGATCTTTCATTTTGAGGCTGAGTTTGCTTAGGACCCTTGTTTGGTTTAGGACCATTCTTTTTAGGATATGACTTCTTAGGATTCTTTGAATTTGGTTGCTGTTGGGCGGCTAACGCTTTCTTGGAAGAGTTTCCAAGATTAAGAAGACCAATGTGTAAGAGTTTTTCTTGTTCTCTTATTAAAGAATCACAAAAAGAGTCAAAGGAAGGGGCCTTGTAGTCTTTTCCTTGACAAATGAAAGCTTCCCTTGTAGAATGGAAGGTGGAAACAAATACAAAGTAGGCTGGTCCCAACTTAGTAAGGATGGAATAAATAAGGTTACTATCTTCTTTCTTAACCTTAACACCTTCCAAGAGATATCTAAGTGTCTTGAATTTGGACAAGAAATCTTCAATGCAAGAAAAATTATTAGGATCCAATGTAAGCAACTCATTTTCAAGTTGATGGGCTCTAATTTCATTTTTAATCCCAAAAACTTTAGTGATTTGTTCCAATGCTTCATGAGGAGTTTCAAGTTCTGCAATATGGAATCTAAGATCAGGAGAAATAGACATCCCTATCAAACCACGTGCTTGATCTTGTCTATTTTCCCATTTTGCAGCCTTGTCTTCATCTTTTGGTTTCTTCTCTTGGCCTGTGGCTATTCTGTAGAGACCTTTACTTCTAAGTAAATCTTCCATGTAGGATATCCATTGGAAGTAGTTAGTGCTGTCAAGAATGACTTGGCATGGACTTTCCATTTTTAAAAAAAAACTGAAGCTGAAAATGCCGAAAGTAAGTGTTCCAATGGATAGATCTCGAAAAATTAGGCTGTTTTAAAAAAAACGGCTCTGAAAAAGGTTTCTGGATGAAGAAGTTATGGCTTTTTGAAGAAAATTTGTTGAAGTTGCCGGCAAAGTGCGCGAATGTGCGGGAATGAAATAATCCGCCCCCACAAAATGGAGACTTGAACCCAAGACCTCTACTCTCTTAAAATAGCTTTGAACCAATTGATCTATACAAAAAATTTGAGAGAGAGAGAGAGAGAGAGAACACAAAACCCAACACGGACATGCAAAGAAAACGAACCTTATGGCTCAAAGTTAGCTTTAGCCAAAAAACTAGATATTTTCAAAAATGAAGTTAGCTTTAGCCGAAAAACTAAATATTTTTCTCAATGTTTCTGATTTTCCGAGATCACACTAAGGTGTAGGGAAAAGAGCATACGCATGAGAAAAATCCTTCCTTTCTGTTTCTGATTTGCCCAGATCGCACAGAGTCGCAGGGAAAAGAGCATACGCAGAAATGAAAGGTATAAATCCGGTTAAAAAAAAAGGTAAATAAACCGAAACCGAAATAAGCAGAGAGAAAATGACAGTGAACTGCAAATAAAGACTGTATACCTCCAGATCTTAAAAATGACGCAGCTAGGGCTACCGGAAACCTTTTTGCGTGAAACGAAAGGGGTTCCTCACTGGAACAGATGCTCCGAACACAACAGAGCAGTCCTCTCGGCCCGAAAGCAGTCAAAACAATAGATCTAGGAAACGGCAGTCGGATGCAGTTCTACCGGCTTCAGATTTGGATCACCAACGGACGCGGCCCTCAAATAGCTCTGATACCATGTAGGAATTTACAGGGTAAGTTCCTCAGAAAGAACACCAAAAGGACATCGCTCACAACCAGATCACAGATCAATACACCAGTATTTTCGACGTGGTTAAAACCCTCAAAGATGGAAACAGTCCACGGCCTGTGCCAACGTGGCTACTATAGGCAATTTATTAATCAAAGAATGAAAATTTACATAAGCTTCTCTCATGCACGGATTACCCGAACAATGACCCTCCATGCACTTTAAATAGAACTCATGGACCAATCGGGTGTCAAGCCACGGATCAAGTGTCAGTAATACCGAGGAGAGAGTGAACCGTCAGATCACTACATATCGTGACCGTCGGATTGTAAGTTACAAAATGTACAACGGTAAAGAAACACACTTTACCTAACTCTATACCTAACTCTTATACTAGACCAAGTTGAACTTAACTATTTCCTATGTGTCGGAATATCTTAACAGGCCCGAGGCTCTTGCCATTTTGGAATCCATTTAAAACCTTCTTAATCTCTTCAACAATTACAGGTTCCATCAACATCTTGTTGTCATCTAGAGCTAAGAAGTTAGGGAAGAACAAGGCTAACTTGATCACTTCAACTATAAAGGCCCTTTGGGGTTCTTTGAAAAAAGAATTAAAATGGATGGTCCCCATTTAATCAAGATCCTCAAAGGATGAGGATGTATTCCCTTCTAGGTCCTTAAGATTCCAAATGGTATTACTCATATTCCTCCCTTTGGCGTAATTTTGAAAGGATTTAGTGTTCTCATCACCTGTTTTTAGCCAGATGGGTTGGCTCTTAATTCTCCATGTTACCTCTATGTCAGCTAAGAGTTTTTTCTTCCTCCCTTCCAATTGGGTTAGGAGTGACTTTGATTCCTCCGAGTCATAACCTTCTGAAGGGATTTCTGATATAACTTTTAGTTATGCTTATACTTCACAAATCTCCTGAGCATCACTTTTCTGTTTTTCCATCGACCATTTTATAGTGGCTTCCCTCACAACTCTGAGATTTTGAGAAAATTGTCTTCCTACAAACTCATTTGATAGAGGGTTGAAAGGTCTCCATGCTTCTTTTACTAGCTCGGTGAATCTCCCATCTATAAGCCAGGTCGGGTTGAATTTGAACGGCTAGGGGGTTTCTCCCCTTAGTCTTTGATTTCTAGGAAGATTAGGGAGTGGTCTGAGCCTCCACTTTATATGATCCTTTGCCTAATAAAAGGGAGGTTGTCGACAAGGTTCTCAGTCAACAGGAACCAATTAATTCTTTTTTGAATCTGGTCCTCCCCTATTCTTTTGTTGCGCTAGGAATGCTTAATCTTAATAAGGTCAATGTTGATGAGGTTGTGATTTCAGATAAAATGGGAGAAAAAATATGAATTTGGGTCATCCTGACCTCTAGGCCCCCAACTCTCTGCTTCGCTAATAGAAAAATTCAAATCCCCACAAATGATGAGGTTGGCCTCCACCATGCATGATTTCTAGGATATATAATCCCATAAGGGGATTTTGTTTTGTTGGGGGGGGGGGGGGGGGTTCATATGTATTGAGGATAAGGAGTTCATGATTGAGCTCCAAAGATTTAAAACTAAGGTCGATGACCAATTCCATACCCCATAAACTTAGAGCATTAATAATTCCACGGTTCAATCATGTCGCTTAGCCCCCTGACAATCACCTTGGATCGATGCAACTAAAATTCCAACTAGGTAAAGTCCTTTGTAGAATGCCAAAAATGAGGTCATTGACTCGTAAAGTTTAATGAATAAGAATAATGACAACTCCTTCCAAGTAAATGAACCATCACAAAGCTTGCTATTTGTGGGGGCTGTCCAAGCCCCTGCAATTTAGGGAGAGGATGATCATTTGGAAACTTCCCTAGGGGAAGTCAGTGCTCTAAGCACCCTATCTATTGAGGGTTGTCGTACTCATGCCATATCGACCAAGGTGTTGTTATAAGCATGAACCAATTTGGGTTGATGACCTTCACCTTTTCCAATTGATATATCAATGAGATTGTAGTTGAGGCCTTTGAAAGGGAGGGCAGGGTTTAACTAGCACAATCAAAATAAATATCAAGGTTGAGATGAACTTGATAGAGAGGAGGATTAAATGTATGTATGGGGGGTCAGGAAAGATTTGGGATTGGGTGGAAAAGGGAGTGAACAAGCTGCATAAATTAGGGTCAAGTGAGAAGTGGAAGGACCAACATATATAATAGCCCTAGACAGATCGCAACCAGAAACATAATTTCCAAACTATGGATATGAATGAGCGAAAGAAACCAAGAGTGAAAGGAAAGGACAAGTATCCAGGAGCGATGCCTATTCCATGATAGTGGTAACAAGCTCGAGGCTTGTAGTTGTGACCAAAGGCCTGTCTAGATGTTGCTGCGAGTACTGTTGTGTCATCTATCCCAGTGGAGATGTCGAAGGGGAGACCAACATTACTTCCACTAATTCAAAATCTGATGCAAAGTGCGAGATGCGATCTTATTCTATAGGGGTCGGTTTTCCTTAAGGGTCTTGCTAGGCTTTTCCTAAGCGCCACCTACCAATGAAGGGAAACTTGCATTGATGAGAATTATGACCATACAACTTACAATTCTGCACTTGAAGGGGATACCTTCATAGTCTATAGACTACTTATATTTTGTTCCCTTATATGTTATTTTAGTTTCTCCCCATAAGCCTGCACGAACATCCATCAACACCACAACCCTTGCTACCTTCCATTCTTTGGTCTGCAAGAAGGCCAAATCTACATCCAAGAGCTCACATAGGTTTGAGCCTATAGTAGTGAGAGAACTTTTTGTCTAAAATATCATTGGAAAACATGGCATGTGAATCCATATAGATATTTTGTCCATTCTTTCTTTGTTGGGGTTGAATAGAGGGTTTCCCCTTTCTAGAAGAAGGGGGAAAGAGTGGTATGTCATTGTTTAGAAAGCTCCCAGGATGCATCCCCATTATTTGCAAAAATCAAAGCAAACCATCCTTTTAACTAGTGCATGGGTTTCTGGTAGTTGTTTCATATGAGATCCCCATTCTTTCTTAACCCATTCCTACAACGTAGCCTGACTGAAATGCCATCCCCTAGCATTGCTGGCTAGAGTGTGCTAAGATCACTTGGTTTATTTAAATGTCTTCCTCAAGCACCATGGATTTTGATATTGGAAGATGTTTAATAGGTGGATGGGGTTTCCTTTTGGGAGCAGTGGTAGGCCCTTGGGGTAGGGGGGTTAGAAGAGGGATTCGATGAGAGGCGATCAAACCCCTATTCGATAACAGAGGTGGGATATACAACAAGGATGAATGTGTTGTTGGAAGGGAGGGGTCTACTGAAACCCCAAATCGAGAGAGGTTGGAGAGAGGAGAGGGTAGTCAACAAGAAGTGAGAGGGGAGGGCTGGATGGGGGGGGAGGGTTGCAGATTTGGTGCAAAGGGGATATAGAGACGATTGACTAGAGAAAATCATAAGAAGTATATCTTCTAAAAAGGACCATATCAAGGGATGGCATGCACGACTGAGGATACCAAGAGCTACTAAAACATGATTTTCAAAGAAAAGCCCCTCTAACTGTGAAAAATTTAGGAAAGGAGCCGCACCTTCATACAATGTAGAGAATGAGGTAGATCCAGACTTACCATAAGGATATGCATGGAAGGGAGATATGAACTAACCACTTTTAGGGTTGGAGGTGCTTGAGGGAAGAACTGGTCCAAAATCATCCCACAAAGGGTGTTTAGGTCCTGTTCCCATCGCAAATTGACTGTCCAACTCGCTGCCTCGGAGAAGAACACGAAACATCGTCAGATCCATTACTTTCGAGCCACTTAGGGGTTGCTGATCACCTCAAGGACTGACTAATAATGATGTGAATATGGCCTTATCCTCTACGAGTACTCTGAGTAATCAACTAGTGTTTCTTCCATAGTAAAAAGGAAAAGTTACCCTAAAATTCATGTAGCACTGACTCCTGTTCTACCTAACCATTACGGGGAGCTTGAATGCCGTTGATGAAACTTAGCGACTTAATCTAACTATGTGGATAGATCTGGTGAGTTCTTCATTGATCAAGAGGTTTAGGCTTAACCCGAGCTTCCTTCAAAATGAGAACCAAAAAATGGATGCATGTGAGGGAGGGGCTTGTGTGGACACATGAGAAGAAGAAAAAGTACTGGGACTTGTTAGATTAATGTAACACCCTCCTCCCACATCTATCCAAGCAACCAACCAACCAGGGTAAACATGCGACAAGAGGCCACTATGATATGATTTGACCTCCTAAGTCACGTTAAGGAAGTGGAATCGATGGAAACACACCATACATACATTCAACATTAGCTACAATACCATTAGGAACCATTCCAATACTTTAGAAAACTTTCCCTTGGGTCCCACTGAAATTTTGGACAACTTAAGCATCAGTTGCTCTCATGCTATAAGCATGAAAAAATCCAAAAACCCAAAGTCGCTCTCATAGGATTGTCTGCCATTGACCATAGACTAAATTTGTCAGTACTATGCCAATAATCCCAGGATGTGAGCCACTTTTTAGGCCCAGAGCCTAGGTAACTGCTCAGAATTGAACCATCTCTTCAAAATAGTAAAACAACATGGAAATGAAAGTATTAAAGAAAATACTTGTTTAAGACCTTCACTAGACCCCTACTAGCCATGACAGGCATTTCATCAAACATATCACAAATATGTAATCTATTGGTGTAAATAACAGTTCTGAGCATAGGGGTCTCATACTTAGCTAAGAATCTCTAAGAACCATTGATGCCTCAATACATCAACTGCCATTCCATCCATTAGGTCATAGATACATTGATCGTTAAGTTACAAGTAAAAATATGATGAAATCCATACATGGTAGCCGTCATAAAACACATACATAACCAACATAATAGAAACATAAATAGTCATGAAAGTATATCCATATAGATCACACATAATCCATCAAAATTATCATAGAAATACAAGGAGAAATAACCTTTCATTAATGATGCAAAATCCAAACTTGGTATGGGTCTTCCACATTCCACTCAATCGTAGAATGGCTGAGCCAAATCTCTCTTAAGCCATTCACCCCCATGCCATATTCCAATCATGAATGTGGGATCTGATAGAAGACATCAATCAAAACTCCTCCAGGGCTTCTAGAGGCCATCCACCTCAACCCATCAAACAGTGATTCCACCTCATGTTCATACATCACAAAACCATCATCAGGTTAGTCTCCATCCAAGACTTCTAGGGCTTCCAACCAAGGCTTCCAGGACTAGTAACTCAACCCAAGCTGTTACAAGGTTTCCAAAGCGTTTGTCCAACCAAGGCTTCCAAGAGCTAATAACTATACCCAAGGTAAGGAAGCATGAGAACCAAACAAAAATAAATAATGAAAGTAAACCCACAATCACCATGGCTATCCAGGAAATGGCAAGGCTAGGAAATTCACTGTCAATCCAGGAAATTATCCATGCCAATGATAGATCATGACCAATAATCCACATGCATATGCCATGCATGCCAGAACTAGTGAAGAAAACATACATGCAACTCGGTACCTGCAAGAAAATTTGATGTAGATGCTGGTACCAATTCCCTCTTGCACTTTCCTGCTCTTCCTTTTCCTTCTTTCTCCAAGAATCCAAGTATGCCACACCCACCAAGAGTGCTCCAAGAAAAATCCAAGTCTCAAAGAGTATGTGAGAGAGAGAGAGAATAATGAGAGAGCTCCAAAATTGAACTAACAAAAGGTTACCAATTGATCGTTAGAAGCCTTTTTCATGAATGAGGCCTCTATTTTTTTCATTTTCCATTATTTTCCTTCAATTTCCTCCTCACATGCAACTTGTGAACTTTTACCTCCCTTTTCTCTTAATTTCCAATTTTCATAAATAAATGTGCCAAAAATACCATTTTCCCTTTCCAAAGCCTTAGCCATTTCCTTTTCCAATTTCCTTAGCCATAAACAATCACAAGTTATCCCCAATCACTAGGATTTTTCCCAACATTCAACTTGGAATAAGTGTCCCATAAATTGTGACTATTATTTTGCCTTTATTTACTTTTATTACGTGGAATTTTCACCAGGGATGTTACAGAACCCTCCCCCTTGGGGGAACACCAACCTCGGTGTTCAACAAAACCATAACCACAAAACATTTGTAAAAAAATATACTACGAATTGGGCTTTATAACTTAGCTTGATGCAATATTAACAATGATCAACCTACTGAGAAGAAAACCAACATGAAAACGTAACAACATAACATCATAATGACATGACACCCATACAACTTATTGGAGCTTTATAACATAGCCCATAGCAGTATTTACATCCATATACATATGTACATAAACCAACATCATCAAAACATATACCAAAGCATACACCATAACATATACCAAAATCACACCAAAACATCAAGCCAAAATAGCTTTGCCTCAACCGACAAACAAGGAAGGATACATAACCCACATTTGATCCGCCATATCCCATGTAGCTTCATCCGGCCCAAAGTGATTCCACTGCACTTTAACTTGCTTGATTGCTCGGTTTCAGAGCATGAGCACCTTTTTTTGCAATGTACATTGAGGCTCCGGCTGGAATTCTCCATCTTGTTCCACCTACAATAAAAACTAGTCAATCACATGATCAACATCTTTAACATACTTCTTAAGCAATGACACATGGAACACATCATGGAATTTCATTGTTGGAGGCAGTGCAAGTTGATAGGCTACTGGCCCAATCCTCTCAATGATACAGAAGGGTCTACAAAACCATGGTTCCAACTTGGCACATGATCCAATCCACAAAGAGCTTCTTTGGTTTGATGAGAAAGTACACCTGTTCCCCAACCTGGAACTCCTTGAACAACCTGTTTCGATCTGCATAGATTTTCTTCCTATCCCATGATACCTTTAGATTTTTCTTTATAACATGCATTTCCCTTTCCATGTCTTCCAACATATTTGGTCTAATCAATACCTTGTTAGCTGGATCACTCCAACTAATGGGAGTGTTACAACTCCGTCCATACAATGCCTCAAAAGGACTCATTCTCAAAGATTCCTGATACCAATTGTTGTATGTGAACTCTACCAATGGAAGGTACTCTTCCCACTTTCACTATTGATGCATCACATACATCCTCAACATGTCCTCCAATATCCTGTTGACCCTCTCTGTCTGTCCATCTTTTTGCGGATGATGAGCCATACTGAAGGCCAACTCTATGCCCAAACCTGCAAATAACTCCTTCCAAAACTTGGAAGTAAACTTCGCATCCTCGTCTAACACAATATTCTTCATAACACCATGCAATTTGACCACATCTCGGATGAATACTTGTGATACATCGCTAGTTGAAAATGTAGACTTCATTTGAATGAAATGTGCAACCTTTGTCAACCTGTCCACAACAACCATGATGGAATCATGTTGTCTCACTGTCTTTAGCAAACCTGTAATTAATTCCATGGAAATGAATTCCCATTTCCACTTTGGGATCGTGATCGGCCATAGTCCACCTGGATGCTTACATTCTCCTTTCACACAATGAAAAACAAAACACCTAGCCACAAACTCTGCTACATCCCTCTTCAAATTCAACCTATAGTAAAATATCTTCACTGCTATCAGTGTCTTTTGATAACCTGGGTGACCTGAATAAGGTTTTGCATGAAACTCCCTCAATATCATCTTCTTGAGCTCACTGCTGTCAGACACATATATCCTATCTCTGAACCTAACCAATCGATCTACTGTAAAGCAATAATCCACATCCTATGCACTTGCACCTCTACCCATACCTATACCACTACTTCTACCTGTACCATCACATGTACATGTACCTATACCTGTACACTACATGTACCTGTACCAATACTCTGCTGTAATCTGTGCATAATATCCATATATCTGACATCCTGTTGACCTAATCACAAGATCCTATCCTGTAGGTCTGTCCCATTGGAGCTCATAGCTGCTAAGTGGTAAGAGCATCTTCCACTCCATTCTCTTTACCTTTGATATACTTGATCTCAAAATCAAACTCATTGATCATAGCCAACCACCGAGCCTGCCTACCATTCAGATTCGGTTGGTCAAATAGATATCGCAAACCACTGTGATCACTCATCAATGTGAACCTCCTGCCCAGAAGATAATGTCTCCACATCTTCAATGCATGTATAATCACTACCAACTCAAGATCACGCGTGGGATAGTTTTGCTCGTGCTCATTCAACTTCTGCGACTCATAACATACCACTTGTCCATCCTGCATAAGGAATCCACCAAGTCCTCTCTTGCAAGCATATGTGCATACTACAAACTCTTTGTCTGGATTTGCAATCTTTAGCACTGGTGCATGTGTCAACAACTACTTGAGCTGCTCAAAACTAGCCTCACACTCCTCTGTCCATTTGAAATTCTTACATTTCCTTTGCAATGATGTGATAGGATAAGCAATCCGTGAGAAGTTCCTAATGAACCTCTTGTAATATCCTGCCAAACCCATGTAGGATCTCACCTCATCTAAATTCTTAGGAGCTACCCCTACGTGATGGCTCTTATCTTTTCTGGATCTACTGTAATGCCCTCCTTGGAGACAACATGCCCCAAGTAGTGTACCTTAGTCTGAAAGAAACTACACTTGCTAAGCTTAACATACAATTGATGCTCTCTCAACAACCTCAACATTGCTACTAAATGTTCAAAATGCTCTTCCTCATTTTATAATATACTAGTATATCAACAATGAACACAATAACAAACTTATCTAAATATGGACGCAACACACTATTCATCAAGCACATAAATGTAGCTGGAGCATTAGTTAGTCCAAATGGAACTACAAAAAACTCATAATGCCCATACCTAGTCGTGAACGCAGTCTTGTAAATGTTCTCTTCTTTGATGCGTACTTTGTGATATCCGGATCTTAAGTCGATCTTAGAGAACACTGTTGTTCCCTTCAGCTAATCGAACAAGTCATCAATCCTCGACAACATATACTTGTTCTTGATGGTTACTTTGTTCAACTACCTATAGTCAATGCATAATCTGAGAGTACCATCTTTCTTCTTTACAAACAATACCGGTGTGCCCCAAGGTGATACACTTGGCCTAATGTACCCCTTGTCCAACATTTCCTTCAACTGCAAATTTAACTCAACCAACTCAGGTGTGCTCATCCTGTAAGGTTCTTTTGATGCTGGAGCTACCCTTGGCACTAACTCAATAGAAAAGTATACCTCCCTATGAGGTGGAAACTCTGTAATGTCCTCAAGAAATACATCCTTGAACTGCTGTAAAACTGGGTACCTGCTCAACACATCTGCATCTTCAACTTCCTTACCCTTATCACTAGAAATGTGCACTACAAATAACTTACACCCTTTCCCGCGACTATGCTTTTCTTGCATAACTGTCACCATCCTAATTGACGTAGCTTTCTTCTTACCCTGTAAGACTCTTCGTTCTCCATTGTCATCAACACACTCAATGTCTTTGTCATAACAATCTACCTTGGTTCTATGAAGATACAACCAATCCATGCCCAACAACATACTGTATGATCCCAATGGTAATACATTCAAATGTGTTGTGGTATGCATACCATTCAAATCAAATGCACAAGCTCTTACCCAATGATGAACTCGCTTCTTTGTACTTGTAGCCAACTACACTAACCAAGACTCTGCATGCAATTTCTTACTCAAACCACACTTATCCACCAAGTCAGGACTAACATAGCTATAATTAGATCCGAGGTCAATCAAAATAGAAATAACTTGATCACAAAGCTTACCATCCATCTCAATGATAGATGCCTGATGATCTGCCTGTTTTTTATCCAATGCTGCATAGATACGTGGAATACTCTCACCAACATCCACAACAGTATGTGCTTCCTGCGCATTGTATATCTAAGTACTACCACCCTCATTCTGCGGACAATATCTCCTTCAATGATACTTGCCACAAGTCCAACACTCTATAGGCTTCCAACTAGTCTCCTTGTTTTGTTCTCTTGATCAAAATCCCTGTCCTCTATCTGATGCATTGAACTTCTTAGGTGGTGAAAAATTATCCTTGTTACTTGTATCCTAAGGCCTTGATCACTTTCTGTCCCATTTTCTTTTGTTCTTTGCATTACCTCTTCTATCTGTCTTAGTCTCAGTTCCGTGCTTCGATTGTTCATAGAAATGCCTTAGTTTCTAAATGGCCTCCTCCAATTATCTAGGCTCATCAAACTCAATCCCGTCTTTAAATGCAACTTGTAACACACTAATGAACCTTTGAATCTTGGCATTTTCCTTTGTGAGATAAGGCACATACCTCAACAACTCCAAGAATCTGCTAGTGTACTCATCATCTGTCATGGAAACCATCTTTAGCTCATAAAATTCTTTCACCCTGTCATCAAAGTATCTTTCTGACAAATACTTCTTCTTGAATAGTTGCTCAAACTCACTCTAGGTTAAATCCTCCTCATGAATGCATCTGACATTCTTCACATCTTCCCACCAAATGTATGCTTTACCTTTGAGACTAAATGTAGCCACTATAGGTTTCATGTTCTCTGAATAGTCATGCAATTTGAAGAATTTCCTCATGCCAAGCAACCATGCCTCTGCATCCTGCAGTTTGTTCATATCTCCGTCAAATGTTGGTGGCTTTTCTTTCTTAAATTCATCTGAAAAGTATCCCTTGTCACTCCTCCTGTAAGGATGATAATGATGGCTATCATTATGCATATTTGAATCAAAACTAGAATAATACCTATGTATATCTGCTCTCCTATCCGGAGTGTCCAACAATATGTCGTCTCTAATTGTGTCATCTCTATCTAACCTATGATCACCATGCGACCGACTACCATATGCCCCATTAGTTCTATCCTCCTGCTCATAGCTGATCTTACGTGGTCCCTGTTGTTGCAAATCTGACAAACTATAAAGTATCACTGTAGTTACCTCTGCTTGTTTCTCTTGTGCTTGCATGATTTTGTCATTATTTGCCTTACAACTCCTTATTTCTTCCTTTAAGATTCTTAGTGTAACTGCCAAATCAAAAGAGTTCCCAACACCATACTTCTCTTCGGATTCATAGGGAGAGTCTTTGTAGTCAACCATCTTACTAGCCATTTGATATTTCTTCCTGCAATGTATATCATGTCAGCTAAACCAAATCACAATAAACCAACGTACCTTATCATAGATCGGGGAGGATACCTTGTCTGCAAGATCAACAAATCAGTGTGATACATGTATAACATAATCATGACAGTATATAGAAACTTAATACATAAGCATATGACCATGAAACTATCATTCTAGCTAGGGTCCAGTCATCAATGCATGACCTTAACAACAACACACACCATGACCTCATGCATGACAACAACCACTACATCACTGTACTCTTGACCACATGCAAACATGAACATGCATAAGCAATACGTAACCAAATACACATATGCATAAGCACATATGATTAAGCATGAGTGAACGATACTTGAAATCAAACCTGCAAGAATGATACATGCAACCAAGCATACAAGAATGTAACCAAACATGCAAGAATGTAACCAAGCATACTACAATGATACATTTGAGTGACATAAATTGAAATGTAACTAGTCATACACTCACAATGATGCATTCCACAATAAAAAACTCAAATTTCACATGAATACATCACTACAACCATGAACAACATCATGCAATGCAACAAGCACATGGAATAAAAGGGTGAGAGACACACATGTAACTGACATGCATGCATGACTAACACATAGCCCATCCAATACGAGGGGTGAACCATGCTCCGATACCACTCTGTAACACCCTCCTTACACATCTACCCAAGCAACCATCCAACAAGGGTAAACATGTGATGAGAGGCCAATATGTTATGATTCAACCTCCTAAGTCACGTTAAGTAAGTGCAACCAATGGAAACACACAATACATACATTTAACATCAGCCACAGGACCCTCAGGAACCAATCCAATACTTTAGACAACTTACCTTTGGGTCCCACGAAACTTTTGGACAACTTAAGCCTTAGTTGCTCTCATGCTATAGGCATGACAATGTCAAGAAACCCAAATTCACTCTCACAGGCTTGTTTTCCAGTGACCAGAGACTAAATTTGTCAGTGCTATGCCAACGACTCTGAGATTTGAGCCACTTTTTCAGGCCCAGAGCCTAGGTCACTGCCCAGGATTGAACCATCTTTCCAAAACACTAAAACAACATGGAAATGACAGTATTAAAGAAAATACTTGTTTAAGACCTTGACTTTACCCCTATTATCCAGGACAAGAATTTCATCAAACATATCATGAATATGTAATCTACAGGTGTCAATAATAGTTCTGAGCATAGGGGTCTCATACTTAGCTGAGAATCACTAAGAACCATTGATGCCTCAATACATCAACTTCCATTCCATACATTATGTCATATATACATTGATCATTCAACCACAAGTAAAAACATGATGAAAGCCATACATGGTTGCTGTCTTAAAACACATACATAACCAACATAATAGAAACACAAATACTCATGAAAGTACATCCATATAGACCACATATAATCCATCAAAATGCTCATAGAAATACAAGGAGAAATAACCTTTCATTAATGAAGCAAAAACCAAACCTGGTATGGGACTTCCACGTTCCACCTGACTGTAGAATGGTTGAGCAAAATATCTCTTCAGCCATTCACCCCTGTGCCATATTCCAAGCATGAATGTGGGATCTCATAGAACACATCAATTAAAACTCCTCCAAGGCTTCCAGAGTCCATCCACATCAACCCATAAAACAATGATTCCACCTCATGTCCAGACATCACAAAACCATCATCAGATTGGTGTGCATCCAAGCCTTCAAGGGCTTCTAGAGAATTTGTTCCAACCAAGGCTTTTAGGACTAGTAGCTCAACCCACAACTGCGGCCGGGATTCCAGAGCGTTTGTCCAACCAAGGCTTCCAGAGCATTTGTTCCAACCAAGGATTTTAGGACTAGTAACTCAACCTACAACTACCACCGGGATTCCAGAGCGTTTGTCCAACCAAGGCTTCCAGGACTAGTAACTCAACCCACCAAGGGCTTCTAGAGTGTTTTTCCAACCAAGGCTTCTAGGACTAGTAACTCAACCCAAGCTGTTACAAGGCTTCCAGAGCGTTTTTCCAACCAAGGCTTCCAGGAACTAATAACTCAACCCAAGCTAAGGAAACATGAGAACCAACCAAAAAAAAATAATGAAAGTAAACCCACAATCACCATGGCTATCCAAGAAATGGTAAGGCTAGGCACTCCACTGCCAATACAGGAAATCCTCCATGCCAATGATAGATCATGACCAATAATCCACATGCATATGCCATGCATTCTAGAACTAGTGAAGAAAACATACATGCAACTCGGTACGTGCAAGAAAATATGATGTAGCTGTTGATCCCGATGCCCTCTTGTGCTTCCTTCTCTTCCTTTGCCTTCTTGCTCTAGGAATCCAAGTATGCCACACCCACCAAGAGTTCTCCATGAAAACTCTAAGTCTCCAAGAGTATGAGAGTGAGAGAATAATGAGAGAGCTCCAAAATTGAACTAACAAAGGTTACCAACTGATTTTCAGAAGCCTTTTTATGAATGAGGCCTCTATTTTCTTCATTTTCCATTATTTTCCTTCAATTTCTTCCTCACATGATACCTGTGACCTTTCACCTCCCTTTTCTCCTAATTTCCATTATTTTCATAAATAAATGTGCCAAAAATTCCATTTTTCCTTTCCAAAGCCTTAGCCATTTCCCTTGCCAATTTCCTTAGCCATAAACAATCACAAGTGATCCCCATCACTAGGATTTTTCCCAACATTTAGCTTGGAACAAGTGCCCCATCAACCGTGGCTATTATTTTGCCTTTAGTTACTTTTATTACATAGAATTTTCACTAGGGTTGATACAATTAAGTCAGTGGGTGCCAGCAGAGGGCGTTGTTGAAGCAGAAGCTACCTCCAATCCCTCCTATAGCCTCCCACATCCTAAAATCTGCCTCTAGAGAGCTCCCATCCTATAAAAAATAGCAATGTTTTCTCAAAAGGAACTCATACTTAGGTAGAGGGGACTTTTTTCGGCTCCCTAATGCTAGACGGGGGGCAAGATGACATTCTATTTATTCTAATGAGAACTTGTGATATTGAATCTTGTGACTATGAAATTGTGATCTTGAGTACTTGTTGTACAATGTGGTGGATAGGAACTTGTTGATATGGGGAGATCAAAGCTGTGACCCAATTTCTATTAGTTAGAATTGATCACTTCTCCTTCCTACAACCCCACTACAACTTGAAGAAGAGTACCTTGGAATTGGTAGGGTGGACAACTGAGTGGGTCATCAACTTCGGTCTAGTGCACTAGGATTTGTGGGAGAATTGGTCAATGGATCTGCTTCAAGCTAGGAATGAGGATTGTGACCAACCTACATTGAATATTCTACACTCACTAGGGTGAATAATACTTTAAAGTGATTGACTAACTTAAACTTGATTCTGCCTTCAATGATTATATTTTAAGGATTGATGTTTATGTATAAACTCATAACCTTATTATAAAATGTTCATGTTATAAATTCTTGGTCATACGTAAATGGATGGAAGGAAATATATTGTAATTTGTTTACTATAAATTCATATTCTTGTTTATGTTAGTCTATAATTTCTTGATTATATGTAATGAATGGCAAGTGGTATACTAGAAATTGTTTATATAATATTTATAGAAAAAAATATGGGGGTGAAAATTTGGGGCTACAAACCAATGGATGCTACAAATTAGTTTGCAAGAGGAATTGAAATTGGTGTTTCAGATGGCCAACCCAAAAAATGTATAAATGAAGCTTCTATTGGACAAAATAAATCATCTGCAAGAGGGAATTTAAAATTTGCAAGTGAAACACAACCAATCTATTTCAAGCATAGTGACAATCATGGACATTATGGTTGAACAATAGACCATCATCTGACCAAATGAGTATGAGCTAATTAGCCTATGCTAATAGATTGAAAACCTCCATTCAATGTTGGATTGTGGACCAACCGAACTAGCCCTATCTAGCAGTGAGAAACCTACAGTAGGTCAACTAGTCACAAATTTGAACGTGATTGAGTCTTCTCACCAGGAAGAAATTAAGAAAGAAGGTGGTCCCTCTCATTACAATTCATACATACTTTTATATGAATGTTGTTTAATTTTGCTTGTTTTTTGGTGCATATATGCGTATAGAGAGTAGGAAAATTGGGAAAAAGCTTCAAAATTTTGGGGAAAAGAGTCTTGTAAGAAATCAATGTTACGAAACCTCTATCTGGTTCATGTCCCAATTTTGTATTATCTTAAGGATGTAGAAATTGTGTCTTTTATGTATATTTGAAGTAATACAAAAATAATTCTCATTCTTGTGAAAAAAATAAATAAAACACATTTATTTAACTAAATATGTGACAACTAAAAACCTCATCCAAGTCAACATTTGAGGGAACTAAGCCTTGTGGTCTAATCTCCATGAGTTTCACTAATTGATGCATAGTGCCATTTTCTTTCAAATACACATGGCCTAAATTGAAATATATTCCTTTATTTGGTGTGTCTAATTAGTCTACCTTACTAAAATTTATAACAATGTTTCTTAACAACCACATTGTGCTTCTAATTAGGCTATTTGCTATTTTGTTGAACTAGAGTGCCAATTATTGTGGAAAAGAGATTTCCTAATGCTCATTGTCATGAACCTTAGCAATGATTGAGAAAAGGGGGTTTATGTCACATTGAATATGATCCTCATGACTTTAAATCACCCACCTTATCTCTTGAAGGTCCCCATGATCCATGAGAAAATATTAAGCTAAACAAACAAAGAGTCAAAGCAAAATTGACCCATAACCACATCATCAGATAAACAAGAAAATATTCCTAACAACTAAACCACGAATGTGTTTTTCCAAGCATGAGCTCTATGACTTGTGAAACCTATATCTTTCAGGTTTCTAAACCAACCCTAAAGTCTAATCTCATTTCTATAAGGTAAAAGAGTAAACAAATAGATTCCAACTACATCAATAATACAAGCTCCAAATACATTCAACAACGTAATTTCCTTTCATGTTCATCCTAAAAATACATAGAATTCCAAACAATTTTTTGATTCTTGCAAGCTCTAAACCAAACAGAATGTAGGGCCACCCATAGAATATATTATTGATTCCAAAGATTAAAATGGCTTATAAATAGGTTCCAACTACACTTGGAAGACAAACTCCATATACTAACTAGGGAGAACTTGATATGGAAAATGAAGACATAATTTCTTCACATAAATCTCATAAATGGAAGCTTACCGAGAAAATAAATGCAACATCACATAAATAATGATTTTACTTTCTTGGATGTGATTGATTCATTGAAATCATAGGCCAAATTTCCCCAAACATTGACCTTACCATATTTCAATTATCCCACCTGTTTTCCCTGCTACAACACCCTACAAAATTTCACTACATTCAAATTTTGGAGCCTACTTCAACGTCGTATCTAGTGTTCACTTTAGTCTTAAGGTGTCATTTAAGGTCATTCTATGTGTTTCAAGTTTTCTTGATTGTTGTCGTATGTCTCTTCATTGATTAGAACATCTTTAGTGTAAAACATGGTCGAAACACCTTTGGTAGTTGTAAAACAACACTTTTTGGATGCAATCACACACACTTCATTTGTCGTACTCGGGGAATGTTTGTAAAGTGGAATTTTAATGTCTACTTATCATTGTTCAAGCTTGTATAATTTTTCTTAATGATTTGGCATGTGTCATGCATGGTTTTGTGTCTATACTCATCGTGTTCGTCCCTTGTCCTATCTTCTAGGCTTAGACAAATTTTGGTTCAAATAAAGCCCATTAAAGTGAAGAGTGCACGAGTGCACTATGAAGACTTGATCTAGAATCCTTTTTTTTATGGAAGTGCACCCTGCATCCTTTAGAAGCTCAGAGCACACTCCTAAAACATCTTTCCCCTTCCTTATTCCAAACTGCTCCCTTTCATAAACCAAATCTTTCTTTGAGCGCATTCCTTTGACTCGAAGAAGTGTGCCCTCCTTGAGTGCATGAGCACACATCTACCCAAAGCTCAACCCTTTGGCCTTCAGCAATGCGCCATGCATCCTCTTGACTCTTTGAGTGCATGAGTTCACTTCGAAGGCACAAAGCTACATCCTTTAACTTTCAGACTTGCGCCATGTGCCCTCCTTGGTCTCTTGAGTGCATGAACCCACTCCAAAGGCACAAATCTACATCCTTTACCCTTCAGATTTGCACCATGCGCCCTCCTTGGTCTCTTGAGTGCATGAGCACACCCTTAAGGAACGAAGCTCCATCCTTCATCCTTCAAAAGTTCACCCTACACCCTCCTTCTCTCCCTTGAGTGCATAACACACTTGGGAAGCCCGAAGCCTTCCCCTTCGTCCTTCAGACATGCGCCCTACACCCTTCCTTGATTGTTTCTCTCCCTTGACCACATGAGCACATGTCGAAGCCTCGAAGCCTCTTCCCTTCAGCCCTTCAACCTATCAAAGTGTGCCCTTGCGCCTAGAAGCTCTCCTTGCTCCTTCCAAGTGCATTGTTAAGGAACAAACACAAAATATGCATAAAAATGTTAGAATAGGAAATTTTTAGGCTGATGGTTGCTTTTCATGAGTGATTGTAGCTACAAGTACTCCAGGAACAACGTGAAAAGCACACATGAAGAAGATCGGGAAATGGAGGAAAAGAAAGGAAGCTACGAAGAAAAAATAACACATTGAAGTATTGATGATCAAAATACCACTAAAGCTCCATAAAATTGAAGACCTTGTCAAATCTTAAAGTGGAATAAATACATTATCATTTATTTTTCAATACAGGTAGGTAAACTTCGAGGTGAAACACAATGTGTGTAAACCGGTTCTTAATATTTTGCTATCAAAATAAATCACAAAGCATATACAAGTAGATCCCAGAGTTGATTCACCTTATATTGATTTCCAGATCCTTAAATTGAATTTTGACTTGCTGACACAAATTACAAATTCAATAAGATATATCACACTTTCTCACTAGCTTCTCCATCTGAATTAATTGCTCATCAAAATTAATTGAGATTGTTCTGAAAATAAATTCAAATAAAATAAATGGTCTCGGTTACAAAAGCAAATTATAATTAAAGATCACTCTTTTTATTCTAAAACAAAATCCAAGTTATAAAAATCTAATTAATTTAATGATTCAAAGCATCAATATTTAAAGTGAATTCAATCTAACAAAATTACTCAAAGGCTCAAATTATGTAATGAAAACAAATATGTAGGATCTTGCGTGATTACTGTTGATTTTTGTAGCTTGGGAGGTACTCCAAGCCTTGTGGATCGAGGGTTTGGAGGAAGGATCTCCACAAGTGGCCTTGTGGGCTTGGAACCTAAGGTTGGAGTTTTGCACCCATCGTGATCTGGGTCAAAACCATGAGCACATTTTGACATGTGATAGATGAGGATGACAACTCTCATTGAGATGAATCCGACGCAATGAAGATCATGTGATTCTGAGTTGTGGAAACAGAGTTACAAATTTTTGAAGTTAATATATTTCGTTGTGGATTAATTTGGGAGAAAAGAGTAGGTCAACTTGTGTCCAAATTAGACTTGTTGACACCACATTTAGCCCTCATATTTGTGTATAAATATGAGGTGAGTGAGGATCATTTCAAATCATCTAAGTGTGCAACACATAACAAGAAGAAAGCTCATTGAAGAGAAAGGAGATCTCTCATTTGGCCGCAGGAAAATAAGGTAGGACTAACGAAGGAGAAACATGCTTGGGCGAGCATTTTCATGATTGTTTGGTAGGTTGAGGTTGTCTAGCAGGAAGGCCGAGTGGAAGGAGAAGGGATTGGGCATGTTTGATGGCTCGATTGAGGGTGGACAATCCCAAAACAAGGTAACTGAAAACTTCTAGGTAGATATCTAGGGCAACTGTAGTGACTTAAAGGAAGATCAAGGTCCGTTTGTAGGCTAGGACAACAACAAACTACCTTGACCTCTCAAGGAGGGACAACTGCATTCAAGAGGAGAAATTATGGGCATAATTTAAGGGCTAGAAAGGGACTGTGATGTTTCCCTAACTAGGCTAAGGTTGTTGCCAAGGAACATACCCTAAAAAAGTGAGCCAAGGTATGTATTGTGATACATTTTTGTAGGTGTTGGATCCATGTTTGAGATCAGTTTTGGATCGATTATATAACTACTTGTGGGAGCCATGTGTTGGGGTTGTCTTGGGTGTTAAGAAATCCCAACTAGGAGTAGATCTTGCAGTGGAGTAATGGGTGTCCTAGGAGAGGACTGTTGGTGAAGTCAATTAGCAACCATGTGGAGGAGTTTCCTAGGTGTTGGATGCCCTAAGTAGGAGCATATGATATAGTGAGGATTGGTCACTTGTGGACTGTTGAAAGGCAGTGAGAATGGACTAAGTGTGGATAGTTATTGGGCATTTATGTTATTCTGGAGAACAACGTGATAGTGTCCAAGTTGGAGCCCAATGTGCAACACTTTGATGGACAAAAGTAGTTGCTAGAGTGGTAGTTGTTGAGCTCAAGGGTCTAATCAACCAGGAGTAGTTTGAGCAGCCCTAGCCCATGTTCATTGTGATAGATAGACATCTTGTAGTGATAGGTGGCAATCCTCCATGCTATATGTTTGTCTTCATTAGAGCAGCACAAGAATACCATAGTGGGATGAAGTCCCTGAGTAGTTGAGGAGCAGTAGTGGGCAGATTGAGAGTTGTTCACAAGCAAAAAGTGTCTCGATGTGTTGTGCCCTTGATGGACTAAGGCACAACTAGAGAGCAGATTGACAACTGAGGTTTAGTTTCCAGATGGATTTGGAGCAATGATAGAGGTAAGAGCTAAAGATCGGGAACCGAAGGACCAGGTAGGTACAAGGTACGAATGAGAGGAGCTGAGAGATCACACGACAACCAAATCACCAGAGTATCTTGTTGAGGGAAGATTGGTCATCGATGTAATGACACCAAGCCCCAGTTTTTATTCTTATACTAGTGGATGTATGAGAGCCATTATTCATGGTAAGGGAGCCCTAGACAATTGTATTATATGTTGAATAATATATTGAAGTTGGGTTTAAAATTGTAAAAGTTGTCTATATTTTGTGCACTAGTAGATTTACTGCTGTTTATATTCCACTGTACAAAGTAGTATCATTGTGATTCTTGGTTTGGTAGCATTAGAGATTCTAAGATTCTATCCTAGACCCAAGATTATGGAAATTCAACATGGTATCAGAGCATATCTGAGCTACTTTTAGGGGCGGTGAATTAGAGTGTGCACATCGAAGAAAATCAGAAGGGTGTCTAGATCATGGAGTAGAGGGATCAACTAAATACAGGGAGATGTGTTCTTGACTGAATTGGCAATGAGATTGGCTGGGAGTTCTGGTGGATTGGTGGTGATCCTGGTGAAAAACAATTTGTTGTAGGGAAAATTGTTGATCATGGACTTCCGTTTATTTGTCATGGATGGTTGGGACAACTTGAGGGTTTATTTGGCTTGGACGAGATCAGGTTAATCGAGATGGATTCATGTGACATACTTCAGATTGAAAGGCTAGAGTCTTCATCGGATCATGACGTTGCATATATGAGATTAAAGGGATTTTCATCAGTGGTATTTGATCCAGGAGGATGAGCGCTTGTAGAATTGATCCAATGGAGATCGTGTAGGCTCAGAGGGAGTCTAGCCTCAGAGGGAGAAACCTTATGGAGGTTTGGGATCTTTAGGTTCAAATATGATGAGGTAGGGGCACTACTGAGTTTTTGGGGTTCATTCTACAGAGTATGTTGCAGTGATGGATGCCAAATGAGCTAGTGTCGATAGATGATGGTTACTTCCTAGTCCTGGAAGTACCTCCCTCGCTAAGAGGGACTATTGATTTTTTTCGATCAAGGGTTTGGAGGAAGGAGCTCTGCAAGTGGCCTTGTGGGCTTGAAACCCAAGGTTTGGGTTTTTCACCCATTGTGATTTGGGCCAAAACCATTGTTATAGCATCATTTACCACCTTTGTATACTTGATGCTCTGAGTCATGGCCTTGGGCAACCCTTTCCCTTCAGACTTGGTCCAAATATTAAAAAATATTATTTTAAATTCCATATGCAACTCTGCCCTGTAAAAAGCACGTGCACACGCGGGTTCAGCTATACCCAACCCGCATATATGATTTAAAATATGAAAAAAATATAAAATCCCTATTTTTTGGGTGGGGTTTATGGGTTACACCGGAAGCCTACCTATAGGAGCCCGTGGCCTAACTGTTTCCCAACTAAAAAAACTGTTTTGAGGTCATATAAATACACCTCATGGGAGAGGCCTAAGGGGAGAGAAAGATATGATATTGATATTATATCCAACTTGTCCATGATCAAGTCTGATTTATCCCTGTGCCTCCTGCACTCCTAGCTATAGGAACCCCTGTTTCATCAATGTGATGTCCATCTCCTTTATATGACATCCATATGTATGCATTTGAAAGAGGATTGTTAAGGCTTGGGCTAGACGGATCTGGAGGAAGGTTTCTCTTGGATCCATAGAAGGATAAGGTTGTATTCTTCCACATTCTTTTGTTTTCATCAATAAAGAAGCCACATCTTGTTCCTGATGTTTAGATCTTAATGATTAATTCATGTTTTAATCTAACTAATGTATGATTTCTTGGTTTATACTTATATGCTTATATGATCTAACACTTATAACATGAACATGCTTTCAATTACTGCTGTTGTATATGATTTTCTTGAATGAGTTGTAGGTTTTAAGGAATTGGAGGAATCATAGGGTTTGGACCTGTTGTGGCCAGTAACAACCCCTTTTTTTTTAGTTTTATTACTAATACTAAATAAATGGGGACCCTTCTAAAAAATAAAAAATTAGCACTTATATTCCCCTTTGAATAAAACATACTATCATAAAACTTAGGAAAGCACCCGCAAAACCCAAAAGAACTTAAGTTTTATGATAAGTTCCGAATAAAATCGTTCTCTCAACAATAAAACATCGCATTGCAAATGGTAATGGAGGACATCATATAAGAAAACTACCAAAATTGCGAAAACGCGATGCGAGATCACATGCCTTGAAGACCCATCTCGCATCGCAGCTTTCATACGTCGCAAATATCACCTAAGGTAAAATATCTCGACCCAGTGATATGCGATAGGGCATCTCACAAATTGCATCTCGTAGAAACATGAGGTGATAAATAATTTTTAACAAAATGGATTAGCAATATTACGATCTGTGATATTGCGAAGCAAATTGTAAAATCGCTTTATTGCAGATTCATAAGGGCTCATCATTCAATAGAGTTTTTCTCATAATCCAATACCAAGTTATGGGAATTAATGACAATTTAATGGTTGGTTGATGGTAATTTATGAGATAAGATTTAGATCTGATCGAAAGGTCGTTTCACGTAGGATGATATATTTTATATAATTTCAGCATTAAGAGATTTCCCGTCACCTTATCTCTTACCATTATTGCTTCCTTACTTGTAAATTTGCAGGAGTGGAAAGCAGAAAAATATACGCAACAATGTTTAGAGCGTAATGGGAAAGAAGGGAAAAGCTTCGGTTGCTGAGGACAAAGAAATGACTCATACACAGACACCACCTGTAACAAAGATGCCGGCATAACTACTTGGGAAGGCATGTGCAGTCTGCTCGAAGATGAAAGTCCCATAGTTATGGAGGTTAAAGCAACAACAGACTCATGCGGGTCATCTGAAGCATCAATCACAGAACTTTCATGTTTGTTCTTGCATCGCATAGCGGCAAGACCTATGATTCTTCCATACACAGACATGGTTAAGTGGGTACTAAACATTGCTGATATAACAGATAGACAATTCAAGTCTCGAAGCCCAGACTTCATCGGGTCATTCACTCCACAAGATTAAAGGTTTATGTATCATCTACCAAAACTGCGCAAGAGGCGAAATTAGCACCTGGAAAGGCCGATCGGGAAAAGGAGGCAGTTTCTGATTCACGATTAGCGCTAATTGCACATCACTGGGGAAAACCCCTCATGAAGGAAAGCCTCTAAGTGCTCAGTCGCACATAAGCCAGGAAAACCGTGGGGAAAAAAACTAAAGGCTAAAGGCGAGACCCGCGTTCCAAAACCAGCGGTATTTATCGGGGATATCCTTAGGCAGTATGAAGAATTTCTGATTATTTAGCTTGGGAGGAATTGGAAGAAGGAAAGAAAGAAGGCACGCTCAGAATCAATGAAGCCCACAAAGAAATGCTCTTTCATAAGTGGGACACACAGATTAGGAAGGCAAAACAGGCAGCAGAAGAAGTAGCTACAACAACAAACAATGTCATTGACTGTGTCAATGAAAACCTGCACAGAGCAAACCTCATATCAGAGACCACTCCGAGATTTCTCCCAAAGGCACAACATTTACAACATCTACAGAAAAGCTGGAGACAAAAGGTTGAAGAAAGAGCAGAGTCCATCAAGAAGTTAACCAAGTTGAATTGGGATTCTTACTGGCAGTACTTGGTTAAACCGCATAGTCAATGCATGACTCTCAAATGCCTTACGAACTCTGTCGAGAAGATAGCACCAGCACTTGCCGATTCTATTTTCGCAGGGCAACTAAAATCGAAGTTTGGCCAACTGATGCTCCTCAAGCCGATGCTGAATGCTTGTGATCTCAGAGAACAGATACATAGATAGTTAATTTCCAGATTTAGTTTTAGTTTTAGTTTTGATTTATTTTTGCCTTAGATGAGGACGGTCATTTAAACCTCCTCCTATATTTTTGTAATAAACTATTTTTAGTATTTAGTTAGTAGTATTTTAACCCCTCTCATGCATTTAGAGAGGGGTCCTGAAATTTGTCAAAAATGTTTCCTCAAAACATGCACTTTTGCACCCTCGGAGGAGGTTTTGATGAATGAATGGAACAAGATTTATTGATATCCGTGTTTAATGTCTGCTACTGAAATGCACTTTTGTACTCTTAGTAAATGTTGAATTTGGAAGAGATAAATCTATATTGCTGAAGCTCATGAGTGGAACTTGTTATCAATGGTACTTTTATCTCTTAATGATTTCTGCTTATGTGTTAAAGTGGTACTTATGTTCAGTTATTTATATATGAAGGCTTGAATGTTTGAGTTATCATTTGGCAATTTTGTACAGTGATGACTATTTTGTTTATGCTTAATGTATGAACGACTTATTATGTGATATGATTCTCATAATTGTTTCAGCTAACTTTTTATACGAAACAATTTATTTTTATCGAATTCTTTTCTAGTAGCAATTGAATGATCTTTATTACCAATTGCTGTTAGAAATTATTTTAGATTGCATAACTGAAAAGTTAAATCCCAGGTTAGTTTTAGAATAGATATTTCTGTTCATTAGAATACAATTGCATGTTTTAAATTAGACTTATATTAAAATCATTGTACTTAGAAATCATTAGAAAAGGAAATATTAATTCTCATCACACACACACAAATTGGGAAACTGGTCCCATTATCCCCAATTGGACCCACCATCCCAAACGGAAAAGGAGCTGCTTTCAAGGTCCAGACTGGGTGGGTATCCCCCTTGTTGTAGACCCAATTTTCGGGGCTTCAACATATTTGGTGCTAGAAGGAGGGCCCCGAACTGTGAATGGCTAGTAAATCTAAATCTAAATACCATTATGAGAGTAAATCGCCCTCAACATCTCCCCCGACTTCTCCATCGCACTTTGAATCTTTAAATCTTGAACAAGAAGTCGATAAAACAATAACCACTACCACAAACCCAAACATTTCAGAGAAATATACTGTCGAACCTCCTGAAGTTCAGTCTTTGATTCATAAACTTCAAGGATTTTCCATATCACCGCAAAAGTCTGAAATATCTCAAGGTAGTGTGACTTCGCAATACAATCCTTCTCATCCTCTTACCAGATTGTAGAGTGAAAAGTTTGGTATTAAACCAATTGAGTTGTCTCTAACTAAAAGGAAAAGAGCAAGGAAGTCACCTAAAGGGTTTGATAGTGAGACTCTTTTATCATCATCATCCATTTCAAATTCTCCACTACAAAGTCAACCATCCACCCCTCCACTTCAAATTGTTGTCCATCAGAGTACTGGAACTTCAACATCTGCTTCTCAATCATCTAGAACTTTAATATCCTCATCTTCCCAACCACAAGGAACATCCTCTACGCTTTCCTCTATTAGTAGTTCAACGATGGCCCAAACCCCATGGAATAACCCAGGGGTAGTCTTAATGCCTGCGCCCTTGAGTCAAATACTGGCCCATCCTGAAAAATGGCTACCTAATTTTAATCCTAAAGCGAGCATGCTAGCAAAAGAACACATAAACAACTTTATGTTATCTGTAAATTTAAATTGTGTTACTAATGAAGATGCTGTTGTCCGGCTCTTCCCTTACACTTTACAAGGAGCAGCCGGATCCTAGTATTTTTCATTACCATCAGGATCCATCACTAGTTGGGACATTTTCCAAGAGCAATTCTTGACTAAGTTCGGTGATGATAGATCTACAACAACACTGATCAATGATCTATCAAATCTAAAGACTGAGTCGAGAGAACCTATCAAAGATTTTAACTCGTGTTTCAACAAGCTTTTGAATAAAATTTTGACTGCTTCCAAGCCTAGCGAAGAAGTTCGAAGTGAATGGTACATATCTGCTTTACCATCAAACATAGCGATCTTCGTTGATAGGGCTGCCAAGACAACATTGGCTGAAAACATGAAGGAAGCAATAGCGGTAGAAAAATGTATCTTAGCTTTAGAAAAGAAAAACGTTGTCGATGAAAGAAAATCTAAGAAGGTTACTTTTAGAGATGATCCTAAGAAAAAGCAATCAAAAGACCCATTTGATTTAGAAGGATTGCAGAAAGTCCTAAAAACCATGTCTAACGAAATGGTTGACATTAAGAGACAAGTAGCAGAGACTTCTTCTAAAAAGCCCTACAAGCCTTATAGAAAAAACCCTTCAACTGATTCAAAACCTCCCAATGCTATAAAAAATGCAGAATCTGAAGGAGAAGAAGAGGAAGTTTCCAATGAGGAACCTACTGATGAAGATGAAGTTGTAGAAGTACAGGGAATGTGGGACTTCATCCTTCCAAATGAAGAGGATCAAGAGGCATCACCAGTCAGTGTGAGAAGTAGAAATCAGCTTGATCCTCCACAACCTAGTCCTAAACAGAAGAGCACAAGCTCGACATCCAAAGATAAAATCGCAGGTAAGAAATCATCACCAAAAGCAACTCAAACAAGCCCAGTCCAATCCGATTCATCAACTCCATCTAAAACACTGATTGTTTCTGATGAGATGGAGTATAATATCATTGAAGACATGAAGAAGACTAGGGCTAACATTACTTTTCATGAATTGAGAAAATTGAAACATCAACAAAAGCTACTTTTGAAAGAGTTACATGCAATACCTGTTGCACCTCTGCCTGCTGCTGTAATCTCGCAAGCTTCTCATGAGATGGGAAGACCTCCAATTAATATGGCTAATAAAGTTGATCCAAATGATATTGCTTTAATTGGAGGTAGGTCAAAATCTCATACTCCTCCATTCCTTCTTACTTACGAAATTTTCAATAAAAACTTGCATAATTGTTTGATAGATTCAGGAGCTTCATCTAATATCTTACCTAAAACTATATGCACAAAGTTAAACGTCCAACCTCAAAAATCTTCAGTATGCATAGTTCAACTAGACCGATCGCAGGTTGAAGTAATCAGTGAACTAAATCAAGTTACCATAAGGTTATCATCTAATCCAAAGGTATGTCAAGTCATTGATATTTTAGTTGCAGACATTCCCGAATTTTATGGCTTAATTCTTCGTAGGGATTGGTCTGAAAAGTTCATGGATACTTTGCAACCGACTAGTCACATATGTGGCTCCCTTACAATGGTAAACTGAATCAGATAAAGGTTGAGCGAGAAAGACACCAAAAATACATAGTGACAGAATTGGAAGGAGAAAATTAACCTGTAGCATGCAACAATAATATAATTGGAAACTATTCTGTTGACTCTTTCCTAGGAAATTTTAATGCCCATACTTCACCTTACTTAGAACATTCAGTTCTGTCTCAAGTAGAAATTTTTTCTCAAATAGATAGTTCTAAATGTGTTAATTTTATAGATAGTCCTGTAAATAAATATTTATTTTGGAAATTATTTTTTGATGGTTCTAAGTCTAACGATGGAGTAGGAGCAGGATGTGTATTAGTTAGTCCAGAGGGAAACAAAACTATGCTAACATGTAGACTTGAGTTTGATTGCACAAACAACACTGCAGAATACGAAGCTCTAGTCCAAGGACTGTACAAAGCAATCAGATTAGATATCAAGTATCTACAAGTCTTCGGAGACTCTGAGATTGTTATTAAATAGGTACGAAATACTATTGTCTATCAAGTCATTTAAAACATTATCAATCTTTAGTGCAAGATCTGACTGAAAATTTTATAGCATTTAATATTTCACCCATTCCCAGACTCCAAAATGCTAGTGCTAACCTCCTGGCAAATGTAGCTTCCAAGCTCATTCCCTCAGAAGACTATAGCCCAGACAGATTCTCAATCGAATTGATCTTTAGGCCCTCGATCCCTGATAATGTTACAAACTGGAGAATTTTCAACGATGATCCTGATATTGTAAGTTTCCTGACATCGGAAGGATCTTACACTAATCAGATAATTGATGAGGACCAACATGACAAACAGTTACAACAAGAAAGCACTAATAATGCTATACCAAAATCTGTAGTCAAGTTGGAAGACCTATATGATTTGAAAGACCGATTTAAGAGATCTACCAATTCAAAACTTCAGAGTTCAACTCTGAACTATGAATTAGTAAATCTAGGAACGGATACCAAGCCACAGAATATCAACCTAGGTCTTGGCCTAGCCCCTGAAGAAAAATTAGCCTATGTTCGTCTCCTAAAACAATACAAAAGTGTCTTTGCCTAGAACTACGATGACCTTAAGACTTACGACACTTCAATCATTCAACATACTATCCCAATGATAGTTGATGAAAAACCTGTCCAACAAAAACTGAGGAAGATCCATCCTAATCTGGAAAGCCAGATTAAATCTGACCTCAATAAATTATTGAAATCCAAACTTATTTTTCCTGTTCGACATTATAGATGGGTTTCCAACTTGGTTCCCGTCAGAAAGAAAAACAGAGACATTAGAATTTGTATTGACTTTCAAAATCTTAACAAGGCCTTCCAAAAGGATAATCTTCCCCTGCCTCCTATGGAACAAATATTACAAGCGGTTGCAGGATCAGAATTAATATCCTTTTTAGATGGTTTCTTCGGCTACAACTAGGTTCTGGTCCATCCTGACGATCAACTGAAAACCACGTTCAAGACCAAATGGGGTACTTACGCATATCAAAAGATGTCGTTTGGTATGATTAACGCTGGTGCCACATTTCAAAGGGCCTTGGACATCACATTTAAGGGATTAGTAAACAAATCAGTGGTGATTTACTTAGATGATATAACTGTATATTCTAAAAAACCTGGTAATCACATTAGAAACTTAAAACAGATCTTCCAACGTTGCCAAAGGTATGGGATTTCACTTAATCCAAAAAATTCCTTTTTTGTATTAAGTGAAGGAAAACTTCTTGGATTTATAGTGTCAAAATCTGGAATCCATATTGATCCCAACAAAATTAAGGAGATTTCCGAAACACGCTTGCCTCATAACAAGAACGCCATGCAATCCTTCCTTGGCCAGATTAATTTTGTTAAAAGATTTGTTCTAGACTTCTCAAGGATTGTGTCATCATTTGATCAAGAAGAATTCACTTTTCAAATGGGGCCAAGAAGAATATGAAGCGTTCAATCTGATTAACCAAGCGATTGTTAATGCCCCATCCTTAGTAACTCCAAAATTTTCAAATCCTTTCATTTTGTATACGTTTTCCTTTGATAAATCATATGCTGCGATACTCACTTAAGTCAATCAAGACAAGGCAGAAGTCCCAATTGCCTTTTTTAGTTCGAATTTGCAAGGGGCTAAATTAAATTATTCTGACGTTGAAAAACAAGCTTATGCCGTTTTCAAAGCGATCAAGCATTTCAGACCCTTTCTTCTTAAAACCCATACAAAAATCATAGTACCGTTTCTAGCGGTAAGAAATCTCTCAGTACAGAAAGACCTGGGTGAAAAGAGAGCAAATTGTGTCACTGCCCTACAAGAATATGACGCTAAGATCAAGCCAGCAAATATTGTAAAAGGTCAAGGATTTTGCAAAATGTTAGCTGGAGCATTGCTTATTTATGAAATACCATCTCTGAATCAAGAAGTACAAATATATGAGGTAAGCCTAAACGATATTGAATCAATATATGCTGATATCATATTTTATCTAAAGAATGGATATGCTCCTTCAAATCTGGATTATACAAAGAAAAGAGCTTTAAGATTGAAGGCTAAGCAGTATCAACTCGTAAACGATGTACTTTTTAGGATGAATTATGATTATGTTCTCCTTCGATGTCTTAAGAAATCTGAAGCTGAAAAGGTGTTGCAGGAACTCCATGATGGACCAGCAGGTGGACATTATGCGAGAGATGCCACAACACATAAAATTTTGTGTGCAGGATACTACTGGCCTACACTATTTAAATATGTGCATAACTATGTAAGGAAATGTCAAATTTGTCAAACTACTGCTGGGAGACAAAAGAAACCATCATTGCCTTTGCAACCAGTCAATATCGATCAACCCTTTGATCAATGGGGATTGGATATAATAGGTGAGATCATTCCTCACTCTTCTAAACAACATAGGTATATCCTTACAACTACAAATTATTTTACTAAATGGGTAGAAGCAGTTCCTCTCAAGACAACTAATGTTGAGCACATCATTGATTTCATAGATCAGTTCATAATCACCAGGTTTGGTTTACCCTCTGCTTTAATGTTTGATAATGCATCATATTTTTCTGGTAATGCTATGACTGAATTTGCACTTAAAAGAGGTTTTAAGCTTAAATATTCTGCCAATTATTACCCACAAGGGAACGGGTTGGCCAAATCAACGAATAAAAACTTAATCAGAATCATTAAGCGAACCATTGATCAGAATCATAAAAATTGGCACAAATCTTTGATGTATGCTCTTTGGGCAGATCGAATAACATAGAAAGCCTCCATTGGCACTTCTCCCTTTAATTTAGTTTATGGGAAAGAAGTAGTTCTCCCAACTCATCTAGCAATTCCTTCTTTGGCCTTAGTTCAATTTATTGACGAAACACCAACTTCATCTTTACAACTAAGACAACTGTAGATCCTTAAGCTAGAAGAGCAATGAGAACAGGCTAAAATAACACACGCTCATCATCAAGCATTAGTAAAGGCCTCCTTTGATTCAAGCATGGTATCTAGAAAGGATTTTCAAATTGGAGATTTAGTTTTAAAATGGGATAAGGCTCATGAAGAAAAAGGAAAACATTCAAAATTCCAACGAATGTGGCTTGGCCCATTCCAAATTGTGGAAATCATAGGTCCATCCACTTTCATGTTGCAAGATTTAGCAAGGAAAAGAGAATCTTTACCTGTTAATGGGCAGATCCTTAAAAAATACTTTCCATAGAAGATGACCTCTTCTATTTTTGTAAACTACTGTTTATAGCTTTATTTTGATAATAAAACAAGTTGTAAATGGTTACGTTTGGAATTCACGAAAAAGACTAGTGTTTCTTTTAGATTTTGTTTTTCGCTTGTATAAATAGAACTGATTTGGAAAATTGGTCATTATTATTGAAAGATACAGTCAAATGCTATAAGCCTGAAAATGTTACTAGTTTCAACCTTACAAATTTTGATAAAAAGCAACCTTTAGTGGGAATTTGTTTTATATCAGTCAATTGAAAGCATCAATAGCAAAACAAAGATTCTCTGTAGAAAAGCTCTTCCCAAAAACTCTATAATCGTCATCCAGAGCTATTCTTAAGGCACCAATGACTTCCTCCCCACCTAGAGAATTACATGTTTCAAGGAATAATCCAACGATACACTATAAACTTAAAGAATAAGAGGTCTCATCACGAGCCGACTTATCATGATCATAGATATTATAACTTGTTGACATTGCCAAAACTGCATACCAAAACAGGGCAATGACTCAAGATTGTTGCAATCAAAAGACAAGGGGTCTCATCACAAGCCAGCTTGTTCAACAAAGATATAAATCAAGTGAATGGCACTGTCATAATTTGGCTACCAAACCAAGACCTTGTTCTTTAAGAATTAAAAGAAAACAAAAGCAATAAGTGTGGATATGGATTTATCTTTGAAAATTGTATATTTCTCCAAGTAGGATATAGGATCATTGCTGGATAATAGGTAACCCTGTCGAGGCTATGAACGCCTACTGGAAGCAGAGGCTTTACCTATGACAAATGAGCATACTTAAAACTGATTTACAGAGAAGTCTTTGTTTTTATCTTTATAAACCAAGTAGTAGCTGATGTAAATACAATGACTAGCTTTTGGAAATAAATGATCAGAGTTGACATAGGAGAAACAAACTACCATTGACGACTGAATGCATGATGCACTTTATGTTTCTATAATAAAGTTTGATTTTCCAGAAAATTTTCTGTTTTGGAAGTTTAGAAAATTCAAAAGATAATCAGAGATAACTGGTTCTTCCAAGTGAATCGCCAATTGTTGTGGCCAGCAACAACCCCCCTTTTTATTTAGTTTTATTACTAATACTAAATAAATGGGGACCCTTCTAAAAAAATAAAAAAGTATCACTTATATTTCCCTTTGAATAAAACATACTATCATAAAACTTAGGAAAGCACCCGCAAAACCCAAAAGAACTTAAGTTTTATGATAAGTTCCCAATAAAATCGTTCTCTCAACAATAAAACATTGCATCGCAAAGGGTAATGGAGGACATCATATAAGAAAACTACCGAAATTGTGAAAACGCGATGCGAGATCGCACGCCTTGAAGACCCATCGCGCATCACAGCTTTCATATGCCGCAAATATCACCTAAGGTAAAATATCCCGACCCAACAATATGCGATAGGGCATCTCGCAAATCGCGTCTCACAGAAACATGAGGTGATAAATGATTGTTAACAAAATGGATTAGCGATATTGCGATCTGCGATATTGCAAAGCAAATCACAAAATCGCTTTATCGCAGATCTACAAGGGCTCATCGTTCAATAAAGTTTTTCTCGTAATTTGATACCAAGTTATGGGCATTAATGACAATTTAATGGTTAGTTGATGGTCATTTATGAGATAAGATGTAGATCTGATCGAAAGGTCGTTTCACGTAGGGTGATATATTTTATATAATTTCGGCATTAAGAGCTTTCCCATCACCTTATCTCTTACCATTATTCTTTCCTTACTTGTAAATTTGTAGGAGCGGAAAGCAGAAAAATATACGTAGCAATGTTCAGAGCGTAATGGGAAAGAAGGGAAAAGCTCCGGTTGCTAAGGACAAAGAAATGACGCCCTTATACACAGACACCACCTGTAATAGAGATGCCAACATAACTACTTGGGAAGGCATGTACAGTCTACTTGCAAATGAAAGTCCTAGAGTTATGGAGGTTAAAGCAACAATAGACTCACGCGGGTCGTCTGAAGCATCAATCACAGAACTTGCATGTTCGTTCTTGCATCGCACAGCGGCAAGACCTAATATTCTTCCATACACAGACATGGTTAAGTGGGTACTGAACATTGCTGATATAACAGACATATAATTCAAGTCTCGAAGCCAAGACCTCATCGGGTCATTAACTCCACAAGATTAAAGGTTTATGTATCATCTACCAAAACCACGCAAGAGGTGAAACTAGCACCTGGGAAGCTCGGATCAGGAGAAGGAGGTAGTTTCCGATGCGCGATTAGCGCTAATTGCACATCGCTAGGAAAAACCCCTCGAGAAGGAAAGCCTTTGAGTGCTCAGTCACACGTAAGCCAGGAAAACCGTGGGGAAAAACGCTAAAGGTTAAAGGCGAGACCCGCGCTCCAAAACCAGCGGTATTTATCGGGGATATCCTTAGGTGGTATGAAGAATTTCTGATTATTTGGCTTGGCAGGAATCAGAAGAAGGAAAGAAAGCAGGCGCGCTCAGAATCAATGAAGCCCACAAAGAAATTCTCTTTCATAAGTGGGACACACAGATTAGGAAGGTAGAACAGGCAGCAGAAGAAGCAGCTACAATGGCAAACAACGTCATTGACTGTGTCAATGAAAACCTGCATAGAGAAAACCTCATATCAGAGACTGCTCCGGGATTTCTCCCAAAGGCACAACATCTACAGACAAGCTAGAGATAAAAGGCTGAAGAAAGAGTAGAGTCCATCAAGAAGTTAACCAAGTTGAATTGGGATTCTTATTGGCAGTACTTGGTTAAACCACACAGTCAATGCATGACTCTCAAATGCCTTACGAACTCTGCCGAGAAGATAGTGCCAGCACTTGCCGATTTTGTTTTCGCAGGGAGACTAAAATTGAAGGTCAGCCAATCGACGCTCCTCAAGCTGATGCTGAATGCTTGCAATCTCATAGAACAGATACATAGATAGTTAATTTCCAGATTCAGTTTTAGTTTTAGTTTTGATTTATTTTTGCCTTAGATGAGGACGATCATTTAAAACTCCTCCTATATTTTTGTAATAAACTATTTTTAGTATTTAGTTAGTAGTATTTTAACCCCTCTCATGCATTTAGAGAGGGGTCCTGAAATTTGTCAAAAACGTTTCCTCAGAACATGCACTTCTGCACCCTCGGAGGAGGTTTTGATGAATGAATGGAACGAGATTTATTGATATCTGTGTTTAATGTCTGCTACTGAAATGCACTTTTGTACTCTTAGTAGATGTTGAATTAGGAAGAGATAAATCTATATTGCTGAAGCTCATGAGTAGAACTTGTTATCAATGGTACTTTTATCTCTTAATGATTTCTGCTTATGTGTTAAAGTGATATTTATGTTTAGTTATTTATATATGAAGGCTTGAATGTTTGAGTTATCATTTGGAACTTTTGTACGGTGATGACTATTCTATTTATGCTTAATGTATGAATGACTTATTATGCGATATGCTTCTCACAATTATTTCGGCTAACTTTTTATATGAAACAATTTATTTTTATTGAATTCTTTCTTGTATCAATTGAATGATCTTTATTACCAATTGCTGTTAGAAATTATTTTAGATCGCATAACTGAAAAGTTAAATGCCGGGTTAGTTTTAGAATAGATATTTCCGTTCATTAGAATACAACTGCATGTTTTAAATTAGACTTAGATTAAAATCATTTTACTTAGAAATCATTAGAAAAGGAAATATCAATTCTCATCACACACACACAATTTGGGAAACTGGTCCCATTATCCCTAGTCGAACCCACCATCCCAAATGGAAAAGGAGCTGCTTTCAAGGTCCGGACCAGGCGGGTATCCCCCTTGTTGTAGATCTGATTTTCGGGGCTTCAACAGGACCCTACGGGAACAACCTCAAAAGTAGGACCTTCGAGTAATACTTCTTCTTCCTACTTCAATAGTTTAAGTATTAAGGATGCTTGTTTGTTTTCCTCTTGTTGGTGTATGCCCTCTTCTCTGTTGGGGTGCTCAACCCATACCCTAGGGTGTATTATTCTTGTAACAACCATGAGCACATTTCGACATGTGATGAATAAGGATGATAGCTCTCATCAAGATGAATCTAACGCAATGAAAATCATCCGATTCCAAGTTGTAGAAATGGAGTTATGAAATTTTGAAGTTAAAATATGTGGTTGTGGATTAATTTGGGAGAAAAGAGCAGTCTGATATGTGTTGAAATTAGACTTATTAACACCACATGTAGCCCTCATGTTTGTGTATAAATATGAGGTGAGCCAGGATCATTTCAAATCATCCAAGTGTGCAACATATAACAAGAAGAAAGGTCGCTGAAGAGAAAGGAGTCTCTGAGTTGGCCACAAGAAAATAAGGTAGGACCAACGAAGGAGAAACATGCTTGGGAAAGCATTTTCATGACTGTTTGGTAGGCTGAGGTTGTCTAGTAGGAATATTGAGTGAAAGGAGAAGGGATTAGGCCTGTTTGAGGGCTCGATTGAGGGTGGAAAACCCCAAAACAAGGCTGTCGCAAACCTGTCGGTGGAGATCTAGGGTAGCTGCAGTGAATTGAAGGAAGACCGAGGTTTGTTTGAAGGCTAGGACAACAAAAAACTACCTCAGCCTCTCAAGGAGGGACAACCACATTCAAGAGGATCAATTCTGGGTAGACGTTAAGGGATGGAAAGGGACTGTGATGTTGCCCTAACAAGGATGAGGTTTCTGGAAAGGAACAAACCCTAAAACAATGAGCCAAGATATGTATTATGTTACATTTTTGTAGGCGTTGGATCCATGTTTCAGATCAATTTTGGATCGGTTATATAGAAACCTGTGGGAGCCATGTGTTGGGGTTGTCTTAGGTGTTAAGAAACCCCAACTATAATGAGGAGTGGTCATGTGGAATGTTCGAGGAAAATGTGGGAGTGGAACAAGTGTGGATAATGATTGGGAATTTATGGTCTGCTGGAGGGCATCGACATAGTGTCCAAGTTGGAGCTCGGTGTGCAACAATTTGATGAACAAAAGTAGTTGCTAGAGTGGTAGTTGTTGATCTCAAGGGTCTGATCAACCAAGAGCAGTTTGAGAAGCCCTAGACTTATATGTGGAGAAGGACTTCTACAAAATATGATGAGTAGTCCTTCTAGCCCATGTTCATTGTGAGATATGGACATCTTGCAGTGATAGGTAGAATCCCTCCATGACCTGTGTTGGACTTCATCTAAGCAATTCTGGAAGACCATAGTGGGCTGAAGTCCCTGAGTAGCTAAGGAGCAACAATGGGTAGATTGAGAGTTGTTCACAAGTGGAGCTATGAACAAATCAACAAGAGTCTCGATGTGTTTTGCCCTTGATGGACTAAGGAAGAACTAAAGAGAAGATTAACAACTGAGGTTCAGTGGCCAGGTGGACTTGGAGCATTGATAGAGGCAAGAGCAACAGATCGGGAGCCGAAGGACCGGGAAGGTACAGGTTACGACCGAGAGGAGCTGAGAGAGCATGAGAAAACCAGATGGTCAGAGTATATTGTTGAGGGTAGATTGGTCATTGATGTACTGACACCAAGCCCCAGTTTGTATCCTTGTACTAGTGGATGTATCTGGGCCATTATCCCTGGTATGGGAGCCCTAGATAGTTGTATTATATGTTGATTAATATAATGAAGTTGGGTTGAAAATTGTAAAAGTTGTCTATATTTTGAGCACTAGTAGATTTATTGTTGTTTATATTATGTTGTGCAAAGTAGTATCGTTGTGATTCTTGGTTTGGCAGCGTTAGAGATTCTAAGATTCTATCCTAGACCCAAGATCGCAGAAATTTAACAATTACAGGTTCAATACAGGAAATCTTGTAATTACTACAAGAATTCTTGTGTGATTATAAGATGACTACAGGAAATCCGATAATTATTACGGGAATTCCTGTTGTGATTTACAAGATCACTACAGGAAGTCTTAGCACACAAATATAGGAAATTATGACACACGATTACAGTGACATCAAGTAATTACAGGAAAATAGAGCATGCTTATTTATCACATACATCTCAAAATTTTTGTAGGTTTTACCCTATACAGAAATTACCTGCAAACGAATTCTTAAAAGTAAAAAACATACAATGGTGAGAAACAAAAAACAAATACACAGAGATTTTCCCTTGGATCCCAAAGTTGGGACTACCAGATTGATTTTTTATTATATTCCTTTCAATATTACAACACATATATATATATAAAAATGCTGAAGCATTCATAAACCCCAATCAATTAACCTTGGATTAGAACATAACTGTTGTTCCCTTGACCTAATCTACAAGATACCATGGGTAGAAAACCATCATGCCCAAAACTATGTGCAAAACCCATGCACAAAACCATAGGTAGATTCGCCCACCTAATATCGGGTAATTTTTTTTCTCGGGGCGCTGCCCCAGACCCTGTAGAGGTGGGATACCACCCCCCTTAAACCCCCTGACAAGGGGGGCTTACGCCCCTCTTGTAACCCCACAGTTGCGCCCAACACAATGAAGGGTCTCCTTCCACCCCTTCTCTAACCCCCTACTTTACACGTGGGGCTAGTCATGGAAAAAATATAACACACTCCCAAAAATCTCCCACTTGTTGGTTTCTTTCCACACAGGGGGTCACAAGAGAGATTAGTCATTTGTCCACCCCTACAATGCCCATTGTTTCTATACACCAAGAAAACTTCTTAGTGCTCACAAACTTCATTAATGCATTTGCAACATTATTCAAAGTGTCCACCTTTACCAACAACACCTTTTTGTCCTCAACCATATCCCTCACAAAGTGATACTGAACATTAGTGTGCTTTGTCTTTGAATGATAAGTAGTGTTCTTTGCCAAGGAAATTGTACTTTAGCTGTCATAGTCTATCCTTATAGATCACCATACTAACCCCATACTTGAACACAATCTCTGCAACCAAACTTCTTCCTTGCTTGCATGAGTCGCCGCCATGTATTCTGCCTCTATAGTTAAAAGTGCCACTATAGACTGTCTCTTGCTCATCCAACTGACTGCAACTCCAAATAGGTTAAACACATACCCACTTATAGATCTTCTCTAATCCAGATCTCTAGCCTAGTCTGTATCAATAGAGCCACAGATGTGCAAAACTCTGCCCAATCTTGGTTTCCTTGGTATCACATACCATAATGACTAGTGTCATGCAAATACCTGAAAACCCACTTCACTACTGTCGAATGCTCCTTCCCTGGTTTGACATAAACCTGCTCAATAATTTCACTACATGTGCAATGTCTGGTCTAGTACATACCATTGCATACATCATGCTATCGATTGAACTTGCATATGGAATAGGGGACATGTCCTCTTCCTCTTCTTGTGTCTTGGGACACTATTCAACAGATAACTTTACACCTACAAGAATAAGAACCTTCATCGTTTTACTATCCTTCATATCAAACCTCTACAATATTGTCTCAACATACTTCCTCTGGTTTTACCAAAGATTCCTCTTTGCTTGATCTTGTTTAATTTCCATGCCCAAAATATAGTTTGCAACATCGAGATCCTTCATGTTGAATTTGGAGGACAATTGGGTCTTCGATTCCTGCATAATTTCTTTGCCATTTCCAATAAAAAACATATCATATTGATCCAAAATGGATCCAAAACACCCTCTAAGTCTTCAAAATCCAAAAAACCATCACAAAAGAAGAAGTTTTAGAAATATCAGATTACACTATCGAGAGGCAAAAACATGAAGAAATGACCAAAAACAGAGCTATCAATGGCTATGACAGTGATGCACAGAAGTCGTCGGATCTGGCCGATCAACGGTCCGAGCCGATAGGAAAATCACAATCGGCGGTGACAGGTGAAGGCTATTAGAGGTTACTACATGGAATATGCGATAGTGATCAGCGGGGTCAACGAGGACTGTCGATCAAGCGCGCAGATCGACGGCCTAAGTTGTATCGCAATATCACATCGGCAAACCACAGTGGAGCGCTTACCACAATCAATCACATTGCAATATCGCATCGGAGCTACACAGAAGAGCGATACTATATACATATATATATATACATATACATATATATATACATATATATATATATATATATATATATATATCTCTCTCTCTCTCTCTATATATATATATATGTGATAACCGGACCCAATAGAGTTATAAACAATATTCCATATATTTTGAGTTCCATAAAATGGCATTTTTCTATGTATTTTCACGTTTTCGTTAAATAAACGAAAAGCGAAGGGAATGCACTGATGCGATGAAATCGGACTCGAAAGGGTTTATGAATGCATATGTATAATATTTCAAGTCCACATAAAGCCATTTTTGTGGGATTTCCATGTTTTAATGTATTTTTCAAATACAAAGGGAAATCATGAAATAAGCAGGATTTCGGGCGGGCCATAGGCGGTAAGTGGTTTTGACCGGAATCCACCTGAGCCCATACAAAGGCTGCCATGTGACCAGGCCCCAGAGAGAGAAAACCACCCTTTTCGGGCGGTCAACTCCCGTGCGCATGAGCTGCCTGAAATGAATCTCAGCCGTTGGATCAAGATACCTCAGATCATTGGTGGAGATGCGATCACGAACAAAGGCAGACTCAATAGAAATATAGTGCAGATTTATGAATATTTGAAGTCCGATGAACAGTGTTTTGGTGGAATTTTCCCGTGTTTTACAGTGTTTCTCTATGTAAAGAGAAAACACTATTTTTGGGGATTTCAAAGGCCCGATGGTCCCTTCTGTTACAGAACAGGTGGCCACCTTCCCTGAAGACGTTATGCAATGATTTCTAACACTCAAAAGGGGATTCAAGCAGACAGAGGCCGGGAGTTAGAGAGCTTGAGAAGGGGAAACGAAAAGACAGTGCCGATTTGCTTTAAAGCCACAGAAGACAGAAGACAAAGACGAGCAGTGCTGAGATAGAAAGAAAATAGAGACAGAGGGTCAGTGAGGAGAGTTTGTGTACTCAGAAAGACTTGGGGGATCTAGGTAAAGCCTTGTTGTTTTGTATCTGTTGTGTGAGACTCAAATTGAGCTCACTTTTGTAAAAACTCTATGTCTAAAGACATAATAGAGAGGTCACCACTGAAGGCTGGACCAGGAGACATAGCCTAGGAGTTTTGGGTGAACTCCTTATTAAACTTGTTGTGTTTATGTGTGTTTGTCTATTATTTTCTTTAACTGCTTCATTGTCTATGTATTTCGCAATCTTATCGATTCATTGCACAAAGTAACATAAGCAAATCCATGTACATGAGTCTATAATACCTTAATAATTGTCTAAGATCTCATTATCAGATCAAGTGGTATCAGAGCTTTAGGTTTGCCAAGGTTAGACAAGCTTGTGCTGGATTGTTGAATGCTAACTAGGACAAAGCTCAAAATAGGAGAAGGAGAACTTGTTGAGGCTAATCCAGAAATTGTAAGAGTGTATCCTAGGAAGAAAATGACAGAAGAAATTCCCTTGGAATCAGACTCTCAGTTCATGGACAGTTTCATGACCATGAGAGCCATGTTAGAAGAGATGTATTGAGAATTTAAGAAAGGTCGGGGTGAAGACCCTTTAGCATCTCAAATAAGCAAAAGAGTAGAGGAACCTCTTCTACTTGCCCATTCAGGAGGCAAAGGGAAAGGGGAAGAGCCTCCTCCATCAACACCTCCTTCTAGCCTTGAAAATAAAAAGAAGAAAACATCTTTAATTAAATTATATGTAAAGTTTGATTTGCCAATCTATGATGGAGAATTAAATGCAGAAAAGCTAGATAACTAGATTAGACAGATTGATGTATATTGCAAGGTGTAGAACATCAATTCAGAAAGGAGAAAGATTCAGCTGGCCAACCTTTGCCTTGGAGGAACTGCCCTAGTATGGTGGGAAGGCAGGACACAAGCCGATTGAAGAAGCATGGTAAAATTCTTTCTACCTGGAGTGAATTTGTTTCTGCCCTTAAAAAACAGTTCTATCCACTAGCTTATATGCAACAAGCGATGATGAGTTGGCAAACTCTTCGCCAATTAAAGGGCCAAAGTGTACAAAGCTATACCCAGGAATTTAGAAAAAGAGCTTTAATTCTAGGCATTTCTCTAGACTCACCTGAAACTTTGTTGAAGTATATAGTGGTCTGCACAGCTATTTGAGGCACACCATTCTCATGTTTAACCCCACTAGCATAAATGAGGTAGCTGTTCAGGCTACACATCTAGAGGTTAGAGGCAAGAATGTGAACCCAGAGATTGGGGGATCATCAAAACCCACTACAAACAAGAACAAGAAAAAGAAGAAGCAGAAATGGAAAGAGAGGAAGGAAAACGCTGTACAGAAAGACAAACCTTCATGCACTCGCTGCAAGAAGGGTGGACACGATGATGAACACTGCTGGTCTTTGCATCTGGACTAGAAACTAAAGAATTGCGATGGCAAGAAGAAGAAGACTGCTCCTGCTATTAAGAAAGATTTGGGGCCAAACTCAGGTGATGAAACAACAGTCACAGCTACAGGTATAAAAGGTAAAAATTCTGAAGCATCTACTAGTAATTCTGCACAATCTATTGATAATGAAGAAAATGAGAGGAAAAGACATGAGCTTTTTCATATTAGAGTTATTTCCAAGCATCAAAAGATTGATACTTTATTTGATAGTGGATCACAAGTAAACTTGATTTCTGAAGCAATTGTAAAGAAGTTGGGACTACTAACCACACCTCACAAGAAGCCATATCCATTAGGTTGGGTATGTGATAAAGCAAAGCTACAAGTGACTAGACAATGTAAACTTAGGTTTGCTTTTGGGTCAACTTTTGTAGATGAGGTTGAGTTAGATATAGTTCCCTTGGATATATGTGGTATTGTTTTAGGAAGTCCTTACTTGTATGATATAAAAGCTATTTTCTATAGAACTGAAAATAAGTATCAACTTACAAAATATGGAATAGAATATATTGTAAGAGCTCATCAGCTCAAAAACAACTACACTCTCATAAACTCAGGGCAGATGAAAATAATTGTAAATTCATGCAACCAACTTTTACTAATGGTTGTAAAGGAAAAGAACCCAGATAAAACCAATGTATTTGAGGGTTGTGATGCTAAACAGAAAGTTGATTAGAAAAAGTTGTTTGGGAATATGATATCCTATTTCAAGAACCTAAAGGTCTGCCACCCAAAAGGGAAATAATACATGATATTCATTTGCAACAAGATGCTCCATTGACTAACATCAGAATGTATAGGTTATCCATTTTAGAGGATGCAGAGATCAAGAAGCAGGTATAGGAGCTGCTCGAGAAAGGGTTCATAAGACCAAGCACATCACCATGTGGATCTCCAATCGTGTTGGTGAGAAATAAAGATGGTTCATGGAGGATGTGCATTTATTATAGAGAACTTAATAAAATAATGATCAAGAATCATTATCCTCTTCCTTGCATAGATGATCTATTAGATCAATTGAAAGAAGCTATTTAATTTTCCAAGTTGGACTTGCGTAGTGGCTATCATCAGGCCGGAGTTGCGGAACAAGATGCATATAAGACTACTTTCAAAACAAAGCAAGGGTTGTATGAATGGCTAGTTATGCCTTTTGGCTTAACTAATGCTCCTGCCACTTTCATGAGAGTTATGAATGATGTACTCCGACCTTTTATTGATGATTTTGTAATTGTATATTTAGATGACATTATTGTTTTCAGTGAAACATGGGAAGAACATTTGAAGCATGTAAAGCAGACTCTAGATGTTTTGGAAAAAGAAAATCTCCATGTGAAGTTATCAAAATGTGAATTTGGCAAAACATCTTTAATTTATTTGGGTCATATTGTAGGGGGTGGTGAATTGAAGATAGATCCCTCTAAGGTTGAAGTCATTGTGAACTGGCCTAAACCCAAATCTGCTACAGAAGTTAGGAGCTTCCTATGAGCAGCACAATATTGGAGGAAGTTTATTGCTAACTTTTCCTTGATTGCAGCTCCCTTACATGCTTTAACAGGATTGAACAAGGTGTTTCAGTGGGGAGGCAAACAGCAGAAAGCCTTCAACACCTTGAAAGAAAAAATTAGTATAACACCAATACTAACATTGCCAGATCTTCAAAGACCATTTGAGATTGAAACATATGCCAGTGACTATGCGAAGGGAGCAGTGTTGATGCAACATGGTAAACCCATATGCTATCATTCTGAGACATTTAATTCTGCAGCAGTTAATTATCCCACATATGATAAAGAATTGTATGCATTAGTGTAGAGTGTGAAAAAGTGGAAACATTACCTATTGGGAAAAGAAACAATTATACATATAGATCATCAACCACTTCAATATTTTCACTCACAAACTAAATTGCAACAATCAAGACACTATAGGTGGATGGGTTTTCTACAACAGTTTCATCTTGTCATCAGATATAAGAAGGGCATACACAATAAAGTTGCAGATATGCTATCCAGACCAATCATAAATGCATCTAGTATACTTAAGCATAACTCAGTATTGCATGAAAGCTACATTGAAGAATATGCTCAAGATGTAGATTTTAAAGATGTATATGCAACTTTAAGTCATGGCAAATAAGTAGAAGAATTGGATTATCATGTTAAGGACCAATGCTTATATCATTTGGGAAAGTTATGCATTCCTCAAACTGAAAGAGTTAATATAATCCAAGAAGCATATACTTCTCTAATATCAGGTCATTTTGGTGTGAGTAAAACAGTTGCACAGCTGCAAAGTTTCTATTATTGGCCAAGAATGCATGAAACAATTTCTAGATATATTAAAGGGTGTACCATGTGTGCTAAAAGCAAGCCCAACAATAGAAAATTAGGCTTGTACACTCCACTTCCAGTTCCTTCTCATCCTTGGGAAAGTGTTTACATGGACTTTGTTGGGGGATTGCCAAAATCTACAAAGAGTCATGACTATTTATATGTTATTGTGGACAAGTTCAGCAAAATGTGTATTTTAATACCTTGTAACATGCAGATTATAGCTAAACAAATAGCAAAGTTGTTCTTTCAGCATGTATGGGTTCATTTTGGGTTACCCACTTCCATTGTATCTGATCGAGATTCTTGATTTGTTGGGAAGTTTTGGTCAAGTCTGTGGGAATTGATGGACACCAGACTGAAAAAGAGCACAACCTTTCATCCACAAATAGATGGCCAAATAGAGGTGGTCAATAGGACAATGATCCAGTTGCTCAAAGGTTATTGCATTGAGCATCCCAAGCTTTGGGATGAACATTTGTGTTATGTGCAACATGCTTACAACTGTGCTAAACACTCTTCTACATAGAGATCTCCTTTTGAGACTTGTTTTAGTTTTACACCAAGGTCTCCCTTGGATTTTGTCTTCAATAAAGACATAACAGTTGATGGACATAGTGATGTGGACAAAGCAACCAAGTTCATTGAACAGATCCAAGAAATTCACCAGGAAGTGCAGGAACAAATCGAGAGAAGCTAGGCCAAGTACAAGGAAAGGCATGATAAGCATCGAATTGAGCATGGCTTCCAAGTTGGTGATCAAGTCTGGCTGTACATCAACAAAGACAGAATGCAAGGTGAAGGTAAAAAGTTGAAGCCAATAAGGTATGGGCCTTTTAAGATACTTGAGAAAATTTGTGAGAAATCTTTTCGCCTTGATTTGCCAACTTACATGCACATCTATTCAGTAGTTAATGTAGAGAACTTGAGACTATTTGAACCTTCATTGGTTGAAGACCCCGAAGAGCAAAGTCAGTTGCCTTCTATTGATGATCTGTTTCCTGAATATCTCAATGAGTTGCAGGAAGATACAGTTCTAGATATGAAGGTTAGAACTATGCGCAAAGGGGATGTTGAGTACCTCAGAATCAGACTCAAAGGTTCAAAACCAAGCAGTGCAAGATGGATAGAGATTGGACAAGTGAGGAAGCTGTATCCTCACATTATTGATGCTTAAAAGCCAACTTTTGGTGGTTCAAAAGCTTTTTTAGTGGGAAGGCGTGATCCAAAATGGATCCAAAACACACTCTAAGTCTTCAAAATCCAAAAAACCATCGCAAAAGAAGAAGTTTTAGAAATATTAGATTACACTATCGGGAGGAAAAAACACGAAGAAATGACCAAAAACAGAGCTATCGATGGCTTGGATAATGATGCACAGAAGCCGTCGGATCTGGCCGATCAACGGTCCAGATTCGATCGGCAAATCGCAATCGGCGGTGACGGGCGAAGGCTATTAGAGGTTACTACATGGAATATGCAACAGTGATCAGCGGGGTCAACGAGGACCGTCGATCAAACACGCAGATTGGTGGCCCAAGTTTCATCGCAATATCGCGTCGGCAAACCACAGTGGAGCGCTTACCAAACGGACCGGGGGTATGTACAATATGCGATTGCGATCAATCTCATCGCAATATCGCATCGGATCTACACAGAAGAGCGGGACTATAACGGACCCGATAGAGTTATAAATGGTATTCCATATATTTTGAGTTTTGTTAAATGGCATTTTTCTATATATTTTCGCGTTTTTGTTAAATAAACAAAAAGCGAAGGGAATGCGCCGATGCAATGAAACTAGACCCGAAAGGGTTTATGAATGCATATGTATAATATTTCAAGTCTGCATAAAGCCGTTTTTGCAGGATTTCCATGTTTTAATGTATTTTTCAAATACAAAGGGGAATCATGAAACACGCAGGATTTCAAGTGGGCCGTAGGTGGTAAGTGGTTTCGGCTGGACTCCACCCGAGCTCGTACACTGTCTGTCACGTGGCCAGGCCCCAGAGAGAGAAAACCACCCTTTTCGGGCGGTTAACTCCCGTACTCATGAGCCGCCTGAAATGAATCTCAGCCATTGTTTCAAGATCCCTCATATCAACGGTGGAGATGCGATCATGATACAAAGGCAGACCCGATAGAAATATAGTGCATATTTATGAATATTTGAAGTCCGATGAACAATTCTTTGGTGGATTTTTCCTGTGTTTTACAGTGTTTCTCTGTGTAAACAGAAAACGCTATTTTTGGGGATTTCAAAGGCCCGATGGTCCCTTCCGTTGTAGAACAAGTGGCCGCCTTCCCTAAAGACTTTATGCAATGATTGCTAACGCTCAGAAGGGGATTTAAGTGGACAGAGACTGGGAGTCAGAGAGACTGGGAAGGGGAAACGAACAGAGAACGCCGATTGGCTTTAAAGCCACAAAAGACAGAAGACAGAGACAAGCAGTGCTGAGACAGAGAGCAAACAGAGACAAAGGGTAAGTGAGGAGAGTCTGTGTACTCAGAAAGACTTGGGGGATCCAAGTAAAGCCTTGTTATTTTGTATCTGTTGTGTGAGACTCAAATTGAGCTCACTTTTGTAAAAAATTTGCTTCTGAAGACATAATAGAGAGGTCATCACTGAAGGCTGGACCAGGAGACGTAGCCTAGAAGTGTTGGGTGAACTCCTTATTAAAATTGCTGTGTTTATGTGTGTTTGTCATTATGTTGTTTAACTGCTTCATTGTCTATGTATTTCGCAATCTTATTGATCCATTGCACAAAGTAACATAGGCAAATCTATGCACACGAGTCTATAATACCTTAATAATTGTCTAATATCTCATTATCAGATGACATCCACATATAAGACCAGATAAATAACATGGTCACTAATTAATTTAAAATACACATAGTAATACACTTTGCTTTTGGTGAAGCCAAGTCCCCATATATATGTATCAAATTTATGATACCACATCCTTTGTGATTGTTTTAACTTATACAAAGGTTTTTTTAACCTGCATACATGTTATTTCTTTCCTGTCACTACAAAGCCTTCACGTTTCTTCGTGTAGATCTCTTCTTCTAGATCCCTGTGAAGAAATGTTGTCTTCACATCCATCTGTTCTACCTCAAAATCAAAAGAAGAAACAACATATAAAAGTAATCTAATAGAAGATACCTTGGAAATAAGAGAAAAAATATCACCAAAATCAATTCCCGACACCTGGGAATAACCCTTTGCTACTAATTGAACTTTGTATTTCTCCACCTTGCTTTCTACATTTATCTTCTTCTTAAACACCCATTTTCTTCCAATGGGTTTCCTTCCAACTGGCAACTCCACCAGGTCCCAAGCCTCATTTTTGTCCAAAGATGTCATTTCATAAACCATGGCCTCTTTCTAGAGTTTTCCATACTCTGAATCTATTGCCTCCCTGATAATTCTAGGATCATCATCAATAATAGATAAAACAAAATTTGAACAGAAAGAAAATGGACTATACCTAACTTTCTTTCTCGAATTGATCTTCTCACAGCTGGAGTTTGTGGTTCTTCATCTTCTATTCCACTTCAACTATAGAGTTTGATCCTTCCTCCCTTAGCTAAAACTCTATCTTCTCAGGTTCCTTTGGTAGGAATTCATGTTTTATAACATATTTCACCTCTCTAAACACCACATCTCAGCTGTACACACCCTTCCTTGTTTCTCGGATCCAAAGCTTATAACCTTTTAAACCATAGTTATACCCAATAAAGATGCACCTTTCAGATTTAATATCCAACTTGGTTCTTTTCTCCTTTGGAACATGTACATATGCATCACAACAAAATACCCTCAGATGTGAAGGAGATGGTTTCTTACCAGTCCATACCTCATGTGGATATTTATCCTCCAACACTGATTAAGGTGATCTATTAACTAGGTAACATGCAATCTCCACCACCTCTGCCAAGAATTTATTTCCTAACCCGACACCGATGAGCATGCTTCTTGCATTTTCCATCAAGGTCCTATTCATTCTTTCTGCAACTCCCCTTTGCTGAGGTGTTGTTATAGACATTTTTGTGCCTTACAGCTATGAGCATGAAATGTCCATAATTCAAGGGATCCAAAGTCCCTAAAGATGTTGTTACAACTCCTAAAGGAACAAGGTCAACCAATGACAGCTTCTCCCAGAAGTTCTCCACCGAAAACCACTCATAACTAGTCAAATCAGGATCAATTCAGAAGCTCCACTAGCTGCTTGCGTTGCAAAGCACCCCAGTACACTAGCTAGGTGTGTTGCAACGCACTTGAATGCACTACCTAGGTGCGTTGAGCGGGAAATGACAAGTGGCAGAGTCATTCAACGAGGTGGAAAGACCATGGAAGCTTCCAGAATCTTCTCCAATGACACTTGCCTCACTGAATTCGACCAAGTGATGAGTAAGAGGCTCTCAGTCTCCAAGTGGAAGCAAGAACTGACAGAGAGAAGCCACAAGTCAAAACATAAGCTGACTCATCCTCTCTGCTTACATCTATATATGGATCCCTCATCCCAGAGATCCAGAGGCTGGAATTTTGTACTTTGCAGAGAATTGCTGTTGGTTTGAGATTGAGATTAGTACATTGGGTGATTTATGCTTTGTTGGAGGAGAGGAAGGGATTCCTTTGCTGGGAGGTAGATGCTGGATCAGGACTCACTTGGTTGTATCTCCTCTTGGACTTTATTATCATATCAATAAACTATTTGAGTTTCCCCTACATGCTGTGTATCAATGATGTTTTGTTATATTTGCATGTTTAGCTTAATCTGATCCTGAGCTTTTTATGAATGTATGTCTATATCTTCGTGTAGTTTCTCTCTCTTGTGATCTTGCAGGAATTCGGTGAAGCTGGGCCGGTAAGGGAGAAAGGAGCTGGGAGCTATTGAAGAGAGGAGCGATTGGATCGACAAACTAGCGAAAGACACAGGTTAGTTACATCCTTCCTCCTCATTTACATTTCGTAAAGAAGAATACTCAAGTAGTTTTCCTTGTTTGTTGCTAAGGCACTATCACACCTTAGAGTGGGATAGGGGCATTCTGAATAGATACTTTTCCCAACAAAAAATTGGCCACTCCGTTGGAGATCGTATCTAGTTAGTTTATTTGTGTTTCTATTGTTGTTCTTCTCATAAACTTAGGAGTGCTGAATCGAACTGCATTTGCCATTTAGAAATGCAAAGTAGAGATCTGTCACTCTAGTCCACTCACTGGGCCTGTTTATGATCTGAACAAGCTGATCCACAAATGCTCTAACTGCCCTTTGTGATAGCTCTTAGTCCTCCTTTAAATCATCCTTCTAATTGTACCTTATTGATAGCTTTTATCCGGCCAAAAACCTCAGATCAAACTGCAAACCGTGACCCAGAACCCAGAGACAATTCTCGTTTCTGCTTCAGCGCAGGCTCTGTGAAGAGACTCTGCATTTCAACGTAGGTCCCGAGAGGGCTACCTGCGCTGCAATTCAGTTTCTCTATGCTGCAGGTGCGCTGATCAGCCTTTGCCCTATGCAGCTGTGGTTCTTTGCATCCTTGTGTTCAGTTTTATCTCTGTTTTTTGCAGCCTATTATCAGTGTGTGTACCTATCTGAAAACCCCTTTTCTGAGTTCTCTGCCTTAATTCCGCCTCAGTTGTATAAAAGAAACTGTATTTGTTTTTGTGTATTTGTTACATCATTTGTAGTTTCCCATTACAAAAGTAAACTAGTCATACTGTCGCCCTTAGATCTAGACCTGTGGTAAGTGTCGTTTTGATCTTAGGGGTAAGTTTGTCTGCTGTTGACAGTTGGTTGCGCTTTTACTTTTGTCTTTTGGTTTGAGTTTGTGAATTTCTAGTGTCGAAACAAGTGTTTACTTCAAAATCATAAAGTGTCGTAATCGTCTTTTTGATTTCAAAAAGAAACTTGTTTGTGTTTTCACTTGAAATCGAATTCAAATTTGTACAACAGCTTTCTTTTTAGGCATCAATATTAAGAAAGTGAAAACAAATACATGTATTTGTGCATTTGCATATTGATAGTTTGTATGGTTTGATTTAGGAAAAGTGCATTTACAGTGTGCTCTATGCTCTTTGAGAAAAGTTTGTGTCTTTCTTTTCCCCTTGTAGCTAGGATTTTCATTGTTGAAAAGAGATAAAAGCTTGCTTATCATCTTTAGACTGCATTTAGGAATTGTATCTACATCTCGTGGTGATCCAAAAAGGAAAACTTCTAAAAAGATCAACTTAAAATAAATTGAATGAACTTAACAACGCTTTGTAACTTAACACACAACATAGAGGTCTAGGCTAGAGACGTGTTCCAACGTCGTAAAACCTGGTGACTGTCGATCTCATTGATGGTTGGGTGATTCCTCCTGAGAGACGATAAGCGCCAGTACAGATTGTGCTCCCACGTACCATCAAGTATATATTGGGAGACCCCTATAGGCATAAAACCTTTATCCATAGGAAGCCGTGTCGGCCGCCCTACTGATCGCAATGCACTGAACACAACATTCGGGAAGATTGACCGCCCGTACCTTAAAAAGTATTCTGCGGTTTTGCGAAAGGTTTGGCACACCCTTTACCTAGAACTCCAGAGCAGTCCCTTTCGTTCCTTTTCAGACTCCTTAACGGAAAAGGTCCATCTGAGCACTTGTCACTTCAGGCTCATTAAAAATCGAAGGAGACTAGAGTCATCTTTTGCTTTTTCTCGACTCTTTAAAATTGAAAAAGCAAGTTGTGTCCAAGCGTCGTTAAAATTTATTTTAAACGGAATATTCATGCCCTTTTTCCTGCGTTGATCTTTAGGTTGAGAAAATGGAGCCTACCAACCAAGGAATTCCCCTTGGTGGAAATCCTAGTCCTTTCTCCTCTTGGGGAGAGGTTGGTGCGCCCCATATGGCCACATTGTCGCTTCCAGGACTGACAATTGACTTGCCAGTCTGGCTCTTCTCAACCAATGTCGTTCAGAACACCACTATTCCTGAACAGTCGAATCAACAGTTAGACCAGTCCAGAGTTACCCACCAGCCTTCTACTTCCTCTAATTCTTCCTCTCCTCCTTCCTCTTCGCTTGATGGGGCTGGCAAAGCCAAAAGTCAAGTTCCTAAGGAGAAGAAGGAAAAGAAGAAGAAAGAGAAGAAGAAGAAGGAGCCAAAGGCGATTGGGGGCAAACGAGTGTCGTCTAACGAAAATCCACACACTGCACTGACCAGGCCTAAATCGCCATGTGTCATTTGCAAGGGAGACCACTTTCACAGAGATTGTCCCTGCATCCCTCGGATACTAAGGGACTGGTCTCCCCGTTTGCACAATCCAGTGGTGTCAACCTTTGATAGCCATGTTGAAAGCACATCGTCAACTAGCGAAAGTGAAGTCCCAGGACAAAAATGGAGAGCTAGATCTCCCTGTAGACTGTGCGAAGGCAACCACGCCATCCACTGTTGTCCCTTCTTAGACGAAGCGAAAAGAGTTTTGGATGATCGTCCGGTTTCACCGTTACGACTCCCTCCTGGATATAAGAAACTCTTGCCAAGTCCTTCGTTAGTTGAGAATCCAGCTGGCCCGCTCAAGTGGTCAGCTGAAGCACCAGTCATTGAAGATGAACCAGCTGAACCCATACCTGATGAAAGTCAAAAGGTCGAGGCGGCAGTTGACCCGGTCTTGCCTTCAAAGGTTTTATCTTCGAATGATACAGTCACTGAGGAGAATAAGGATGACACCGTCCAAATTCTCTTCATCAACACAGATTCTGACGAACATGGGGGCAATCCACCCATTCCTTTATCGCAGGAAGGAAGTTCGTCAGAGCGATACCCGGCCGTTTACTCGGTCCCACCACCAAGCAACCTAGTTGTATCCTTCGACTGGAACCAACTAGGCAGACCCCGTTTGCCAGCAAGCATACCATTCCGAATTATCGTCCAAATATACAGAATGGTCATGGCTGGCACCATCATTGATGAGGGGGCATCTGTGAGTATCCTTTCCTCTACTGCTTGGAAAGCGCTTGGTTCGCCATCGCTTTTGCCTGAAATGAGAAATCTGACAGGCTTCGATAAAGGAACCAGTCGACCTTTAGGGATCCTCCCCAATGTACCCATAACATTGAAAGGGAAGATCGTTCAAATGAACGTGATGGTCGTTCAAGGACCCTTGGATTATAACCTACTCCTTGGACGAGACTATATATATTGCATGGGAGCCATCGTCTCCTCACTCTTTAGAGTAATGTGTTTTCCGCATGAAGGAAGAGTGGTCAAGCTCGTGGACCAGCTTTCATTTCCCGGATCACGCATTGCAAATAGTCATATACCATCCCTAAATGGTCTCTTCACGCAAGAAATGTCTCAATCCACGGTCCGTCCTCCCGATGAGCGCGAGTAATTCCGAGGGATATGACTGGACCCCAGGGGGCATGCGTCCTGGTCTGCTTCGGCATGGAAACTTTGGGTATAGGGTAGGTTTCCGCGGGAGAATATGACTAGTCCGTACCCCGTCCGTGATTGGAAGAGGGGTTGTTCTAGAATAAGATTCTTTTGTCAAAGTTATGTGATCCAGGTGGATATTGGTGGCCACCTGCCAAGTCCACCTGGACCCCCACCATTGTCTTTCTCAGCATTTCCAGTTTCCTTAATTGTAGCACAACTTACTATTTTTAGTTCTAATGAGCTATTGTACGCGTCAAACTGAGATCATATGCCAAAGTTACGACCCCGGGAAGTTGATGTACCAATTTACTCCAAACGGGGCCCACAGTTTGGCGTTTCATCTCCTAGGGTTAGGTTTTGGAATGTTAAGGGTTTTTCCATTGTTTCTCAACAATAAATAGGCCTTCGAGCCTCATTGTAACACAGTTCAGAGGCATGTAGCCATCACATCTCTTCTCAGAGATAAGCTGTCATCGCCCTAGCTGGTTTATTTCCATTTCTGGTTGTAAGCATATTTAAGTATTTTCCATTAATGAAATGAAGTATTATTTCCGCTGCATCTTTGTGTATATGGTTATTCTTGTAATTTGTTGCGTTCCTGTTTAAATCCGGATCAGTGGTATCAGAGCGGTCTGCTTTTTCTCTGTTTTTCTTTGCATGTCCCCAACAAGGTCGGGATATAAGGAGTTAGGGCTTGAACTGGTTGAACCTTTGCAAGACCAGCCTCGCAAATCCCGACGGCCTCCCATGGCGGACGAGAAGAAAGACGAGGGGGCAGGAGATCCCATCAAAATCTTGCTCGAAGAAGCCCTCGAGCGACAACGGAACGTGATGATGGACAGCTTTGCCTAGATCCTTCAGCGGCTACCCAGAAGCGGCACATCGGCTTCCAGCAGCTCCTCTGGAAACGCCACACCCTTTAAGGTACAAGTTAATTTTGAAATCCCCATATTCGAGGGTCAGATAGACGCCGATGACGTAGATAAATGGTTAAATCTGCTAGAGGGTTATTTTTTTGTTCATGAATTTTCGAGTCGGGAAAAGATTGTTTTTGCTCTTCTCAAAGCAGACCCCCACGTCAAGGACTGGTGGGAAACCTACTGCGAGCAGAAGGATGAAAGTACTGGCTCACTATTTTCAGCCGCACCCACCTGGGATTTGTTCCGGGATGCCGTCAAGGAGCAGTACTACCCTGTCGGAAGCTATGAGGATGAATACATAAAGTGGACCACGCTGCGGCAGAGAAGGGACCAAGACGTGCCGGAGTTCACCAATCTTTTCCATACCCTTCGCACAAAGTTGGGTATCAAGGATTCAGAGCAACATTTGATACTCAAATACCGTGGCTGCCTGCACAAGTACATCCAGGAAGAAATACAATTCCTAAACATCCCCTCGCTCGGTGCGGCATACCGATATGCCGTCAAGGTCGAGCAGAAGTTTAAACAAAAGAAGCGAGACTTTGGATCTGCGAATCCAAAGCAGGGGAAAGGTGCCCCTAAACCATAGAACAAAGGACAAAGCCAAGGCGAGACAGCCCAAGACAACCAGCCGAAGCTGCAAGCAAAGAACAACGCCGCGAAGCCGAGAAAGGACACTGGAAAATGGTGCGAGTTCCATAAGAGCTCCACTCACAACACAAGTGAGTGTCGGGCCAAGCAGTCACTGGTGGCTGAGGTAAAGGTTTCAGAATCAGATGCATGTTCCGACTCTGAGTCAGAACCCGATAAGGGGTATGAAAAAGGGAAGTAGATCATTGATGCGGATCCCAGCACCACTGTTGCTACCGAAAAGATCCATAAAAATGAACCCGAAGATCCAGAGGAGGAGGAGCGTCTCTTCCACTCCCAGATGTGGGTAAAGGGCTCCCCGATACAGTTCATTGTTGATAGCGGGAGTCAAAAGAACCTCATTTCGGCAGAGGTCATGAAGCGGTTGGGCTTACCGACCACAGCACATCCACAACCATACACCATTGGGTGGCTTCACCAAGGGCGAGATCTTCGCGTGAGTCAGCAGTGTCGCCTTCCATACAACATCAAGCCCTTCACGGATGAGGTATTGTGTGACATTGCTCCCCTTGAAGTTTGTGATGTATTACTAGGACAACCATACTTGTGGAAGCACCATGCTGTGTATGAATCAAGGCACCGTGCTGTTATTATCACATTGGGAAATAAGTTGTTCAGGATACCAGAGGTAGCACCACCTGCCACCATCTCTTTGATTACTGCAAAACAATGCAGTAAGATCATTTCCAAAACCAGGAAATTTGTTTTTCTGATGATACGTCCTCAAGGGAAGAAGAAGACAGTGGCCACAGCCTCCAAACGGGGTCCCTCTGCACGACAGCTACAGATGGACAAGATTGTGGAGGAGTACGAAGACATCTTCACCTCCCCGGCAGGGGTTCCTCTGCACTGTCAAGTCAAGCACTCCATCGATCTGACCCCAGGTGCGCCGCTACCCAATGGACCAATTTATCGGCGCTCCATTCTGGAGAACGATGAAATCAAGAGGCAGATTCAGGAGCTCCTGCAGAAAGGTCACATCCGTCCGAGTTCATCGCCCTGTGGGAGCCCGATCGTGTTGGTACAGAAGAAGGATGGGACGTGGACACTCTGTATTGACTATCGGGCGCTGAACAAGATCACTGTCCGTAATAGGTACCTGATCCCGCGGATTGATGACCTCCTAGACCAACTAAAGGGGGCGAAATATTTCAGCAAGATCGATCTGAAGTCAGGATATCACCAGGTACCAATCGAACCCTCAGATGTGTGGAAGACTGCCTTCAAATCCAAGGAGGGCCTCTTCGAATGGTTGGTCATGCCTTTCGGATTGACGAATGCTCCTACAACCTTTATGAGGCTAATGGATGACATCTTGCAGCCATTCACCAACTCCTTTGTAGTAGTATACTTGGATGACATTCTGATCTTCAGCCAGAGTTGGGAAGAGCACCTCCACCACATCCGACAGGTTCTCCAAACACTGCGGCAACACAAGCTATGTGCCAATTTGGAGAAATGCACTTTTGGCATGACCCAGGTTCAGTATCTGGGATACATCATTGATGAATAGGGGGTGCATGTCGATCCAGCCAAGGTCCAAGTCATTCGGGATTGGCCCTCTCCAACCACTCTAACAGAGCTCCGCAGCTTTCTAGGTCTTGCCAACTTCTACCGCAGGTTTGTGCTGGGGTTTTCTCATATTTCTTGGCCCTTGAGTCAAGTCACCAAGGGAGGGGCGAAAGCAAAATTCTTTTGGTCGGAATCTCAACAGAAGGCATTCAGGGAGTTGAAGGATCACCTCTGCATGGCACCAATGCTCGCGTTACCAGATTTACAACAACCATTTGAGGTTGAGATAGATGCCTCTGACTATGCTATTGGGGCAATCCTTACTCAACATGGACATCTAGTGGCATATCACAGTGAAACTCTTTCAGACACAGTCCGGAAGTACCCCACTTATGATAAAGAGATGTATTCCATTGTACAGGCCTGCCGACAATGGAAGCATTACATTTTGGGGAAGGAAACGGTCATCCACACAGACCACCGACCCCTGCAGTTCATACAGACCCAAGGGAAATTGCAGAATGATCGCCATCAGAAGTGGTCTACATACCTGCAACAGTTTCACTTGAATATCAAGTATAAAAAGGGCAACACCAATAATGTTGCAAATTGCCTCAGTCGACCACCGATCATGGCGCTGACCACCGTGCTCAACTCTTGTGGGCACGAGACTTTTGATTGGCCACTTCTCTACAAAAGCGACCCAGAATTCGGCCACACATACCAGACACTCTTGGAGGGTCGGCATGTTGCAGATTTTCACCTCCAGGATGCCCTATTATGCCACCTCGGTCACCTTTGTGTTCCTTCAAGCGAGCGTGCCAAGATGATTTGGGAAGCACACTACAGTCGGGCTGCTGGGCATTTCGGGGTCGAGAAAACAGTGGCAGTACTGCAAAATTATTTCTATTGGCCGAATCTTCGACAGGATGTTGGGAAGTACATCCGATCATGTACTGCCTGTGCCATTGCCAAACCGACCATTAAGAAGCACGGCCTCTATACCCCGTTGCCTACCCCTAGTCGACCTTGGGAATCCATCTACATGGATTACATGTCAGGCCTTCCTTCCACTAAGCATGGAAATGACTGTGTTTTTGTGGTCGTCGACAAGTTCTCGAAGATGGCCATTATGGTGGCCCGCAAGAAGAATATCACAGCAGAAGCCACTGCTAAACTCTTCTTTGAACGAGTGTGGGTGCACTTTGGGATCCCACAGTCTATCATCTCAGATCGGGGCAGTCGGTTTCTCAGCACATTTTGGTCCAGTCTCTGGTCAATGCTGGACACCAAACTCACGAAGTCCACAACCTTCCATCCTCAAACTGATGGCCAGACAGAGGTTGTCAATAGGATGATTGTGCACATTCTGCGCATGTATAACTCAAAGCATCCACGCACATGGGACGAGAGCCTCCCCTATGTTCAGCACAGCTACAACCGAGCTCTTCACAGCTCCACTGGCCATAGCCCTTTTCAGGTGGGTTTGGGATTCCAGCCGCTATGCCCCATTGATGTGGCCATGCCACTTGCAGCTACTCACATGAATTCAGCTCATGTCCAGTCCGAAACAGATAAGGCCACCAGCTTCATTGAGCGCATCCAACATATTCGCCAGCAGGTCCATGACATTCTTGAGAAATCAAATGCCAAGTACAAGCAGCGACATGATCAACATCGGGTGCCACACAAGTTTCAGGTGGGCGACAAAGTCTGGTTGCATTTGCAAAAGGAACGCCTTACTGGAGCCTATCGGAAATTGAGACCACTCCGATATGGTCCTTACATCGTTACTAAGGCTATGGGAGACAATGCATTTGAGCTCAGCATTCCCCCATTCCTTGGCCTGCACCCAGTGTTCAATGTGGACCGCCTTCGGCCATACTTTCCACCATTGCTAGACACATCCGACATTGCAGAACAGCTCAAACCCACAGAATTAAATGCAGATTGCATGGAACAAGCTGCAACTGATCGAATCATGGACACACAGATCAAGAACACTCGCCAACAGAATATCCAACTATATCGAGTTGTCAAAGCAGGCCAACTCCTTCAGCAGGGCAAGTGGCTCACCAGGGAACAAGTTCAGCAGAAGTTTCCTCATCTCATGGAGGAGCTCAACGCAATGAGGACCATTGCTTCCTAAGGGGGGAGGAATGATCCAGGTGGATATTGGTGGCCACCTGCCAAGTCCACCTGGACCCCCACCATTGTCTTTCTCAGCATTTTCAGTTTCCTTAATTGTAGCACAACTTACTATTTTTAGTAGTTTTTCGGGTCCTTAACTTCCGGAGCCGTTTTGAGGCCCTAAACGACGTTTTTTGGGGAATCCGAGGGCAACATGGGTCCATGGAATGGACCGATGTTGCCCATTCCAACAATGATAATGCTCAGATAGATCTTTCTAATGAGCTATTGTACGCGACAAACGGAGATCATATGCCAAAGTTACGACCCCGGGAAGTTGATGTACCAATTTACCCCAAACGGGGCCCACAGTTTGGCGTTTCATCTCCTAGGGTTAGGTTTTGGAATGTTAAGGGTTTTTCCATTGTTTCTCAACAATAAATAGGCCTTCGAGCCTCATTGTAACACAGTTCAGAGGCATGTAGCCATCACATCTCTTCTCAGAGATAAGCTACCATCGCCCTAGCTGGTTTATTTCCATTTCTGGTTGTAAGCATATTTCAGTATTTTCCATTAATGAAATGAAGTATTATTTCCGCTGCATCTTTGTGTATATGGTTATTTCTGTAATTTGTTGCGTTCCTGTTTAAATCCGGATCATTATGTGAATCGGCGGGCGTCGTCATTCACCTTTGTCTATCTCGGTAGACATCGCCGAAGAAGTGTTTTGTTTGAAAGATTAATAGAACAATCTTTGGGTGACCTGTAAGAGGTAGACCTCTCTCATTAAAACAAATGTTTTAACAGACTAAAGAAGGGGTAACCTTGAAATCATACTTTATACCTGGGGGCATGCAAACCTTTTGGAGTGCAAGCAAGGGGCGGCTATTTATTTTTTAAATTTTTAGGTCCTCCCTTTAAACCCGTAGGTCTAACCCTTTAAACTCGTAGGATTAGTCGTTTCCAAACTTTCATAACGAAAGGATGCGGGGCATAGCTTTGTAAGGCGCAAGCTCCATAAAAAATGGCATCTTACATGAGACATTCTTATCATATGACTGGATTAATCGAGCAGTTTTAGCACATAGTTCATGCTCGTTAAAAAATAAACATAAGATCGAGCAAGTGTTTCAACCCACGTTTAAGCTCGTTAAAAAATGAACTATCCTCCGGTAAATAACCACCGTGAATGTAACATTATCAGCCATTAAAGCCTTGGTCGTGTTTGCACCGTCACCTCCACTTTTCCATTGGCCGATCATTCACCTCCATATGATTGTTTACCCATTTTGAGGAACAGCTGCGAAGAGTGATTTCACTAGCCATCCTTGTGACACTGCCGTGCTTGGAAAATTCCAACCCTTACCTGGAATCAGCTGCTACCCATTTTATCACTCGTTCCTCAAAAGACGAGTCTTATTTAAGCTCTTTTCATCTGACTCGTAAAATATGAAAAGATTGCCGAGTTTTGGCCTTCCAGCTCGTTAAAGTGACCGGAAGAGCTATCCCTCCTCTAGATTTTAATATTTTTGGACCTGAGGGATTATTGCACAAAAAGATCGAGCGCTTGTTTTGTTCGGCTCGTTAAAACTATCGAAAATTCATCCCTTCTGTATTGTTTTATACTTTTTCGGACTTAAGGGATTAGATGACGAAAAAGGACTTCCAGAGTTAACTTTACGTACCTTTTCAGACTCTCTAAAAATGAAAAGGACCGAGTTATCTTTGTCGTTAGACTCGTTAAAAACATTAATAGCGACAAACTTGTCTTTAGACGAGAACAAGTTTCACTATCGCTAGGCTCGTTAAAACATAGCGATGGGTTTGCCCGAAGGGAAAATTATAGAACAAGCATATGTTATCCTCCTCAAGCTTGACAAAAATAAAGAGGTACTGGTTAACAATGACTGGGGAAAAATTGGGAAGAAACTTAAAGAACCTTTATTGGTAGCAAGTCGCTCTTGAACATGACACTTCCACTCCGTGCCTGAGTCGGGTTGGGTTGTTTCATTCACCGGCCACATCACCATGGTCTCGCCATACCATCCACCTTTGGGGTAAATGCTACCAATCCATCATATAAGTGTCGCTGATATGTTCAAGAGAGGTCACCCAGAGAAGTCAACCGTGTCTCATCCACTACCATACATTATACTTCATTCTTTCATGACCGCCACCCTGAACCATATATCATCAGATCGTTTTCACCTCCATCAAAATCATTTGCTCCGTTCCGTGTCACTGATGTGGGATACATTAAGGCCCTCCTTTGACAGATCGCTTCTTGTCGACATCAGCTCATTATCCAAGAAGTTGATCTAGGAACATCCCCTTCAGTACTTTGAAGCTTGCATGCCTCAATAGCAAGTTTCTCACTTCCGGCGACAGGTATACATCAATGACCTTCGACCGAAAGATTTTGCGTGTTGTTCGACGCCAAGTCCTTTATTCACACCACGTGAATTGTACTGCAGTACCTTGAGGGTCATTATCATTATCGGTGATTCCTCTCGCGCTTGTTAACAGTTTACATCATTGACTGGTAATCAAGCGATGTCTTTCCATGTTCGACTTCAAAACATTTCTCACATGGATCAACTTGTACTTAGAGTGAAGATCGGACGAGATTGAAGACCCCGGATCTAGTTTCATCCATCCGGGCTGCGATGTATATTCAGGAAAAATAAAGACATTGACATGTACAACATTGCAGAACAAATAATCATCCTACCAAAAGGATGATGATTTCATCCGAATCATCAGTCTACCATCAGATGATTGTCTGTCCTATGTACATAAAAATGAATTTATAAAGCTGAGCATGGGAATGCCCGCCTCAGTTAGATCATGAAAACAGTATGAAAAATAATGTATTGTATTGTATCTTATTACAGGTCTCCTCCCAACATTGAAAGAACTTCGGATCCTCCTAATAAAGCATTTCACCCGATAAACGGCCTCATACTTTAGGGGGCAACTGTTATAGACATTTTTGTGCCTTACAGCTATGAGCATGAAATGTCCATAATTCAAGGGATCCAAAGTCCCTAAAGATGTTTTTACAACTCCTAAAGGAACAAGGTCAACCAATGACAGCTTCTCCCAGAATTTCTCCACCAAAAACCACTCAGAACTAGTCAAATCAGGATCAATTCAGAAGCTCCACTAGCTGCCTACGTTGCAAAGCACCCCAGTACACTAGCTAGGTGCGTTGAAACGCACTTGAATGCACTACCCAGGTGCGTTGAGCGGGAAATGACAAGTGGCAGAGTCATTCAACGAGGTGGAAAGACCATGGAAGCTTCCAGAATCTTCTCCAATGACACTTGCCTCACTGAATTCGACCAAGTGATGAGTAAGAGGCTCTCAGTCTCCAAGTGGAAGCAAGAACTGACAGAGAGAAGCCACAAGTCAAAACATAAGCTGACTCATCCTCTCTGCTTACATCTATATATGGATCCCTCATCCCAGAGATCCAGAGGCTGGAATTTTGTACTTTGCAGAGAATTGCTGTTGGTTTGAGATTGAGATTAGTACATTGGGTGATTTATGCTTTGTTGGAGGAGAGGAAGGGATTCCTTTGCTCGGAGGTAGATGCTGGATCGGGACTCACTTGGTTGTATCTCCTCTTGGACTTTATTATCATATCAATAAACTATTTGAGTTTCTCCTACATGCTGTGTATCAATGATGTTTTGTTATATTTGCATGTTTAGCTTAATCTGATCCTGATCTTTTTATGAATGTATGTCTATATCTTCGTGTAGTTTCTCTCTCTTGTGATCTTGCAGGAATTCGGTGAAGCTGGGCCGGTAAGGGAGAAAGGAGCTGGGAGCTATTGAAGAGAGGAGCGATTGGATCGACAAACTAGCGAAAGACACAGGTTAGTTACATCCTTCCTCCTCATTTACATTTCGTAAAGAAGAATACTCAAGTAGTTTTCCTTGTTTGTTGCTAAGGCACTATCACACCTTAGAGTGGGATAGGGGCGTTCTGAATAGATACTTTTCCCAACAACAGGTGTGTATGGAGTAGTCCTCTACCGTGCTATACCACACTTATTACAAAACTGTTCAAATTCCTTTTTGTAGAACTCTCCACCATTATTTGTCCTCAACACCTTTATCTTTTTCTCTATCTGGTTTTCCACCAAAGCCTTAAATTATTTAAACCTATCAAAGACTTCATATTTCTTCTTGAGGAAATATATCCATGTATTCCTTGAGATTTCATTTATAAATGACACATAGTACACAAACTTACCCAATGATGGAACTGACACAGGTCCAAACACATCACTGTTCATAGGCTTTAATATCCCTTTCACCCTCTTAGCACTAGAGGAGAAACTCACCCAATTCTGCTTCCCATATACACAATGTTCACAAAAATCGAAATCTAGAGAGAAATTAGACATACCTTTTACCATACCATTACCATGAACTATTCGAAGGCCCTTGTCGATAGAATATTCATATAGAAATTGGTCTAATTTGATTCTTTTTTGATCTATGTCCAAGCCTTTGATTCCATAACATGGTATTTTCTCTAGAGACCACTAGATTTTGCTCTCCACTTTCAGGAACCAAAGAACTGTTGCACCCATCTATAACAGTACTACCCATAAGCTTGTACAAAGTTCCAAAATGAACTCCTCACATCAAATCTCCTTGTTATCACTCAAAATTTTCTTAAGGTTAAAGAAAGAAATTTCCGAGGTAACCACAAACCAACTTTTAAGTATAGAATCTAGCCAATCTGTACTTGGAGAGGTCTCTCTCTTTATGATTTAGCTTTGTTTATGGGGTATTAGGCTAGCTATGAAAGCTTGGGGGGTTTTGATTTTTTTTGGTGGTGGAATTTAGGAGTAGATGGATAGAACAAGGTATTTTAGGCCATTGGGCTATGGAGTCAACTGAAGATGGCTTAACTGGATCAGGTTGATTCAACAAAGGAGGGCTTCACAGGGCAAGATAGCTAAACAAGAGACAAATGATAACTTGAAAGGGTGAAATGGTCTTGAAAGGGAGGAAGGGAAATTAAGGATCCTTCACCAAAGTTTCAAGATGGGGGAAAGTGGGTGATCATTAACAAAAAGCAATTAAGAATTCTTTGTTAAATGGCCACAATGATAAACTAAAAAGCAGGGAGCAATAAGAATTCCCTACCTATGATAGCTTGGAGGAAAACATTAAGAATATAAACGATTTTAAAGACAAAATGCAGTAAATCTCTTTCTGAAATATACTTTTTTCGTTTATCATTCAGATGTGAAACACATATGAATATTTAATCCAAAAAACTGTAAAAACATAAGATATAGAATACTTATTTGTTTCTCGTTTGACATAGGTATCCTATAAAAGTCCTTTGCTTTATTACTTTGTCCAGCCAGCCATACAATAGTTGTTCAACAACAATTCTATTCCAAAATAAGGTGTTTATAGAAATGTCTAAGAATCCACCCAAAATACTTCAAATGAAGAAGAACTTATAAAAATTATAAACTAAAATATCTTGAAAAAATATCAAGATTGGTTTACAAATATCTAATTTTTTTTACAATAATAGAACTTAAATAAAGGACATTCAAAACTAATGAATCTATTTGGAACTATTTCTATGGATTTGTGGTGACAAAGAAGTGAAATTCGAATTTGATAGCAACACTCAAGTGATGATGAGGCATTCCAATCACTAACTGCATCCTTCCTTTGTGCATTCTGCCCCAGAAAATCCGCAAATTAGTGTCCAATGATACGCTTGTAAATCTCAATCCGTGATAGATATGTAAAAAGTGAAAGAGGTTATTGTATATAAGTATGTTTATGAGATAAAAATCTCTTAGCTTCCCAATATTTAGCTTCAAATGAAGAAGTACTTATAAAAATTATAAACTGAAATATCTTGAAAAAATATTAAGATTGGTTTACAAATATCTCAAACTGTTTTACAATAATAGAACTTAAATAAAGGACATTCAAAACTAATGAATTTATTTGGAACTATTTCTATGGATTTTTGGTGACAAAGAAGTGAAATTCGAATTTGATAGCAACACTCAAGTGATGATGAGGCATCCCAATCACTAACTGCATCCTTCCTTTGTGCATTCTACCCCAGAAAATCTGCCAACTTAGGGTCCAATGATACGCTTGTAAATCTCAATCCGTGATAGATATGTAAAAAGTGAAAGAGGTTATTGTATGTAAGTATATTTTTGAGATAAACCTCTCTCAGTTTCCCAAAATTCAGCTTGAAATGAAGAAGTACTTGTAAAAATTATAAACTGAAATATCTTGAAAAAATATCAAGATTGGTTTACAAATATCTCAAACTGTTTTACAATAATAGAACTTAAATAAAGGACATTCATAACTAATGAATCTATTTGGAACTATTTCTATGGATTTGTGGTGACAAAGAAGTGGAATTCGAATTTGATAGCAACACTCAAGTGATGATGAGGCATCCCAATCACTAACTGCATCCTTCCTTTGTGCATTCTGCCCCAGAAAATATGCAAACTTAGGGTCCAATGAAACACTTTTAAATCTCAATCCGTGATAGATATGTAAAAAGTGAAAGAGGTTATTGTATATAAGTATGTTTTTGAGATAAAACTCTCTCATTTTCCCAAAATTCAACTCCACATGTTCACAATATTCTTTGCAAAAAGATGTCAAAAACAGGGCTTTGCACAAACTAAAAAATAGGCTGTGAAGACATGCACTTGTCTCCCTTTTGGTAATACCTGTGTAAAAAGTGAGATAAGTTTCTATAGATTAGCCTGTTAGGAACAAAAATGTCCTCTATTTTTACAAAATACATCTTGTATTGGTCACAATAGTTTCTGCAAAACTATGACTTAAATAGGAAATTTCTGAAGAATGTACCATTTCTGCTTTGATTTCATCTTTTAACCTTAAAGTCCTTTCATATGTTTTTCACTTTTACTTTGGATAAAATTCATTGTATTTGGTGAAAGTGTTTTCACATTTGTTTAACCCTTAATGTATTCATGTTTACTTTTACTATTTACCGTTTACTTTTTACTTTTACCGCTTTGTTTTTTCATCTGTCTTCACTTTGACATGAATTTGTATACTCTGTTTTGTAACTATCTTCCCTGCTGTTTATTTTCATGCTAGCTGATTTACTTGACTTGGTCTTCAATCTGATACTCTTTAATCCTGATACACTTTGACTGTTCTTTACTGTGTCCTTTTACCTTCACTGTATATTTTAGATTTTTACTGTCTATTCCAACAGTAAATCATTTAATTTCACATTTCCGTTGCTTGTCTTTTAATTGTATGTTTTATTTTCCATCTATGTATGAATAGATTTGATAGCAATCTCGGTGTAAACAAGTCTTATGAATAGTATTAACATTGTTTATCCAAGGCTATGGTCTTCTGATCACCTGCAAAACAAAACAAACTGTTAAGAAAGCATTGGTTTGCAGGGGAGGTCGAAAAGGTTTAATTTGAGCTTGAAAAGTCTGTGGAGTGAGTCCAGAATGCTTTTCAAGAGGTAAACCATGCTCGAATCAGTTAGCGGAGGCTTCTGGTGGCACAGATGGGTTACATAGGGTTTTATTGCACAATCAGGTGAAAATGAGCAAAACTAGGGTTTTTATTTTTAAACGGGTAAATGGTTGGTATTGGCGGGTAAGCTTTGAATGAACAGTGGACAATTTGTCATATGCGGAGAGTGGGAAGCGGGAGCAGTAAGTGGGTTTCATCGCACCGCTAATGGAGGGTAAGTGGTATTTGGGGGGAGCCACGCGATTCCATACATTGCTCAACACGTAGCATCGACACTGTTCACAAAACTGCTCACATCGCGCGCTAAAGGTCGACCAAAAGGCCCGCGCGATATGAGTGAGGGCTGTCGGATCTGATTGGATGGTAGTCAGGGAAATGACATGACTAATGTATAACAGGGGTGGGCCCGATTTAATTAAAATACTTAATCATATCGAGGGCGATTTGATTGTTCACTGAGTTATTAATTAATCTTGGTGACTAATTAATCCTCATTTAACATGGTGAGGTTGGGGTTCTTAATTAGTTATGATTTAACGAATTAATCCCAATTATTAGTGTTATTACGGTTATTTTGAAACCAAGGGTGGAATATATAATTTATTGGGTTTTTAATAATAATACGAGTAATGGGTGTTTTATTTTCGGGAGTTAAATAATACAAGTTAAATGTTAATATGACTTTGTGAAAATGAAATGCGCTAAGTAAATGTTTCCGAAAGTGCATTCATCATATAACATTATAACTTAGGCTAATTGTATTTGAGGGTTTCATGTAGATAGAATGTTTTTAATTTTCCTAAGTAAAATAGGATTTTACTTAGGAAAAGCTTTATAAAGGGAATGAGTGACTTTATGAAGGGGTGAATATTGATGAAGGGGATTTAAGTGCTTTAGGTATTTCAAATTATTGGGCCGAGGGTCCGGTCCCTCCAAAAGTCAAAGAAATGCTCTGAGCCCCTCTAACTTGTTTATAGGTACCTTTAGCACTTAAGGGAAATTAGTGAATTCTTAGGGAAAAATGGAGTAAGGAAGTTAATTAATTTGACTTTGGTTCCTTGATGTGCTGTCTTCAATGTGAGTTATGCTTTTTCCAAGTGATGAAAGAAAAAGATTTAAGCACTAAACTTAACCATTCATCACACATTTATTCTGCAACCAATCATCTACTTACCCTTCCTAGTTACCCTAGCATTTTTACTTCTTTATTAGGGCGCACTTAGACTGGCAAACCCGTATCAAACTTTCTTTTCTTTTACAATGAGGATCCTAACTAAGTCTAACCTTATTCCATCCAAGGGCTCAGATTAAACTGTTGAGCTCCTTTTATTCACTCTACCTATCTACTTATCTTCCAAGATTAAATAGTTTGGTCAAATTTTTATTCTCTATCTCTAAAACATAAAATTGAAAATATGAACTAGTCAAGCTTAAATTATTTGACTACTCATGGATTGTGGCATAGGTGAAAAGTTGCACACAATATTTATTATAAAAAAAGTAAAATAGCAGTGGCATTTGGACTTGCACACTTTCATGGTCTTTTTTCTTTTCTCGGGGTTCATTTTCTTTCATTTTTTGACCTTTTCTTCATTCTTTTTGTCCTTTTAGTCTTTTTCTAGGACATACCCTATTTGCATTTTTTAATTTTTGATTTTTTACAAATATGGAAAACATTTGCAACAAGAAAACGTATGTACATATTTCAGAGCTAAACCCAGTCAATCATGATATATGACACCTATTGGTATAGGAACCTAATAGTGGCTCCACTTGGGGATGACATTTCCTTGTGAAATGTCAAGAACACCGTCGACTAGTAGCCTGATCCATTGGGCCTATCCCCCACATGTGTATGCTCTGTTGTATAATATTTTGACTGAAAATCTTGAACTGAAATTGTAACCTTTTCTGCAAACTGGAATCTGATCTAACATATACTTTCTACTTGAAACTGAATTTATTCAAACCAGAATCCTACCTACTACTCTAATCAGCTATCTGGCTGTTTTAGGTAAAATGAAACAACCAATGAAACCACTCAAGCATCATATACAATGGTGAATTTTGTTGCTTGTGCTTGTTGGTGGTTAAAATTGAAATCTTGAAATCAAATATAGCTTTGTTAACCTTTGAGAAGATAAGGAAATTCCCGATCTCCTTTGTTGAATCTAGAAACTGTACAAAAGGATCTTGTAAAATATATACACTTTTCTTGAACTGATTCAAACAACTACACATCTGTTGTGTATGGCCTGCATGCCATGAAACTGAAATATCACTTTTATCTTTATCACCCTGCATGTTTTCAACTGATCTTTGTGATGATATTTCTACTGATTGTAATGTCTGTCCGGTGAAACCATTATCATCTTGATTTTGACTCTCATAGTTTGTTAATGGAGAGAAATTTTGATTGCATTCATCATCCAACCTGTCAGCTATTGGATCATAAAGAACTTGGAAGGATTGCTGCAACTTATTACATATAGGTTCAAATGGAACTTCATAGATTTCTACAAGATGCTCCTCCTTTTCTTTAAAAATTTTATACCACATTTCCTTTAAAAATTGAAATGATTCAAAACAAAGAGGCAGGGAATCATCTTGGATCATTTGATCATATGTTCCAGCTTCCAAGTCTTCTTCTGCAGCCTGACATTCAATGGCATTTTGGGTTTGCAAATCTAGATATGGGAAGTCTTGAACAAGGATTTTATTGCTCTCTAGATAGTTAATATCAAAACTTGTTGACATTTGATTTCTAATTGCATGATATTTATCTCTGATAAATTGAAACGAAGAAAAACAAAATGGTAAAGTTCCTTCACTGATTTCAAAATTTTATGCACTTTCCTCCTCATTCTCATAGCTGAAATGAACAATCTGATCACTATTTTCAAGCTGCTGAACCTGAACTTCCTTATTCCTCCAATTAGCTTCTAATTCCTTTGCAAGGTTAATTTGGATTTGAGAAACATAATCATTATTATATTGATCAAGCTTAGGCACATCATCATAAGAATTAATGTCACCAAATGTACATATTAGATCAGCAAATTGCCTCTCCACATATGGTTCTATAATTCTATCTTCAGATTTATGGTAGTTGGAATTAATAGGGATTTGTTCATGGATGTCATCCTCTTCATTTTGTGAAACAACTGTGTCATGGTGATTTTGAACAAAAAATTAAACTTTCATGGTGATATTCTGCATCATTTCCTCTGTTTTCTTTATCAAAATGTCGAGTTTTTCCTCTTTTTCTACTTTCAAATTTTCTCTTCTAATTTGTAGATTAACTTCTACATCTATTGCCATGTTCTGCATCTGTTCCATTGTTGAGGGGTTTCTTTCTCTTAGATGAAATTCTATCTCTGAATCAATTCTCCCGGGTAATGCAAAAATAACTGAACCAGGGGGAGGTCTTATATTAAGTGGTATTGAATAATAGGCTTGATTAAATCTATCTGAAAATTGTTGTATTGTTTCATCTGCATGTCTTTTTAACTGATTATATTCTTCTATGATTACGAGAAGATTGACTTTGATTATCCATCTATCAAGGAAGAGTTTGAGAAACTAATTGATATTTGAGATGCTTGCCTCAGGCCGGGTTTTGAACCAACTCTTGACTTTGTCTTGCAAAGAAAGAGCAAAAAGCCTAATACTGACATCCTCCTCATCTACTTCAAATAAGTTAAGATAATCTTCAAAAGCTTGAATATGTTATTGGGCAGTGATACTATTCTCTCCATCAAACCTAGGGAGGTGCTTGGGATAATCGTTAGGGAAAGCATGGAGTGTAGGAGGTAAAATGAGTGGTTTATATATATCAGGAACTTTATGAGGTACTGGAATATGTATAGGGATTGTACGATTAGTCTTAATTTTTTGATTCTCCTCAATTGGAAAATGATCTTCATAAGAATTAGAAGAATGCTACTCAAATGTGTAAGGAGATTTTATATCTACATTTTTCAAAGGAAAATAATAAAAATTTAATCTAAAATCTTCGCTAAAATACAATATACATTGAAAAAATTTATCAATGAGAAAGAACATAATGTTTTAGATAAAAATCCAAGTTAAAAGCCCAACCTTTTCACACAGTTCTTTCAGGTTCATTTCTCCAGTGGAGTCTTGATTGTGAAATTGATTTGGAGTCGCCAGGTGGATGATTTTAACCTTTGTGTGTCTGATCACTGTCCACCATCATAGATCAGATCTAAACCTGTAAAACAATCTCGAAGAAAATGTTAGTTATCCCCAGTGGAGTCGCCACTATGTTATCACTCATAATTTTCTCAAGGTTAAAGAAAGAAATTTCCGAGGTAACCACAAACCAAAATTTAAGTACAAAATCTAGCCAATCTGTACTCAGAGAGGGCTCTCTCTTTATGATTTAGCTTTATTTATGGGGTATTAGGCTAGCTATGAAATCTTGGGGGGTTTTGATTTTGTTTGGTGGTGGAATTCAGGAGCAGATGGATAGAACAAGGTATTTCGGGCCATTGGGCTATGGAGTCAACTGAAGATGGCTTAATTGGATTAGGTTGATTCAACGAAGGAGGGCTTCATAGGGCAAGATAGCTAAACAAGAGACAAACGATAACTTGAAAGGGTGAAATGGTCTTGAAAGGGAGGAAGGGCAATTAAGGATCCTTCACCAAAGTTTCAAGATGGGGGAAAGTGAGTGATCATTAACAAAAAGCAACTAATAATTCTTTGTTAAATGGGCACAATGATAAACTAAAAAGCAGGGAGCAATTAAGAATTCCCTACCTATGATAACTTGGAGGAAAACATTAAGAATATAAACGATTTTAAAGACAGAATGCAGTAAATCTCTTTCTGAAATATATTTTTTCATTTATCATTCAGATATGAAACACATATGAATATTTAATCCAGAAAACTGTAAAAACATAAGATATAGAATACTTATTTGTTTCTCGTTTGACACAGGTATCTTGTAAAAGTCCTTTGCTTTATTACTTTGTCCAGCCAGCCATACAATAGTTGTTCAACAACACTTCTATTCCAAAATAAGGTGTTTACATAAATTTCTAAGAATCCAAATGAAGAAGTATTTATACAAATTATAAACTGAAATATCTTGAAAAAATATCAAGATTGGTTTACAAATATCTCAAACTGTTTTATAATAATAGAAATTAAATAAAGGACATTCAAAACTAATGAATCTATTTGGCACTATTTCTATGGATTTATGGTGACAAATAAGTGAAATTCGAATTTGGTAGAAACACTCAAGTGATGATGAGGCATCCCAGTCACTAACTGCATCCTTCCTTTGTGCATTCTGCCCAGAAATTCTGCAAACTTAGGGTCCAATGATATGCTTGTATATATCAATCCGTGATAGATATGTAAAAAGTGAAAGAGGTTATTGTATATAAGTATGTCTTTGAGATAAACCTCTATCAGTTTCCCAAAATTTAGCTCCAAAGGTTCACAATATTTTTTGCAAGAAGATGTCAAAAACAGAACTTTGCACAAACTGAAAAATAGGATGTGAAGACATGCACTTATCTTCGTTTTGGTAATACCTGTGTAAAAAGTGAAATAGGTTTTTGTAGATTAGCCTGTTAGAAAGAAAAAAATCCTCAAATTGTTCAAAATACATCTTGGATTGGTCACAATAGTTTCTGCAAAACTATGACTTAAACATGAAATTTCTGAAGAATGTACCATTTCTGCTCTGATTTCATCTTTTAACCTTAAATTTCTTTCAACTGTTTTTCACTTTTACTTTGGATAAACTTCATTGTTGCTGGTGAAAGTGTTTTCATATTTTTTTAACCCTTAATGTCTTCATTTTTACTTTTACTGTTTACTGTTTACTTTTTACTTTTACCACTCTGTTTTTTCATCTGTCTTCACTTTGACATGAATTTGTATACTCTGTTTTGTAACTGTCTTCCTTGCTGTTTATCTTCATGCTAGATGATTTACTTGACTTGGTCTTCAATATGATACTCTTTAATCCTAATACACTTTGACTGTTCTTTACTGTGTCCTTTTACCTTCACTGTATATTTTAGATTTTTACTGTCCATTCCAACAGTAAATCATTTAATTTCACGTTTCCTCTGCTTGTCTTTTAACTGTATGTTTTATTTTTCATCTCTATATGAATAGATTTGATAACAATCTTGGAGTAAACAAGTCTTATGATTAGTATTAAGAATGTTTATCCAAGGCTGTTGTCTTCTGATCACCTGTAAAACAAAACAAACTGTTAAGAAGCATTGGTTTGCAGGGGAGGTCGAAAAGGTTTAATTTGAGCTTGAAAGGTCTATGGAGTGAGTCTAGAATGCTTTTCGAGAGGTAAAACATGCTCGAATCGGTTAACAGAGGCTTCCGGTGGTGCAGATGGGTTACATAGGGTTTTATTGCACAATTAGGTGAAAACGAGCAAAACTGGGGTTTTTGTGTTTAAACGAGTAAATGGTTGGTATTGGCGGGTAAGCTTTGAATGAACAGTGGACAATTTGTCATATGCAAAGAGTGGGAAGTGGGAACAGTAAGCGGGTTTCATCGCACCACTTATGGAGGGTAAGTGGTATTTGGGGGAAGTCGCGTGATTTCATACGTTGATTAACATGTAGCATTGGCACTGTTCACAAAAACGCTCACATCGTGCGCTAAAGGTTGACCAAAAGGCCCGCGTGATATGAGCGAGGGCTGTTGGATTTGAAGGATCCGATTGGACGACATGAATGATTTATAACAGGGGTGGGCCCGATTTAATTAAAATACTTAATCATATCGGGGGCAATTTGATTGGTCAATGATTTATTAATTAATCCCGGTGACTAATTAATCCTCATTTAACATGGTGGGGTCGGGGTTCTTAATTAGTTACGGTTTAACTAATTAATCCCAATTATTAGTGTTATTATAGTTATTTTGCAACCAAGGGTGGGATATATAATTTATCGGGTTTTTAATAATAATACGGGTGATGGGTGTTTTATTTTCGGGAGTTAAATAATAAAAGTTAAAAGTTAATATGACTTTGTGAAAATGAAATGCGCTAAGTAAATTTTTCCAAAAGTGCATTCATCATATAACATTATAACTTAGGTTAATTTTATTTGAGGGTTTCATGTAGATATAATGTTTTTAATTTTCCTAAGTAAAATAGGATTTTACTTAGGAACAACTTTATAAAGGGAATGAGTGACTTTATGAAGGGGATTTAAGTGCTTTAGGTATTTCAAATTATTGGGCCGAGGGTCTGGTCTCTCCAAAAGTCAGAGAAATGTTCTGAGCCCCTCTAACTTGTTTATAGGTACCTTTAGCACTTAAGGGAAATTAGTGAATTCTTAGGGAAAAATGGAGTAAGGAAGTTAATTAATCTGACTTTGGTTCCTTGATGTGTTGTCTTCAATGTGAGTTATGCTTTGCCCAAGTGATGAAAGAAAAATATTTAAGCACTAAACTTAACCATTCATCACACATTTATTCTGCAACCAAACATCTACTTATCCTTCCTACTTACCCTAGCATTTTTACTTCTTTATTAGGGTGCACTTAGACTGGCAAACCCTTATCAAACTTTCTTTTCTTTTACAATGAGGATCCTAACTAAGTCTAACCTTATTCCATCCAAGGGCTCAGATTAAACTGTTGAGCTCCTTTTATTCACTCTACCTATCTACTTATCTGCCAAGATTAAACAGTTTGGTCAGATTTTTATTCTCTATCTCTAAAACATAAAATTGAAAATATGAACTAGTCAAGCTTAAATTGTTTGACTACTCATGGATTGTGGCATAGGTGACAAGTTGCACACAATATTTATTATACAAAAAGTAAAATAGCAGTGGCATTTGGACTTGCACACTTTCATGGTCTTTTTTCTTTTCTTGGGGTTCATTTTCTTTCATTTTTTGACCTTTTCTTCATTCTTTTTGTCCTTTTATTCTTTTTCTAGGACATACCCTCTTTATATTTTTTAATTTTTGATTTTTTTACAAATATGTAAAACATTTGCAAAAAGCAAAGGTATGTACATATTTCAGAGCTAAACCCAGTCGATCATGATATATGACACCTATTGGTATAGGAACTTGACACTCCCCGAACCATATTGCAGGTATTTTTCTTGAACGCTATTTTTACACTTGCATAATCCGTCTTGCTTACATAAATCAGATTTCTGTACAATGCAGGAATATGCATAACACTAAGAAGTGTTCTAATCCTTCCACCTTGTAATTTCAGCTTGAATTTTTCGTGTTTGACAATTCTAGCCTTCCTATCATCCCCCAAGAAGACATCACCACCATCATATTTCTCATACTCGCAAAACCACTCCCTATGGGGAGTGAAGTGAAAGGATGCACCTAAGTTAATCAACCATGCCTCATGATCTGCATGTGTACTTGAAGAAGAAGCCAAGTACACATCCCCACCTTCGTTTGAGGTGGTTTTTGCCTGTGCAAAAGTCGCATCATCAACTCCCTTTCCTTTCTTAGGAGCTTTAGATCTACATTCCTTTTTGAAGTTCCCTTCCTTTCTACATTTCCAACATACCTTTATAAGTTTTCCTGGAGATTTAGATCTTCCTTTAGATTTAAATCTCCCACTCGAGGAATTATTTTTGTTTCTGTTCTGGGACCGTCATCCTACAGACAAGACATCTCCATTCTGGCCCTCCATATTTTTCCATCTCATCTCCTCTAACAACAAGGATGAGACTATTTCATCAAAATTCGAGGTAATTGTATTGCTACCTATTGCAACAACTAGACTATCCCATGAATCTAGTAGAGAACACAACAATTTGATGCACTTATCTTCATATGAAATTTTAATATCAATAGATAACAACTGGCTTATCATAGTATTAAAGGCGTTCAGATGCTCTGTCACCGATTCTCCATCCTTCATCCTCAGGTTATACAATTTTTTTCGTAGGAACAGTTTGCTCACCAGAGACTTAGATTGGTACAAAGTCCCTAACTTGTCCCACAAAGCATTCATTGTAGCTTCGCCTATTACATGCAACAATACTGAATCTGAGATACACAACCATATCGTGCTCTTTGCTTTCTGATCTAACTTCTTCCAGTCTTCATCTCACATTGTCGCTAGTTTAGTACCTGGATCTATCACGATCCAGTGATATTTATCCACCAACAAATCCTCCATCTTGAGCTTCCACAAGTCAAAACTCGGAGCATTAAATTTCTCGATCTCTATATTTCCACTGCTTTCCATCTTCTTTCACCACAAGAATTGATCTCGCAGATCTCCCACTGAATAGGATCTACCATAGGCTTGAGCAAAACTTCTTAGCAGCAAAGGCGTTCCCTTGAAGCCGAAACAACTTTAATGCCAAATGTAGGTTTTAATCTTGTACAGAAATTACCTGCAAACGAATTCTTAAAAGTAGAAAATATACAATGGCGAGAAACACAAAACAAATACACAAAGATTTTCCCCATATCCCAAAATCGGGACTACCAGACTGAATTTTTATTATATTCCTTTCAATGTTACAACACATATATATACATGCCGAAGCATTCATAAACCCCAATCCATTAACCCTGGATTAGACATAACCCTAGTTCCCTTGAACAAATCTACAAGATACCATGGGCAGAAAACCATCATGCTCAAAACCATGTGCAAAACCTATGCACAAAACCATAGGTAGGTCCACCCACCTAATATAGGGTCTAATTTTTTTTTCTCGGGGCACTGCCCTGGACTGTGTGGAGGGGGGTTACATAAATACAAGTAACACATACCAAGTGGCCCTCCTAGTAAGTGTTGCTATGAAAATTATGAACAATTATTGCAAAATCATATTATAAATCCACCATGTATTACAGGGAAAACAGGTTCAATACAGTAAATTATGTAGGTTTTTTAAGTCTATTTTTCTCTGTAACCCATCTATGTATCATCTATCTAATTTTATATAAAATATAACCTCTTAACCGAGCTTCCCAAAATCAGGGTCAATTCAATATTTTTATGCTAAAAATAAATTAATACAACTCCAAATCTATAATGCGTGTTCTTTTTTAGAATTTGTTGGAGAAAATGATGGCAGTCCCATGATATTCTATTCAATCTCATTGATTTGATACACCTTGCCTTCACTTATGGATCAATCTTCTAGTATAAACATCCTTCTTGCTGACATGGAACACATTTGGTGGCTTAACTCCTGTATTGACAAATTTTGTACCTTTCAACCTCATTAGTAACAAAATATATAGTTTTATAAACATTTAAGGATTAAAAATAAAAGAATAAACTTCATCCTTTAAACAACAAAAAATGGTAAAATGGTGTGAGATGGAGGTTCAAATGAAGGTATTATATCAAAAATGGGATGGTCATGGATATGGAAATTTAAGCCCAACATTTCCCCCTAAACTTATCTTTTTGCATGACCCTATGCAATCAAAATTGGAGACCTTTTTTCCAGTGCCTTAATCATTAGCCAAATTTGTTTTTTTTTCTTGCCTATCTATCAAAATTTTACCTCCCTGTTGTCCTGAACTACTCCAACTGCTTGAATAAGAATATTTAGACTGGTATTAGAGGGTTCTACTCTATCAACTCTTTCTTTCAATTTTTCCTTCAATCCTTTGTCCCTTATCATCAATCTTTTATTTATTTGAATATTGTGGATATTTTCTCAATACATATCTTTGTATTTTCTTTTGAGGCCTTTGCATTTTTCTTTGTTTCTATAAGCCCTATCCTTCAACATTTCATTCTCTGATTTTATTATTTCATTGACCATCTCCTCCTTATGTAAATTATGTGTTAACTTTTTAATGGTCTTATTCTTTTTCTTCAATTTATTCAACAAAATGTTTATCTCACTTTCAGGGCTTCCATGTTTTTGAAATTTCTTAGTTGATTGTCCTTCATATGCCTCCTATTGCTAGTGTGGTGATTGAATTTGAAGCGAGTATTCTTCTTGTTCCCATTGAGGTAATTGGCTTGGTTCTATATAGGCCTCTTCAATATAATCTCCTCCAATATATATTTCTTATTCCTCTTGAAATTTTTCTGTTTATTCAACTTCCACCTTCTTGAGAACTTCCCCTTGAAGCTCTTCAATTTGTTTAGCGTTACTTCCTTAAGAGCTTCCTCATAAAACATATGGCCTTTAGTTTTAGGTTTCTTAGAAAGTCTCTGTGATTTTAGAAAGGTGTATTCCTCTCCATAGGTTTCCTTTAGCAACTGCATTTGTCCCCTAGTAAGCCTACTACCAGTTGTTGGCATTTGGCTAGAACTAGCTCTTTATTTCTTGCCTGTAGAGGAGTACCCATAACGTCTAAGGATGGTGGATATCATTTCTCATTTTTTATTTCCCATAACCCTTGTTCTCTGGGATTTTCATGTATATCTTGTTCTTCATACCTATTTTTCTAAATTTTATTTTGGTCCTGAGGTTCTAAATTCTCTTTCTGTTGAGAAATTAGGTTTCTGGTCTCTCTAGTACATCCCCTTCAATTTGTCTCTCATTAGGGTCCGTATTAATTTCATTATGGGTTTTTAGGAGGCCCTGTCTCTTCAATTCCAAATTGGTTTCTTTGTAGAAAATAAATCCATGCCTGATTCATTCTAACCAATTTGTCTAGCATGATTAATTTAACTAAACCTTGACAATAAAAGAACATTGCTTTATTTCCTTGGCATTTTTGAAAATTGACTGCCATTTTCGATAAAATTTTATGCAAGAAAAAGGGAAATATGTCCTCCTAACGTTATTTTTGATATGCAACATCAATCGTATATGGTAGAGGAAGATAATACTGTACCTTCCCTCACAGGTCATGTATTTCTGCAAGAAATAAACTGTCGCCCCATGGGTCTTTTAGCCATAGTCTTGATACTCCTTTGGTCCAGTCAAAGTTCCCATGCACTCTACTCAGAAACCGTGTAGCTGCTCCTTTTACTATCATCTTCCCTTTAAACCACTTCTCACTTGTTCATGGTAGACCTGTAACTCTAGCTAGGGTTTCCTGCGTGACTATGAATGTAAGGTCACAAATCCCTTTTGTTTCCCCATTGAATGTATTAGCAAATTGTTTTGTAACTGTAACATTATGCCCTTTAAACATTTCAAAAAATGGGAGTAGTCCAACTCTGTGAAAATGTATCATATAGGATGGAAAGGTTTTAGGATATAAATTCCATAAGGCTCAGTGTGTACCACTCCTGGGGTCGCCATTCTCAATCTTTTCTCTAGTCAAGAGGTTTAAACTTGGTTTTTGGGATACAAGGTATGAGAGAGAGTAATGACACTAAGATTTAGGATATTTTTAAATTTGGAAATGGTTGAGGATTTTATCATGCATAATGGAAATAATTTGATTTTGGGTAGAAGTGATATTTGTAACCAAAGGTACAAATATCACTTTTCATAATCATTGGCCATGATAAGTTTATCATAACGAGTAGCAGGTTGACACTACTAAACATTACATGATAATAATTCACAACAAACAAGTGGTCATGATAGAAATAATTACATAAAAAGGGTATGAATCATGGTAATACTATTAAGTTATGGAGAGTGGTGTAGGATTAGTTTAAAAAAAAAATTACTTGCTTTTAAAACTCGTTTCTATTTAATAAATACATGTAAATAAATTAGTTACCTTCTCATTACCTTTCAAGGAAGTACAAAATGTAATCTTGCTAGTGCCTTCACCATTGCTGTCATTATGGAGTAAAGATATTTTGCTGCAATTATATTCTTTCTCTTAAAACTAATTTTATAGGAAACCACTACTTAATTGCAGGAATTTGAACTTTACTTGCAGGAGTCTAAACTTCACTTGTAGGAAAATGAATTTTTCTTGCAGTAATTTGAATTTTACTTGGAAGAAGAATCTGAACTTGACTTGCAGGAATTTGAAATTTATTTACAGGAATTTTAATTTTATCTACAAGAAGAATCTAAAATCATTACTTAATATTACATAAATCTGGAAAGAAATATTTCTCTTTTTAATACTGCTCAATTTTTTCATAATTGATATCAATGTAAATTCTCTCCAATGCAACTTTCTAATAGAGGTAATCAATCATAAAAATGATATCTCTTCCAATAAATATTGAAAGTAATTTAAGCTCAGAGATCCCTGTAATTAAAGGCTTTTACATGAAACTTTTCTGATTCTGTTTTTACAAGGATTGAGAATACATGTTTTCAGAAATTCTTGTATCTACAGGAATGTACAAAAATGTCTATTTTAATTCTTCATTTACAGGAAACACTAATCACATTGTTTTTGAAAGTCAGAGGGGCCTTTCTCTGAGTAGCTGCCATTTATTACCAAACTATAATATTTACATCTTTAGAACACTATCATATGGATTTTTATCGAGCCCAGGACAGTTAATGCTCGCCGATATTTTCAATTTTAAAGAGTCTAAAAAACTTAAAGAAAACTCAACTACTATCCTGTGGATTTTTCTTGAGCCCAGGATGGTTGATGCTTGCCGGTATTTTCAATTTTAGAGAGTCTGAAAAACTTAAAGAAAACTCTAAAGGGGTTCCTTTTCCATTATTTAATCTATCAAAGCCGGATAAAGGAATAAACCTAAAATTGATAGATGTCCTTCTCATTGTTTAATGAGCACAAGAAGGAACAAAGTTAGCTCATTATTTTAGAAATATAAATTTAGGATGAAAGTGGATGAGGGGTATTACCCCCTTTATCCATAATGTCCATCTCTACATGCTGAAAATTTGAAACAAAATCATCCCTAGAAACTGGTTGATGATACAACTTCAACCTATGGCCATTGACTATAAATGAAATGTTTGATTCATCAATTGTTTTTATTTCTACAACACCATTATCAAACACATTTTGAATTTCATAGGGTCCCAACCAATTAGTAGTAAACTTACTCTTGAAGTCTTTAAACCTTGAGTCAAACAATAGGGCCCAATCTCTAGCCTTGAATTCTTTCTTCTTTATGAATCTGTCATGCCATTTAGCTCTCTGCTGCTATATAAGAGTGGTTTTTTGTAGAGAATCTAATCACATTTCATATAATTCATTTAATTATAGGACTCTTTATTTTTGAGCTTCAGACAAGTTTAATCCCAATTCAGCTACAATTTTAAAAGTTTTAACTTTAAATTCAATGGGAAAAAGTACCTGTTTTCCGTAGACTAGTTTGTATGGGGTATGACCGATTGTACTCTTCCATGTTTTTCTATATGCCCATAAGGCCTCAAGAAGCCTTTTTGCCCAATCTGTTCGGTGAAGCTGAACAATCTTTGTTAAGATGCCTTCCAAAACCTTATTTTTAGATTCCACTTGGCCATTGGCCTGTGGATGATAAGGATTTGATTTCCGGTGTTTAATTTTATATTCCTTCATGATTGACTCAACTAGATTTGATGTAAATTAAGCCCCCTAATCAGTAACTATCTCTCTAGGTGCCCCAAAACTAACAAAAATATCTTCAAAAAGAAAATCCACCCCTAATTGTTCATTAGATTTTATCAAAGCCTTTGCCTTTGTGCACTTTGTCACATAGTCTATATAGACTAATATGTGTCTCTTATTCTTTGATGATGAATTAATGGGTCCCACATAAGGCCCATTTCATGAATGATTTTACAAGAACTTGTGGATGAAGAGGAATTTTCATAGGTTACAACTAGATGACCCATTCTTTGGAAACTGTCACAACTTTTAACATCCTTTCGAGCATATTTAAAGAGACTAGCCAATATTATCCTAGCTAGTGGATTTTGTAGGATGTCATTTTATCTAAAAAGTTTACTCCATATGGCTCATCATGAAATTATTTCAATATATCTAACATCTCATCTTCTCTAACACATCTACAGATGGCCATATCTACTCCTGTATAGAAAAGATCCCCTTGAATCAAAGAGTATCCAACACTTTGTTAGATCACTTTTTGATTTTATTTTGATAAAACTTGTGGTGGAAACTTTCATGTAGACAAATATTTGGCATTGTCAGTGAACCAAGGTGTTATAACAAAAATTGAAAATACATTTTCATTGGGAAAGCTATCTACTACAGGAATGGTCTCACCAGAATTGTTGATTCGAGAAAGGAAACCTGCTCTTGAATTTTCCTTCTTGACCTGTCTAGTACTGTGATATTAAATTCCTGTAATAGTAGCAACCATCTTGTGATTCTACCATTTTTTATTGGTTTGTTCATTAGATATCGAATATAAGAATGGTCAGTATGCACACAACTTCAGTACCTATAATGTAATGACAAAACTTGTTAACTGCAAAAACAACTTCCAAAATTCCTTTTCCATAACATTGTAATTAATTTTAGCCAAAGTCAATTTTTTACTAATATATTAAATGTCATATGTTATTTGTTGTTATTTTTGCTCCAAAACTGATCCTATGGCTAAATCAGAAGCATATGTAGATATATGGAAAGGTAATGTCCAATCAGGTCCTCTTAACACAGGAGTTGTGGAAAGTTTTTCTTTAAGCACATCAAAAGAAATTTGGCAGTCATTATTCCAATAAAACTCAATATATTTTGCAAGAAGTTTAAACAATGGTGAGGAAAATTTTGATTTTTTTTTTAATAAAACACCTATAATACCCCACATGTCCCAAAAAACTTCTTACATCTCTCTAAGAAGATGGAATGGGAAAATTAATAATTACTTCAACCTTTCGTGGATCTACCTTGATACCTAAGAAAGAAACATGATGTTAGAAGACAACTCCTTCATTAAACATTAAAAAATATTTTTCATTGGTTAAAGAAAGATTTGACTCTTGACATCTTTTTAATATTTTTTTCTAGGTTATCAAGGGCTTCCTCAAAAGTGTTTCTGTAAACAGTGAAATCATTCATATATACCTCTACACAATCATGACTTAAATCAACAAAAATAGCCAAGACTTCCCTTTGAAATGTAGTAGGCGCATTACAAAGTCCAAAAGCTAGTACTTTTTAAGCATAGGTCCCTCATGGGTAGGTAAAGGTTGTGTTATTTTGGTCTTCCAATGCTATTCATATATGGTTATATCCATTGAAACCACCAAGGAAATAAAAATACTTCTTTCTAGCTAGTTTATCTAGGACTTTAACTATGAAAGGTAGAGGAAAATGATCATTTAGAGTGGCCTTATTAGGTTCCCTGTAGTCTATACATACCCTCCATTTACTATTCTTTTTAGGAATAATAACCAATGGTGAGACCCCTTGGTTTTCAAATATTGGGTAGATAAAATTTACATCTAATAGTTTTCGGAGTTCCTTTTTGACAATTTCCTTCAATGTAAGGTTCATGCTTCTTTGTGGTATTATAACAGGTCCAACATTTTCTTGATTATAAATATGATGTGTTGAATGATGTATCAAGATGTATTCCTGGCATATTAGTGTATTCCCAAGCAAAATATTTGGAATTTTTCTGCAATAACGAAATCAAATGATCCCGCTGGAAATTTTCCAATTTAGAATTGGTATTTAAAGTCTTTTTAGGAGATATTTCGATAACTTTATTGCAAGGATTGGATATTGAATGCACAAGAAAAACTGATAAATAGAATAATTTTAATCCATCCTTAGTACATGTCTCTTGAAAATGCTTTCCTAAAATAGAATGCAATGAAAAATTTTGGATTCTTAACAAAGCTAACTCAGATTTTTTAGGGTTTTTTTCGAATTTACAGAAATTTCAGAATTTAGAGGAAAATTTATAGGGTTTACAAAAATTTATGAGTGTAATGAAATTTTAGAATTCTGGAAGATTAAAATAATTTTAGACTATTGAAATATTGTAGATTGTTCATAATTTACAGGAATAACAATCTATTTAGAAATTGCATATTTTCCATTGGTTCACAATCTTCTGTTGTAGTTGATGTTCCAAATGTCTACCTCCTAAAATACTATAGAAAATCAAGATGAGAAATAAAATGATCAATTTGATTTTCATCAGTATTTTCTTTGAGATTAAATGCTTGTTCAATGGTTAACAAAGGTTGAATTATTTCATCATCTGCTTCATTCTCATCAAACCAATGAACTTTCTTTAATTGTTCTTCTATTTTGATAGGGGGTATAAAGTAGTGTTTTTAATTTCATTACCATTTGTGATTGTCGTACTTAATCAGAGCTAATATACGCGTCAACAATTTCCAACCATGGTCTTCCCAAAATTAGAGGATGTCCTCATAATGTGAATTTGGGTTGAAGGATCATACGATTAGCTGGATATGCCCAAGAGTCAATAGAAATAATGATGTCTTCTATAGTTCCCTTAGGTTTAATTTTTGATCTATCAACCAATTCTAACATTGTTGGAGTTGGTCTAATGTTATCTATTTCTAGGATATCCATGGTTTCTTTTGTCATTACATTTATGGCAGTGCCTAAATCAATAAGTGTATTAGGAATAGAAAAATTATTAACTTCTATTGTTACAATAGGAATTCTTGGGTCTTGATCTGATATTCACCCTATGAGTGACATCAGTTGAAGATTTATTGTTTAAAGGTATTACAGACTCATGTGCTGGTGTGTGTGTCCATGTTATTTAAGCAATGGATCAATCAAATTGCCAATACACAAACAATTAAATGGAAAGACAACACAGAAATAATAAGGAGTTCACCCTATTCTCCAGGGCTACATCTCCGGTCCAGCTTCCAGTGGTGGCCTTGTTTCATTGTGTCTTTAAGCATAGAATTACAATACAGGAGCTCAATATGAGTTACCTGAAGTAGATTTTCTTGGCAGGGTGGTTCTTGCATTCCCCAAGCCACTGGAGTGCACAAACTTTGTTTTGCCTACTAGCTCTGTGACCTTCTGGTCTACAGTGGAAAGAGCCCAATGTGGTGCTTAGTCCAGACAGATCCTCTCTGGGACGGCTTGAATCTCTCAAGCTCTTTGGTGCTCGATGCTTCCTTTGGTTAGCTCGACCCTCTGTCTTCTGCTTTTTTTGCTTCACTGTCTTCTTTCTCTTTGTTCCGTCCTCCTCTCGGGATTCTAGTTCCTCTAACTCTCTCAGTGACTCCGACTGTATATTCTGTCTCTGTTCATGGCTTTGAAGCCATTGATTCCAAGACTGTTCGGTTCCTCTGCCGCCTCCGTCGATTCGCCTTCTGCAGTTGTGCTTGGAGTTCCCTGTTCGGCGTCATCATCAACGCTCAGGGAGTGGCCACATGTCCTCCTGTAACTCGCGCCAACTTGCTTCGTCGGTTGAGTTCTTCAGTTACATCATGGAGTGAGTCTTTCTCCACCATGGCAGTCAAACAGACCTCAAATCTTTCTAAAATGCAGCTTAATCCCTCGTTGGTTTCGCTTCTCCATCGGGCGCAATCTTAGCCGTCTAATCTGGGTCCCCCAGATCCAATGCCATACACACATTTTGCGCAGTTGACTTGCTCGACCATTAGCACGTGATCAACGATGATTTTCTCTCCCCTCCTCTTGCCACACATTGATAGTTGAGTGGGATCGCTCCACTTCCATCCAAAACCACTTACCATTTGAGGGTGCCCCGATCAATACCGCCAGTTTCCAAAGCGCGGGTCTTGCCTTTGTCCTTTAGCGCTTTTCACTTTTCGCCCGCGGTTCTCCAGCTCCCCACGTGTCCGAGTACTCGGGCTTCCCCCATTTCGGCCCTATTCGCCTAGCGATGTGAGATTAGCGCTAAGCGCTAATCGCACATCAAAAATCACCTCCATTTCTCGATCCGGGCCTCCCAGGGGCTAATTCAGCCTCCTGCGCAGTCTCCATGGGCCTTGATCAATGCGCTTTGACCGAGGTCCTCGTCGTTCCATGCTAGCTTCCATTGCCACTAGTTCAGGGTGTTTTTGATCACTGTTTTGAATTCTTAGAAGTTTGTCTCGACTTGATACAATCATGGTTCTTTGAAAGTCTTTCACGGATCCAATTCGGATCACGACCTTCCCACTGAAAAAGCTTTTGGAACACCAAAAGCTGGTTTTCAAGCATCCACTAAGTGAGGGTATTGCTTTCTCACTTGTCCAATCTCAATCCACTTCGCATTGCTCAGCTTTGAACCTTTGAGCCCAATCCTGAGGTACTCCACATCTCCTCTGCGCGTTGTCCTCACCTTCTTGTCAAGCACTGTGCCTTCCTACAATTCATTAAGATATTCAGGTAGCAGGTCATCAATAGAAGGCAACTAACTCTGCTCTTAAGGGTCTTCAATCATTGAAGGTTCAAACAATCTCAAGAAATCTGCATTTACGACTGAGTAGATGTGCATGTATGCTGGTAGATCAAGGTGAAAAGCATTTTCACCAATCTTCTCAAGTATCCTAAAAGGTCCATGCTTGATAGGATTTAGCTTTTTACCTTCACCTTGCATCCTGTCCTTGCTGATATATAGCGAGACTTGGTCACCAACTTGAAAGCTATGCTCCATCCGATGCTTGTCATGCCTAGCCTCATACTTGGCTTGGCTCTTTTCCAGCTGTTCCTGTACTGCCTGGTGGATCTCCTGGATCTGTTCAATGAACCTAGTTTCCTTGTCCACATCACTGTGTCCATCAACCATGGTATCTTTACCAAAGACAAAATCCAAAGGAGACCTTGGGGTGAAACCAAAACAAGTCTCAAAAGGAGATCTCTATGTAGAAGAGTGCTTTGCTCTGTTGTAAGCATGCTGCAAAGCTTAGGATGTTTGCTGCAATATCCTCTTAGTAATTGGATCACTATCCCGTTTACTACTTCTGTCTGGCCATCTATTTGTGGATGAAAAGTCGTTCTTTTCTTCATTTTGGTGTTCATCAGTCCCCACAGACTCCACCAAAACTTCCCCACAAATCAGGTGTCTCGATCAGATACAATGGAAGTGGGTAATCCAAAATGAACCCATACATGTTCAAAGAACAATTTTGCAGTCTGTTCAGCTGTAATCCGTTTATTACAAGGTATCAAAATACACATTTTGCTAAACCTATCCACAACAACATATAGATAATCATGACCTTTCCTAGATTTAGGCAGTTCTCCAACAAAATCCATGGAAACACTTTCCCAAGGGTGAGAAGGAACTGGAAATGGAGTGTACAAGCCTAGTTTTCTATTGTTGGGCTTTCTTTTAGCACACATAGCACACCTTCTTACATATCTAGAAACTGTCTCATTCATTTTCGGCCAATAGCAGAACCTTTGCAGCTGTGCAAGTGTTTTACTTACCCCAAAGTGACCTGATATCAGAGAAGTGCGTGCTTCCCTAATTATCTTTACTCTCTCAGTTTGTGGAATGCAGAGTTTCCCACAATGGTATAAGAGTCAGTCCTTCACATGATAATCCAATTCTTCTACTCTTTTTCCTTGACTCAAAGTTGCATATACATCTTTAAAGTCCATATCCTGGGCATATTGTTCAATGTAGCTTTCATGTAGCACAAAATTATGCTTAAGTATGGTAGATGCATTTATAATGGGTCTAGATAACATGTCTGCAACCTTGTTATGTATGCCCTTTTTATATCTGATGACTAAATGAAACTATTGTAGAAAACCCATCCTTCTGTAATGTCTTGATTGCTACAACTTAGTTTGGGAGTGTAGATATTGAAGTGGTTGATGATCAGTATGTATTACTGTCTCTTTACCCATTAAGTAATGTTTCCACTTTTTCACACTCTGAACTAATGCATACAATTCTTTATCATATGTAGGATAGCTAACTACTGCAGAATTAAAAGTCTCAAAATGATAACATATGGGTTTACCGTGCCGTGTCAACACTGCTCCCATGGCATAGTCACTGGCATCAGTTTGGATCTCAAATGATCTTTGTAGATCTGGCAGTGCTAGTACAGGTGCTATACTAATCTTTTCTTTCAAGCTGTCGAAGGCTTTCTGATGTTTGCCTCCCCACTAAAACACCTTATTCAATCCTGTTAAAGCATGTAAGGGAGATGCAATTGAGGAAAAGTTAGAAATGAACTTCCTCCAATATTGTGCTTCTCCTAAGAAGCTTATCACTTCTGTAGCAGACCTGGGTTTAGGCCAGTTCACAATGACTACCACTTTAGAGGGATCTATTTTCAATTCACCCCCCTACTATATGACCCAAGTAGTTCATGGATGTTTTGCCAAATTCACATTTTGAGAGTTTAACATAAAGTTTTTCTCTTTTCAAAACATCTAATGTCTGCTTAACATGCTTTAAATGTTCTTCCCACATTTTACTAAAAATCAGAATGTCATCCAAATACACAATAACAAAGTCATCAAGAAAAGGTCTGAGTACATCATTCATTAATATCATGAAAGTAGCAGGAGCATTAGTTAAGCCAAAAGGCATAACCAGCCATTCATGCAATCCTTACTTTGTTTTGAAAGCAGTCTTCCATGCATCTTGCTTTGCAACCCTGACCTGATGGTATCCACTGTGAAAATCCAGCTTGGTGAAATAAACAACTTCCTTTAATTGATCTAAAATATCATCTATGCAAGGAAGGGGATAAAGATTTTTTATTGTTATCTTATTCAATGCTCGGTAATCAATGCACATTATACATGAGCCATCTTTCTTTCTCACCAAAATGATTGGTGACCCACATGGTGATGGGCTAGGCCCGATGAACCCTTTCTCGAGCAACTCTTGCACCTGCTTCTTGATTTCAACATTCTCTAAAGCAGACAACCTGTACATTCCAATGTTAGGCAATGGAACATCTTGTTGCAAAATAATATCATGTACTATTCCATTTTTGGGTGGCAGACCTTTAGGTTCTTGAAATAAGACATCATACTCTGAAACAACCTTTTCTATATCAGCTTGCTGATCAACATTACAGCCCTCAGATACATTGGTTTTATCAGGTTTCTTTTCCTTTACAACCATCAATAAGAATTGTTTTCATGAATTAATCATTATTTTCATTTGCCCTGAATTTATGAGAGTATAATTATTCTTGAGCTTATGAGCTCTTACAAAGTATTCGATTCCATATTTAACAAGTAGATACTTGTTCTCAGCTCTATAGAAGATAGCCTTTCTATCATACAAGTAAGGACTTCCTAAAACAATTCCACATATATCCAAAGGAATTATGTCTAACTCAACCTCATCTACAAATGCTGACCCAAAAGAAAACTTGAGTTTGAACTGTCTAGTCACTTGTAGTTGTGCTTTGTCATTCAACCATCCTAATGGGTATGGTTTCTTGTGAGGTGTAGTTTCTAATCCCAATTTCTTTACAATTGCTTCAGAAATTAGATTTACTTGTGAGCCACTATCTAACAAAGTATCAATCTTTTGATTTTTGGAAATGACTAGAATATGGAAAAGCTCATGTCTTTTTCTCTCATTTTCTTCATCAATAACAGATTGAGCAGAATTACTAGTATATGCTTTAGAATTCTTACCTTTCATACCTATAGCTGCTATAGTTGTTTCATCTCCCGAGTTTGACCCCAAATCTTTCTGAATAGCTACAGTAGTCTTCTTCTTCTTGCCCTCGGATTTCTTAGGTCTCAGCTCTGGATGCAGAATCCAACAATGCTCATCATCATGCCCATCATCATGCCCATCCTTTTTACAGTGAGTGCATGAAGATTTGCTTTTCTATGCAGTGTTAGCCTTCCTCGCTTTCCACTTCTGCTTTCTTTTCTCCTTGCTCTTGCTTACAATGGGTTGGGATGGTCCCCCACCTTTTGGATTTCCATTCTTTCCTCTATATTCTAGATGAGTAGCTTGTACAGATACCTCATCTATACTAGTGGGATTAAACATGAGGATGGTATGCCTCATGTAGCTGTGTAGACCACCAATGTACTTCAAAAGAGTCTCTGGTGAGTTTAGTGAGATACCCAACATCAATGCTCTCTTTCTAGATTCTTGAGTATACCCTTGCACACTTTGCCCTTTCAATTGTCGAAGAGTTTACGAACTCATCATGGCTTGTTGCATGTAGGCCAATGGATAGAACTGCTTTTTGATTGCAGCAACAAATTCACTCCAGACAGAGATGGTCTTACCATGTCTTTTCATATCAGCTTGGGTTCTGCCTTCCCACCAAACCAAGGTAGTGCCTCCTAGGCATAGGCTTGCCAGCTGAATCTTACTCTTGTCTAAGTCTATGTTTTGTACCCTGCAATACACATCAATTTGTCTAATCCAATTGTCCAACTTTTCAGCATTTAGCTCTCCATCATATATAGGCAAATAAAATTTAACATCTAACCTGATCAAAGATGTTTCTTATTATGCACAGGGCTATTAGGAGGTGTGAGAAAGCTTTCCTCTTTCCTTTTTCCTTTTGAGTGGTCATGGAAGTGAGACTCATCTTCTTCTTTATCTTGTTTAGAACCCGATGAATCCTCAACCTTATGCTTTCTAAAGTCCCTATACATTTCTTCTACCATAGACTTTATAGCTAGGAAACTTTCTATGAATTGAGGGTCCGACCCCACAAAACCTTCCTCTGACATTGTCTTCAGAGGATAGACTCTCCCACTTTCAGGATTAGTTTCCATCAACTCTCCTTCTCCTAATTTGAGCTTTGATCTAGTGAGCATTCAACAACTAAACCAACACAAGCTTGTCTAACCTTACAGCCTAAAGCTCTGATACCACTTGATCTAATATTCACCCTATGAGTGACATCAGTTGAAGATTTATTGTTTAAAGGTATTATAGACTCATTTGCTGGTGTGTGTGTCCATGTTATTTAAGCAACGGATCGATCAGATTGCCAATACACAAACAACTAAATGGAAAGACAACAGAGAAATACAGTAAGAAAATAAAAGAACACAAGAAATTAATAAGGAGTTCACCCTATTCTCCAGGGCTACATCTCCGATCTAGCTTTTAGTGGTGGCCATGTTTCATTGTGTCTTTAAGCAGAGAATTACAATGCAGGAGCTAAATATGAGTCACCTGAAGCAGATTTGCTTGGTAGGGTTGTTCTTGGATTCCCCAAGCCACTGGAGTGCATAGACTCTGTTTTACCTACTAGCTCTATGACCTTTTGGTCTACAGTGGAAAGAGCCCAATGTGGTGCTCAGTCCAGACAAATCCTCTCTGGGATGGCTTGAATCTCTCAAGCTCTCTGGTGCTTAATGCTGCCTTTGGTCAGCTCGGCCCTCTGTCTTCTGCTGCTTTTGCTTCACTGTCTTCTTTCTTTGTGTTCCGTCCTCCTCTTGGGATTCTAGTTCCTCTGTCTCTCTCACTGACTCTAATTGTGTATTCTGTCTCTATTCATGGCTTTCAAGCCATTCGTTCCAAGACTATTCGGTTCCCCTGCCACCTACGTCGATTTGCCTTCTGCAGCTGCACTTGGAGTTCCCTGTTCGGCGTCATCATCAATGCTTAGGGAGTGGCCACATGTCCTCCTGTAACTCGCTCCAGCCTGCTTCGTCGGTTGAGTTCTTCAGTTACATCGTGGAGTGAGTCTTTCTCCACCGTGGCAGTCAAACAGACCTCAAATCTTTCTAAAATGCGGCTTAATCCCTCGTTGGTTCCGCTTCTCCATCGGGCGCAATCTCAGCCATCCAATCTGGGTCCCCCAGATCCAATGCCATATGCCCGTTTCGCACGGTTGACTTGCAATACCGTTAGTGTGCGATCAACGACGGTTTTCTCTCTCCTCCGCTTGCCACACATTGATCATTGAGTGGGATCGCTCCGCTTCCATCCAAAATAGCTTACCGTTTGAGGGCGCCCCGATCAATACCGCCAATTTCTAGAGCACGGGTCCTGCCTTTGTCCTTTAGCGCTTTTCGCTTTTTTCCCATGGTTCTTTGGCTCCCCACACATCCGAGTGCTCGGGATTCCCCCTTTTCGGCCCTATTCACTCAATGATGCATCAAAAATCACCTCCATTTCTCGATCCAAGCCTCCCAAGGGCTAATTCTGCCTCCCGTGCAGTCTCCATGGGCCTTGGTTAGCGCGCTTTGACCGAGGTCCTTGTCGTTCCACACTGGCTTCCATTGCCATTGGTTTAGGGTGTTTTTGATCACTGTTTTGAATTCTTAGAAGTTTGTCTCGACCTAATATAGTCATGGTTCTTTGACAGTCTTTCATGGATCCAATTTGGATCAGGGCAACATATTTTTCTGCAGTGATTTCTATAGTCATTAGGCTTGCCAATTTATCTATGACTTGTGTTGTGGATGGATCTTGTTTTCTTTTTGCACTTCTTTTAGTACACAATTCCCTTATTGTTTTGGTGTAAATTGGTATATCTTTTATTGCTCTAAGTAAGGGAATATTTATAGTAATGTTTTTCAATTCATCAATAATATCAAATTCAGGTATTATTTTTCATACATCTTGTTTTTCAGAAATCAATCTCTCAGGAAATGGAGCTGCCATAGAAGTTTGAGGCTGTTATTGCAAAGGGGCAATTTGTTTCATTGTTGTTTTCAATTTCTCTTGTAAAGGGACCTTTTTCCCCTTTTTATCCACAGTTATTTCAATTTGTTCTTTAATTACCACTATAGGTTTTGGGTTTAAAAACTCTATCAAAAATTAATCTATTGTAATTCTACAAGACTATCTGTTACTGTTACAACAAATTCTTATAATTTTACTGGATTTCCTATAATTGTACAAAAAATTCATGTAATTTTACTAGTTCTTCATGTAATTGTACAAAAAATTTCTGCAATTTTAATGGACATGTAAGATATGTAGGGAATGATTCAGATTCAACATTATAAACACATATCTCTATTTTACTATTTTGATTTTCAACTGGTTGAGAAGGTAGTTGTGTAGGTTGTGGAGGTTGTCAATTGGATGGAAGTTGTAATTGTTGAGGTTGAGTTAATTGAGGTTGTTGTGAAGGATGTGATTGTTGTGGAATTTGTGGCATTTGTAGATATGGCTGTTGGTGATATCAGGTTGAGGTTGTTGATATGATTTTTGTTGGTATGGAGCTTGAAATTGTAGGGATAAGGATGAGGAGGTATATTTCCTTAAATAAATCCCCTCCAGGTATGTTGATAGAGCCAATTTATTGCTTGTTTTAGAGGCCATGCTTGCCATGGCATTGTTTCATTTTGTGTATTATGAGGAACATTATAATTAGGAATAATTTGATGATTAGGACCTTGATACATACCTATTCCATGTGGGTTCCATGATCTCCAGGGTGCAATATTGTAAATTGATTCTACATTCCCAGAGTCTACATGATAGGTTGTCTTTAACTATGGTAATGTGGGACATTCTTCGGTCTTGTATAAATCTACACAAATCAAACAACTTGAATATTATTAAGAGGAAACTCTCTTAATGGATGTTTTTTTTTCATTTAATGAAAATATAGATAAGGCTGATTCTTGATCTTCTTTCTTTTTCCTAATCTTCAAATCATCTATTTGAGAAGTAAGAGTATTTAAAAGATCAATCTTAAAAACCTCTAATAAGTTTCCTAATTCTTCCCTACTAACACCTCTAGTAGCTGATTTAGTAACTTTATAGAGTGGATTTCTTATGCTTGCACCAATTATAGCTTTTCCTCTTGAATATCTTTTGCACAAATCACTAATACGTATACGCGACTTGTATACAGTGAACCCGTGTGTATATGCGGCTTGTTCAATGGTGAACCTGCATATACCTCTCTTTCTTCATTCTATGTAATCTGATCTGTAATTCTGTGCTGTTAACCTGTAGTACTGTGATCTATTATCTAAGTGAGTTGCTTTCTGAACTGATTCCTTGAAGCTGCCCTACATTTCATCACATTTGTAAATACTCCTGTCATGCATTCTGTCACATCTGATATCTCTTCTGTAGATTCATCTAGTTACCATATACAAGAGAGTTGTTTTGCTACAAGTGGGTTGCCATCAAGTACAATACATACATCATAATGCCAACAATCTCCCCCTTTGGACTTGATGGCAACATCCATACCATGTCACTCTCCCCCTTTGACATCAAGGGCAAAGGGTCATGCTCCCCCTAAGTGCATGTTGAATTCTTTGATATGCTGAAGTACTCATTGAGCTCCAATGATTGAGTCCATGCTCCCCCTAAGCATAAGCAAAGTCTGCAAAAAGATGTTCTAAAAGAAGAACATGATTCTATACATACATCACAATTGACCTTCCTATTACCAATGACTCATACATGCATCCTTCTCCCAACCAAGTGGGGATATACCAAATTTGACTCATCCACCCAACCAAGTGGGGATATATCAATTATTTATACAAGTCAAAAACAAGAAACATTACATCATTCATCCCATGCATAGTGGGGTTACAAATTAGGTCTTTTCATCACTGTTACATTAAAAGATATACATGACATATATAATAGAGACCAAATGTCTTAAACAATACCATGATAGTCATCAGCAACTATCATCATCTACATTTGTTAAAAACATCCAGGCCAACAACCTGTATATGTCCATTAATAGTTCCCAAAATATCATCAACCATGTTCTCCCCCAGAACCTGTGTCACCGGTTCACTGTCAGATCTGATCATTGCATATGTCAGTAAGAGATATCAAAGCATCATCATCAATCAGATATACATCAAGTGATCAATAACACTATGAGGACCAATATATCAGCAGATTGAAATCATCATCAAATAGAGTAGATAATTGTCAGAACCATAGCAGACCCCCTTTTTCCTGAGTCTGGCCCACTGTTTTTCTTCAAACCAACATATACGTGACTGTGTCCACAGAAACTCGTGTATGTACGTGACTACACTTCAAGAAACTTGCGTATAACCACCTTTCCCTGAAAAATAGGATTTAACAGCAGGATGATGCAGAAACTACTCCTAGCTTTTGTCTGAGATATTCAAATGTCTCTCTGGGCAGTGGTTTAGTGAATATATTAGTAACCTGTTCTTTGGAGGGAAAATACTCCAATTTAAATTTTTGTTCAAGCACTTGTTCACGTAGGAAATGATATTTGATGGGTATGTGCTTGGTCTTGGAACGCATGACTGGATTTTTTGAAATACTGATGGCACTTGTATTATCACATAGAATGGAGATGGGTGGAGTACATGTGATCTGAATATCTTGCAAGGTTTGCATCATCCAAAGTAATTGTGTGCAGCAAGATGCAGCAGCCACGTATTCTACTTCAGCTGTAGATAATGCCATTGAACTTTGTTTCTTGCTGAACCAAGACACCAACCTGGAACCCATACAGAATGCACCACCACTAGTGATTTCTCTGTCATCAACACTTCCTGCCCAATATGCATCTGTATATGCATGAAGTGTAAGATCAGTATCTCTAGGACACCATAAACCAAAGTTCCGTGTTCCTTGAAGATATTTGAAGATCCTTTTGATTGCCTGAAGGTGAGATTCCTTTGGATTTGCTTGGAATCTTCCAACTATTCCCACTGCATGCATGATGTCCGGTGGGGTACTTGTTAGATAAAGTAGACTGCCAATCATGGATCTGTAAGTTGGTTGATGTACCACTGCAGATTCATCATTTGAGTTGAGACTACATCCTGTTACCATTGGAGCACATACTGGTTTAGAATCTTCCATGTCGTACTTTTTCAGGATCTGTTTGAGATATTTGGTTTGTGATAGAAAAATACCATCTTTATTTTGCTAAACTTGTAGACCAAGAAATTATGTAAGCTCACCAAGCAAGGACATTTCAAATTCTTGCTGCATTACTGAAGAAAAATTCTGACTCATGGATTCTTCATTGCTACCAAAAATGATATCATCAACATACACAACAATTATTAGCAATTTATCAATGTCCATCTTTGTATATAGATTGCTGTCTGCTGACCCCTTTGAAAAACCCTGTTGGTGGAAATATTTGTCAAGACGATAATACCATGCCCTTGGAGCCTATTTTATACCATAGAGAGCTTTCCTGAGTTTTCATACAAGTTTTGCATCATTTCCAAGAATGAATCCTTCTAGTTGTTCAATATAAACTTCTTCTTCTAAGTCTCCATTAAGAAAGGAAGTTTTTACATCCATTTGGTATACTTTGAATTTCTGAAAACTAGAAAGAGCAAGAAACATTATGATGGCTTCAAGTCTAGCAACAGGTGCAAAAGTTTCTTCAAAGTCTATACCTTCTTGTTGAGCATATCCTTTACAAACAAGTCTGGCCTTGTTTCTAATAACTTCTCCATTTTCATTCAACTTGCTTTTGAATATCCATTAATTCCTATGATATTCTTATCATGAGGTCTAGGAACTAATTCCAAAGTATTATTCTTTTCAATTTGCTCAAGTTCTTCATTCATGGCCTTGACCCAACATTCATCTCTGCATGCTTCATTTACATTTTGAGGTTCAGTGGAAGATAGTAATGCTAGATAGCTTGAAGCTTTGGCAATGGTTCTTCTAGTCTGCACACCTACCCCTTTTTCTCCTAAGATTTGAGCTTCTGGATGATTTTTCTGAACATACCTAGACGAAGTCTTTTCTTCTATCGTTATCTCTTCTTCTGGTGCTTCATTGGTTTCTTCTTCAGAATCAGTGTGATTTGATGTGGGAAATGATCCTCATCTTCTTCATTGTCATAATCTTCGGTTTTATCTGATTTGGATTTTTGCATGCTTCATCAACCACAACATCAATACTTTCAATAATTTTCCCAAGTATTTTATTGTAACATTTATATCCTTTACTTCAGGAAGAGTAGCCAAGAAGAATACCTTCATTTGCTTTGGGTTCAAACTTGCCAAGTTTTTCATCAGTCTTTTTGATGTAACATTTGCTTCCAAAAACTTTGAAGTATTTTACAGTAGGAGTCTTACCATACCAAAGTTCATGTGGAGTTTGAGTGCTGTTTACCCAAACATTTGCTTGATTGAGTATAGTGATGATGACGAATGCAGCTTCACCCCAGAAGGTTGCAGGAGTTCCAAATTCATCTAGCATAGCACAAGCCATTTGTTGGACAGTTCTGTTCATCCTTTCTACCACTCCATTTTGTTGAGGAGTCCTTGCGGTGGAGAACTGCCTTTTTATTCCATGTTGTTCACAAAAGTCAAAGAATTCATTTGAGGTAAATTCCCCTCCTCGATTAGATCTGAGGCATTTGATTTTGCGATCTGATTCATTTTCAACCAAAGCTTTGAAGGCTTTTAACTTTTCAAATGCTTCATATTTATGCTTTAGAAGACTTATCCAACACATTCTGGAAAAATCATCAATGAACAATATAAAGTCTCCACGAGGTGAATTTTTCCTTGATGGACCACATAAATCAGTATGAACAAGTTCAAGAGGCTTACTAGCTGACCCTTCCTTTTCGATGAATTGAGATCTGGTTTGCTTACCAAATTGACATGATTTGCATATAATATTTTCAGGAATGTTGATATTTGGAAGATCACGAACAAACTGGAATCTGCATGCTTTTCTTATTTGAGAAAAGCTTAGATGTACCAATCTTCTGTTCCATAGCCAATTTTCATCATTTTTGCTTAGATAGCACTGTTGTTTTCCTCCCTTGAGTATGTATAGGTTGTTTGGAGTTCTTGTCCCTTTAATCAGGGTTTCTCCTGTATCAAGCTCATGAAAAACACATCCATTTGATTGAAACACTACTTCATTTCCTTGATCACACATTTGACTCACACTCAACAGATTATGCTTTAAGCCATCAACATACATAACATTCCCAGCTTTAACTTTTTCTTTCAAGAAAACAGAGCCTTTACCTTTTATGACAACAAGAGTGTCATTTCCAAATGAGACAACCTTTTCCTTTTCTAAGGAATTATATGAGTGTAGTTTTTCTCTATCACCTGTCATGTGTTTTGAGCATCCATTGTCAATGTAACACTAGTTTTATTGTCCTTCTGTACAAGGCTATACCACATCTTTCTTTTTGCGGTTCTTTCTTTATCCATATTTTGGGATTTAATGGAGTTTGCTATTTTTGAGCTATTTGCCGAAATTTACTCCTGCATTCAAATTCTTCATGGCCAAATTTGTTACATATTGAGCATTCTATTTCATTTTCAAGAAGAGAAAAGTTATTATAGGAACTTTTCTTGATCCCTGTCACATTCCTTTGATTTCGTGCTTCTCTAGTCATGATAGTTTTGTAGGCAATGCATTGAGCAACTTTGTGTCCAAAATTATGACATGAGAAACATTGACCATTAAAGAAGTTCCTGCGATTATCGAATCTACTGACCTGTTGATTGTAGTTGAAGTTCCTCCTACTGACCTATTGATTGATATTCTTTGAAGCAAATTGAGTATGATTTACCTGAGGTTAATTGTGGCTTCTGTTCATCCTTGAAGTAAATGGATCCTAATTCACCTGGAGATCTTATTTATGCCTTTGTTGACGATTGTCGAATTGTTCACTGCTCTTTGCTGCATCACGATAACTTCTAGTGGAGGTTGACGACTTCTGTGATTGAGATGTTTCTTCAGTATATCTAAGACCTGTCTTTATTAGAGGAGAGCATTGCAATTTGATAATTTCATTTAAGGTTTCTGATCCTTTAGCAAATCTAAGATTGATAGCTTTTGTTTTCTCAAGATCCTTTCTTAGACCCACAATTTCACATTCTAGCTTTTCATTGTGTTTTTCTTTTTCAGCGAGTTGGTATGTCAAGGTATCTATAATCATATTCTTTTCTTCTAAACAGATTTTGAGTTTAGAGATTTCTTCATACAGGTCATCTTCATCTAAAGCATCCAAAAATCATTATCTTCATAAGCCATCAGAAGTCTATAGTCATTACTATTTTCATCTTCATCACTATTTGATAAACCATCGCTATCTTCATGAGTATAGTAGCTCTTTTTACTTACACTTTGTTTTCTATTCCATTTTGTAGTTTCCTTCCCTTTATCATATTTATCTTTATGAGGACATTTTGGCGGCATAATGACTAACTCTACCACAGGCAAAACATTTGAAAGGTAGTTTACCTCTGAATCTACCGGAACCCCGTTGAAGATTCTTGACAAAGTTCGCTTCCTCTTCTTCTTTTGAAATATGTTCTGATTCATTGAGTTCTTTTATTTTTGATAAAGCTTTAAATGTGGCTTCTCTCATATCTGATGGACCTCCTTTTCTCATCTCAAAGGCAGTTAAGATTCCGTGAAGCTGTGTCATAGTAATAGTCTATAGATCCTACTTTTCTTCTATGGCAGATACCTTTGATTCAAATTTAGCAGATAAGGATCTTAAATTTTTTTCAACTAAGGTAACTTCCTTTATCTCTTCACCCAGATTCTTCATGTAATTAACAATCTCATCTATATGTAAGAGGTAACTAGCTACACTTTCATCATTGTGCATCTTGAGAGTTTCATATTGAATTTTGAGAATTTGCAGTTTAGCACGTTTTACTTGAGAGTCTCCTTCATAGCTTAGAACGATTTTGTCCCATATTTCTTTGGCTGATTTGCGTTGCATAACCTTGACAAACTCTGATTGTGACAAACTTCTCAATAATGTATTGACAGCCTTGACATTAGTTTCATATTGCTTTTTACCTACTGCATCTATAGGAATTTCTGATGGAAATGTATATCCTCCTTCCACGATTTCCCAGACATATGTTCCAAGAGATTGAAGATAGGCTGTGGTTCTTACCTTCCAATAAAAAAATTTGCTCCCATCAAATATTGGCGGTTTGATGGATCCCCTGCTTTCTTGATTACTCATGATGATGGATCTTCCTTCAAGCAATCAAGCTTCTTCTGAAGGACCTGCTCTAATACCAATTGTTGGAAATAATACTGAGAGGGTGGGTGGGGGTGAATCTGTATTATCAAACTAATATTTTTTTTAATTTCCATAATCAGATTCATATATGATACTTCAGTTAAGGGAACTCGCATGTACACGCAACTATGTTTAGTGCAACTAGCGTATATCCAACAAACTTATGATTCAGTTAATTCATCATATATTGATCTTTAATCAATGCATCAGAACCATATAAACAGTAACTAGGTGCATAAAAATAGAACATATCATCACACATAAGAAACACACATGAACACCAAGATATAAGGTGGAAACCCAATGTGGGTGAAAACCACCTGCTGCAATCGTCTATGTCTTCTTTTAATAGTAAGAGAATTCTGTTTACAATTTTTGTACTGGTGCAGTCTTATACCAGTATGCAGGCTTCTATCTGCAGAAGGCTATAACCTTCTCTTGTTTTCCAACTTCTACTGGAAGGGAGCTACAACTCCCTAGCTCTTGTACTAGTTGATATGTTTACTAGTATGTAGGTGCCGACTTACAGAAGGCTACAAACTTCTCTTTTCTTCCAGGGACCACATTTCATAAATTTTCAGATTGGATCCATCAAAAGCATCATTCAATCATCAAATATATCTGCATCGATCAATCTCCTTTTGAACCAACCACAACTGAATCAATCAATCACTCTGATCATTCAGAATGCTGTCACCAGAATACAGTAACCAAAACCCAAGCAATAACCCAGAACACTGCAATAGCAAACAGAAGCAACTAAAACATATTTTATAAGGTATACACTACTTCCATGTGTCGAACCTACGTGCATAAGTGCTTTCCTCAAATCAAACCAATGTATAGATTTGCAAATCAAATTTATGATGTATACGTTGTTTTGATATACATAACCAACATGTATATGCTCCTTTTCTAAAGTGAAACTGGGTACAGATCTGTGAAAGATGATTTAAACATAACAATAGTTTCAGACTTCAATCATACCCAAATCATCATATTTACAACTTATAACATGCGCCAGTTATTCAGATACATAATCAAACCACTTAAAGATAATTCACTTCAAGCCTTAAGATCCTGATACATCATTAGATCTTATCCTTCATCAAGCGCTAAGGTTCTTCCTCGGTTCAGATCAAGCATGAAACCATAAGCTAATAACTTGCATATTAGATCTCACACTATATCAGATATTCGATCCTTGTACAACTTAGCCTAATGATCTTCTCCTCCTTTTATAGTTTTAGGCCTTTCTCAATACCATGGTCCAAAACCACTTAGGACCAATACCTTGGACCAAATACTTGGGGTCAATACCTCAGACCAATACAATGGATCAAAATACCATGGACCAAATACTTCGGACCAAACATTTAGTTTTCCAAGGTATACGTGCTTTTCCTTTTGTGAAAGTGCATGTGTACGTATATGCGACTTGTATACAGTGAACCGACGTGTATATGCAGCTTGGTCAATGGTGAACCTGCATATACCTCTCGTTCTTCATTCTGTGTAATCTAATCTGTAATTCTGTGCAGTTAACCTACAGTACTGCGATCTGTTATTTGAGTGAGTTGCTTTCTGAACTAATTCCTTGAAGCTGCCCTGCATTTCATCACATTTGTAAATACTCCTGTCATGCATTCTGTCACATTTGATATATCTTCTTTATATTCATCTAGTTACCATATACCAGAGAGTTGTTCTATGACAAGTGGGTTTCCATCAAGTACAATACATACATCATAATGCCAACACACATGATAATGTGGAAATTATGATGTAATCATTATAAAGACAAATAAGTGGAAGTACAAGAGTCATGTATGGACCAAAGAGCCATGGAAGTCCAAAAGACATGTAATACTAAGAGTCATATGTAATTCCAAAAGTCATTTAGAAGTCCAAAGGTTGTAGAAGTCAAAAGCTCACTAGAAGTTTGAAAGTCAAGAGTCATGAGGAGGTGAATGGTCATGCCTCAAGTTATAAAAGGATCCTCATTACTCATGCAAAATACTTTTAGCCTTGGCTTCTCCCATAGGCATTAGAGAGATAGGGTTAGTACTTTTGGGGAGCAAGTAGTGGTTCTAACACTCCACTATTGGAGCTAGTGATGTTCATTGTACTTATGTATTTTGGAACTTTTGCTTAATACTTGAAGCCTTTTCAATCAACACAATTTCATGCATGGATTGTGAATGTTTTAAGACTATTCTTTGAATGTTTATGATTCATGTTCACTTTCACATGTACTGAAGTAATTGAACTATTTCAGTGACTTTGGAGCTTAAGTTATTGGAAATGTGTTGAAATGTCTGTAATGATCATCACATCTATGTGAACTGTTTCACTTGATGTTAGACTAGCCTTTCTCATGCACATGTGTGTGTCTCCATTAGGGTAATAATATTACTTCTCTCTTAGAGGCTCACTTTATTTCCCCTCTTCAATGAGATAACCTCGATACATCTGCAATCGAACATTCACAAGGCACACTCTCTTTCTCATTCAAAAGCACCTGTGCGATTCTCTCTCATGCTAAATAGCTAATCCAAGGCATATCTTTAAGTAAATGGAAACTAGGTTGTATTTTGGATGAGATACCTACGCTAAATGGAGTGAGGTTTAATTGGGACCTCATATTGGGGATATTTCCTATATGTTGGTGGTATCCAACATTGTCAACATTCTGGTGCTAGAAGGAGCGCAACCAGTTTTTTATGGCTGATAACTTTGCACACCCTAACTATTCAACTTTTGGACAACGTGGAAATATTTTGAGTACCATTCCAACTCCTATTACCAAAGTAAGAGGATATTCTCAGCCTGGTTTGCAGTTGGAATTCACGGTTACTTACAAACAACTCTAGACACTTTGACCTATAACCATTAGTTTAAAAAATATATAGGTTTACTTCCTATTTCTCATAATCTCTTGCATCATCCAAAGAAGAAAGAAATAACTTGTACTAATGTATCAGTTTCAACAGTGGAAGATTCAATTTTTTCCACTCTTGAAGAGTTAGCAAATTATTTTCAAGTTATAGTTCAACAAGATCCACTTCCACCCATTAACGAATGGTACGAGGAAGACATTGTTCTTTCTGACGAGATTTTTGACGGTTTAGATAGTGAAGGAGAAGGCTCCTCAGATTTTGAAAAGGAGGAGGAATGAAGAGATGAAGACATGGCTAAATAGGACCTGGATTGGATGGCCCAAGGGCCTCTTTCTCTTCCGGATAACCTTCATAAAATTCCCACACATCTGGAAAAGCTATTATCAAAGTTTGATCGAGAGAAGAAGAAAAAGGTAGAAGATCACATCGATGATTTTTACATGCATCTATGGATGTTGGAGGTATGGTACGATGATGTTGCTTGTAAGCTTTTTAATTTTACATTAGAAGGTAGAGCAAAAACATGGTACCATAGTCTTCCTTTCAATTCAGTCCATAGTTGGAGGGAATTCAAGAAATTATTTTTGGAGAAATTTGTTGATAAAAAGACTCTTGCCATGTTATTGAAAGAGCTCAGACATAGTAAAATGGAGGAAAAGGAGAAAGTAAAATACTTAAATCAAAAGTTCAATCGCATATTGAATAAGCTTCCCCTGGGAACACAAACTCATGATTCAATTACTATTGATTACTATACAACTACCTTGCCAATAACATTTCCTCATTTGTTAAAAGAGCTGCAAAGGAAACATTGGCATTTAACTTTGTAGAAGCATTCTTCGTGGAGAAAGATTTGCATGCTATCCTTAACATTTATGTTATGTTTTTGTAATTTGATTATCTAATTATTTATGTGAGTTGTATTTGAGTCTAGAAACCCTCCCATACTGTCAACACATGCATCTATTATAATCATGTCAAATTTCAGTGCATACAAACACAAAATGGAAAAAATTGTGTTTGCCCCATTAAAAACCCCATTTATTCAGGGTTAATTAATGACAACACAATTTCCATTGATTTTTAAATGTTAAGTGAATTGAACATTTAATTAACACTAATAGCATGGAGAGAGTTCAACCCGTGACCTATCAATAGAAAATTAAGGTGCTTTAACAACACATACTTGATCAATTGGAGCTGATGTATAAGCTTGAATGAGCTTCTCTTGGTTTCAAGAATAATATATTCTCTATTGAACAAGGCCAACCACATGAAGGTGGAAGCTCATATGGCCCCTCCCCCCCCCCCCCCCATCACTCTCAATTCCCCAATACCCAATTTATCTACTCTAAAATATTTGAAAGTAACATAGTAAGAATCAAGCATAGCTGCAAACTAACAAAACAAAAATTTAATGTAAATAAAAGAGGAAAATTCAAATAAAAACATATAAAGACATACATTGTACATTTCAACATTTCAATATCATTAATATTATTCTTCATCCAAGTCAACATTTGTATCATCTGGTTCAGAATTGATGTTGAAAGGATTGGCCATATCAACATCATCATCATTGTCACCATTTCCAATCATATCATCGTGTATATTATCACGAGGAACATTGTCTCTTGTGTTTGGTTCGACTTCTTCATCTAGAAATTGTCGATATCATCTTCATCTAGAAACTATCTCGAATAACATCTTCTTGAACTTCTTCGATGTCTTTGTATGTCCCATCAACTAACTCCTCCTCTACATCATCATCTTCTTCAACACCATCTTATTCGTCTACATTATACTTTATCAACCTTCCTCTTGCATCATATCTAACAACATATGACCAACCCCCTCTACTTGGAACCTTTGAGTAAAATACCTATTCACATTGTCTTGGAAGAACATAGGCTTTGATCTTGGCTCAATATTCCTTGTATTAACAATGTTAAGTCAATTAGCATGCTCAATAACAATTCTATCAGGATCACATTCATTCATTTGTAGCATGTACCATTTGAAATCCAACAAAACTATTTTGAAGGATTTAAAGTCACACTCAATTATATCTTCCAAATATCTATAGTATCAATTTTTTTTGGCTTAGGGGGCCCTGACCCAAGTTCAACGTTATTTAGCCAAACAAATCCCTGCATTATTGGCCCTTTTGGCATCAATCCGTGGAGTGCGAATTGAAGTCTCACCCGAATTAGTATGGGGGGATGCTGGAACCAAGTTTCCGCACCCAGAGATGGTAGTGATGTCGTTTTATGTCCTAACTTTGCCTTCACGCAGATCGATAAGCCTTTTAGGGCTTATTGGTATACTTCTCTTAATCGGTCTCTAGACCTTCGCGAAGGTCTATGATTGTCGTTCATGGACCTTAACCAGGCGAATCAACCACTTACACGCTTATGTAATTACTCTTACTTCCGTATTTACCCAGATTGGCTTAAGTATCTATTAACTTCAATATGCATCAATATGTTCTTCACGTAAACATATATTATTACTTGCGTACAGATAACAATGTAAAACATATAGATTCGTGCATCAATATAGCATTAAATCATGTAACCATTATGAAGCATAACATAACCATATTTATTCATAATAGAAGTAAATAGATCAAAAACGAATATTTTTAGAGTAATCTTATTTGTTAGTACTTCAGATCTTCTTACAGACTCTAATTACCCTATGCACTCAGCTGCAGGGGTCTGCGTACTCAGCTGCGGACTTCTACCCTAGGCCTCTACGCACACAGCTGCAAATCCTTTATTCTATTCTAAGACTCTTCGCTCTTAGCTCTTATTGACCCATCAACCACTTAACTCCCTTAGACTCTTCTAAGACTCTCCTTTTTATACAATCCCATGGTCCGCGAACCATGGGTGGATTTTCTAAAGCCAACATAAATTACATAACAGAAGGGAGGAAAAACTTTATGAAACTTTACATCTACATGCTCTACGACCACAAATTGTGGAGAATTTACACTTTACATACAAAAACTTGGGCTTTCTGCCCCAAAACTTGGGCTTTTAACCCCAAAATTGACCCTAGGGAACCCTGCCCGAACATGCCTCCAACACAAATATGGTGACTCGCCCCCGAGTCACTCTGATAGCGGGATATCTTACTGTGAAGACCTCCCAACTCCACTTGTACCACTACAACTTCAGCTGTACACTACGTAGCTGCTTGCTTGACCTGCTCCACTAGCTGCTCCGTTGCTGGTCTTGTGCTATCTACCTGGATCTTCTGCTGTGCTGTCTGCAAGCTAGCCAACTTCTCCCCAATGGTGGCAGAGAGCACATAGGCCTCATCCAGTGAATGCCCCAATCTGGTCTTGAGGAATTCTCTTTTCGTTGCGCTGCTTCCGCCTGTTCTTTCAGTTCCTTTGCCTCCTTCAGCTTGGCCAATATTTGCATGATGATGACGGTGCGTGCTGTCACTCTGGCTTCGTCGTACTGCTGCTGTAATTCCCTTGCCTCAGTATTCAACCTCTGTAGGTTGGGATATTCCTGTAGACTCGTGAGGACCTCCATCGATTGCTCGAAGAGCGTAGTGCATTCTGCCACCGCAACATCTACTGCAGCGACTGCATTCTGGACAACTGCTTCGCACTGTTCCTTGACCTCTAGGGGAGTTGAAGGTTGTTCCCTCAACTCGAGCTCCGTAATCTTGAGGTTCAAATCAAATTGAACCTTGGCCATCTCAGTCTGAGCATCGTGCACACCTGCAGTTCCGGAACGGTTCTAAATGATTATGTTATCATCGTTGCGGTGCACTCATTCTTCTCCTAGACCTTCTTCTAGGTGTCTGTTGCTGCTATTTTCTCAATGGAAAACTGTTTGTTGTTAACCTTCTGCTCGCTGATCACACTCAAGGTGCACTGCTCTTAGGCCCTAAGTTCCGCGATCACACCTGCTTGCAGCGTGTGAAGGAATTTGCTTGGGAGCGCGGCCAAGTTGAGACCAATGTTCCTTAAAGCAGCATTGTCAGCATCTGTCTCCGTGCTTAGGGATCCATCAAGCAGCACGATGACCGAGGATCCAAAGAGAAAACCATCTCCACTGCCCCAGTGGTCCCCCACGCAAAACTAGTCGACACTACACTGCTCTGCCCTACACCTACCTGTAGTTGAGTAGTTTGGATCTGCATCTCACACAGACCCATCTAAATGGCAACCAAGGCTTGCTTCTGCTGCTGCTCAAACTACTATAGCAGTTCCATCATTGCGTCCCTTACTTTATCCCCGATGTCATCCAAGTCACCCTCTGTCAAGGTGATGGGTCTAGTGACGACTTGGTGGCCTTGGACCTTTTGTGCGGCCCTTCCAGCTCTTGATCCCTATTCCACTTCACCTGGAAGGGAGTGCTTTCTGGATGTGCACCACCCTTCTCTAATCGTTCTTCTTCCATCGTTTGTGGCAAGGGAGATTTCTTACTTCTATCAGAGTCATGCTCTTCCTCCTGTTCCTTCACGGTGTGCTCTACTTCCGCTCTGGCTTTTTTTGCAGCCTCCTTCTTCCCACTTTCAACCCATTGTCAGATTTTTGACTGGGCCTATTCCTTCTTCTGCTCCCCTGCAGACTTACTAGACCCAACAGACAAATATGAGGTTGTGCACCACTCGACTGGCCAGTGGTCGATGACCGCTACTATGGCATCATCCATTGTGAGGTATGGTAGATCATACCACTTCTGTTCTGGGTCCTTGCGTGCTTGGATGGAGATATAGTGGAAGTTCACTTTGAACTCCGCGTATCCCGACAACTGCTCAAAAACAGTTGGTGACAGCGTTGGCTTGCGGTTGATGGTTATATTGATGCTCATCTCCATCAACACCCAGAATACCTTACTCTCGCAGACCCGTTCAACGTCCTTCGTGGCCCATAGTGAAGCAAACTTTGCTGCTTCTGGAAAATATTTCGCGATCAAAGGAAACTGACTGCCCTCTGGCAATTACCACGCGACCAACACAATCGAAAGTAAGAGCCATGAGTAGTGAAACGTCTTGTTCTGGTCCTATGCCTCCCTGCAGTTCGCGAGGAACTCGTTGCACAGATAGTGCGCCCAGTTGAATTGTACGCCCTCCGTGCAGTGGGTCGCTAATGAAGCGACTGGTGCCGGCACCTCATCTGCGTGACACTTCCTCATTAACTTGCCTGCCAAGATTAGGGTTGCCACCTTCACCGCGGGATCGCTTGTGCTGGAAATTGAATATCCGCGCGGCTTCTTGACAAGCTTAAACTTGTCCTTCATCCTCTCGGCGAGGTCGCGCTTGCCTATTTTCTACCAAATGCCTTGGCTAGATTCAACTTCGAATGTGGTAATAAGGTGATCCTATGGATTAGCATGTCTGTTATAGGGAACGACTCCTCCAACTACAGGCACTCGTCATGCACCAGACACAACAACTTTTTGATAACTATCCAATTTATGGGGGTACGATGGAAATGCGGCACCCATAGTAGATTCAATAATCCTGCATTTTCCACCCCCCGAATCCACTTCACCAGCTCCAGCGTAGTGACCCCAGAATATTTGTAGAACACACGATTCATAAAAGTATCAGTAGCCAGGTGGGGGAACCACTCCATGTTCGTCAAGTCCCAATATTCAAGTTTTAGATGGGGGACATGCACTAAGCGCGGTCCTTCAAACGTGATATTCTCTGGCAGCAAGGGTGTATGAAGGAGAAACTTTCCCTCATCTGGGTCCTTTGGGACCTTTACCTTACCCTGGCATGGAGGGATGTATTATGGTAGCTTTGAGATATGGTCTACTCCCTCAATATCAATGTCCTCTGCATCCTCGTCAGACTCTAGGTTTACCACCTTGCCTTTCTCCTATGCAGTGGGCTTCTCTTTCTTCTGATGCTTCCTTGGCGACTTGTGCACTGGCTGTGTTGCTTTCTGTTTGTTCTTCTTCATCTTGGAATCATCTCCTGCCGGAGTAGGCTTCGGCCTAGGCAACCTCAATGATTTTGGCACTGCAGCGGGCACTTCCACACTTACGACCTCAGGGGAAGCTCCCTCAGAGGCCATAGATCCTCCAACACTTGCAGTTTCTATGGGCACTGACATGAGGCTATTTAGGAGCTCCTGGGTTTCCTTAGGTAACTTGTCAAACACTGAACTAGCCACCAAATCCTCAAAAATCACAGGATTCATGCACAATCGATAGCACGACACAGAAGCTCTCAAAATGCAAAGTGTTTTTTGTTGGGTGGCCATATGTAATTTATAAGCAAATTCGAATTCAAATCTGACCATTCCCCCCAAAATCCGTTCATAAATTCTAGATTGGCGGCAGATTTTCAAAGATCTCGCTCTTAATTTCAGCCTTAAATTCCACCCCCTTGCTCCTCTTAGCCGTTTTCTCACTGTCAAATCATGAACAGTGACCGTAACAGTCACTTTCTCATTTCCCTGCGTAGTCTCTCCTTCCATAGTGCAACTCTCATCGTGCTTCTGCTGATGCTGTGACATTCTTCCATCCCGCGCAATCCCCTAGTCGTGCAACTCTACAACCCAGGCATTGTAGTTTATAGTCCCGCGCCTCCTTTCAGCTACCTGGAGCACTAAGACTATGCTTCCATCATATAGTCATCTGGTCAGATCCCCGATGTATGGCTTCAATCAGCTACCATTTACCTTTCTGGGAAATGGATCTCCATTCAATTTCACCAGTTGAACTGCTCCACCATCGGTAATCTCTTTGATGACATATGGCCCCAGCCAATGCATCTGAAATTTTCCTGGAAATTTATCAAACTTTCTATCATATAATAAAACCAAATCATTTACCTTGAAGGTGTGCAGTTTGATGTGCCGATTGTGCCATGCCTTTTCGCACTCCTTCTAAACTTGCTGATGGAATCCAACCAAAAATCTATCTTGTTGAAGCTCTAGTAGCTGCATGAGACTCTCTTCTAGGGCTCCATGGTCTGCCATTCTTGTGAACATCGCTATGCGTAGACTAGGTACAATATACTCCATTGGCATCACAACCTCTATGCCATAGACCAGCCTGAAGGGTGTCTGTCCAGTCAGCTTCTTACAAGTAGTTCTGTAAGCCCATAACACCGTGGGTACGTGCACGTCCCAATCATTCCTTTATGCATTGTAAACCTTCGTCAGCGCGTTATCCAATATCTTATTAAATGCTTTGACTATCCCATTAGCCTATGGGTGATATGGCATGCTCTTTTTATGATAAACAGTCAATGCAAAATCTGAAGGCCAACTGGATTGGCCTAAAGTTCAGTCCTCCATTACTTTTAGGACTGTTGGAAGGGGTCAAAGAAGAAGAAGAACACAGGCAATGGGAGGAAGTAGAGAGAAAGGCAGGGTTTCATGACCTAGAAGGGGACATCACCTCGAAAGCCTGGGATGTCAGAGAGGCAGTTAAAGCAATCAAAAGATGATGAGCTAGATTAGTTGATCAGAGGATGAGCAACACATTAAGCAGGGGGTGATGATGAGCCCCAAAAATGGGTAACTTTATGGGCTCATTTTGCCTCTTATTCTTGATTAATCCACCATTCTTCATAGTTATATGCATGCTTTTGAATATATTTATGTTAATTGAATGAATGAAAATAGTCACTTGACCACAAAGTCTAATACATGCTTATTGCAGATTTTTGGACATCTTTTGGACCAAGATCAGGCATTTATGAGCAAGTTGATAGCCGAATACGAAGGAAAAAGGCTGAGGATTTGTAGGAGGGGTGTCTTCTTCACTAAATGATCCCTTCCTTGAGTTCTCCACCATCAGCTCGGAGTTCAACAGCCCACCAAAGATGATTTCAAGGGGAAGCTGAGCAGGTTTTGTGAAGTGGCTGATTAATTGCAGTTTTGAACAGCCAAGCTCCTAAAGTTAAGGAGGACTGTTGGGAGTCCTCGTGTTGCATAAGTAGGAAGGCTTCAAGCCTTGGTAGTTTAGCTATTGAACAATTGTTTTTCGCACTTTAGTGCAGCTCTACATTTCAGCTCATTTTTCGAGCTCTTGCTGTAAACAGTTTTGTGACATGACTATTATTTTTTGAGTAATGGAGATGAATTTCACTTTGCACCAGCTCTGAGCTTTCTTAGGAGGCTATAGCTCTTGGGGTTGGGCCCAACCCAAGTGCCAGTACCTCCTTTGTGTACTTTTATGTGTTTTTATTGCATTCCTAGAATAATTTCTGTTATTTAGGGTAGAATCTTGCTTCATTACTTAGGTTGTTTTTGATGATTTGGATAGTTGTTCATGCTTCAAGTTTATTTGAAAGTTTGGTAATAGAAAAGATCCAAAAAAAAGACCACCAAGAAATCCTTTATCTCATTTCTCCCTCCTTGGGATCATGAATTGAGACCAAGGTACACTTGCTGCCACAAAAACACTGTTTTTGCCTTCTAATGCAATTGCTAGTGTTAGATTTTGAATTGGAAAAGTTGATATCAGTTGTGTCTTCATGTTCAGATATGTTCTTGCTTAGTTTCCATAGCTCTCTTGCATAATTTTCTATTTATACACTGCTGTTCATCATATTTCTGGTTTTTAAGAGTAGATTAGGTCAACGTAGATAGATCTCTGTTTTTTTTGTCTTTGTTTGGATCAGTTTTCGGAAAGTAATGTGCAGAACACCTGTAACACATTCCTACCTACCCTTCCTCCATCACCCAACCTGTTCTAGCCCCTAATCCAAGGTTCCTTCCCTTCATTCGCCACACTTTCCCAATTTGCCCTACTATCCATATTTTTGTGCAACATTGCTTTCTCCATCCTTGAGAAAATCCAACTATCTTTATCAATCCTGAGCTTCATTTACCAAGTCCCACACCTCTTAAAAACCTTATCCATCCTTCATTTCCACTTCCCCACCATTTTTCCTCCATCAATCCTCTAAAATCCTCTTTCGGCCGTTCCTGTAGAACTTCCTATAGAACATCATGTAGAACCCCTGCAGACTTCCTATAGAAGTTCACGTGAGTAGTTTTCCAAGATTTGATCGCTGTGAAATTCTCTGGAAGGGTTCCAGGGACCCATTAGGCCCTCTTCTCACCTTCCCAACCTCCTGCAAGCGCCCACTCCATTTCCTTTCACCAATCAACCTCTGCACGGTCAAAAATAGTTAAATCATATGCATAATAATTCTGCAAAATTATTCAAAAATACAAAAAGATGTTTTTTTTTTTTTCCATATTTTCCTTCAGAAGTAGCTTAGTCACATGAATTTTACCTTTCCAAGAGTAAATGGCATCCATTTCTGCAGCTTTCATCTCTTTTCTTGCACCAGTAGGGTTAGTAAGTAAAACTAGGGCTTGCTAGGGTTTGCATTTCCTTTCAGCTTTCCGCTTCTTTCTGCAAGTAGACTAGCCTCTTTTGAGTTAGCTTTCATCCATCACAGTTAAAATATTCTTCTAAGAGCTCATAGGAGTTGGCTTAAGCTCCTAGCGAACTTGTGCCAGCTGATCAAGTGACAGCCTGCGGCAAGAGCTAGTACTTGTGCATATAGCACTGTCACTTCCAAATTTGTTACGAAAAATCGGGTTGATAAAAGTAAAGAAGGGAGTCCCAGGAGTTGCAGCATCGTTGCTGCAATATTGGAGCCCACCATAGATGCACCCACTCTGGTTATGGTTCTGCTCCATAAGCATCGGTCCATTTGGCTAAGTGATCGTGCAGATCACTCCTTCCATTGTATTTATCTGTCAATCGTACCTTTGGGAGACCAAACCACACCCTCATCATTCTTCTATATTTGCGTCATCCATCGAAGTTGTCTTTATGCATACCCCACCATCTTGCAGGTGTAGCACGTAGTGCCAAGTCCAAGGCTTGGAAGCGATGCTTCTTCGACACTTCCCTTTCAAATGCATCCAGAAACTTATCAACGTCAGTTAAACCATCATAATAAGGCAGACTTCTTACCTCCGACGACACACATCGTAGCGATTTAGCCATCATGTTACATTGTAGCGTAGACACTTTGTGCAATCTATTCTACCAATGTTCCAATTCCTTGTGTGAATCCGATGTGCAGGGGCTTTTGCGGTCCCATGCAATACGTCCATCAGCTATCGAATTCACCCATTCTTGATCTTGCATTGTTATCTTATAAATCTAGTCCAAATCATCATCACTTTCGTAATCGCGGATTGGTTCAGTGTAGTGCGATCCTTTTGTGGGGTCCAACAGTACTACTACGCGTAGCGATTTTCTTTCAAATGACATCATCCACTTCTTCAAATTGATCACCCCATTCATGTCGATAGCATAGTCGATCCCAAGGAGTGCAAGGTAGGGATTGCTATCATCCACAATCTCTATCACTTCAAAATCGGCCAACATGCTCATGCCTTCAATATCAACTATCACTCCCTATAACCTTCCCTTGGGGATAATATTTTGTTGATTCACCATCCTCAATTGAATAGGAGACCACTGCAACGTAGGTCTCCCCATTCTCTCCCATGTATATTTAGGAAAAACATTCACGTCGGACCCTAGATCTAGAATAACTTGGTCCATTTCATATTCTCCTATTTGTGTGGTGAGTCTCATCTCATGCCCTGTTCTTGCCTTATGCTTACCAATTTTCCTGACCACACATGGTCCATCAAGAGTATTACCAACACATTTATTGATCAACTCTTGTAATCCATTTACAGCCTTGCTATCGTGTAGCAGCTTCATACAGGTCTCCAAAAAGGTAGTAAGCATGGATGGGTCCATTTCTTCAGACTGCTTATCCTGACTTCCTGAGGTAGAAGCCTCAATGAAGCTTTTCTTTGCTTCCATGAAGGTTTCCTTCACACGCTCCAAATCAAAGCCAACCTCCTTTTCTGGAGCTTTGTGGACCCATTCACCCTCTTCAGGTCTCTTTCCCTTATCTCCTCCATTTGTCATTCCACTTTGCAGCACAATATTCACATTGGGGTCTTCTTCTCGGGGTTCAACCCTCATCATCTATAGGTTCTAGGTAGGTTACTGAGGCTGCACCCCCTTTTTTGCGTATCTTAGCTAGTAATATAGGGTAGTCTTCTATCACGTGGTCAAACTAAGTACAATATCAGCATGACAAGTGCGTTGGGTTCGTGCATTCTTGAGCGTAGTGTCCTGGTCCCCCACATTTGTAGAAAATCACTTGTCCTCAACCTCTACTAGGTCCTCCTCCACCTCGGCCTTGTCCGCGCCCCTGAAATCCTCCTCGTACTCCCCTAGTGCCTTGATTTGCAGGCCAAGTTTCTGCCTGCACTCTATATGCAATCGTTCTATCCATCATTAGCTCATAGATATGTCATTTACGCTCATCATAACCCATCGATTGATAGAAGTTGCAGAAGAGCTGTTGCGGTGTCTGTACAAATTTCTACAGCGGGTGACAATTGTCTATCACATGTTTTCCATCTACCTGACAAATAACACACCATAGCGCGGGCCTTGTACTTGGCCCTGCTTGAGCTTTCGGCCTCAGAGGCATCGGCCCTCCTACTGCAACATAATTCATGGAGACTGGACAATGATCTTTGTCATGCCCTTGACTTTGACATTTCAAACACCAAAATTCTTCGCGCACCTTTGGCCGACCCGCTCTATCCTTTTTCAGACTATGAAACTCTAGGCAAAGGTTCTACAAATGCACGTGAATATTATGAACTCTCAAATGAGCATATTGCATTGGTGTCTCATGCAATCTCATCGCAATCTCCAGGGCTTTCGCCTAGGTCCCAATCTTTTGCTGTGATAAAGCAACCCTTAGATGAGGCAAGAGCGAAGACACAAACCATTCGCGGTGTTGCCCATCCGTAATATTCATGTTAGCTTCACGGATTGTTCACTTCAATCTCTAATCCAGATCCCGGGGTGTTTCACTAGGCTTCATCATGATCTCCTTGAATCCCACAATTGATTGTGCATCATTATTAGGCCTACTGAACTCCTTATTTAGCGTGATATGAATATATGCTAATCAAGCCATCGGGTTATCAGTGCTATACTTAATGTACCATGTCAATGCATGTTCCTGTAAAGAAATGACCAACATTTCTTTCTTCATCTGATCATTTGTTATACCTCGAGCCTCCCATACAGCCTTCGTGACGAACCAAAACTGGTCCAGGTCCTCATTTCTCGAACCCTTGAAAACTGGCAACTTTATTGCATTCACCATATTGAACAGTGGCGAAGGTGGTGGAAGTGTGGGCGAAGGTGTATGCTGTGGAGGTGAATGCGGAGGTGGGGTGGGTGGATAGGGTATTCACGGGAACCCTCGTCTTATTAACTGAACAACACTCTGCGGTGAAGCTTGTGATGTTTCCTTGTCGTCACTCAGAGGAGGTTCGATCAACATGCTATATTTAGGGCCTGTTCTCCCTCTATCCCTAAAGATCTTTCCACTTCGCGTAGCTCCAAACGTCAAATATTTAAATACGTTAAATACTTACCTTGTGGTCCCTTGAAGAAGCGACGCTCTACTTCACTGTAATTGACCGAAGTATCAACCGCAAACTTTTTCATGTATCCTCCTATGACATGATCAAGCCAGTGATCGACAATGTGTGCGATCTTATCTTCCGAGGCTTCCAATCTCTGCACTAACGCTGGGGTCCACACTATTGGACCGTCAAGCCTCCACCTTCCTTGGCCATATGAAAATTTAGTGATCCACGCATATAATTCAACTGGGAAGGAACAAAAGAAGCTTTCGTGTATCTCTATGTACAAGTATTTGTCCAACCACTGTTCTTTCACTAATCACTGATTTCTATTTTCTTACGCCACGAATTCGTGGATCTTCCTATCAAACCAATCTTCAATTTCATTCTTAGTTGGATTCCAGTGATGCGACATCACACATCTCTTTATGTAGATCCCGATTCCAGCAATGGAACCATTTTTTGGCTTAGGGGGCCCTGATCTAGGTTCAACGTTAATTTAGCCAAACAAATACCTACACGACTGGCCCTTTCGACATCAATCCGTGGAGCGTGGACTGAAGTCTTACTCGAAGCAAAATGTGGGGATGCTGGAACCAAGTTTCTGCACCCAGAGAGGGTAGTGATGTCGTTTTATGCCCTAACTCTGCCTTCACATAGATCGATAAGACTTTTAGGTCTGATCGATATACTTCTGTTAATCAGCCTCTAGACCTTCGCGAAGGTCTACGACTGTCGTTCATAGACCCTAACCAAGCGAATCAACTACTTATGTGCTTTTGTAACTACTCTTACTTCCGTATTTACCCAGATCGGCTTAAGTATTTGATAACTTCAATATGCATCAATATGTTCTTTGCGTAAACAAATATTATTTCTTGCGTACAGATAACAATGTAAAAGATATAGATTCGCGCATCAATATAGCATTAAATCATGTAACCATTATGCAGCATAACATAGCCACATTTATTCATAACAGAATTAAATAGATCAAACACAAATATTTCTAGAGTAATCTTCTTTATTAGTACTTCAAATCTTCCTACAGACTCTAACTACCCTGCACACTTAGCTGCAGGAGTCCACGCACTCAGCTGTGGACTTCTACCCTATGCCTCTATGCACACAGCTACAGAGCCTTTCTTCTATTCTAAGAATCTTTGCTCTTAGCTCTTACTGACCCATCAACCACTTAACTCCCTTAGACTCTTCTAAGACTCTCCCTTTTATACAATCCCATGGTCTGCGGATCTTGGGTAGATTTTCTAAAGCGACACAACTTACATAATAGAAGGGCGGAAACCCTTTATGACACATTACATCTACGTGCTCTGCAACCACAAATTGCAGAGACTTTACAATTTACATACAAAAACTTGGGCTTTATGCCCCAAAACTTGGGCTTTTAACCGAAAAATTGACCCTAGGGAACCCTATCCCAACAATTTTCAATGACTTTTGGATGTCTGCCACTTCTAGAGGAAACATTAATAACCTGAAATACTATAGTAATCCCACTATCAAAATTTTTCATCTTTTCATCCAACTTTTTGATGCGAAATTTGCGGCCATTGCACCACATAACCTTGTGGTGTTGCAACTGCAATATCTATTAGGCATGTAAAAAAAGCATTGTCAACTGTTAAAAATATTTATACTTGGAAATTATGAAAATCAAGAACAAAAACACACCATATACATCAATATAATATTCAAATAAACTAAATAATATGGGTGGATATGCTTACATGTTTATCTTTAAACCATTTTCTAAATCAATTTCCCTCTCTATAAGATTGATATCTCTTTCACTGCATCGTTCAACTTCTTTGACTAATGTAGCCACACCACCGAATGATAAGTTACCATCATTAGATTGTTTACATTGTTCAATCCATATCTTCATCTAATCAAGATTGTTTGAAATGTATAAATGTATTGCATCCCATTCTCGTCTAACTGTATTAAAATAAAAGAATTCACATGTAATTACTTTCCATGGTATACCTTTATAATAATAGATTAAGCAAGAAGGCTAAAAATTAAATAAGTGCAATGTACATAAAAACAAAAAGTCAAATGTGTTATAAATATCCACCATCTACTTACATGTCACTTTCCCCTTACCCCAATAGGTGCCCCCCTTCAAATTTATTGATGGAGTTGACATCCCAAATGCGATCCACTTTAACACTTGGAGCGAATTTAGGAATATATTGAGTAATATAAACCATGGTTTCTCTACCATAAAACCTTAGTGTTGAAGTTTGTGGCTATGGCTGCTATATATATATATATATATATATATATATATCTATATATATATATATATATATATATATATATATATATATATATATATATATATATATATATATATATATATATATATATATTATCAATCATGTACATGCTTATGTAAAACATGTTCTTCATGCTCAAAAGAAAATTATATTATTCATGAATTTATCAAAATATAAATTTAAATTTTGAATTTGATTTTGACTCCACAAGTTGTCCAAGTCATCCCTCAAGTCTTCAAGTCGACCCAGCCCTCCATGGTACCCATTCGATTTATTGATAACTATATATATGAGGTACTCATCCACTTCTCAAGAAACATTCGATTTGAGCATCAAGTATCAATTTATTCTAGCCATACAAAGGAAAACAAGGAGAAGAACAAAAAGAATAAGGAGCTAATCAAAGACATCAAAGTGAAAGATAAATCTTGGTAAATAAGTCAAATTTTATGTGGTTATTCTTTGAGGAACAGGGCCAAGACTTCTATAGTTATTCTCTGTGGATTAGGCCAAGTCTTCTGTGGTGAATTCTCTATGGAAAGGGATGAGATATGTGTGATTATTCTCTGTGCAAAGAGGCTGAAACTTCTATGATTACTATTTGTGGAAAATGGATGAAACTGTGTGATATCTCTCCACTTTCAAGACTTAACTCCTGTGGAAGATAGGCTAAACCTCAAACCTTTTTTGTAGACTCCTTGATCAATGTGGCTAAGGTAGAATGTGAGGGCTTTGATTTGGACTCCTAGTGGATAGTCTTGTTGGTTAGTTTGTTTATCATGTTGACTTTGATGTCTCTCTTGTTGAATTGATTCTCCAAGGAAAGAATTGCTGGGTTTTTACCCCAAGTGGGTTTTCCCAGGGTAAACATTGTGTTGATTCTATGCATGTTGATCTCTACTTTTCTTAGTCTTGTATCATTGAATTTCTGAAGTATAATTTCTTGATGAAGAAGTTGTAAATGCTAAAAGAAGATAATAATCACTAACCTAGATCCATCTTAACTCTGGATCTATCAAGGGCCGAGAGGGATCAAATATCTTGAGGTGAAAACCTCTTTTTGAGTGCAAAAATTGAGGAAAGGTTTGCACCTCGAGAGATTTGATTCCTCTCGACGATTGATAGATCCAAAGTTAAGATCGATCTAGGTTGGTTTAAGTCATGTGCGACGACAAAAAAATATGCTGAAAATATAATTAATTTGTCATAAAATATATTTAACATTTCTAAGTATATATATTATGATAATACAAATGTTTAATACAAAGTTATAATATTTAATGTTTGAAAATGCAAATAATAATAAGAATTTAGTCGATGAGAAAATAAATTACAATGCTATTGCTCTCAATCGCTCTTCTTCCGCTTTTCTTGACATCACTCCTGCTACTTTTTCCATCTTTGTATTAAACATCATACCTTGTATCTCTTGATTCAGAGTTAATATAGATCTAAATTAAATGCATTGATTTTAGCTCTTTGGTATTCTCTTTGACGTACTGTTCTCTTTTCCTGCTCTTTTTTGGAGATGAGCCCCATAAATGGGTAACTATATGGGCTCATTCTGCCTATTATTCTCATTTAATCCACCATTCTCCATAGTTTTGTGCATGTTTTTGAATATATATATGTCAATAGAGTGAATGGGGATAGTCACTGTGCCACATAGTCTAATGAGTGTTTATGAGCAGATTGGCAGCCAAACTCGAGGAAATAGGGCTGAGGACTTATAGGAGGGGTGTCTCCTTCATTAATGACCCCTTACTCGAAGTTCTCCATCAGCAGCTTGGAGTACAAAGGCCCACAATGATGATTCCAAGGGGCAGCTGAGCAAGTCTAGTAGAGCTGCTATTATCTTTAGTTTTAGGCAGCCGAGTTCCTTAAGTTTAGGAGGATTGTTGGGAGTCCCCACTTGTATAAATAAGAAGGCTTCAAGCCTCAGTAGGTTAGCCATTTCATAGTATATTTTCGCACTTTTTTGCAGCTTGGTACTCAGCTCATTTTCGAGCTCTTTTTGAAGACAATTTTGTGATGTAACTGCTATTTTTTTTTGATAAATGAAGATGAATCCAGTTTTGAACCAGCACTGATCTTTCCTAGAGGGCTGAAACTCTTGGGTTAGGGCTCAAACCAAGTTGCCCATCACCTGCTTTGTGTATTTATATGATTTTTCTTGCATTCATGAGATAATTTCTGTTGTTTATGTTAGAAAATTATATATTATGGAGCAATGGAACACATAAAATATTGCAGAATTATAAACACAGAAAGCACATAAAACAAGAGAGACACAGATATACGTGGTTCACCCAGTTTGGGCTACATCCACCCCAAATAGCCAGTCCTTCCTTTCTATTATCCAGCAAAATGAAGAGACACAACCTACAGCAGATCCGCTATAATATCCTTTGTTTTCTCTCACAGTCTCACCTCTCTATTTCCCGCTCATAGAATACACATCTATCACACAGCCTCAAATACAATGCCCTCATACAAAGAGAGGGGTTGCCTTCTAGGGAAAAAACCCTAAACTAAACATAAGTTCTACCGTCAGATCATCCGCCTAATGAATGGCCCAGATTGAGTAGAAATTACTATACTTTTACAAGGCAATTTTACAGCTGTTTTTAGATTCGGGGGCGATGCCCCCGAAACCCCCCGCTAGGGGGGGCTCCCAAAGGTCGCAGCCACCCCCCCGGACCCCCCCTGTAGCGAATATTTTACGGGTAGCATTGCCGCCGCCATTTCGAACTAGGGTCCTGTTGTGGCCAGCAACAACCCCCCCCCTTTTTTTTTCATTTAGTATCAAATCATGATACCAAATGAATGGGGACCCATAGATGAAATTTTTAAGAAAAGCTAGACTTTCTTTTTTTGAAGTTACAAATCATAATTTAGAAAAGGCATCTTAGATATTTTTCTATGGAAGACGATAGGTCTTTTAAAGTCGCATATGCAAAAAGATGGGAAACATCTCCGTTACTCTTCTAAAAAATCAAAATACGCGCCACCATCATGATTAATAACGACATCGCATCGCACCATACTGATGTCCATAACAAAAAGCCAAGAAATTCGCCGATCTGAGATATTGCAATCGCTAGATCACATATCGCATAAACAAGCCAGACGAGATTTGGCAAGCACTAGGTTTTGCGATCTGCGATATTGCAATCGTGCGACATGCGAGGGTACGTCAGAAAATCATAAAATCACCTTAGTACGAGTCCTCCGGGCGCGCCTTTCAAAGGAAAAGCCACTTACCATTACATGACCTGAAATCATGCGCTTTTAATATTAGTAAGTAAATTGGTTGTCAGTCATTAAGAGGATTAAAGACACGTGCCTTGTTGGATATTTGCTTCACGTAAGGTGGCGTAATTGATTTATCTCTTGCATTTAAAACTCTCCCATCACCTTTCTAATCGGACATTCCATTTCACTTGTAATCTACAGGAACAAAGTGCAAAGACGACTCAGAAAGAAACACAAAGTAAAAATGGGAAAGAAGAACAAGCCTCAGAGCTTCGAAGCAAGAGAGAAGACCAAGGAGATGGCGCCCCTATACACAGATACAGCCTGCAACCGAGATGCAGGAATCTCCACATGGGAAGGCATGTACAGGCTATTAGAAGAGGAGAAGCAGAGAATAATGAAAGTGACTACCGCTGCAGGCACACCACGCTCCTCTGAAGCAACCCTAGAAGACCTAGCATGTTCATTCCTTCACAGAATAGCGGCAAGGCCTAAGATTCTACCATACATAGATATGGTCAAGTGGATTCTGGATGATGCAGAATTAAACAACAGACAATTCAAGATTCAGGGACATGGGATCGTGGGATCTTTTGCCGCCCAAGATCTGAAGCTAATGTACCATCTGCCCGAACTGCAAGCGACATATAATGCGGAATTTCTTAGGAAGTTCGCAATGGAGAACCCAGATCTATCGGACACCACTAAAGAATGGTCTAGAAGAGATGAGCCGTTAAAGAAGGATAAGAAAGGTATGTACAGCACTGGTTCCCTTACTTCTCCATATTGTTTTGCTGCCGCCATGCTGTGTAGGCTGTTTGGTATGCCCGATATCAACAAGTTTTCATCTGAGTGGCTGCCATTAATCGACGCTGCCACAAATGCCGATTTAGTAGATTGGGCTAAAATTCTTTCCGATACTCTATATACGGCTGTGGTTAGTTACAGGTCCAAAAGATCCTTTTCTCAAAGGGTCTATCCTCCTTTCTATTTGGCTGCCTATGTTATGGATTCTGTTTGCCTTGTATCTAATTTCCCCATTATGGGATGGAAATGGACTACCCAAGACCCGTTGCCTATTCACGTCTATCACAAAGTCTTGTGGGATTCCCAGTTTGCCCCTCATTTTTACCAGATTTTCCATGGGCTTATATTACCCATATATAGAATGATATATGGTAAGGAACCCCCAAGGTGCTCTCCCGAAGCCGAGACCGACATCATCTCCATCGCAAGATGGTTTGGGGAAGAATGGTTTACTTACATTCGAGTTTATGGAAGCACTGTACCTCCACATGTCCTACCCTTGTATGTCCCAGATAAGCTTTTGGCTCGAGAAATCGCTTATCAAACCTATTCTGAAGGCGGCTTAACCAAAGAATTAAAAGATAAGAAAAAGGCCATTTGGCCTCAATTTCCCGTCAATTGTGGGGCCTTCTCTTTATTCGATGTAGGACACGCTTTTGGTGAGGTGGAAAACGTGACGTGCCTTCAATTATATAAGTTCCCGGTGAGGCCATTCGACCCAAATAAAGTTGCCCAAGAGTTTACTATGAACGTCAAGATAAGAGTGTTCTTCGGACACAAAGATTTGTTTGACGATCTCTTTCAGGGTAAGAGCTCGCTCAAAGAGATTTTGCGAGAAGCTCAGTCAAGGTTATCTCCAGGTGAACTCCAGAAATTCACATCATATAGAGATAGAAGGCTGGCCAACATTCCACTAGAAAGGCTACGAATACCTACTAGAGAGCCAACTTCGAGCATCAGCCTCAGCGAGAACTCCAGCACTTCCAAATCTAAGTCCAACGCCGCGCGAGAAGGTTCCGAACACCCTGAAGAATCTGTGCATGACAAAAGAATTAACGAAGAAGCAGTCAAAGATACAGCTCGGTCCAGTGTAATGTTTCAGCAACAAGTTATCGCCTCGCCACCAAGAGATGTTTACCCTCCAGTTATCGAAGCTCCTCTTGTCACAGTAGAGATAGATAAAGAGTGGGAGTCCTTCAATGAATTAATCAACCTCGAAGGGCAAGTCCCAAAGACGCCCGTGAACGATACACATGAGGTGCAAGAAGTTGCTCCAACCATAGCCAGCGTTACCACAGAAGCAGAAGATCTCTCCATCACTGCATCCTCAGAACTTCTACTTAACGTAGAAGAAATTCCCCCGCTAGATGTGTTCTACAGTCCCCAGCACAAAGCAGTTGTGAGAAGACAAAGAAAGAAAAGAAAGCTCGAAAATGCACTGTCTCAAGACGCTGAACATTTAGACGTCTTGTGGAAAGACCCAAGTAATAATCCTACAGAAAATCTTACGAAGCTGTCTCAAATTGCAGGAGCGTATGCTTCTGCAACTATTGACAAGGCCTATGAAGTTCAGCAGCTCTTAAAGGAACGAGAAAATCACATACAACTGCTACAACAACAGTTACAGCAAGCCAACGCAAACAATGAAGCTTCCAGACAGCTCAAGAAGCTCCAAGAAGACTTCCAACAGATGCAAATAGGCTACCAAAAGAGTCTTGAAGAAAAAGAAAAAAAACTGCAGGCGGAGCAAGAAATACACAGAGATGAACCTAAGCTTGCAGAGTTTATTTCAGAGTCCATCGGCTTGAACGAGCAACTACTGCAGCAACAAGAAGAATTGGGGCGTAAAATATCACAGTGGAGGCACTTCTGTGAACTAAGTGACAAAATCACCAGTCAGGTGGTGGAATTGCGAAGCGAATATGATCAGAATGACAAGAGAGTGACAGAGTATCTGACATGGCAAGACGATGAGAAGGGAAAAAGAGCAGGAGCACCTAGAATTAATGAAAATAAAAAAGAAATGCTCTTTAATAAATGGGACGAGCAGATCACGCAGGCAGAGCAAGCAGCAGAGGCAGCAGCGACACAGGCGAGTATTCTTATCGACTGTGTAAATGAAAATTTACACAGGGCCAATTTGATTTCAGAGACCACCCCGGGATACCTACCAAACAAGTTGCAACTGGAGACAGAATGGAGGCAAAAGGCACAGGCAAAAGGGAAATCTGTCCAAGCACTGGCTAGACTGAATTGGGAAAGTTACTGGATGTACCTGGTTAAACCACATAGCCAATGGATGACGGTAAAATGTAACATGAACGTAGCCGAGAAGGTAGCGCCAGCTCTTATAGATGCCGTTTTCGCAGCCCAGCTCAGAACGGAAATTAGCCAGCCGACTCTTCTCAAGCCTATGTTAGAAACATGCAACTTCAAAGACCAAGTCCACAAGTAGTTTTATTTTGAATGTTGTTTCTTTTTGTTTTAGTTATATTAGAAAAAGGACAGTCGTTTGAAAACCGAATCCTTAATTTTGTAATAATACTATTATTAGGATTAGGACATAGTATTTTAACCCTTCTCATTGCATTGGAGAAGGGTCTAGAAATTTGTCAAAAAACTTGTCCTCAGAACATGCATTTCTGCACCTCAGAGGGGGTTTTGATGAATGGAAGGATCGGATTTATTGATATTTGCATCTTAATGTCTGCTACTGATGTTGCATTTCTGTACTCTTAGTAGGTGTTAGAAGTAAGTAGAAGTAAATCATTATTGCTTGAAGTTTGTGAGTAAAAATCAGTCATAAATGGTACTTTTATCTCTTGATGGATTTCTACTTATTTGCTTAGAGTGATATACAGCTGATGTTATTTATATGTTAATGTATAAATGTGTGGTTACCATTTGGCACTTTTGTACAATGGAGTCATTTGTTCATGCTTGACATATGAATGATTTATCATGTGATATGCAGTCCACAACTGTCCTGTTTAACTTCTTATGCAGAATGGTTTATCTTAAATGGTTTATATTCTTATAGTAGTTGAATAATCGTCATTACCAGTTATTATATGAAATATTTTTAGATCGCATGATGGAAAAGATATACCCCGGGTAGCGTATATTGCATATGTTGTTTTCATTAGATTTCAGCAGCTTATAGTCAAATTATGAGTTAGATTTAAATTAGCTCTCAAAAGTTCTCAAAGAAACAACATAATCAAACCCTACACACACACACACCCCTTAGATCGGGAAGCTGGTCCCATTATCCCTAGTCGGACCCGCTACACCAAACGGGCAAGGAGCCGCCAACCAGGTTCCCGACCGGGTGGGTATCCCCCTTGTTGTTGACTCGATTTCAGGGCCCTCAACATATTTGGCGCTAGAAGGAGGGCCTGAGCATAATACCTATTGGAATGTTTTTGAATTATAAATCTTGAAACAGGATGACTACTCATGAAGTTCCTATTTGGAGTTGCATCTATGTTCATACCTCTTCCAACATTCCACCGGACGTGGTAAGGCTATTGTCTCAGGTAAAGTTCAATGGTAAGAAAAACTCTTCCGCATTCAATCACGCCCTTCAGTTCATACAAAAAGTTTCAACTTCTGATACTCAGAAGATTGATGAAGGCGTTTTGTGCAGGATTTTTACTCTTACCTTCACAGCAGAAGCTACAAAATGATGCAGAACCCTCCCAGTTGCATCAATTCACAGCTGGGACCAATTCGTTAAGATTTTCATCTTGGAATTTGATTGTTATGATTACGACCAGGTATATGATGAAATTGATTATCTTAGAGAACAATATGAACCCGTAAGGGATTTCAATATGCGATTTCATCTTAAATGCCTACAGTATGATCTCGAAAATGAGCTCACAGACGAAGAATCTTTAGATTACGATGAGTATTTCCTACCTCCTGTGTCTGATCAATCAGAAATTAATTCTACCTTTGTTAGCTTTTCTTCTAATATGAATGATCATTCCAAGTTAAATACACAAAGCATCCATAATGAAGAAAATCTACAAAGCCTGGGAGTCATGCATGCTCTACTACCAGAAAAGAGAGATGAAGATGCTAAGAGTAAAATTACCTTGGAAACAGAAGATGACGCTGACAATATCATTTCAAGTCAACGAATGCAGATGCCAAGGTTAGATCAATCTAATCTTTCTCTTTCAAAAAGTATTAGCGCAAAAAGGTATGATCTAAAGCCCGACATTTGTGATGGATCTGATGAACAAAGTTTCTTTTATGATGTTTTTAAATGCATTGTTCCAGATTTACATTTTTCTCTTTATCCTGATGTTTTTAGTGATGACAACCTTTCCCCTCTTAATATTCAAGATATCTCAAAAACTACAGAGGGTTATTTAAATGACTCATCATTAGGTTTTCAAGTTAAAGAGATTGCATTAACACAGCTTTCGATCAAGGATAAAAAGGAATTGCCTGACCTCCCTTGTCAGAAAACATACAATGAAAAAGAGGAACCTAGGGAAATCTGTAGAGTCTTCTGTGATAGTTCTTTGACAATGATAATGTTGTTGGGTCTTCTCAGATAACTCAACTAGGGTTAGAGGATAAAGGACATCTTAAATCAGAAATCATGTCAGTCCACCCTCATCTCGAAGTAGAAGATCACTTAAATGATTTTACTATCCCAGGTAATACCCCGATCTATGATTCGTATCATGAGGAAAGCTCCATCCCAGTTTGTAATCACGACCTAGTTCCCTATTCACAAAACCTGGCCAGTTTTTGTGAAAAATAAGATGTTACAAGTAAAGCCCAGTCGTGTTGTAACACTATTTGTATAAATTCCCAATCACTCCTTTCTCACTCAAACTCATTATGTACAAAATCGGATTTCTTTTCAAATCTTCAAACTTTGGATAGATTATGTTTTAGCGACTTACATATGAGAATTTTCTTCTCAAACAAAATCACAAAAAATTCGAAATTAACAGATAAAAGGTTACAAGTCATTGAAATCAAAAAATCTTGTCCACAATTTGACTTGCTGTCTTTCCTATTGCGACATCATCAATTCACAACTAAAATTCATTCTGATTTTTATGATCCAATAGGTACCCAGTTGGAAACAACTTTGCATAAGAAAAGAAAATCAGCCAGAATTCCAATTGAGGTTCTGTGTTTTTATTTCTTAGCCAACAATTACGATCCAAGAAAAATTCGATTCTTTTTATTAATGCTTGGAAGATTCATTCGGCTAGGGATAAAAATGAATAGATGGTTCCATTGGAAATATCATTTCACATAGTTATTTCCTGTATGTGGTTAGAATAGGAGTAGGAGTAGGAGTAGTTTAGTTAGGTTTTTGTTTTTAATAACTGATAGGCAAAGCTATACATATTCTCTTCATAACCTCAGAAAATATTTGCCTATCATTCCTTTTTAATTTCCTCCATAATAATGTTTGTTCTGGTTCAATGACATTTGACATTTACTGAAGATACCTTGTCTCTGTTTAAAATCTAAAACTTCTGCTACTATCAACAGCGAATCTTTTAAGAAAATTTGATCTTTATTATCATTAGAACTTCAACCCATATATGATGATAGTTTCAAACTCCAAAATTTTAAAGAAAGCTATCTCAGTATAGGATTTGTTTTAGGTCAGCACAATGAAAGGTATCGATCTTAAGATAAGTATTCTCTGTCAAAACAGCCTTTATCGCCCTATCATTGTCGTCCAGAACTTTCTTAAGGAAAAACAATGACTTCCTCCCTGCTAAAAGGAAATTACAGCATTCAGAGAAACAACCCAAGAAAAACACTATATCTCAAAGAATAAGAGGTCTCATCACGAGCCGACTTATCATGATCACATATATTATAACTTGTTGACTTTGCCAATAATGTCTATCAAAACAGGGCAACGACTTAAGATTGTTGCAATCAAAAGACAAGAGGTCTCATCACGAGCCGGCTTTTTCAGCAAAAGTGTAAATCAAGTGAATGACTGTGTCATAATTTGGCCACCAAACCAAGACATTGTTCTTTAGAGAATTAAAAAAGGAAAAGTGTGTAAAAAGGATTTTTCTCTGGAATGTTGCGAATAACCTCAAGCAGGATAAAGGATCATTGCTGGTTAAAAGGTAACCCTGTCGAGGCTATGGACGCCTGCTGGCAGCAGAGGCTCTACTTGCGACTAAAGAGCATACTAAAGGACTGATAAACAGAGACGACTTTATTTTATGTTTTACAAAGACCAAGTAACAGCTGATCTAGATGCAAAGACGAACTGGGTGTACAAATAATTGAAACGGAAAGAGTTTGAAACGAAACATCATAGGCAGTTTGAAGTCTCATTTGTCTTATCTTTTTATAATAAAGTTCAAAATTTTTAAAATTTTCAGAAGTTTTTAAAAGCGTCAATAGAAATAACAGAGATAACTGGTTCTCCCAAGTGAGTCGCCAATTGTTGTGGCCAGCAACAACCCCCCCCCTTTTTTTTTCATTTAGTATCAAATCATGATACCGAATGAATGGGGACCCTTAGATAATTTTTTTAAGAAAAGCTAGACTTTCTTTTTTTGAAGTTACAAATCATAATTTAGAAAAGGCATCTTAGATATTTTTCTATGGAAGACGATAGGTCTTTTAAAGTCGCATATGCAAAAAGATGAGAAACATCTCCGTTACTCTTCTAAAAAATCAAAATACGCGCCACCATCATGATTAATAACGACATCGCATCGCACCATACTGATGTCCATAACGAAAAGCCAAGAAATTCGCCGATCTGCGATATTGCGATCGCTAGATCGCATATCGCATAAACAAGCCAGACGAGATTTGGCAAGCACTAGGTTTTGCGATTTGCGATATTGCGATCGTGTGACATGCGAGGGTACGTCAGCAAATCATAAAATCACCTTAGTACGAATCCTCCGGGCGCGCCTTTCAAAGGAAAAGCCACTTACCATTACCTGACCTGAAATCATGCGCTTTTTATATTAGTAAGTAAATTGGTTGTCAGTCATTAAGAGGATTAAAGACGCGTGCCTTGTTGGATATTTGCTTCACGTAAGGTGGCGTAATTGATTTATCTCTTGCATTTAAAACTCTCCCATCACCTTTCTAATCGGACATTCCATTTCACTTGTAATTTGCAGGAACAAAGTGCAAAGACGACTCAGAAAGAAACACAAAGTAAAAATGGGAAAGAAGAACAAGGCTCAGAGCTCCGAAGCAAGAGAGAAGACCAAGGAGATGGCGCCCCTATACACAGATACAGCCTGCAACCGAGATGCAGGAATCTCCACATGGGAAGGCATGTACAGGCTATTAGAAGAGGAGAAGCCGAAAATAATGAAAGTGACTGCCGTTGCAGGTGCACCACGCTCCTCTGAAGCAACCCTAGAAGACCTAGCATGTTCATTCCTTCACAGAATAGCGGCAAGGCCTAAGATTCTACCATACACAGATATGGTCAAGTGGATTCTGGATGATGCAGAATTAAACAACAGACAATTCAAGATTCAGGGACATGGGATCGTGGGATCTTTCGCCGCCCAAGATCTGAAGCTAATGTACCATCTGCCCGAACCGCAAGCAACCTATAATGCGGAATTTCTTATGAAGTTCGCAATGGAGAACCCAGATCTATCGGACACCACTAAAGAATGGTCTAGAAGAGATGAGCCATTAAAGAAGGATAAGAAAGGTATGTACAGCACTGGTTCCCTTACTTCTCCATATTGTTTTGCTGCAGCCATGCTGTGTAGGTTGTTTGGTATGCCCGATATCAACAAGTTTTCATCTGAGTGGCTGCCATTAATCGACGCTGCCACAAATGCCGATTTAGTAGATTGGGCTAAAATTCTTTCCGATACTCTATATACGGCTGTGGTTAGTTACAGGTCCAAAAGATCCTTTTCTCAAAGGGTCTATCCTCCTTTCTATTTGGCTGCCTATGTTATGGATTCTGTTTGCCTTGTATCTAATTTCCCCATTATGGGATGGAAATGGACTACCCAAGACCCGTTGCCTATTCACGTCTATCACAAAGTCTTGTGGGATTCCCAGTTTGCCCCTCATTTTTACCAGATTTGCCATGGGCTTATATTGCCCATATATAGAATGATATATGGTAAGGACCCCCCAAGGTGCTCTCCCGAAGCCGAGACCGACATCATCTCCATCACAAGATGGTTTGGGGAAGAATGGTTTACTTACATTCGAGTTTATGGAAGCACTGTACCTCCACATGTCCTACCCTTGTATGTCCCAGATAAGCTTTTGGCTCGAGAAATCGCTTATCAAACCTGTTCTGAAGGCGGCTTAACCAAAGAATTAAAAGATAAGAAAAAGGCCATTTGGCCTCAATTTCCCGTCAATTGTGGGGCCTTCTCTTTATTCGATGCAGGACACGCTTTTGATGAGGTGGAAAACGTGACGTGCCTTCAATTATATAAGTTCCTGGTGAGGCCATTCGACCCAAATAAAGTTGCCCAAGAGTTTACTACGAACGTCAAGATAAGAGTGTTCTTCGGACACAAAGATTTGTTTGACGATCTCTTTCAGGGTAAGAGCTCACTCAAAGAGATTTTGCGAGAAGCTCAGTCAAGGTTATCTCCAGGTGAACTCCAGAAATTCACATCATATAGAGATAGAAGGCTGGCCAGCATTCCACTAGAAAGGCTACGAATACCTACTAGAGAGCCAACTCCGAGCATCAGCCTCAGCGAGAACTCCAACACTTCCAAATCTAAGTCCAATGCCGCGTGAGAAGGTTCCGAACACCCTGAAGAATCTGTGCATGACAAAAGAATTAACGAAGAAGCAGTCAAAGATACAGCTCGGTCCAGTGTAATGTTTCAGCAACAAGTTATCACCTCGCCACCAAGAGATGTTCACCCTCCGGTTATCGAAGCTCCTCTTGTCACAGTAGAGCTAGATAAAGAGTGGGAGTCCTTTAATGAATTAATCAACCTCGAAGGGCAAGTCCCAAAGATGCCCGTGAACGATACACATGAGGTGCAAGAAGTTGCTCCAACCATAGTCAGCGTTACCACAGAAGCAGAAGATCTCTCCATCACTCCATCCTCAGAACTTCTACTTAACGTAGAAGAAATTCCCCCGCTAGATGTGTTCTACAGTCCCCAGCACAAAGCAGTTGTGAGAAGACAAAGAAAGAAAAGAAAGCTCGAAAATGCACTGTCTCAAGACGCTGAACATTTAGACGTCTTGTGGAAAGACCCAAGTAATAATCCTACAGAAAATCTTACGAAGCTGTCTCAAATTGCAGGAGCGTATGCTTCTGCAACTATTGACAAGGCCTCTGAAGTTCAGCAGCTCTTAAAGGAACGAGAAAATCACATACAACTGCTACAACAACAGTTACAACAAGCCAACGCAAACAATGAAGCTTCCAGACAGCTCGAAAAGCTCCAAGAAGACTTCCAACAGATGCAAATAGGCTACCAAAAGAGTCTTGAAGAAAAAGAAAAACAACTGCAGGCGGAGCAAGAAATACACAGAGATGAACCTAAGCTTGCAGAGTTTATTTCAGAGTCCATCGGCTTGAACGAGCAAATACTGCAGCAACAAGAAGAATTGGGGCGTAAAATATCACAGTGGAGGCACTTCTGTGAGCTAAGCGACAAAATCACCAGTCAGGTGGTGGAATTGCGAAGCGAATATGATCAGAACGACAAGAGAGTGACAGAGTATCTGACTTGGCAAGACGATGAGAAGGGAAAAAGAGCAGGAGCACCTAGAATTAATGAAAATCATAAAGAAATGCTCTTTAATAAATGGGACGAGCAGATCACGCAAGCAGAGCAAGCAGCAGAGGCAGCAGCGACACAGGCAAGTATTCTTATCGACTGTGTAAATGAAAATTTACACAGGGCCAATTTGATTTCAGATACCACCCCGGGATACCTACCAAACAAGTTGCAACTGGAGACAGAATGGAGGCAAAAGGCACAGGCAAAAGGGAAAGCTGTCCAAGCACTGGCTAGACTGAATTGGGAAAGTTACTGGATGTACCTGGTTAAACCACATAGCCAATGGATGACGGTAAAGTGTATCATGAACGCAGCCGAGAAGGTAGCGCCAGCTCTTATAGATGCCGTTTTCGCAGCCCAGCTCAGAACGGAAATTAGCCAGCCGACTCTTCTCAAGCCTATGTTAGAAACATGCAACTTCAAAGACCAAGTCCACAAGTAGTTTTATTTAGAATGTTGTTTCTTTTTGTTTTAGTTATATTAGAAAAAGGACGGTCGTTTGAAAACCGAATCCTTAATTTTGTAATAATACTATTATTAGGATTAGGACATAGTATTTTAACCCTTCTCATTGCATTGGAGAAGGGTCCAAAAATTTGTCAAAAAACTTGTCCTCAGAACATGCATTTCTGCACCTCAGAGGGGGTTTTGATGAATGGAAGGATCAGATTTATTGATATTTGCATCTTAATGTCTGCTACTGATGTTGCATTTCTGTACTCTTAGTAGGTGTTAGAAGTAAGTAGAAGTAAATCATTATTGCTTGAAGTTTGTGAGTAAAAATCAGTCATAAATGGTACTTTTATCTCTTGATGGATTTCTACTTATTTTCTTAGAGTGATATACAGCTGATGTTATTTATATGTTAATGTATAAATGTGTGGTTACCATTTGGCACTTTTGTACAATGGAGTCATTTGTTCATGCTTGACATATGAATGATTTATCATGCGATATGCAGTCCACAACTGTCCTGTTTAACTTCTTATGCAGAATGGTTTATCTTAAATGGTTTATATTCTTATAGTAGCTGAATAATCTTCATTACCAGTTATTATATGAAATCTTTTTAGATCGCATGATGGAAAAGATATACCCCGGGTTAGCATAGATTGCATATGTTGTTTTCATTAGATTTCAGCAGCTTATAGTCAAATCATGAGTTAGATTTAAATTAGCTCTCAAAAGTTCTCAAAGAAACAACATAATCAAACCCTACACACACACACACCCCTTAGATCGGGAAGCTGGTCCCGTTATCCCCAGTCGGACCCGCTACACCAAACGGGCAAGGAGCCGCCAACCAGGTTCCCGACCGGGTGGGTATCCCCCTTGTTGTTGACCCGATTTCAGGGCCCTCAACATATTTGGCGCTAGAAGGAGGGCCTGAGCATAATACCTGTTGGAATGTTTTTGAATTATAAATATTGAAATAGGATGACTACTCATGAAGTTCCTATTTGGAGTTGCATCTATGTTCATACCTCTTCCAACATTCCACCGGACGTGGTAAGGCTATTGTCTCAGGTAAAGTTCAATGGTAAGAAAAAATCTTCTGCATTCAATCACGCCCTTCAGTTCATACAAAAAGTTTCAACTTCTGATACTCAGAAGATTGATGAAGGCATTTTGTGCAGGATTTTTACTCTTACCTTCACAGCAGAAGCTACAAAATGGTGCAGAACCCTCCTAGTTGCATCAATTCACAGCTGGGACCAATTCGTTAAGATTTTCATCTTGGAATTTGATTGTTATGATTACGACCAGGTATATGATGAAATTGATTATCTTAGAGAACAAGATGAACCCGTAAGGGATTTCAATATGCGATTTCATCTTAAATGCCTACAATATGATCTTGAAAATGAGCTCACAGACGAAGAATCTTCAGATTACGATGAGTATTTCCTACCTCCTGTGTCTGACCAATCAGAAATTAATTCTACCTTTGTTAGCTTTTCTTCTAATATGAATGATCATTCCAAGTTAAATACACAAAGCATCCATAATGAAGAAAATCTACAAAGCTTGGGAGTCATGCATGCTCTACTACCAGAAAAGAGAGATGAAGATGCTAAGAGCAAAATTACCTTGGAAACAGAAGATGACGCTGACAATATCATTTCAAGTCAACGAATGCAGATGCCAAGGTTAGATCAATCTAATCTTTCTCTTTCAAAAAGTATCAGCGCAAAAAGGTATGATCTAAAGCCCGACATTTGTGATGGATCTGATGAACAAAGTTTCTTTTATGATGTTTTTAAATGCATTGTTCCAGATTTACATTTTTCTCTTTATCCTGATGTTTTTAGTGATGACAACCTTTCCCCTCTTAATATTCAAGATATCTCAAAAACTACAGAGGGTTATTTAAATGACTCATCATTAGGTTTTCAAGTTAAAGAGATTGCATTAACACAGCTTTCGATCAAGGATAAAAAGGAATTGCCTGACCTCCCTTGTCAGAAAACATACAATGAAAAAGAGGAACCTAGGGAAATCTGTAGAGTCTTTTGTGATAGTTACTTTGACAATGATAATGTTGTTGGGTCTTCTCAGATAACTCAACTAGGGTCAGAGGATAAAGGACATCTTAAATCAGAAATCATATTAGTCCACCCTCATCTCGAAGTAGAAGATCACTTAAATGATTTTACTATCCCAGGTAATACCCCGATCTATGATTCGTATCATGAGGAAAGCCCCATCCCAGTTTGTAATCACGACCTAGTTCCCTATTCACAAAACCTGGCCAGTTTTTGTGAAAAACAAGATGTTACAAGTAAAGCCCAGTCATGCTGTAATACTATTTGTATAAATTCCCAATCACTCCTTTCTCACTCAAACTCATTATGTACAAAATCAGATTTCTTTTCAAATCTTCAAACTTTGGATAGATTATGTTTTAGCGACTTACATATGAGAATTTTCTTCTCGAACAAAATCACAAAAAATTCGAAATTAACAGATAAAAGGTTACAAGTCATTGAAATCAAAAAATCTTGTCCACAATTTGACTTGATGTCTTTCCTATTGCGACATCATCAATTCACAACTAAAATTCATTCTGATTTTTATGATCCAATAGATACCCAGTTGGAAACAACTTTGCATAAGAAAAGAAAATCAACCAGAATTCCAATTGAGGTTCTGTGTTTTTATTTCTTAGCCAACAATTACGATCCAAGAAAAAATCGATTCTTTTTATTAATGATTGGAAGATTCATTCGGCTAGGGATAAAAATGAATAGATGGTTCCATTGGAAATATCATTTCACATAGTTATTTCCTGTATGTGGTTAGAATAGGAGTAGGAGTAGGAGTAGTTTAGTTAGGTTTTTGTTTTTAATAACTGATAGGCAAAGCTATACATATTCTCTTCATAACCTCAGAAAATATTTGCCTATCATTCCTTTTTAATTTCCTCCATAATAATGTTTGTTCTGGTTCAATGACATTTGACATTTACTGAAGATACCTTGTCTCTGTTTAAAATTTAAAACTTCTGCTACTATCAACAACGAATCTTTTAAGAAAATTTGATCTTTATTATCATTAGAACTTCAACCCATATATGATGATAGTTTCAAACTCCAAAATTTTAAAGAAAGCTATCTCAGTATAGGATTTGTTTTAGGTCAGCACAATGAAAGGTATCAATCTTAAGATAAGTATTCTCTGTCAAAACAGCCTTTATCGCCCTATCATTGTCGTCCAAAACTTTCTTAAGGAAAAACAATGACTTCCTCCCTGCTAAAAGGAAATTACAGCATTCAGAGAAACAACCCAAGAAAAACACTATATCTCAAAGAATAAGAGGTCTCATCACGAGCCGGCTTATCATGATCACAGATATTATAACTTGCTGACTTTGCCAATACTGTCTATCAAAACAGGGCAACGACTTAAGATTGTTGCAATCAAAAGACAAGAGGTCTCATCACGAGCCGGCTTGTTCTGCAAAAGTGTAAATCAAGTGAATGACTGTGTCATAATTTGGCCACCAAACCAAGACATTGTTCTTTAGAGAATTAAAAAACGAAAAGTGTGTAAAAAGGATTTTTCTCTTGAATGTTGCGAATAACCTCAAGCAGGATAAAGGATCATTGCTGGTTAAAAGGTAACCTTGTCGAGGCTATGGACGCCTGCTGGCAGCAGAGGCTCTACTTGCGACTAAAGAGCATACTAAAGGACTGATAAACAGAGACGACTTTATTTTATGTTTTACAAAGACCAAGTAACAACTGATCTAGATGCAAAGACGAACTGGGTGTACAAATAATTGAAACGGAAAGAGTTTGAAACGAAACATCATAGGCAGTTTGAAGTCTCATTTATCTTATCTTTTTATAATAAAGTTCAAAACTTTTAAATTTTTCAGAAGTTTTTAAAAGCGTCAATAGAAATAACAGAGATAACTGGTTCTCCCAAGTGAGTCGCCAATTGTTGTGGCCAGAAACAACCCCCCCTTTTTTTTTTCATTTAGTATCAAATCATGATACCGAATGAATGGGGAACCTTAGATAAAATTTTCAAGAAAAGCTAGACTTTCTTTTTTTGAAGTTACAAATCATAATTTAGAAAAGGCATCTTAGATATTTTTCTATGGAAGACGATAGGTCTTTTAAAGTCGCATATGCAAAAAGATGGGAAACATCTCCGTTACTCTTCTAAAAAATCAAAATACGCACCACCATCATGATTAATAACGACATCGCATCGCACCATACTGATGTCCATAACGAAAAGCCAAGAAATTCGCCGATCTGCGATATTGCGATCGCTAGATCGCATATCGCATAAACAAGCCAGACGAGATTTGGCAAGCACTAGGTTTTGCGATCTGCGATATTGCGATCGTGTGACATGCGAGGGTACGTCAGCAAATCATAAAATCACCTTAGTACGAATCCTCCGGGCGCGCCTTTCAAAGGAAAAGCCACTTACCATTACCTGACCTGAAATCATGCGCTTTTAATATTAGTAAGTAAATTGGTTGTCAGTCATTAAGAGGATTAAAGACGCGTGCCTTGTTGGATATTTTCTTCACGTAAGGTGGCGTAATTGATTTATCTCTTGCATTTAAAACTCTCCCATCACCTTTCTAATCGGACATTCCATTTCACTTGTAATCTGCAGGAACAAAGTGCAAAGACGACTCAGAAAGAAACACAAAGTAAAAATGGGAAAGAAGAACAAGGCTCAGAGCTCCGAAGCAAGAGAGAAGACCAAGGAGATGGCGCCCCTATACACAGATACAACCTGCAACCGAGATGCAGGAATCTCCACATGGGAAGGCATGTACAGGCTATTAGAAGAGGAGAAGCCGAGAATAATGAAAGTGACTGCCGTTGCAGGTGCACCACGCTCCTCTGAAGCAACCCTAGAAGACCTAGCATGTTCATTCCTTCACAGAATAGCGGCAAGGCCTAAGATTCTACCATACACAGATATGGTCAAGTGGATTCTGGATGATGCAGAATTAAACAACAGACAATTCAAGATTCAGGGACATGGGATCGTGGGATCTTTCGCCGCCCAAGATCTGAAGCTAATGTACCATCTGCCCAAACCGCAAGCGACCTATAATGCAGAATTTCTTAGGAAGTTCGCAATGGAGAACCCAGATCTATCGGACACCACTAAAGAATGGTCTAGAAGAGATGAGCCGTTAAAGAATGATAAGAAAGGTATGTACAGCACTGGTTCCCTTACTTCTCCATATTGTTTTGCTGTCGCCATGCTGTGTAGGCTGTTTGGTATGCCCGATATCAACAAGTTTTCATCTGAGTGGCTGCCATTAATCGACGCTGCCACAAATGCCGATTTAGTAGATTGGGCTAAAATTCTTTCCGATACTCTATATACGGCTGTGGTTAGTTACAGTTCCAAAAGATCCTTTTCTCAAAGGGTCTATCCTCCTTTCTATTTGGCTGCCTATGTTATGGATTCTGTTTTCCTTGTATCTAATTTCCCCATTATGGGATGGAAATGGACTACCCAAGACCCGTTGCCTATTCACGTCTATCACAAAGTCTTGTGGGATTCCCAGTTTGCCCCTCATTTTTACCAGATTTGCCATGGGCTTATATTGGCCATATATAGAATGATATATGGTAAGGACCCCCCAAGGTGCTCTCTCGAAGCCGAGACCGACATCATCTCCATCGCAAGATGGTTTGGGGAAGAATGGTTTACTTACATTCGAGTTTATGGAAGCACTATACCTCCACATGTCCTACCCTTGTATGTCCCAGATAAGCTTTTGGCTCGAGAAATCGCTTATCAAACCTGTTCTGAAGGCGGATTAACCAAAGAATTAAAAGATAAGAAAAAGGCCATTTGGCCTCAATTTCCCGTCAATTGTGGGGCCTTCTCTTTATTCGATGCAGGACACGCTTTTGATGAGGTGGAAAACGTGACGTGCCTTCAATTATATAAGTTCCCGGTGAGGCCATTCGACCCAAATAAAGTTGCCCAAGAGTTTACTACGAACGTCAAGATAAGAGTGTTCTTCAGACACAAAGATTTGTTTGACGATCTCTTTCAGGGTAAGAGCTCGCTCAAAGAGATTTTGCGAGAAGCTCAGTCAAGGTTATCTCCAGGTGAAATCCAAAAATTCACATCATATAGAGATAGAAGGCTGGCCAGCATTCCACTAGAAAGGCTACGAATACCTACTAGAGAGCCAACTCCGAGCATCAGCCTAAGCGAGAACTCCAGCACTTCCAAATCTAAGTCCAACGCCGCGCGAGAAGGTTCCGAACACCCTGAAGAATCTGTGCATGACAAAATAATTAACGAAGAAGCAGTCAAAGATACAACTCGGTCCAATGTAATGTTTCAGCAACAAGTTATCACCTCGCCACCAAGAGATGTTCACCCTCCGGTTATCGAAGCTCCTCTTGTCACAGTAGAGCTAGATAAAGAGTGGGAGTCCTTCAATGAATTAATCAACCTCGAAGGGCAAGTCCCAAAGACGCCCGTGAACGATACACAGGAGGTGCAAGAAGTTGCTCCAACCATAGTCAGCGTTACCACAGAAGCAGAAGATCTCTCCATCACTCCATCCTCAGAACTTCTACTTAACGTAGAAGAAATTCCCCCACTAGATGTGTTCTACAGTCCCCAGCACAAAGCAATTGTGAGAAGACAAAGAAAGAAAAGAAAGCTAGAAAATGCACTGTCTCAAGACGCTGAACATTTAGACGTCTTGTGGAAAGACCCAAGTAATAATCGTACAGAAAATCTTACGAAGCTGTCTCAAATTGCAGGAGCGTATGCTTCTGCAACTATTGACAAGGCCTCTGAAGTTCAACAGCTCTTAAAGGAACGAGAAAATCACATACAACTGCTACAACAACAGTTACAGCAAGCCAACGCAAACAATGAAGCTTCCAGACAGCTCGAGAAGCTCCAAGAAGACTTCCAACAGATGCAAATAGGCTACCAAAAGAGTCTTGAAGAAAAAGAAAAACAACTGCAGGCGGAGCAAGAAATACACAGAGATGAACCTAAGCTTGCAGAGTTTATTTCAGAGTCCATCGGCTTGAACGAGCAACTACTGTAGCAACAAGAAGAATTGGGGCGTAAAATATCATAGTGGAGGCACTTCTGTGAACTAAGCGACAAAATCACCAGTCAGGTGGTGGAATTGCGAAGCGAATATGATCAGAACGACAAGAGAGTGACAGAGTATCTGACTTGGCAAGACGATGAGAAGGGAAAAAGAGCAGGAGCACCTAGAATCAATGAAAATCATAAAGAAATGCTCTTTAATAAATGGGACGAGCAGATCACGCAGGCAAAGCAAGCAGCAGAGGCAGCAGCGACACAGGCAAGTATTCTTATCGACTGTGTAAATGAAAATTTACACAGGGCCAATTTGATTTCAGAGACCACCCCGGGATACCTACCAAACAAGTTGCAACTGGAGACAGAATGGAGGCAAAAGGCACAGGCAAAAGGGAAAGCTGTCCAAGCATTGGCTAGACTGAATTGGGAAAGTTACTGGATGTACCTGGTTAAACCACATAGCCAATGGATGACGGTAAAATGTATCATGAATGCAGCCGAGAAGGTAGCGCCAACTCTTATAGATGCCGTTTTCGCAGCCCAGCTCAGAACAGAAATTAGCCAGCCGACTCTTCTCAAGCCTATGTTAGAAACATGCAACTTCAAAGACCAAGTCCACAAGTAGTTTTATTTAGAATGTTGTTTCCTTTTGTTTTAGTTATATTAGAAAAAGGACGGTCGTTTGAAAATCGAATCCTTAATTTTGTAATAATACTATTATTAGGATTAGGACATAGTATTTTAACCCTTCTCATTGCATTGGAGAAGGGTCCAGAAATTTGTCAAAAAACTTGTCCTCAGAACATGCATTTCTGCACCTCAGAGGGGGTTTTGATGAATGGAAGGATCGGATTTATTGATATTTGCATCTTAATGTCTGCTACTGATGTTGCATTTCTGTACTCTTAGTAGGTGTTAGAAGTAAGTAGAAGTAAATCATTATTGCTTGAAGTTTGTGAGTAAAAATCAGTCATAAATGGTACTTTTATCTCTTGATGAATTTCTACTTATTTGCTTAGAGTGATATACAGCTGATGTTATTTATATGTTAATGTATAAATGTGTGGTTACCATTTGGCACTTTTGTACAATGGAGTCATTTGTTCATGCTTGACATATGAATGATTTATGATGCGATATGCAGGCCACAACTGTCCTGTTTAACTTCTTATGCAGAATGGTTTATCTTAAATGGTTTATATTCTTATAGTAGCTGAATAATATTCATTACCAGTTATTATATGAAATCTTTTTAGATTGCATGATGGAAAAGATATACCCCGGGTTAACGTAGATTGCATATGTTGTTTTCATTAGATTTCAGCAGCTTATAGTCAAATTATGAGTTAGATTTAAATTAGCTCTCAAAAGTTCTCAAAGAAACAGCATAATCAAACCCTACACACACACACACCCCTTAGATCGGGAAGCTGGTCCCGTTATCCCCAGTCGGACCCGCTACACCAAACGGGCAAGGAGCCACCAACCAGGTTCCCAACCGGGTGGGTATCCCCCTTGTTGTTGACCCGATTTCAGGGCCCTCAACAGGTCCAATGTGGCGATACCGTTGAATATAGAAGATAATCAGGCTCCACACCCAACAGTTTAGGTTAAATCTTGCTTTGTCAATTAGGTTGCTTTTGATGGTTAGAATAGTTGTTCTGTTCAAGTTGATCAGATAGTTTGCTGCTGTAAAAAAAATATATCCAAAAAGGCTACTAGCAGGTCTTGATCTCCTTTCTCCCTCCTTGGGACCATGATTTGAGATCAAGGCACTACTATTGCCACCAAAAACACTATTTTTGCTCTTCCAATGCAATTGCTAGCGTGATATTTCGAGTTGGAGAAGTTGATATCAGTTTGGATTCAAATGCTTAGATCCTTTCTTGTTCATTTACCATGGATTTCTTGCATAATTTTCTGTCTATAAAGTTTTGTTCAACATTTCTCTGGTTTTAGGTCAAAATAAACAAAACTCTGTTTTTCGGTTCTTTCTTGGGTCAGTTTTGAGAAGTAAGTGTGCAGGTCACTCGTAGAACACTCCAACTTATCATTCCTCCATAACACAGCCTATACCAGTTCATCTCTATAGATTTTCCCACTCATTTGCCTCATTTTTCCAAACTGCCCTAATTTCTGCGTTTTTTTTTGCAAAGTTGCTTTCTTGACCTTTGAACAAATCCAACCATCTCCTTCATTCTTGATCTTCATTGACAGAGTCCTAGACCCCTCAACACCTCCATCCAGCCTCCATTTCCCTTTTCCCATCATTTTTCCACCTTCAAACCTCCAAAAACCACTTTCAGCCTCCTCCTGTAGATCCCCTGCAGCCTCATGTAGAAGTTCATGTGAGTAATTTTTTGAAGTCTTATTGCAATGGAAGTCTCCAGAAGGGTACTAGGGACTCCTTAGGACCTCTCCACTCCTTCCTCACCATCTGAAAAAGCCAACTCCATCTTTCTTTGTCACCAAACCCCTGTACATTCACAACTAGTCAAATCACAAGCATAATAATTCCACATAAAAATACTCAAAAGTACAAAAATATGATTTCTTTTCATTTCTTTTCAGAAGTAGCTTGAATAAATGCAATTTACCTTTTCAGTAGTCAATGACACCCATTTCAGCAATTTCCATCTCTTTTCCCTCAAAATTAGGGTTTGCTAGGGTTTGTGTCTCAATTCTGTTTTCCTTCTCTTTCTGTAAGCAGAATAGCCCATGTAGAGTTAGCTTTCTTCCATCACAGTAAAAGCTTCTTCTGAGAACTCATAGAAGTTGGCTTAATCTCCCAGTGAACTTGTGCCAGCTGATCAAGTGACAACCTATAGTAAGAGCTAGTACTTGTGCATATAGCACCGTCGTTTCCAAGTTTGTTACGAACTATCGGGTTGATAAAAATAAAGAAGGAAGCCCCAGGAGTTGCAGCATTATTGCTGCAATACTGGAGCTCACCACTCTTTTTGGCGCTGTTGCCGGAGAAGTATCAGAGTATTTTGTGATTGCTGTTTTTCTTCTATTTTCTTCTGCAACCTTTTGCTAAGTAGTTTATTTCAACACAAGTATAGTAGTTGTTTCATTTCAATTCTGCAATTTCATTCCAACAAGCGTAAATTAGGCATTTCCTTCTTTCATTTCAATTCTGCAATTTCATTTCCAGCAAAGCATATTAGACATTTCTTGCTTTCATTTCAATTCTGCAATTTCATTTCCAGCAAAGTAGATTAGGCATTTCCTGCTTTCATTTCAATTCTGCAATTTCATTTCAGCAAAGTAGATTAGTCATCTCTTGCTTTCATTTCAATTCTGCAATTTTCATTTCAGCAAGGTTTATTTTAGTTAGTTGCAATTTTCTGTCCAATCCATTTCAGTTTTTGTAGGTGCAAGCAGAAAAAGAAACACAAAAATTACCTAAAAATAGATTTCATTTCATGCCTCATAGGAGTAGAGACAATTCAGGAAAATTCGTACCCAACACCCCCACCACATCACTAAGTCACCCTTCTCTTCTCTTTGGTGGCAGTGATCCAGAAGAACCTATAGGTGAGCCTCCAGAGATATACAAAGTTCCTATAACAGAAGAAGAGCAAGAAACCATTCCTCCTGAGACCATGGCTGAAAACAAAAACGTTAGAGGAAATGGGGAAAGAATAGAAGGTGCCTTTCCTATCCGAGAGACTAATGGGGACATAAAGATGAAAAACATAAGTCCCTCAGCCTTACCTCACTTCCATGGATTGACTACCAAAGACCCTAATACCTTCCTGTTTGAGTTTGATGTTCTCTGTTGAACCTATGACTATGCAGAAGACGAGCAGAAGTTGAAACTCTTTCTCTCTACCCTCAAGGATGCAACATTATGTTGGTTCATGGGGTTACCTGGAAACAATATCACAACTTGGGCTCAGATGCATCAAGCCTTTAACAAAAAATACTGGTACTACTGTAGGTCAAAGGATACCAAGGAAGAAATCTTCCGAATGACCATGGGGAGTGATGAATCTTTAGAAGACTATGAAGAGAGGTTTCAACTCAGTTATAAAAGGGCCAGGTGCACACTTGACCCTGAATCTCTGAAGTTGGTTCTGCTCAGAGGAGTCCCTGAAGACCTTCTAGATACCCTCCATTTGCTGGCTGGGGGAGACATCTACCAACTACCTTATGATGACATAAAGACTGTGTTTAGAAACCATTCTAGGGTAGCCAGAAAGAGAGGTAGGGGAAGTCAACCTTTAGCCAATACCCCCTTATCTAGTTCATCCCTTAAAAATGAACTTGAGAATCAGCTGGAAGATTTCAAGAGCGAGATGAGGCAGACTCTTGCCATGCAAATGGATACCTTGTGGATCCAAAGGAAGCAAGAGGGCTTTGGCCATCTTTTGTCCCAGGTGCACTAGAAAGCATCCTAGGAACGAATGTCCATTGCACTCCGTAGAAGTTTGTTTTGTCTGTGAAGAAGACCATCCTACAAATTAGTGCCCTTCCTTACTCAAATTTAAAGCTATGTACCAAGGGGCTGAAGGAACCACTGAACCACTCTATTTCATGAACCAAAGGAGGCCACATGGACCCAGACCTTACTAGCAGGGAATGCAAGGGACATCCCAGACTTATTACAACCCCAATCAAGCTAATTCCATGCCTTCTTGGGGTCCCCTTGCTCATCCTTCCTAGTCCACAGCCCCTCCTTGGTTGTATCCATCTCAATATCATACTCAACTAGTTGCTCATTCATTTCACTCTTATGCTTAGCCACAACCTCAGTGGAATGCACCTCATCAGGGGTGGAGGCCCTTGTACAACTCTCCTCTCACTCTTTTGCCTCCACCACTTGCTCAACCACAACCATTACCTCCTGCTCCTCTAAGACAATCCCAAATACCTGCTCAACCAAACCCAAACCCCAATAACAAACAAGCCCAACAAGTATATATTGGAGAAACATCTTGCCCAACCTATGCTATGGAGATTCAGGAGATTAACCTATGATCTGGGAAGGCTCTCTGAGATAGCCAACCTCCCTCTAAGGAGGATGAGGAAGAAAAACAGGAAAATGAACCAAAAACCATTCCACCCTTTCCTGAGAGATTAACTGGAACCACACAACCAACCCTAGAAGAAACTGAACTTCTGGGAGAACTAAAATAGTTATGTGTAAAAATACCACTTCTCCAAGCCATAAAAGATGTACCAATCTACAACAAGTTGATCAAGGAGAAGTGCTTCAGGCACCCAGGCAGGTGCAAGAGAGATGCCCAACTATCAATGTCATAGGACAACTGTCCAACCTGATGTTGGGGCAGGTGATCTGTCTGAAATATCTAGACCCTGGGAGTCCTGTAGTCGATGTCCACATCAATGGCACCATAATCCCCCATACCTTGATTGATCTAGGGGCTGCCATTAATGTGATGACCAGGGACACTATGCTCAAACTCAACCTTTAGGGTTCCCTAAGAAAGACCTCAACAATACTGTAGTTGGAAGATCGCTCCACCGTGACCCCTGAGGGGGTTGTGGAAGATGTGATGGTCTCTATTGATTCCTGGGAGTACCCTACTGATTTCTTGGTTTTCCAACCAAAGGCAAAGCTCACTGGGCATCCTCTCATCTTGGGAAGGCCTTGATTGGCCACTGCAGATGCCTACATCAGCTGTCGAGATGGGAACATGACAATCAAGAATGGGCATATCTCCAAATAGCTAGTCCTCCATCCTCTTGCCCAACGTCTACTAGAACATGATTTACCTCTCTGTTTGGAGGAGGAAGATGAGGATGAAGTCTATTCCGCACCATTGTGTACAGTAGAGGCTACCATGGGGGGTCCACAAACTGAGGATGATCTTATTGAGAACTTGATTCAGAATCCACCCCCTAGTGTGTTGCCCTTAGAAGAGTTGATGGAAGAAACCCAAGCCAATCCTTTAGTTGATCTCTGTGTGGCTGATCCAACCTCTCTCCGAGTTAAGAATGTGGAATTCGGCCCAGAAAAAACTTTGAAGATCAACTCATCCTCTCCACCTCTCAGGAGAAAGAACTGTGTAGCTTATTGAAAAATCGCTTGGATGCTTTTTCTTGGAGGCATAAGGAGATGAAGGGAGTCCACCCTTCAGTCTGTACTCATGACATTTACATTAAATAAGATTGTAAACCAATTAGGCAGCCTCAAAGGAGGATGAATCCAGCCCTTAAGGACATTGTCAAAGAAGAACTGCAAAAGTTGCTGGATGCAGGATTCATCTATCCCATCTCTAACAGCAAATGGGTTTCTCTTTTGGTGCTAGTGCCAAAGAAAAAAGGGAAGTGGAGAATCTGTGTAGATTATTGAGAACTAAACAAGGCCACCAAGAAGGACCATTTCCCCTTGCCTTTCATAGATCAAGTGTTAGATGGCTTGGCAGGGAGGAAGTTCTTCTCCTTCCTAGATGGGTTTAACGGGTACAACCAGATCCAAATCAGCTCGGAAGAACAAGATAAGACCACTTTCACTTGTCCTTGGGGTACTTTTGCCCACTGGGTCCTTCCCTTTGGGTTGTGAAATGCTCCTGCCACTTTCCAGAGAGTAGTACTGAGCATATTTACTGAACTGGTTCACGACTCAGTGGAAATCTATATGGATGAATTTACCCCTTATGGTGCTAACATATAGGAAGCTTTGACTAACTTGGGAAAAGTTTTAGCCACGTGTATTGAAATGAACTTGTCCCTCAGTCCTAAAAAATGTGAATTGCTAATGACTGAAGGGACCATGTTAGGTCATACAATTTCTCAGCAAGGATTACAGGTGGATCCCAACAAGATTGCTATCATCTAAAGGGTCCCACCTCCTCAAAAGGTAATAGATGTTCAGAGTTTTCTAGGCTTAGCAGGGTATTATAGAAGATTCATTAAGGATTTTAGTAAGCTAGCCTCTCCATTGTTTGGTATTTTGGGAAAACATGCTGAGTTCATATGGACTGACAACTGTCAAGAGGCTCTAAATGCCTTGAAAGGTAAGCTGGTAACTGCCCCAATATTGAGAGGTCCAAATTGGGCCCTACCCTTCCACATTCACACAGATGCCTTCAACAATGCTATAGGAGTAGCCTTAGGGAAATTTGAAGAGAAGCTGCCGTATGCCATATATTTTGTCGGTGAAAACCTGTCCATGGAAGAATTAAACTACACTGTAACCGAAAAGGAGCTCCTAGCTGTAGTCCATTCCCTAAACAAGTTCAGACACTACATCACTAGCTATTAAACATTCGTACACACTGATCATGCTGCAATTAGGTATTTGATGAATAAACCTGATGTAAATGCTCGTATCATTAGATGGTTACTTTTATTACTCCAATTTGATTTGACCATTGTTGATAAGCCAGATAAAGAAAATGTTGTTGTTGATTTTCTATCTAGACTAGATCTGCCTGCAGGTGAAGAAGGAATGGTGGATGATCAAATGCCAGATGAACACCTATTTGCTATTTCAATACTCTTTCCATGGTTTGCTGTTATAGCAAACTATTTGGTTTCAACACAGTTTCCGCCACACCTTTCCTCAAAAGAGAAGAGCAAGATTGTGAGGAAAAGTGACCCATTCACCCAGATTGGGAGCAATCTTTTTAAACTTGGTCCAGATCAGATTTTGAGGCGATGTGTCAGGGAGGAGGAAGTTTTGACATCCTCCTAACCCGTCATGATGGGCCCTGTGGGGGCCACTTTGCAACAAAGAGAACTGCCTTCAAAAATTCGCAGACAGGTTACTATTGGCCCACTCTTCATCAAGATGTCAGGAGATACATCAACCAATGTGACCGATGTCAAAGGATGGGGAAACCTACTCCAAGGGATGAGATGCCCCTGCAACCTTAAGTGACTTTCGAGCCATTTGAGAAGTGGGGCATGGATTTTGTGGGTCCTATCAACCCTCCTTCAAAACAGAAACCTTACATCATTGTGTGTACGGATTACCTGACAAAATGGGTAGAAACAAAGACGATCAAGACAACAATAGAAGAAAAAGTAGTTGAGTTTTTTAGGGAAAATATCTTCTACAAGTTTGGCTATTTAAGAGAACTAGTCACAGATCAAGGAAGTTAGTTTACCTCCAATCTGATTGAAGACCTTCTCACACATCACAAGATTAGGCACAAAACTTCCACCCCTTATCATCCGCAAGAAAATGGACAGGTGGAAGTCACTAATAGAGCTTTGGAAGGGATTTTGACTAAGGTAGTGAGCAGTAGCAAAAAAGATTGGGAATATTGATTGGTTGAGGCCACTTGGGCCTATAACACTACTTGGAAAGCCACCACAGGTTTCACACCCTATGAGTTGGTCTATGGGAAGAAGGCTTTGCTGTCCATAGAATTTGAATATAACACATTAAGGATGGCAACTCAACTGGACCTAGATCTCAGCCATGCACAAAAGGAAAGATTGCTTCAGCTAAATGGATTGGATGAACAAATATTGCAGGCCCTTCTCCACTCAGAGGTAGTACAACTTCAAAGAAAATTATGGCATGACAGACACCTCGTAGAAAAATAATTCCAGCAAGGGGATTGGGTGTTGGTGTATGTTTCAAGATATAAAGATTTCAAGGGAAAACTGAGGACAAGATGGCTGGGACCATACACAGTAGAAAAATGCAATGATAATGGTTCAGTCCTTATCCGGACCATAGATGAAGAATCCATCCCCATGCTTGTCAATGGGCATAGATTGAAGATCTACAGGAAGCCCATTTCTAAGAAAGAGTTCATTGAGAATCTGGGTAAAACAATGTTGGTGGTGGAGCAAGTCCTTGTCTCCACTCCATCCACACCCTGCAAAAAAAAAAAAAAAAAAAAAAAAAAACAGGAATTGGAATAAAGGATCCCTGAGTGAAAACCTCTTGGAGGCGCCTAGGGCATGCAGTGAGGGTGAAAAGCTCCTTGAGGCGCCCCAGCTATCTCAAAAAAAAAAAAAAAAAGAAAGAAAAAAAGAAAAAAACCTAACTTCTTTTGATAAATTGCAGGTTGCAGGAGGGTCACACAAGAGAAAAAGACATGGCGAGGCTGCATACACCCTTCATAGTCCATCCCTCCATCACTGTTATCCTTTCCCAAGCCTTGGTCTCATTTGTTTTGAAAATTTCACATCCTACAGGAAACTCTGTGTATTCTACAGGAGGCTCCTGTAGAAATCACAGAGAGGCCAAAATCAAGATCAGAGAAGAACCCGAGGGCTGGAAATTTGTCTATGAGGCCTGTGAACCTCCCTGCCACCATCCATCTTCCTATTTCTCCATTCCATCCCTGCACACCCACATTTCCACTCGTTTTTTCTGTCCCTGCATAGCCAAATATAGAAATTTTGTTTCTTTCATTCTGTAAACACAAGAAAAGGGTGACAAATAAAGTAGCAGCGTTCTTTGATTATTCCTACCTGATACCTTCCAACTACTATTTCTTTTCATTTGAGACCTTCTTCAGCAGTCTTTTTAGCCCCTACTCAAGCATCAGCTTGAATTTCAGAAGGAGAAGCAGCTACAGGAAATCCTACAGGATTCCTGTAGCAACTGATCCATTTGAAAAACAAACTCTAGAGACAGGGTCAGCGCAACAGGATTTATGAAGCATGCAAGGAGCAAAGCTTGATCGAGAATCATCAGCATAAGCCAAGGGCTAAGCATGCAGAGCACCAACAGCAACAAAAATGAGGAAATAAAGTGCCAAAGTCCGAAGCATGCAGAACACAACAACAACGAATAGGTAAGTGACTAAACCTATTCCTCGATTGCATGAATATTATTTACAAACTGCATGAACTATGGGAATGGTCATGATTAAACGGAATCAGTGGCCAGCTAACTGGCCACCCTAGTTCAGTTCACACACCCTCGTGGAGTTCAAATGAGCCTTGGCCAATTCAAACCGTAGATCAGATACGCAGTCAGCACATGTGGCCCGTCAACTCGGGAAGAGAAAAGCTCATAACTGGTAGTGGTGGCGGCGTATAACGGGAGTGAGGGAGGTGATGGCGGTCAGGCGACATGAAGAACCATAATGACACTGGCATAGGACCAACGGTCCGGATGGGGATAACATACCCATCTGGCCACCTCACCTCCTCACCACGGATTACGCCATCAGTTAAGTACAGTGCGGTCTAAGCCTCCACCACCCTTTGTTTCATTTTCATTTACGAATTTCTCGACTGCAGTACTCACCTACCACCTTCAGAATAGTGAACTAGTCATTTTCTGCCAGTTTTTGCCAGTCTTACAAAACCCTCTCGCCTATCAGGCTCTACAAGAGCTCTACCACATTCTATAGGAGCAGGAACACCGTCTACAGGAAGGGTGGAGAGTAGCTCTACAGAAGGAAAATCTGAGATTTTTGTCAAATTCAAGCTTGAAAAGAGGTAGGCTCGGGAAATCGCTCTACATATGATATATTTATATAAGGTGGTGGATTAAAAACACAATATTGGGTTGAAAGAAAGGAGAGTGAAGCTTAAAGTCTGCCTGTATTTTTTTATGAGTTCTACACAGTCTCTCTGCTTTCTTCTTTGTATTTAAAATCTGCCTTTTTCTTCCTCACATTCTTTTGTAAAAAAAAAAGGGGATGTAGCCATAGAAACCAACCTGTGAAAGAACGAATTTGCAAGTTTGTCTACTCTCTGAAGAAAAAAATACTGTGTTATATATCCTTTGTTCTGTCAAAGTATTGATTTTTTTTTCTTCCAAAAACTAAGAAGCAAATTCAGGTTGAAAACAATTTAAGAAAGGGAGAAATTACAAATTGATGTTGTGAAGAAGAAGCACACTGGATAATTCCATCTCTGGTCAGAAAAAGACAAAACTTAGCTATCCCTTTGTTTTCGATTTTGCCTTCTTCCTCACTTGAGCATTTTCAAAAACCACTAAACACCATGCTAGGAGGTTTTAGGAGAAAAGAGACTTTGGACTCCAACAAATTGCATGAGCACCCAGAAGTGGTGGCCCTCTTCACCAGGACAAACTGGATGTCTTTCTTTGAGAGAATTCATGGACATGATGAGGAGGTGACTGAAGAATTTTTTATGTCCTTAAGACCCCATTCAAAAACACATGCTACAGTCAGTTTCAGGGGTCTGACCCTAGAGCTTACACAAGATTTTATTAGCAGAATCACAGGTCTTCCACTTGGGCTCCATTGGAGCAAAGAGGAAAAACCATTGGGACAGGTTGCTAAAAACACATTCTTTCAGCCTATAGAGGATAAGAATTGGGTCAGAAAGACAAGCTTACCTCCTCCATGGAGTGAAGTCAGCTACTAGATCATGAAATACATCACTTGTGAAGGTAGATTCAATATAGTTTATGGTTATCACTTCATTTTGTTGCGTGAATTGAGATATGGGATGGACATACTTGCAGCTAGAAAACGTAGTCTCCCATATTTCCTCCTCTAGTCTTTGATAGAATGTGGCACCAAGCTAAATGCAGGGGTCCCAGACTAGCTGGCCCACCATTGGCTCATCAAACTGTTGGTAGAAGATGCCCTACACACATACACAATCCCAATAGCTTGGGAAATTTTCAAGAATATGTCTAGAGAAGATGACATCAAAACTTTGACTCAGGACACTAGACCTGCTAGCAGTGAAGAGGAGGAGTAGACAGAGGAACTTGAGAAGAAAAGTAATGAGGAGGCACAAGATATTCAAACAGAAGGAAAAATAGAGGAGAAACAGAAAGAAGAGGAGAAACTTGACAAAACCACAGTTCAACCTAAGGCAGAAAAGAAAACAACACCAAAAGTAGAGAAGAGGAAAAGGACAAAGGCTGAGAAGAAAAAGCCCAAGAAAGCCCAAAAAAAGATTGCCACATGAAAGGCAAAGACTCAGCAAGAGAAAGAGAAAACACCACTAGAGATAGCAGAGACAAAAACAAAAACAACAGACACAAGAAAAATTGTAGGAGATAAAGGAGAAGAACAACAGGAAGAAACCTCCCCTGAAACACTGGCAAGGGAAGCAGCAGCAGTGCTTGCTACATTAAGCACTCCAACAAAACAAAAGGGAAAAATAAAGAGGCAAACATCTATGTATTTCAAATCCAGGAGCACTAGGATTAAGGTGGGAAAGCCCCAGCCACCATCAAAAGAACCCATTATCATTAAGGATGCACCTACTGAGAAGAAGGAGGAATCTCCCTCCAAGATCTCTATCACCTGCAAGAGAGGGAGTCCCAAAACCTCCACCTGGAAGGAAAGAATCAAATTGATGGACTCCAAAGCAGTCCTACAGGAAGCTCAAACCTCTCTATAGGAGACACTGGCCAAGCTTAAAGAAACTGAAAAATTGGAAAAGAAGACAACAGAACAGTCACAAGAGGAAAGAAAGGAAAAAGAAATACCTGAGCCAAGCCCTTAGCCTAATTTAGGCTTCTATTATAATCTTCTAGGAGGAGGGAAGATCATCCCACAAAAATTTGTTGTGCCTCTTTTCTTTGAATTAGAAAAAGAAAGGGTTAGAACCCACACCTGGATGCAGATTACTAAATCTAAAGGAGTTGAAGATATAGGGCACATGGAAGACAAGTTGAAAGAGTTGAGAAGGGAGTTGGGCATGGTAAGGCACATAGAGAGCATTAAAAGAGCCCAACTACAGGAAGAAAATGAATTGCTGAAGAAGCAGTTACAGGAACAGGAAACTCAGGGGGGAGACAAGTTTCTAATCTTGGAAGGGCAACAACATCAAGAAGGTCCCCTAGTAGATAATGAAACAACAGAGAAACAACAGCAAGAGGAAGAGCCACAGACCGATGCTGAAATGCTGATGAAACAACAACAAGAAACAGAATCTCAGGCAGCAACTGAAGTGCTGATTTTGAAACAACAGTTGCAGGAAAAGGAAGCCTAGATGGCCTACATGGCCAGATGGGCAATGGAAGCCTTGCAGTGCAGAAAACCAGCTAGATCCTATGCACTGTATCTCAAAGACCAGTGGCTCCAATTCCAGATCAAAACATTGGCCCAAAGGGGCACAATCCCATTCCAAAATTATGATCAGTTTATGCATTTATGTGATAGTAGTTCAAGCGAGGATAAAGCCAAGCTAGCAAAATTTTACCTACACAACATGGCACTTCGTAACATGAATTTATGGGATCCAAATGCTGCATTAGGAGATCTACAACTCATGGCTATGGCTTCTTGATTGAGCCATGAATAAAAGAGAGCAGTGAAAATTCAAAAAATCATGGCAAAGGAGCTAAGTGAGCCCTTGATGATAAGGGCAGAACTAGCAGAACCATTGGATCTCATATATGCCCATCAACACCTTGCAGCCAATCCTCAAGCAGCCCCTGACTATGTTGACAGGCAAGCACATACTATTGCTCACTTTGAAGATATGAAGAGACTATTTGGCGATGACTACCTTCATGCTTGCATGAGAAGGTGGAATACATTGTCCCATAGACTAAAGATCAGGGAGTATCACTCCCCAACCAGAATGAGGGAAGCTATGAGGAGGGTGCCCTTATATAAACAATCAATGCGAAACTTGAAAGCCAACTAGATTGGTCTTAAATACAGTCCTCCACTATTGCTAGGACTGTTGGAAGGGGTTAAGGAGGAGGAAGAACATAAATAATGGGAGGAAGTGGACAGGAAATTCAGTTTCCATGACAGAGAGGAAGACATCACATCAGAGGCTTGGGATGTCAGGGAAGCTGTTAAAGCTATTAAAGATGAAGAACTGGATTAGTTTCTCAGAGGATGAGCAACCCATTCAGCAGGGGGGTGATGATGAGCCCCATAAATGGGTAACTATATGGGCTCATTCTGCCAATTATTTCATTTAATCCACCATTCTCCATAGTTTTGTGCATGTTTTTGAATATATTTATGTCAATAGAGTGAATGGGGATAGTCACTTTGTCACATAGTCTAATGATTGTTTATTGCAGATTTTTGGACATTTTTGGACAAGGACTAGGCATTTATGAACATATTGGCAGCCAAAGTTGAGGAAACAGGGCTGAGGACTTATAGGAGGGGTGTCTCCTTCATTAATGACCCCTTCCTTGAAGTTCTCCATCAGCATCTCAGAGTACAAAGGCCCACAATGATGATTCCAAGGGGCAGCTGAGCAAGTCTAGTAGAGCTGTTGTTATCTTCAGTTTTAGGCAGCCGAGTTCCTTAAGTTTAGGAGGACTGTTGGGAGTCCCCACTTGTATAAATAAGAAGGCTTCAAGCCTCAGTAGGTTAGCCATTTCATAGTATATTTTCGCACTTTTGTGTAGCTTGGTACGTAGCTAATTTTCGAGCTCTTTTTGAAGACAGTTTTGTGATGTAACTGCTATTTCTTTTTTATAAATGAAGATGAATCCAGTTTTGAACCAGCACTGATCTTTCCTAGAGGGTTGAAGCTCTTGGGTTAGGGCCCAACCCAAGCTGCCCAACACCTCCTTTGTGTATTTATATGCTTTTGCTTGCATTCATGAGATAATTTCTGTTGTTTAGGTTAAATCTTGCTTTGTCAATTAGGTTGCTTTTGATGGTTAGAATAGTTGTTCTTGCTTCAAGTTGATTAAATAGTTTGCTGTGGTAACAGAAAAATATCCAAAAAGGCTACCATCATGTCTTGATCTCCTTTCTCCCTCCTTGGGACCATGATCTGAGATCAAGGCACTACTACTGCCACCAAAAACACTGTTTTTTCTCTTCCAATGCAATTGCTAGTGTGATATTTCGAGTTGGAGAAGTTGATATCGGTTTGGATTCACATGCTTAGATCCTTTCTTGTTCATTTACCATGGATTTTTCACATAATTTTCTATCTATAAAGTTCTGTTCAACATTTCTCTTGTTTTAGGTCAGATTTTAGGTCAAAATAGACAAAACTATGTTTTTCGGTTCTTGCTTGGGTCAGTTTTGAGAAGTAAGTGTGCAGCTCACTTGTAGAACACTCCAACTTATCATTCCTCCATAGCATAGCCTGTACCAGTTCATCTCTTCAAATTTCCCCACTCATTCACCACGTTTCACCAAACTGCCCTAATTTCTACCTTTTTTTTACAAAATTGCTTTCTTGACCTTTGAACAAATCCAACCATCTCCTTCATTCTCGATCTTCATTGACAGAGTCCTAGACCCCTCAACACATTCATCCAGCCTCCATTTCCCTTTACCCATCATTTTTCCACCTTCAAACCTCCAAAAACCACTTTCGGCCTCCTCCTGTAGATTCTCCTGTAGAACCTCCTATAGATCCCCTGCAACCTCTTGTAGAAGTTCATGCGAGTGATTTTTTGAAGTCTGATCGGAATGGAAGTCTCCAGAAGGGTACTAGGGACTGCTTAGGACCTCTCCACTCCTTCCTCACCATCTGAGAAAGCCAACTCCATATTCCTTTGTCACCAAACCCTTGCACAGTCACAACCAGTCAAATCACAAGCATAATAATTCCACATAAAAATACTCAAAAGTACAAAAAGATGATCTCTTCTCATTTTTTTTAGAAATAGCTTGAATAAATGCAATTCACCTTTTCAGTAGTCAATGGCACCCATTTCATCAATTTCCATCTCTTTTCTTTCAAAATTAGGGTTTGTGTTTCAATTCAGTTTCCTTCTCTTTCTGCAAGTAGAATAGTCCCTGTCGAGTTAGCTTTCTTCCATCACAGTAAAAGCTTCTTCTGAGAACTCATAGAAGTTGGCTTAAGCTCCTAGTGAACTTGTGCCAGCTGATCAAGTGACAACCTGTAGTAAGAGCTAGTACTTGTGCATATAGCACCATCGCTTCCAAGTTTGTTACGAACTACCGGGTTGATAAAAGTAAAGAAGGAAGCCCTAGGAGTTGCAGCATTGTTGCTGCAATACTGGAGCTCACCATTTGGTTATCATTTCTAGTTCCTTTGTATGTTCTTCATGCTCTTTAGTTGTCATTTCTTCTAGATTTTCTCTTTGTTGTGCATTTTATTCTATTCTTTTTTGTGCCTTTCTTTGTCGATATGCTCTTTGATATTCTATTTGACATTTTTTTTCTTTCTTATTTTTCTTGTGCACTTGTTATTTTTAGTTCCTTTCTCTATTCATCATGTTCTTTAGTTGTCATTTCTAGTGTTTTTCTCTGTTCTTCATGCTCCTTAGTTGTCATTTCCTCTGGTTTTTTTTTTTGATTTCCTATTTGTTGTGCATATTCTTCTATTATTTATTATTTATTTCTTTCTCTATGTGATATTTTATGTTGTCTATGACGTTCTCTTCTCTCTTCTTCTTCTCGTACACTTGTCATTTCCAGTGTCTTTATTTGGTCTTCATGCTTGTGGTGAAGTAAAATTATGAGTGCGGACACAAACAATTCCTTTAGCTTGATAATGGGTCTAGCCACAACTGATACATTCTATGGAAGATTTCCTTAGGTTAGAACCAATCAAGAGGGCCTCCCTCTTAGTACACTTATCCCGTTTTATGATGTCCTTGCTTTCTCGCTCCAACTATTTCTCGTTTCATTCTTCAAACACCTGAAACAAGTAAACAACAACAAACAACAACCGTGATAATCGACAAATTGTAATTCAACCTACTTAACAAGTCAAGAAACATTTAGCCATGAACAGGTAATATGCCACATCATGTAGGAAATTAATCGATAGTTTCCTATATATTGAATCAAGAAGAGATTGCAACCATTGCCTTGACATTGCCGTTCTCCTCCAACAAAAACAGGTTCCCGCACACTTTTGCTAGCATTCCATGATGGCCTCAATAATAATAGTTTTAAGGCTTTTCCCTTTAGGCTTCACCCTCAACCAAATTCACACTTTTCCGTCACACAACTAGAAAGCTACAACTATGAATAGCTTGCTGTTTACTCCAAAATTAATTAGCACTAGCACACCATTATTAGCACTAGCTTGTGCCTGGGAAAAAAGGAGGTTTATATAGCATGAATGGATGGGAGATGGATCCTCTTCTCATGGGAGAAGGTCTTATATCTTGAGGTACTTCCATCATTATAGGGTAAAGGAGCCCAAACTGACATCCTTGACCCCATTTGGCCAAACCATTTACCAGACTTCTGTTATGAAACTTCTAGAGCTGGAAACTTCAACTCTTTATTTAAAAAACTTTCCATAAGAGGATTGGCACGATTGGAACAAATATCAGTTACTCCGGTCGTTTCTAGGGACAATGTTAATCCCTGCATACCGGCACGAGGAGGACAAGGGCCATTAGTGCTGGGCTTGTAAACTGGGAAAAACATAAGATTTTGGGAAAATGGTGCAAAAGGGAATTGTTCTATTCATGGAGAGGGACACAATGGGAGTTTCTTCATGAAGGTAAATCATGTAGGGTTCACTATATAGGTCCTCTAGGATCAAGGAACGGGGAGTACATGGACAATAACAAAATGATGTGTAACAGATGCCCCCTAAAGCGTGAAGGCCAAACTAGAGTGAGGGATGAAATGCTTTATGAATTAATGTGGAGAACCGTAGTCTGTCGTTAGAAAACCTGCAAGCAAGTACATACATACATACATACATACATATATATATACATACATAACTGAAAACTCTGTCAAATGATACATGAAGCTTGGTATGGATGCAACCATCCAGAGAATGATCCTGTGAATGGGTCCATGCATCGGCGCAACCATCCGTTAAAGAGGATCATAATGAAACCAAGGTATGGTTGCAACGATCCAATAATGAGAAAGATCACATATGATAACTCATGGTATGGTCGCAACCATCCATCTGAAAGAGACATGTATATCAACATAATCATGTCACACCGCTTTGCAACCTAGAATTTTGTAATCTGAGCCCAAGGTCTTGCACTCCAACATGACCATTTAATCAAGTAAATATTTTTTACCATTTACCATTTTACCTTGCTGTGAAAGAATTTTTTACTCACTTTTTCCCTAATTGTTCTGGAGCAGATTGAGGGAGATCCGGGAGGTCATGCGTCAAGCCGCCAGTTACAGGTAAGAGCCAAAGCCATGAGCTTCGTTTTCATGCAATTTATTCCTGTTTTTAACCATTTTTAGGATTTTTGAGGGAGGATTTATCAAAAGTTTTTCACCCTCGGTCAGCGTGACTTCTGGGCATGGAATCACACTGGCCGAGGGTAATTAACTCGACCTATCGTGCCGTTGGTGCAACTGTTTTTAAAATAGGTGCGTTAGCACCGTGAATAGGGAAAAACCGTATTTCCTCTTAAAACCACCGTTGAAACTTGAAATTTATGGGCCAAAAATGATTGTTGACTCAAATATTTGGCTTTTGCAGGAAAGAATTGCTGAAAATGGTAGACGGGAAAGAATGGGAGCACGAGGATGTGGACACGTAGGCACTAAATGATCCAAATTTCCTAGAATCTTTGAGGGCATGTGGGCTCCTCAAATTCTTTCTTACACCAGGGATGCGGGCACATCCTGAGTTGCTTCAGTACCTAATTAGTCTCTGGGACATAAATCGGGAGATATTCATCATTGGTGACCAGGAGCTGGAGTTAAAAATTTCAGAGATATATTTCATCACAGGACTATCCCAAAGAGGGGAACTAATCAACTTATACGGGTCACGATCGATTGGGGCAAGCATGTCCATGTTTCTTGACGAACATTGCCCTGAAGCCCTCAAATCCAAGAATGACAAGATTGAGATTTCCACTGTTTAGGATCTGACACTAAGAGTGCTACTGTTGACTATCAACAGAGTGGTAGGGTCCCAGGCAGTGCACGAGACTAACAAGTCGAAGTTCCTGTATGCTATCGACTACAAAGCACCGATGATCTTCAACTAGGAAGAGGCCATGAAGATCAACATAAAAGTGCGATCTCACCAAAGCTAAGGTAGGGAATCTAAATCAATTTTGCTTCAGATCCGTACTAGTGACCTTTTTCTTGGAACGGGTGTGACTGTTCCAGTACCAGTTGACTGAGGTAGATCCTCCCATGCCACACAACTTGCAGATGGCCCACTGGAGTTGTTTTATGCCCAGGATCGTTGGGGGACAAAACATGTTGTATAGACCTACATTCTTTTCATGGTTACGACGATAGAATATCATTGTGGAGCACTGGCCGTACAGTGGCATCAATTTCGTGGAGATCTCGACATGCCGCTACCAGATGGAGAGGATTTTGATGATGAAGGTAAAAAATCAATTTTTAATTTTGTGATTTTTTAATTTTTTTTCGATATATATGTGTTTATAACATTTTACTTTGTTAATGCAGACGTTGGACCAGAGCATCCTGCTGGGATGTCCCTAATAGCCAGGCGCGTCACATGCCCGATTGATGTTGTCACTCCTTATCAGGAGGGGAGTGACAACGAGGAGGAGATCGCGAGGAACCTTGAGGGGTTGACTCGTGGTATCCCAGAGTATGCTCGGGTGGGAGACATTCCTCGCCAGTACTAGAGACACACGGTGGGAGTATCAGATTGGATCCGCCAATTATTGAATCGTGTTGCACGAGCCATGTCATGCTACCATGATCACCATGCTAATTAGTTCCTAGGTCCATCATTTACATTTTTTGAGGCCTGCGTGCCACAGAAATATGAGGCTTGCGAGCCGCCTATGTTATTTTGAACACACATATTATTTTTTTGGGATTTTGATGTATAAAACATTATCACCGTATATATATCTATATCTATATATATATATATATATATATATATATATATATATATATATATATATATATATATATATATATATATATATATATATATATATATATATATATCTAGATATGCTGTATTTTCTTGCTTACTATGGTACAAATGATTTTTTTTTTTTTTTAATCTTTTCACATGTTTCATAAATGTCTATCCAACACATAATTAGCTAATGCATTTGTCCATGTATTCATGTGTCTAGGAATATGATGATATGTAATGCAATCAAAATTCCTTTCCAGTAGATGAATATGCAGATACATTCTCAATATTTGAGGGTTTCTGACGGAATATTTCCTGTTGAGTTGAAGGAAGACAAGCTATGAATCTAGGTTGACAACAAACTCTCGAATGTCAAGAGCAATGGCTTCTGACAACAGTTCGATGACTGCACTGTATTTGGCAACGTTGTTAGTTGTGTGACCTAAACAGATACCTTGAAGTTCAATCAACTCACTATTAGGGTCATAAATAGCCCACGCTGCGGACGATAGGTTCTGGGTACTACGACAAGCACCATCAGCAAAATCAATGTGGGGAGTCACAAACATCTGCAAAGCAAGGAAAACATAGTAAACATGAAAGCTATTTGAAAACTAGCACGCCAAACCATACTGCACAACAATCAATGACACACTAATGTACACAAGTAACCACAAGATGACCTAAACATAATACTTCTTGAGGTAAAGCCTGTTTCGGGGCTTGTCCAGAGGATTTCCTTCATAATCAATAAGCTCATAGGACCCCTTTTGCAAAACATGTTTCAAAATGTAGGGCCCATGCCACATGGGTTCGAACTTGCCTGCCCCTAGCTTAACATTAGCTTGGTCGGAAAATAAGACCAAATCACCCTCACAGAACGCGTGAGGGGAGACTGACTAATCAAAATGGGACTTGACCCATTTCTTTTGTGCTTCGATAACCAAAGAAGTGAGATGACGAGTCTCATCTAGTCATTCTAAATATAAAAGGTGCTCTTCTTGAGGTGATGTTTCGGGGAGAAGTTCGACAACTAGCTTGAGTGAAAGAATCTCGCATTCGATCGACAATGTTGCTTCCAGACCATAAACTAGTTGGAATGTTGTGAAACCAATTGCGTCTTTGGTTGAGGTTCGGTAATCCCAAAGAGCTGAAAAGGGAATGAGATGCCAATTTGACTTGTCATCCCAATAGTATGCTGAAGCATTGTAACCAAAACCTTGTTCACGGCTTCAACTTGGCCATTGGCTTGAGGGTAATACGAGGTTGAGCCATTGTGGCGCAAACCCAATGCGGATGTCAGTTCAGCCATCATGTAATCTATGAAATGGGAGCCATGGTCTATGACAATGGCTTGAGGTACGCCGAACCTGGAAATAACATGATTGAAAAGGAATTGAGCCGCCGTTTTACTGTTTGCAGAGTATGAAGGCATCGCTTTGGCCCATTTGGTGAAATAATCCATAGTAACGATAATATAACCATGCCCCCCCAACTGTATGAGGGTTACATGTCATATAATTAATGCTCCATTTGGAAAAAGGACCAACAGTAATGACGGGGTGTAGGTGAGCGGGTGGGGCGTGCATGTTGCATTGGTAAATTTGGCATTCATGGCACTTGCGAACAAGAAGGATGCAGTCCTTGAAAATGGGTGGCCAAAAATAACCAGTGCGAAGGATTTTTTGAGTGGTAGCATAGCCATAAATATGACCACCACATGCCTTAGAGTGGAAATCATTGAGAACTCTTTTAGCCTCCTCGAGAGTAAGGCATCAACGAAGAACAAAATCGACACTTGCACAATATAAAGTATCGCCAATAATAGGGTAGGGTTGGGTGTGATGTTGAATCCTTTGACGATCATCCTTAGTCAATGTGGACTGGAACATGGACGTCTGGAGATACATAGTGATTTCACCGTACCATGGATCAAGGGTGTTGATTAGGGAGAGAGTCTTGTCTAGGAGCTATTCATCTGCACCAATAGGGAGATACTTAGAAGGAAGGGAACAAACCAACTCGGCAAAAACAAGTGACTTCTTAGATTTGGCAATAGTAAATACCAAAACAAATTTTTGCATGATGACAATCCATTTAGAATACTTGCCACCCCAACAACTGATGAATCAGGATGTAGGTCATGGGGTTGCATTAAGAAATCACTGTAGTAGTGCGTAAGAGGATGTAGTGCCGAAAGCGCTGAACAACCTCAACGATAACCAAAGCCAACTTCTCGACATGGGCATAACGCGTTTCAGTGTTGAGGAGATTATGACTAAGGTAGTAGATAACATGTTCGTTGCCTTCGTCATCGTCTTGGACCAAGACCATAGAAATGGTGCTAGGGGCCACAACTAGGTAAAGGAAGTAATCTCTATAATAATCTAGGGGATGCAATAAAGGAGCATTTATGAGGAAAACCTAGAGATCATTGAAAGATTTTTTGGCAACCTCATCCCATACAAAGGGCGTTCCTTGTTTGAGCAACCGGGTAAATCCTGTAGCTAGCCCAACATAATTTGGTATAAAATGATGGAGAAAATTTGCCTTTCCTTGCAAGCTCTGGAGTTGGTGCAATGAAGATGGAGGGGGTAAATTTACAATGGCCTCGACTTTAAGTGGATCAAGGTGAATACCATCCTTGGAAATGATAAAGCCAAGGAGTCATCTGGATTCTACGCAAAAAACACATTTATGTAGGTTGAGCCGAATGTCGTAGTGTCTACAATGAAGAAAAATATGTCGAAGATGGTCAGAGTGATATTGGCGCTTACAAGAATGAGTGGGAAGGTCATCCAAGTAAGGCTGGACAATGTTGCAAATATCATGAAACACATAGGACATTGCCCGCTGAAATGTAGCCCCAACATTTTTTAGGCCGAAAGGGAGATTTTTGTACGTGAACGTACCCCATGGACAGATAAAAGCTATCTTTTCTGGATCGGTTGGTGCAATGTTAATCTAATTTTAACGAAGAAAATTGTCCATAAAGGAAAAAATTTCGCTCCCAGCACATTCATCAATGATTTGATCAATGAAAGGAGTAGGGTAGTTATCCTTAGGACAAGCACGATTGAGATCACAATAGTCAACACAAATGTGGATCGTGCCTTCTTTTTTCATCACCAGGACAATATTTGACACCCAATCCATAAGAGGGATGGGATAGATGAACCCAGCTTTGAGAAGTTTTTCAACTTCACCCTTGATAGCAGTGGCCTTCCTAGGGTGCACTGGGCAGAGCCATTTGCAAACAGGCTTCGTGTGAGGATAAGTTGGTATTTCGTGCGCAACAATGCTAGGATCAATGCCAGGAATTTCTTCATAGGACCACACAAACACATCATGGAATTATTGAAACAGACGAGTAGAGGTCTTGATCTCATCTAGAGAACAAGATACCCCGATATGGACATGTTCAACAATTCCAGGCTTGATAGAAATATCAATTGGCATAATTTGGGTAATATGACCCAAATTTCATTCCAACCATACTTCATGAGTCATGATCAGTGGCAGAAGTAGGAGGGAAGGAAACGAAGAAGAGAACTCTTCGAAATTGGTAGATGCAACCGCCGGGTGAGGCAGGAACGAGGAATGATGATGAGTGTCAGTCAAAGGTGGTTCCTTGAGAGACATGACTTCCATGATACCTTCATCAACAAGGAAGGTCTTGGCTAAGGGATCAAGCGATTCCAAAGCGCCAAGCCACGGGGATTGAGAATATGTATCGAAGAGAGTTCTTCGAAACATAAGAATTAGAGGATGCAAGACTCGAATCCGAAACAATTTCCACGTAATTGATTTCAGCAAGACTAAGCGGCATAACCTTGCCCTAGGTATCAACAAGATCTAGTGAAGGGATGACCCAAGGGTTAGATTTGACCGAGATCACGTTGATAGAGACAACATGAGGAGGTGGGAGCAGAAAAATTCCCATTAAGGTAGAATATTTGAAAAGAGCTGCCCCCAAACTCTCATAGGGAGCACCAGTGTGCTTGACATACAAAACATTTCCATCTGAGGAGAAGGAGGAAAAAAAGGACAGCTGGTCAATAGTGACAATCTTCCCTTGATTCAGAAAACGAATCACGTGGAATAGGGAGGAGGCTACAACATGCATAGCATGGGTCCAACTCTGGCTGAGTAGAATATTGTAATTGAGATTAGCGTCAAAAATCTCTACCTCGACTTGTATTGTCTTGCCCTCCAAAGTAATGGAAAGGTTAGGTAAGACATCTAAGGGTAGCGAACCGCGCCCATTGAAAGCTTCCAAAGTGTTTTGGGATTGGTTCAAAGTAGGAAAACCAATGGCCTTCCAGAATGTGATTGACATGATGCAGGTGGAAGCATCTTCATTGATGACAGTCCCGTGGATGGTATTCTCATTGATGATTACCTGAATGAGAAAGGCAATATGATGAGGGAGACATGGAACATGGTTCTCTAGATTGAAACATATCAAATAGGAATCAGTGGGATCAATACCCCCAATAGCCGACAACAAAGATTTCCGCTGTGATGGGCAACTTTGGAGCACCCCGAGAGCTGACATAGCTAACGACGCTTGAGCCAAATTCTCAACAATATTATACTGCTGAGTGACTTGGGCATTAGGATTGTACGAGGATTTCTGTAGCACACCTCGAGAGGGTGGCCGTATAGCGGAATCAGGGTTAGGGCGCTCGATATGAAGAGGGATAGAATTTGGGGCAGAAGAATAAGGGGTGGCTTCTTTCTCTTTCCCAGTTGTCGGAGCAAGAGAGTGGTAATATTTCGATCTAGTATCCACATTAATAGGCATACTCATCATGAACACTTGAGTTCCTGAGGAAGCATATGATTGAGGTTGGTCTACCATTTGGGTCTTCTGAGATGGAAATGGCTCTTTGAGGATGGCTAGGGTTCCTTTGAGAAAACGACTAACTTTGGATCATCGAGGACAATCCTTGGTGTAGTGATCCTCCTCGCAAATGAGGTAGGGATACTTAGGCTTTTTTTGTGAAGATTCACCAACAAACGATTTGGGAGGACCCTGTTTTGGGGCATCGACTTTAACCTTGCCTTTGCCTTTCTTCTTACCTTTCGAGGATTTGTCCGCTATGGTAGACTGGAAAGTGTAGACCTCTTAGGTTTTACCAGGTTTAGGTGGATTCTGGGAAGAATTATTGGGAACAAAATTCGAGACCGACTTCTATTTGGAAGAAGATTTAGCAGGGGTCTGGTATACTGAACCAATATCTCCATCGACAGGAGGTGCAGTCTGCAACTTTGATGCCATGGGATCGAATGATGGCCACGGAGCATTGGGTAATAACTCATACAAAGTGCCAGACTGAGAGTAAACTAGATCTAAGTACTGGGCACAAGCAATGGATTGCTCTTCAGTAACACACCCACCCATAGCTATATCGTGAGCAATTGGGGCCAAAAATGATTTAGTGAACCATTCGGTGAGCAACTGATCAACAATATCGAATTTGATCAAGTGATGTCTATGTCTCCATTCATGGATGTGATCGGAGATGTGTGTCACACTATCTTGTTTAAGTGATGTGAGAAAATAGGTACCAGTTTCATAGCGAACTAGTAGTTGGAAATGCGAGAGGAAAGCCATGGCTAAAGAGTTAAAGTCATGGTAAGTAATTCGAGGAAGCTCGATGTACCACTTGCTTGAAACACCTGTGAGGGTCTTGTCAGGCGGAAAGAGTCGATAGTGCGGACACAACCAACCTCCCTAGGAGCCTAAGACTCTCTAGTGACAAACAAGACAAATAAGAGCAATCCTTCTCTAAACATGCATTTACTATATAAGAAATCAAGTGTTTAGACCCTACCTGTAGTCCAACGCTGTTGTAGCAGTCCAGCTCCGCTGATCCGGATGAGCTCCTCCTTCACTTTGAAACCTGCATCCACTAACAATCAAACGATTAAATAGCACTTGATAATCTCATAGAATAAAACATATTTAACACATAGACCAAGGAGTACATGAAACAACTCATAAATAACAAGTTATTGAGAAGAATGGACTCATTTGCATTAATAGGAAACAAAAGGAACAATTACAACCTGAGCCTTGGTGTTGTGCAAGTCCCTCCCAAGGTCCATCAAGAGTTCTCCTTTACTTTGACAAAGCTCACCCACTTCCAAGTAGAACAAGCAAACATGGCAATCTCTCCTCACAAGCTTCTAAATGGGAGTCCTAATTCCAGCAGCATCTACCCTTAGAAATGTTTAGCTTCCAACCTCTCCTCCTTCTGGCCCAATGCCTGTATTTATAGTGCTCTAGAGGAAGTTATTCAGGTCCACCATCAATGGGATAATCCCCTCTTTGGGTGGGATAGCTCCCTCATTGATGGGATAAGTTCCTCTTTGGTAGGGGTACATGAACCATCTGGAGGCGCTCAATACACGTCGAACAACCTTCTAGAATGCTCTAGAAATGACCACAAGTAACTTTTTAAAGATGAAACTTGCACATTTTGACCTTTACAGGGGGACGCACCTGCCCCTTTACATAGAGAGCGTACAAGTACGCAGCTTTTGTGAACATTGGGTGCGTACCCGCAGGTAAGGTTGAGAGAACCTGCGTACCCAGAGATAAATACATTTATAAAGACTTTCTCTCTTTTTGGAGTTTGACATGGAGAGCAGAGGCATAAGACTTGCCTAGAGGATAGCATGACTGTTGATAGAGCCATACTAACTGTAAATAGTCATGGTGACATTTTTTAGTGTAACAGATTGCCCCCTAAAGTGCGAAGCCTGTAATAGATTAGGGTTTTGTATCATCTAGGAAGGGTGAAGTGCTTTATCATTTCAAGGATTATCTCGTGGAGAGCCTGGTCAGAACCTGCAATTTTCAACACAAAATACATGTATAAGATTATATCATCACTGAGGTAGGCATTCCCATACTCAGATCAAAACTTTAACTAACAGACTAACTACTCTGATACAGGAATGATCTTGCAGTACATCATAATCATAGACTTTTGTAGACACAGTATGGGCGCAGCCATCTGTTTATGATTAGTCTACTTAGATAATGAATACAAAACTCCTTGCAGCCTGGATGGTGGAAACTAGATCCAGGGTCTTCATTTCTGCTTCCCGAATTGGTACAATTCTAGCCATGCGAATAAATGAGTTGATGTCGAACATGGTAGAAACCACTTGATTACCAGTCGATGATGTAAACTGTTAACAAGTGTGAGAGAGACCACCAGTAATGTCAATGGTTCTCAAATTACCCAGTACAATCCATGAGATGTGAATGAATGATTTGATGTCGAACATTTCACGGAATCCTTCGATCGAGAGTCAATGATGTAAACTGATGTCAAAGGCGAGAAACCTGCCATTGATGCATGCAGACTTCAAGGTACTGACGATTTCTAAGTCATCTCTCTAGATAGTGTGCTGATGTCGATAGAAAGTGACCCGTTGCAGGCAAGCCCACAACACGAAATCATTTGTTCAAGTTGAAGAAATGTTGCTGTAAGGACTGACTCAGGGATGGTCAAATGGATGACAAGTATTTTGCAGATGAAAGTTTTGCTTGCAGACCTCTTGAACACATAATGACACGACAGATGGCTTGGTAATAAACGACTCAAAGTTAATTCCCGGAACCCGACTGAAGACTTTCAAAGTGGTTTGATTAACTGTGAGGTAAAGGATTTCCCAACCCAGGTGAATGAAAAGTGTCGTGTCCAAGAGTGGTAATAAAGTTTCTTCTGAGACAAAAGATAACAAATAGGCTCATTCTTCTCTCTTTTCCCCCACCATTTCTGGAAAGTACCTCTTTATTTTTAACAAGCTTGAGGAGGATAACATATGCTTGATTATAAGCTCATCCTTCGGATGAGTCCAACCTTGTTTTGATTCGAACCCTAGGAAGGAGTGGTTCGTTCCTGTTTGTAATTGAACAGGTCCTTTACTGTAAAATTTTTAACGAGCCCAGTATAGGAGAAACTCGGTGTTTTTCAATTTTAGAGAGTCTGAAAAACTTAAGAAGACTCCAAGTTGAACTTTTTCGTAAATTTGTGTCCCCCAAGCCCGAAAAAGTATAAAATAATACCTGGGAGAACCGCTTGATCTTGCGACCAAGGAGTACTTTCATGATTAGTGCCATTGACCTGAAAAGTAAAAAGCGATCAAGGACACGTCGTTTTATTTCCGTATCGAGTTTGAAACGACAAAAACCCGGCAATCTTTTCCGGTTTTTACGGTCAGAAAAGAGCTATAAGGGGACCGTCTTTTAATTCCGTTTTAACGAGTGTAAAAGAAACGCTCGGCAATCTTTTCATGTTTTAGGAGTCAGAAAAGAGCTTAAAAGATGACTCTGAGGTTTCACTTTTTCGTAAGTTTTAACGAGCTTGAAAAAATGATAAAAATGTACTCATGGTTTTCACTTTTTCATAAGTTTTAATGAGTTCGAAAAAGGGATAAAAATGTACTCATATGGCCGACTTTCAATTTAATTTACGAGCAGGAAAAGACGGAAAGAACTCGACATTTTTCATTTGTTTTACGAGAGTGAAAGATAGCAAAATAATCTCGGTATTTTCATGAGTTTAACGAGTCTTGAAAATAACTGAAATTGACTCGAGATAAGTTTCATTTTTACAAAAGCTTGAAACAGAGAAAAACTATGCTTCAAAGTAGTTTCATTTTTACACAAGCTTGAAACAGAGAGAAAATTGTGCTTGATGCCCCCTAAGCATAACGGCTAGAGTGCATGCCCCCCAACTTCATTTCATTCAATCAGTTGGATGAAATGAAGGTTCAGTTACGAGATCATTTGAAAGACTCAACCTAAAACTGTAAGAAAATTATGCAAAAACTGAAATAACTAACCTAAATATACAACTTAACATTTATGAGATCTAGTCAAACTCTCGACTCAATTAGAGGAGGATTTGTTTCATTTTTTAACGAGCTCGACACAGGAAAAGAACTATGCTCGGATTCGGTTTCATGTTTACGCAAGCTTGAAATGAAAAACTATGCTTGTTATAAGTTCACATGCCCCCAGCATAATGACGCAAAACGAGGTACATGCCCCCCAAGCTTCATTGCATTCAATGAGGTGGATGGAATGAAGCTTTACTTTCAAGATTTTGGAAAGACTTGTGGGAGTTGTTTCATTTTTTAGTGAGCTTGACACAAGATAAGGAACTATGCTCATAACTACTCTCTACAATCTACCTAACAAAAACTTTACTCTAAAAACCTTGATTCATTTTTTAACGAGCTTGACACAAGACAAGGAACTATGCTCTAAAATCCTTGATTCATTTTTTAATGAGCTTGACACAAGACAAGGAACTATGCTCATAAAATCCTTGATTCATTTTTTAATGAGCTTGACACAAGACAAGGAACTATGCTCATGACTACTCTCTACAATCTACCTACTTAACCTATTCTTGTTTCATTTTTTAACGAGCTTGACACAAGACAAGGAACTATGCTCAAGACTCCTTGTTTCATTTTTTAACGAGCTTGACACAAGACAAGGAACTATGCTCCAGAAGTTCGCATGCCCCCAGCATAACGATGCAAAGCGAGGTACATGCCCCCCAGGCTTCATTGCATTCAACCAGATGGATGGAATGAAGGTTTACTTTCAATATTTAACTTGAAAAGGGGGTTGTTTCATTTTTAAGGAGCTTGACACAAGAAAAGAACTATCCTCATACTTGATTCATTTTTTAACGATGTTGACTCAATAACAAGAACTATCCCCAAACCTGATTCATTTTTTAACGAGGTTGGCACAGGAAAAGGAACTATCCTCGCACCTGATTCATTTTTTAACGAGGTTGGCACAGGAAAAGGAACTATCCTCGCACCTGATTCATTTTTTAACGAGGTTGGCACAGGAAAAGGAACTATCCTCGCAGCCTCACTGATCATGGCTTCCAACTGGAGGAATGACATGTCAATGGACACACCTTGATCATGGCTTCCAAAAGATCTTCATCAGAAGGAAGAATAGTTCTCTGGAAGGAGCACATGTCAAGGGACTCAAAAGGGATAAGAACATTGTGTTCAAATAATCCCATAGAGTTTTCCATGTCAATTACCGAATCTAAATCAACAGTGAGAGGCTCACTTACATCGGTAACTGAAAACATGGGACCAGTTGCCACATAATTAACCCGTGGCAGGGTAGATACCACTTTAGAATCAAGAACATTTAGGGGTGTCATGTTATTGGTAGTTGAAACAAGACTAGGGAATGAAAGCTGGTCTACAGTCACAATACTGCCATTGTGAGGGAAAGACATCACGCGAAAGAGTGTCGATACGACAGCTTTCATTGCATAAACATAGTCTCGCCCAAGGAGTAAATTGAAATCCAAGGGACCTCGAACTACCATAAGATCAATACAAACAGTTTTACCTTCCAAGGTAATGGAAAACTTAGGAAGGATCCCTAAAGGTTCACTAATGGTTCTGTTAAAAGCTTTCAGATTCTGCGTAATAGGCGCAAGCTGAGGGGAACCCAAAGCTTTCCAAACAGTTGAGGATAAAATACTAACAGAAGCACCTTCATCTACCTGAGTACGATGTATGTCCCTACCACCAGCCTTGACAATGATTTGGAAAGGGATGGAGGAAGGAAGACGAGGTTCTGTCAGTCTATTCCAATCAAAGGAAAAGACCTCAGTACTTGGAGGGGGTTCTGTAGAAACAGGTGAAATTCCCCCCGGCGTAGAAGAATCTGATGTAACAAGAAGAACCTGAGCAATATGAAGTTCACTCTGTAAATGGAAAGTGGGATCGACTGAATGTGAAATTGAATCGACCACTTGATCAACTAACGGATCATCAACCTGAGTGACATGAGTTTCATTCTCCAATGGAAGAGTTTGATCGACTGTACTTGAAATTAGATCAATCACCTCGTCAGTTGACGGTAGGTTGCGAGAAAGTTTACGGTAACCAGTTGGAAATTCTTGCTGTGGAACAGTAAGGTTTTCCAACAATGTTGAGGCTTCGTCCATGTGAGGGAAAATGTGAGTTTGATGACTCCCTTTGCATAACTTACAAGGAAACCTAACTTTACCCTTTTTCCCAGGAACCTGACTATCACTGGTTGATGGATCAATGGAAAGTTGATGAGATTTTTCTGACCATACTTCCAGGACCTTTGGAATACCAGGACAATTGACAAGGAAGTGGTCACCCTTACAAAGCCTGCAAGGGTATTTTGGTTTACGATGCATGTCGGAATTTTCCTCAACACAACTAACACTTACAGCCACGGTTGGTTGGTTGAATTCTTTGTTATCTTGCTTCTTCTTCTTCTTCTTCTTCTTCCCTTTCTTCTTCTTCTTAGCCTCCTGGTTACTAGCATCAAGGCTTTTAGGCGAAGAGGAAGAAATGGAGGAAGAAAAATTAGGCGAAGAAGGTAAAGGGTCAACAGAAGGTTGGTGATGTTGAGATGGTGAACTCTGTTGAGGTGAAGCATCCGGTTGAGATGGAACAATTGGAGTACTTTGGGCCAACGAAGTTGAAAATAACCATATCGGTAATCCTATTGTAAATCCAGGTAATGACAAAGTAGCCATATAAGGAGGACCAACATTTCCAAAGTAAGGAAAAATACTAGGATTCTCATTAGGAGGGGTTCCTAGGTTGGTAAATTCCGGAACGTTTGCCATTATATCCAACTTCAGTGAATTTTATTAACAATTTATAACTAAAATTAACAATTCACAATTCACACCTAACAATTGAAATTCACAATTCACACCTAACAATTGAAATTCACAATTCACACCTATGGTCTCTAAAAGTAAAAACAAACAAATTAACACGCGCTATCAAATCTAGGAGTCAAACCATACACAAACAGTAACCTTCCGGACCGAAAACACTAGTTGGGGATGAAATCCAACATCGCAGAATTTAGTACAGAAGTGGCGGGTGGAACAGTTACCCCGGCAACCTGCTTAATGAATAGATTGGACCAAGTTCCTCCACTTTAACTGTCTCGAGTGAAGTGAACCCCCCAGAAAATCCAAGTGAGTCTAGCCGACGTCTGCTCCAGGTACAGTGGGATCTTCCCTCCACCGTCACCTTGGGTAGAACCCTAAAGATAATGGTCACTAAGGTTACCAACAGCAACAAATGCACCTGGGGGAACAGTCTACACTCCGACAGCACGCAAGGGCAGAGTATCAAGCTCAATCCCCTTGCCGGCTCCTTGACAATAATCCAAGGTTTACCGACAAGTGACCCCTGGCTCCTCGACAATGGTTAATCCGAGGTTTACCGTTTGTAATACGTGCGTGTTTGGCGTCGTTCCCAACGAGGGAGGATTGATCCCCTCACTGGTTCGGACACGAGCTCGTGCTTCTCCTTTAAGAGGAGCTTTCCCAGAGTACAAATGAGACAATTGGATTTATCCTACCACAAGATGAGCTACTTGTTTGGTTTTACTGTCTTGGAGAGTTAATTACTCTCCTACTCCAAGACACTAGCCTGATCTATATTGGTGTTTCAGAGCCCTAGAAATGTAAAAATTACTAGATGAATTTTAATTAAGCGCTGTGTTATTAAGGCTGTTATTACTCAAATGGGTAAAGGGATACGAAACCATTGGTGTTATGACCCGACTCAACTGAATGCAATCGAATATGATAATGTAATCTTTTCAATTCGATGAATCCTAACTAAAGTAAGGAGAGAGTTTCCATTCACTTCCAACAATGCAAAAAATTGATCACTAAGAGAAAATATAACAAATTCTCTAATACACTAATTTTATCAAGAAAAACTAATGCAAATCAATTCCAAACCATTTTTTTTATTTTTGTGTAAATTCAAATCAAAGAAAACTGATCTAAATCTACGATTGATTTTTCAGAATGTAACCTATGCAATTGTAACCTATGCACAATTCACTTGAAAAGTATGCAAATGTAATCTATGCACATTTTTCATTAATATTCTGAAAATGAGAATTCTAATTATGCAAATGTGATCTATGCAAGAGAATTCTCAGACACAAGATGATTCTAATGTAATCTAAGAACCAATCAAGTGCAAGTCGAGAAAATTGGGTGAGAGTTCCAAAGATCAAAACATAAAAACACTCAAAGGCGATTAACACTCATACACAATTTAGCAAAAACAAAAGCAAAAAGATGCAAAATTGTGAAAAGACTGAGACAAACCTCCAAGTCATGACCAAAGGAAATCAAATCAAGAATTTCTCAAGAAAGAGACCCAAAACACCCAATTGAGGAAAGCTTAAAGCAGGAATGCCAATGAAATTAGCCAAGATGAAGATTTATGGCAGGTAACCAGTGGATCTGGGGAGTAAAAACAAAGTAAAAGCAAAATCTAAAGAGCAAAAAGCAAAAAATTGAAATTTTCTCAAAATTGACAGGGGTACGCAGGTCATCTGTTTACACAGGCGCGGGTACGCACTGTGCACAAAGACGTAGTGTGTACAAGTATGCACTGTGTTAAACCCAGAGACTGCGTACTGCTGGCAAGGCTAAGAAAAATAAAAACTAAATTGACTCTAAGCTAACCCACCCAAATACACAGCTAGACAACCAAAAATCAGAAAACAAGCAATTTTTCTCAGACCAAAATATCAAATAAAAAAGAACTCAAACACATTAATGGAGTCCCCAGCGGAGTCGCCATTTTGTCAGGCGGAAAGAGTCGATAGTGCAGACACAACCAACTTCCCTAGGAGCCTAAGACTCTCTAGTGACAAACAAGACAAATAAGAGCAATCCTTCTCTAAACATGCATTTACTATATAAGAAATCAAGTGTTTAGATCCTACCTGTAGTCCAACGCTGTCGTAGCAGTCCAGCTCCGCTGATCCGGATGAGCTCCTCCTTCACTTTGAAACCTGCATCCACTAACAATCAAACGATTAAATAGCACTTGATAATCTCATAGAATAAAACATATTTAACACATAGACCAAGGAGTACATGAAACAACTCATAAATAACAAGTTATTGAGAAGAATGGACTCATTTGCATTAATAGGAAACAAAAGGAACAATTACAACCTGAGCCTTGGTGTTGTGCAAGTCCCTCCCAGGGTCCATCAAGAGTTCTCCTTTACTTTGACAAAGCTCACCCACTTCCAAATAGAACAAGCAAAGATGGAAATCTCTCCTCACAAGCTTCTAAATGGGAGTCCTAATTCCAGCAGCATCTACCCTTAGAAATGTTTAGCTTCCAACCTCTCCTCCTTCTGGCCCAATGCCTGTATTTATAGTGCTCTAGAGGAAGTTATTCAGGTCCACCATCAATGGGATAATCCCCTCTTTGGGTGGGATAGATCCCTCATTGATGGGATAAGTTCCTCTTTGGTAGGGGTACATGAACCATCTGGAGGCGCTCAATACACGTCGAACAACCTTCTAGAATGCTCTAGAAATGACCACAAGTAACTTTTTAAAGATGAAACTTGCGCATTTTGACCTTTACAGGGGGACGCACCTGCCCCTTTACATACAGAGCGTACAAGTACGCAGCTTTTGTGAACATTGGGTGCGTACCCGCAGGTAAGGTTGAGAGAACCTGCGTACCCAGAGATAAATACATTTATAAATACTTTCTCTCTTTTTGGAGTTTGACATGGAGAGCAGAGGCATAAGACTTGCCTAAGAGGATAGCATGATTGTTGATAGAGCCATACTAACTGTAAATAGTCATGGTGACATTTTTTAGTGTAACAGGTCTGCTGGAAAAGACGGAGATGAATGGAATCATCAATGCAAGAGTTCGAAGAGCACCAAAGGTGATATGTCATCACGTGGGCTTGAGGATCTTCTTTTGCTTTCTCATCGAATTTTTGACAATCGCTCAGTATTTTGAACGGCACCGAAGGCCAGTATGGCGAATGAAGAATTGGATCATTCGTAAGGAGAGACACATCTGGAAACTTTAGTGTGGCCAAGAATGGATATAAAGTATTAAAAGGCATTGGAGGTTTGTAAGCGGGTCCAAGTGGAGGATCCCATCCCTACTGGTAAGGATTGTGGCCCCATAGTGGGGGATTTTGGCCATATGGCATTTGATGCTGTCCCCATTGCGGGTTACCTTTGCCATAGGGAGAATTTTGACCTTGAATACCTTGGAACTGTCCAGTCATAGGTTGCTGATAAGAAATGTACGGGTTAAGAGGTTGTTGAGCTTGTTGACCTTGGACATATGGATATTGTACCTGTTGTCCCTGAAAATATGGGTGGTGAACTTGTTGTCCTTGAACAAGAGGATTTTGGACTTGTTGTCCTTGAGTGTAAGGATGATACACTTGTTTCCCTTGGAAATAGGGATTCTGTACCTGGTACCTTGACCAAAAGGATTCTATACCTATTGACCCAGGACATTAGGGTTTGTATCTGTTGTCCTTGTCCAGAAGGATTCTAGACTTGTTGACCTAGGAAATTAGGATTTTGGGCCTGCTACTGCAAGACTTGACCCTAGCCTTGCCCCTACAAGGGCTGACCCTACTGATATGTATACAAGGGTTGCTACTGCTTGGGTTGGTTTTGTTGCTGTAAGGGTTTGCCTTGCGGCTGTAAAATTTGTCCCTGGGGCTGTAGAGGTTGACCCTTAGAGGACATGGGCTGGGAGGTTTGCAAAGCATACTGCATATTTCACAGCACGTTTTGCTACAACTGTTGCAAGGGTGGACCTTGTAGCTGTTGCAGTTGACCTTGCTGCGAGATCATTTTCCCTTGCTGTTGCACAGATAGTGCTTGCTGCTACAAAGGTTTCCCTTGTGGTAACAAAGGTTTCCCTTATTGTCGTAGAGGCTGTCCTTGTTGTTGCAAGGGTACTTGGACAGTGGCAGGAAAATTCCCAAACTGAATCTGGCCATAACCACCCTAGAAAGTGGATGATCCAGGATGAACGTACTTCCCAGAATAAAGGGTGTAAGGCTGATTAACCATTCCTTGAGAACCATATGGAATGTAAGGAGTTTGGTATTGGACCTAAGCATCATAGGGCTGCTGATACTGGACATTGCTCAACCTAGACAGACCAACAAGATTTTGAACTTGTTGGTACTAGACATTGCTTGATCCAGCAGGATCAACAGGGTTTTGAATAACACCAGAAGAAGGCTAGTTCATACCAAGCATGTGAGCCTATGAGCCACTCACATTGGTGGTGCCTGACACCATAGAAACATTCAGGTTCTTCCCCCTAGGCGGTGGCACAACTTGGCCACTGACCAGAGGGATGGAGGAACTGATAGAGACATTCCTCGAGACCGCCGGTTGAACCGGATGGGTGACTGGGACTGACAATCCAAGAAGGTTCGGAATGGTGGGTTGCCCCGAGACTGAGGTAACAACCTATTGGGAGGTCAAGTTTGGAATGAACGGACCTGTAGTAGGCATGGCGCCTAACGCCCAAACATGATTATGGTAAAGCGATGAGGCACTAGGAGTACTTGAAACCAACTATGCCAAAGACACATAATTAGGTAGAACACTGATGGTAATAATTCCTGTATAGGGGAAACCTTCAGGAGGAAAAGGATGTTCTTCCTCCTCGGAAGTGTGTGGAGTGGAAACTTCTGACTCCTCTCGAGAGGTGACTGGAGCATCACCTTCGGGTTCCATATCTGGGAACAAACGACGACAAACAACTGAAGAAGTACGAGGGGATAATTCCAAAGGAACACCCAGCTGATCGTACGGACTGTAGGGATGTTTCTGTGATATCACAATAGGGTCAAACAAAGGATTCAGAGGATAAATAACCAGTCCAAGTTGACTGTCAGTGGTCGACGAACTCTCAGGAGTTTGAATGGGATTGTCCAGAGATTCTGGGCCAAGATCAGCAGATGACCCAATATCTAAAGTAGGTGGAGGATGAGATGACAAAGGTTGAATGCTCAAAACAATTCCAAGTTCAACACCTTGGTCCTCGAGTGACTTTGGTAACTCAAGAAACAACTCCTCAGGCAATATTTCAGACGGAGGAGAGGAAGAGGAACTAGGTGAACCAGATGGTTCAACCACGATGACTTTGTCTTAGTTAACATGAAAAGAGAGAGACAAAATTCAAGGCTTTAAAACGTTCTTTAAGGGAAACTCACGATTTGGTCTAGAAATGACTAACAAGATGTTATCAAATCGTGGGTAATCAATTATTAAGACGCAGAAATAGACTGGTGCTCTTCAATTTTTTAAAAGTTGAGAAAGAAACAAAGATGACTCTATCGCTTTCGATTGGAAATGAGATCGAAAGGACAAGTGCTCGAATGATATTTTAAGTTTAATGAGTCAAAAAGATCAAATGACTGCTCTGGATGATCTAGATAAAAGGGATTACCAGGCAACCGTGAATTGAAAAATACCTCCCAACAAACCGAGAAGTACAGGCAGACAATCTACCATAATGCTGTGTTCGGTGTATCACATTCGCAAGGCGGCCGACTCAGCTTCCTATGGATAAATGATTGCATCCTAGAGGGGTCTCCCATTATATACTCGAGAATATGGGGAGCACAAATCCGTACTAGCGATGTTTAATTCCGAAGCTAACGCCAACTACTAGGCTCAAAGACGTTGGAACACGTCTCTAGCCTAGATCTTCTAGATATGATCGTTAGATTTCAAATGTGCCTTAGGTTAATTGAGTTCATTTTAAGGTTTATCTTGAGTTATGTATCAGTTTTCAGGCCTTAGCGATGTGACTCGAAAAATCCTTAAATGCAACTAAATGAGACAAGACCCTTTCAATTCGATGAATTTTCTACACTAGAGAGGGTAGAAAACACACAATCAAATGCAAACAACCAAGCAACTGAAAGCAAAATGATCTTTCACTACTTCACTTTTTGAGAAAATAAACTAATGAAGAATGCATTCCAATTCCTAATTTCCTAACAAGTACATTCCTAACAATCCTTTCAAAAGAAAAAGAGTTCTTTTCCTTTTCAAATGGCAATGCAATCCTAGTCTTTCAATGATGTTGACTACCGTAGCATAATGATGCAGAAAACTAGAATTTCATACCTTTTCATGAAACGACGAAATGAATTTTTTGCATACAACACTTCAATGAAAACGTTTTCGAAGCAATTAGCTCTTCAAGCAAATGAAAACACTAAAAGAGAAACTCATTCAATCTAATAAAGCACCGACTTTACCAAAAACAATGCAAGCAATGTGATCCATGCTGGAAAAGAAACATTTAGACAAGCAAACGAAAACTTTTCAAACTTGTGTAATGGAGGTCAAAGTCATAACAGGACCGCAAACGAAATGCAAGGAGTAAATACACCAACAACTCAACTCACTGAGTTCACAATCAGCTAAATGGATGACAATCTAGATGCCCTAGTGTCACTAACCATCCAATGACCTAAGAAATCAAGTAGAAATATGCCAAACCAACAAGCAAACAAAACCAAATGAAAAGCAACTTTCTAGTTAGGGAGAAAACGGTCTAAAAGGCTTACGGGTCGAAATCATGAGAGAAAAACACACTGGCCAAGATTGGGGACAAACCCTAATCTTCACTTACAAGCATCGGCGCGACTTCCTAACTGACAACAAGCACCAGAGGGAGGTCAACGCGATTGTTTCTCAGCATATTGCGCTGACTAATGTGACTGTTAGCGAATTAAGCGTGCTGAGCAAGGGAGCCAAGAAAAAAATATTTTTTTTTAGAGCTGGGACCATATCTACTACTATGAATTTCAACCTCAGACTAGTAATTAAAGGAAAATAAATAGAACCAAAGGGAAAAAGTGGAACTAGAAAGGTTCACACAAATTCACGAAATCTCAAACAAGACAAACAGAAGGATTGGCTCCCCAACATGGTCGCCAATTTGTGGTGAAGTAAAATTATGAGTGCGAACACAAACAATTCCTCTAACTCGATAATGGGTCTAGCCACAATTAATACATTCTATGGAAGATTTCCTTACGTTAGAACCAATCAAGAGGGCCTACCTCTTAGTACGCTTATCCCATTTTATGATGTCCTTGCTTGCTCGCTCCAACTATCTCTCGTTTCCTTCTTCAAACACTTAAAACAAGTAAACAACAACAAAAAACAACCGTGATAAAAGACAAATTGTAATTCAACCTACTTAACAAGTCAAGAAACATTAAGCCATGAACACGTAATATGACACATCATGTAGGAAATCAATCGATATTTGCATATATATTGAATCAAGAAGAGATTACAACCATTGCCTTGACGTTTCCATTCTCCTTCGACAAAACCAGGTTCCCGCACACTTCTGCTAGCATTCCATGATGGCCTCAACAATAATAGTTTTAAGGCTCTTCCCTTTAGGCTTCACACTCAAATAAATTCACACTTCTCCCTCACACAACTAGAAAGCTACAACTATGAATAGCTTGCTGTTTACTCCAAACTTAATGAGCACTAACCCACCATTATTAACACTAGCTTGTGCTTGGGAAATAGGTAGGTTTATATAGCATGAATGGATGAGAGATGGATCCTCTTCTCATGGGAGAATGTCTTATCTCTTGATGTAGTTCCATCATTATAGGGGAAAGGAGCCCAAATTGACATCCTTGACCCCATCCGGCCAAACCATTTACTAGACTTCTGTTACAAAGCTTCTAGGGCTGGAAGCTTTGGCTCTTTGTTTAAAAAAATTTCAATAATTGGACCAGCATGACTGGAACAAAGCTCAATCGCTCCAGTCGGTGCTAGGGACAGTGTTAATCCCTGCATATCGGTGTGAGGAGGACAACAACCATTAGCGCTGGTCTTGTAAACTGAGAAAAACAGAAAATTTTGGGAAAATGGTGCAAAATGGAATTGTTTTGCTCATGAAGAGGGACACAATGGAAGTTTCTTCATGAAGGGAAAGCATGTAGGGTTCATTGTAGAGGTCCTCCAGGATCAAGGAACGAGGAGTGCAGGGACAATGACAAAATGCTGTATAACAATGCTCTTCATTTGTCATATCCTCTGGATTTTTTTTGTTGATTTTCTCTTTGTTGTGCACTTTCTTTTATTCTTTGTTGCACCTTTCTTTCTCTATATGATTTTTTATGTTGTCTATGATGTTTTCTTCTCTCTTCTTCTTCTCGTACACTTGTCATTTCTAGTGCTTTTATCTGGTCTTCATGCTCTTCATTTGTCATATCTTCTAGATTTTTTTGTTAATTTTCTCTTTGTTGTGAATTTTCTTCTATTCTTTGTAGCGCCTTTATTTCTCTATATTCTATTTTATGTTGTATATGACATTCTATTCTCTCTTCTTCTTCTTGTACACTTTTAATTTCTAGTGCCTTTATTTGGTCTTCATGCTCTTCATTTGTCATATCCTCTAGATTTTTTTGTTGATTTTCTCTTTGTTGTACATTTTCTTCTATTCTTTGTTGCACCTTTCTTTCTCTATATGCTCTTTGATGTTGTCTATGACATTCTCTTCTCTCTTCTTCTTCTTGTACACTTGTCACTATTCTTTGTTGTGCATTTTCTTTTATTCCTTTTTTTCGCCTTTCTTTGTCAATATTCTCTTTCATATTCTCTTCTCTCTTCTTCTTCTTGTGCAGTTGTCATTTCTAGTGATTTTCTCTGTCAACTTGTGCTTCATGTTCTTTGGTTATCACTGGTTCCGCCTTTCTTTGTTTATACATTCCTTGATATGCTTGATTATTTTCTTCTTCTTCTTCCTTTTTTTTTAAATTCATTTAATTTAATTTAATTTTATCTTCTCTTTGTTCATCACATTTCTTCCAAATTTTCCATTTTTCATTGTTGTTGTTTCCTAACACGTTCATGTGCCTGTCTTCTTATATCATCAACATGGACATTATACATATCGTTTTTATGAGAATATATGGTAAAGTCAATTACTATAACATAGAAATCAATGCATTGTCACAAATAATTATTTTTTTAATATCCACTAAAATCAATGCTTAAATCCATGCATTTAATTTAGAAACAACATAATGTTGAAATCAATGCATTTAATTAAGATGATAAATATTTCTAAAATATTTAGAAATCATCATAATGCTGAAATCAATGCATTTAATTTAGATGTTAAATATTTTTGAAAGATTTAGAAAACAACATAATGTTGAAATCAATGCATTTAATTTAGATGTTAAATATTTCTAAAAGATTTAGAAAAAAACATAATGTTGAAATCAATGCAATTAATTTAGATGTTAAATATTTTTAAAAGATTTAGAAAAAAACATAATATTAAAATCAATGCATTTATTTTAGATGTTAAATATTTCTAAAAGATTTAAAAAGACAACAATACCATGGGCCAATACCCAGAAGATAAAGATAGAAAGAGGAAGAGAGGGAGAGGAGGGAAGAAAATCACAATACCATGGGCTAATGCCATGGGCCATCTATGCTTTGATTATTATGTTATGGATCTAGGATTTTAATTATTCTGTTACAATACCATGGCTTATCAATACCACATGCCCAAAAACCATAACTTCCCTGAAATCAATGCATTTATTTTAGATGTTAAATATTTCTAAAAGATTTAGAAATCATCATAATGTTCAAAATCAATGCATTTAATCTAGATGTTAAATATTTTTGAAAGATTTAGAAAGCAATATAATGCTGAAATTAGATGTTAAATATTTTAAAATATTTAGAAAACAACATAATTTGAAATCAATGCATTTAATTTAGATGTTAAACATTTCTAAAAGATTTAGAAAACAACATAATGCTGAAATCAATGCATTTATTTTAGATGTTAAATATTTCTAGAAGATTTAGAAAACAACATAATCAATGCATTTGTTTTAGATATTAAATATTTCTAAAAGATTAAAACTAATTTAAAGAAGATTAAAAACTAATTTACTAAAAATCAAAAACTAAAGATTTAGAAAACAACATAATGCTGAAATCAATGCATTTATTTTAGATGTTAAATATTTCTAGAAGATTTAGAAAACAACATAATCAATGCATTTATTTTAGATATTAAATATTTCTAAAAGATTAAAACTAATTTAAAGAAGATTAAAAACTAATTTACTAAAAATCAAAAACTAAATTTAAGAAGTTAATTTACTAAAGATTAAAAACTAATTTATAAAAGAAATTAATTTACTAAAGATTAAAAACTAATTTATAAAAGTTTGTTTGTTTGTTTTTTTTTTCCTAAAGCCAACATTATACTAAAAATAAAAACATTATACTCAAAACAAAAACATTATTTTTTTTAGACTGTTGTTTTTTCAAACCATTATTTATTTAATAAAATTAATAAGTTTTCTCTCTTTGATATGCTATATGAGATCAATTTTCAAACCATTATTTATTTAATAAAATTAATAAGTTTTCTCTCTTTGATAGGCTATATGAGATCAAGGTATTGGCCTAATTCAAGTTAATGTATGTCTGTCCTCAGTGTCTCAACATCTCTGATCTTAGTAGTGAATTGTAAGAATAGTGGATCACATACTCTTTTCATAGTTTGTAAAAAGATACTTCTTTCAAAATGGGAAATGTCTCAGTGTCTTTGATCTTAATAGTGAACTGTAAGAATAGTGGATGGCATACTCTTTTCAATGTTTGTAAAAAGATACTCATTTCAAAATGGGAAACATCATATAAAGAGATACCCGTTTGTTTGAATTTTTATTATTTAAATATTATAAACTCTTAATTTTATTTAAAATTTAGTTAAATTCTAAATTTGTAAAATGTAGCTAATATTAATTTATATTAAAATAAAAGTATTTGAAACTTATATCTCATCTGTTGTAGTTAAAATTTATTAAAATTTGAAAATCAATAACTACACTTTCCCTGACAAAAAAGTGAACAAAATAATAACTCATCTTTCCAGATCCAATTTTTAATAAAGTCATATTTTATCTTTTCAATGAAAATTGTGACGGGCAATATAATAATTATTTCTACCCATTAGAATTTCTCCCCAGCCATTTATTTGAAAATTCAATTTACTGTGGAGTTGTTTTTACCAAAAATTCCATGGAGTTAAACTGAGAATTTTTTTGGTAATTTGGTAAATATGAGATCACTAGTTTACAAATAAAGATACATATGAAAAATTTTAATGGTCAACTAAGATAAGAAAAAACATTTGGAATTTGAAAGACCAAACAACTATAAGGCACATATGTACACATTCCCATTTGAATTTCTCCCCAGCTATTCATTTGAAAATTCAATTTACCGTGGAGTTATTTTTACCAAAAATTTCGTGGAGTTAAATTGGGAATTTTTTTGGTAATTTGGTAAATATCAGATACATATGAGCTCGATTAAATATAGTTTAAATATTATTTTTGCTGTAGTAATATTATTAGTTTCAGTACACTCACCCATCTAACTCTCACTCATCTGACTCTTACACATACAACATATCACATCTAACGCTCACCCATATAACACTCACACATCTAACACTTACCCATTGTTGACACCTAATCATCAGGATTGGGTGAATAAACACAATTGATGTAAATAAATAATAAGAAATATGAATAGTCATCGGGAGATGAAGTGAACAGTCTCCCTCATGTATGTAATAAAGACCAACCTGAAGGAATAATAACGAATTGAATTTGTGGAGTTACTACCTGGCCTGACATGGTATCAGAGCAGGTCCTATTTTTAGTATTCCTGCCTTTGTAACTCCATTTTTCTGCCTATTTTCCTGTTCTGCCCATATTTCAGAACTGACACGCTTGGTATTTTCTCTGGGCTCTCTGCCATAATAATTTTCTGCGCCCTCTTCTCTGGAACTATTTTCGTAATCCCTTGTCTCGCTAATGCGTGCTTGAGTGCTGTGTGAGAGAGTGCTGTTGAAGTGTGCGGGGACGTGATTTTTTTTGGTGGAAGAACTACTCCATTCTGAGGCTGCGTTTGGCAGGTCGGAGGTTCTAATTCTGCTACTGTGGATAGTAAGGCACTGTGGCGAGATGACAAGTGCATTCTGATGCGAGCTTTGGACTGGTGCACATCTGGTGCCTCCACGCTGAAACGAGGAACGAGAAACGCTGCCATCGAAGTCTTTTGAACGCTGATGAAACCGATGGCATTGCTGGGTTTCCATGGGGCTGCTCTGACAGTTTAATGGGCAGTGTATGGTGCCTCCACGCAGGAATACACATTGAATGTGTTGTTTATATTTAACGCTGTCCCATATTTATTTAATGCTGCCATCGAATTTAAATATTTACGCTGTCCCATATTTATTTGAACGCTGAAACCTGCGGTTTTTGTGTACTCTCTGCATTGGGTTTTTGTCATTGGAGTTGATCCTCGATACGTTTCAAATGATTATTGACTGGAATATTGACATAAATGATATGCTTGCTGGTGAATTTTATGTGAGAATAATTGAGAGGGAAGCTGTTGGTATTTGCGCTATACATTGAATGTACGCTCTCCCATGTGTCAATGGAGTGATCTTGTTTAACGCTACCATATATGTGTTGTTTAACGCTGTCATATTCTATATTTTAACGCTTTCCAGATGAATGCGAATTGACATTTGAATTTTCTGTCCCGTCACATTAAATGTATATTTTTTCCCATTAGGAGTAAAATTTTGCAGCAGAAGTTTTTGTTACAGAATGCATTCAATCATATCCATTGTGGGAATAGTTCTCACTGGCAAGGAGAACTATCCTGAGTGGTCCCGGATGATAAAACACAACCTCATTTTCAATGAGTTGTGGAAAGGAGTGTGCATTGGAGACAAAGACAAATAGCCAGAACAGCCTACCTCAGACAAAGAGCTCGCCATTTGGGAAAATAAGAACAACAAAGCCTATGCATTAATTGTAGCATCTGTAAGTGAAGAGGTGAGTCGCCATATTACACCATTTTCAACTACTTTCGAAGCCTTACATAAGCTGAAAGAACTCTATGACTCACATTTTGTACTTGAAGTTGTTCAACTCATGATTAAACTATTCACTCTTGAATTGCAAAATAATGATCCTCTTGCTCTTGCATCTGAAGTAAAGTCTATAATGCATGATATCCAAGCCACTAAGATTGATTTGGATATTCCTCTTATCACTTTTCTCAAGGCACTTTATCCTACTTACTCCAATTATCTTGAGTCATTGCAAGCAAATGGAAATCTTAAAGATATTACCTTTGACTCTCTTGTGAAAAAATTTGCTGAAAGAGAGAAAGCTTTTGGAAAGAAGACAACCCCTGAATCTTTTGAAGAAGCTATGTGCCTTGCTCATAAAGAAAAGCATCCTGGTCAAGATTCTTTCAGAGGAAAAGGTAGTTGAAGAGGAAGAGGAAGATATTTCAGAGGCCGGGGGGGGGCAGACACTCTCAAGGAGAAAAGGCAGATTTTCACTGCATACGATGCAAAAGAAATGGATCACATGATGCCTCTACATGCAAGTTACCTTGGGACAAAATTGAGCAGCAAAGAAATCAACCCAAAGGTAAAACTGATGATACAGACAAAGGTAAAGCACCTGAATCCACTCGCTATGTTGTGGCACAATGTAATATTGGAGTAAATGAAGATTTATTTAATGCCTCACTTGCTTCTTGGAAAAATGATTGGTTGCTTGATTCAGGAGCAACTTGCCACATGACTCATAGAAAATATTTTTTTGAAGAATTTACTGACAATGTTGATGGAGCAGTATACTTTGCAGACCAATAAAAAATCAAGCCATCAGGGCTTGGCATAGTTAGGGTTAAATTGCCTGGTCTCCTAGACTTTCTTTTGCATCATGTTCTATATCTCCCATAGCTGAAGAGAAACTTGATGTCCTTGGTCCATATCCACCAGCAAGGTCACTCCATTCATATGTTTGATGGCAAGCTTGAGGTGAGAAAATCATTTGACCACTCACTTGTCATGAGGGGAATAGAAGAAGAAAGGCTTCTCAAGCCGCAAGGTACCTTCGCTCGTGCACAACATTTCTCATACAATTCTCATTATGAAGAAGGTACACTTTCATCAAGATTATTATGGCATGCTATATTTTGACATTTGAACTATGACAGCCTCCGCTTGTTGAAGAAAAATGGTGTTGCTGGTTTGCCTACAATTCCTAGGAAATTTAAGCAATGTGATGCTTGCATTCTATGAAAGCATAGCAAACCGTCTTTTCATGATTCACATTTAAAAGCACATAGAAAACTTGAACTCATTCATTCAGATTTATGTGGTCCAATGCTTGTTCCTTCTGCAAATGGAAATAAATATATGATGACATTTATTGATGACTACACCAGAATGCGTTGGGTTTATTTATTGAAGAACAAATTTGATGCTTTTCAAACATTTAAGAACTTTCATAAATGGATTGAAAATGATGCACAATCTCATATTGGGTCTATTTGCACTAATAATGGAAAAGAATACACATCAAATGAATTTGAAAACTATCTTCGCCAACATGGGATCAAACATCAAATGACTGTACCTTATAATCCCCAACAGAATGGTGTAGTTGAAAGAATGAATAGGACAATCTTAAATATGGTACGCTCCATGCTCTTCTTCAAAAATGTAAAGATAATGTTTTGGGCTGATGCTATTCTATGTGTTGCATATATAAAGAATAGATGTCCATCTAATGCTATTAGAAACAAGACTCCATATGAAATGTGGTATGGGCATGTTCCTTCGGTAAAGCATCTCAGGGTCTTTGGTTCCACCTGTTATGCCTTGATACCAAAGGTACATAGAAACAAACTTGGTGCAAGAAGTCGTAAGTGTATCTTCCTGGGGTATTCAAACACCTCCAAAGAATACCGTCTCTATGATGAAGTCAATAAAAAGTTTGTTGTATCTAGAGATGTAATTTTTCTTGAATCATCCAAAACTGACAATGTTGTTGAGTGGCAATTTGATCGCTTGGATAGATTCGCAAATGCAAAATCATTTCAAGAATTTGATAATCAGATTCCACATCTTGAAGGGTGGATTCCTATACTAGATCGACATGTGGAATCTTCTTCTGAAGAACTCTCTCCCCCGCATGAAACTCCAACAATGGATGATGATTTAAGTGATGTGATTGATAGAATTGGGAGACTCAATCTTGATTCTCTCCCAAATCATTCAACGGAGCAGCCTGGACCATCTGAGAAAGGTCCTCCAAAGTGGCTAAAAAAGACACTTGAAAGTGTTCATCCTAATGAGGTTGGAAAGACAGGAACTAGAAATTCAAACCGGCAAAATGGAGGTGATGTAGATGACTCTAATTCACCTATTGATATGGATGTTTCCTGTGACTGTGAATTGAACTTGTCTACATATTTTGAACCAAATTCCTTCAAAGAAGCTGCTTCTAATGATGAATGGAAAGAAGTGATGCAAAAGGAGTATGATGCCCTCATAAAGAACGACACTTGGAAGCTAGTTGATCCTCCATTAGGAACCAAACCAATTGGCTGCAAGTGGGTCTACAAGAAAAAGTATAAAGCTGATGGCTCACTTGACAAGCACAAAGCCAGGCTTGTGGCAAAAGGTTTTGCATAGAAGGAAGGAGTCGATTATAAGGAGACTTTTCCCCCATAGCAAAATGGGCTACCATCCAGACACTCTTTGCCCTAGCAACTTAGAACAGTTGGTAAGTCCATCAAATGGATGTAAAAGCTGCTTTTTTGAATGAAGATCTAAAAGAGAATGTTTTTATGTCCCAGTCTCAAGGATTTATTGTGAAAGGACATGAACATAAAGTATGAAAACTTGTGAAATCCTTGTATGGCCTCAAACAAGCACCACGAGCTGGTATGAAAAACTAATTGAGCATCTTCTCAAACTCAATTTCAAACATTATGATCTTGATGATGCAACTTTATTTATCAAGAAAGTTGGAAAAATAGTTGTATATCTTGTGGTATATGTAGATGATCTTTTGATGATAGGGAACAATGAAAGCTACATTGCATCCATAAAGAAGGAATTGGGGAAAAGTTTTGAAATGACTGATTTGGGCTATGTTCATTACTATCTTGGTATTGAAGTAACTCAACATCCAAAGTCCATATTTATTTCTCAATAAGTACATTAGAGATCTGTTGAATAGGTTTGGCATGATAGAATGCAATCCTCTTACTACTCCAATGGAACAAAACTTAAAGCTCACATCTATTAAAGGAAAAGAATTTGAGGACGCAACAAAGTATAGACAGCTTGTAGGAAGTCTCAACTACCTAACTACTACCAGACCAAACATTTTGTTTGCTGTTGGAATCCTTTCTAGGTTTATGCAAAAGCCTTGTGAGGGACATTGGTCTACTGCAAAAAGAGTTCTAAGGTACTTGAACAAAACTCAAGACTTTGGAATCAAGTATACATGGGTGGATGACTTCAACTTGATTGGATACTCTGAGTCAGACTTCGATGGAGACAAATAAATTGGGGTATCTACTTCAGGATATGCTATGAGTCTTGGATCAAGAGCTGTCTCATGGAGATCACGCAAACAATCAGTTCCAGCAGATTCCACAACAGAAGCAGAATATGTGGCAGTAGCTGAGGCAACAAAAGAAATTGTGTGGCTTAGGAAAATTCTTGAAGATTTACAAGTAAAACAAGTACAATCAACTCCACTCATGATTGACAATACCTCTGCAATAAAGTTGGCCAAGAACCCAAAGTTCCATGATCGAACAAAGCAAATCAACACTAAATTCATTTGATTCGACATCATGTTGAGGCCAATACAATCCATCTCCGTCATTGTTCCACTAATGAGCAAATTGCAGACATCTTCACCAAAGCACTTGGAAGAGAAAAGCTTGAATGATTCATAATGATGCTTGGACTCACCAACATCCCTTCAGATTAAGGGGGGGAATGTTGACACGTAATCATCAAGAATGGGTGAATAAATAAAATTGATGTAAATAAATAATAAGAAATATGAACAGTCATTGGGAGATGAAGTGAATAGTCTCCCTCATGTATATAATAAAGACCAACCTGAAGGAATAATAAAAAATTGAATTTGTGGAGTTACTATCTGTCCTGACACCCATCTAATGCTCTCACATCTAATTCTCACCCATCTAACACTCTCACATCCACCCTAAACTGGGCTATAGAGTGCCTCTCAGTGCAATAAGAAGTAATTACCAATGTTTAGAAGTAAGTGTTAGTCTACATTGCACTTGATTTTTCAACATGGTGTCAAAGCTTTGGTAGACAAATAAAGATGAAAATCACACCTTTCTGAATCTCTCTCTCTCTCTCAAAGAAGAAGTATCTTATCTCTATGTACAATATTTCTAAGAAAATGGTTCCCACTTGCAAGGAAGTCAACAAACTTGAAGGATAATCTAACTTCAAATCATGGAAGAAGAGGAATGATCTTGTCCTGGAAAAACATTAAGTTTGCAATATTTCCAAGGCAAAGTACCTCAACTAGATAAATATTATGGTGAATAGAAAGCAAAGATTAGGAAGGGTGAGGTAAAGGCTCTAAGAATTCTTTTTGAATCTCTTAAGGACCATTTAATACCATTTGTTTCAGAATTGGCTACATGAAAGGAATTCTATGATACTCTTATTAATTTGTACTTAATCAACAACATTGGTCAAAACATGTCTTTAGGGAATCAACTTCGCGATACTAAGATTTCAAAGTATGAACATATGGCCTCATATTTCAAGCAGATAACACATATAAGAGATCAACTCCAAAGTATTGGGAACTCATTTATGAATCTGAGTTGATCACTACAACAATAAATGGTCTACCAAATATATGGGATGCATTTGCTACTGACATCTGTGCCAGAAAGGATACTCCAAGCTTTGAAGAATTATGGACCTTTTGCACTCAAGAGGAATGTAAGCTTATAGCTAAAGTAAAGATCCAAAGTCCCGATGAAGAAGAATCTCATGCTTTTGATATAAGATCTAGAAGGAATAATGAAAGGAAGAAGTCTGGTTCTCAAAATAAAAATGCAGGTAGAAGACCCAATTCATAAGGAAAGAGAGATTTGTCAAAAATCCAATGTTGTGGATGTCACAAATTTGGAAATTATAGATAACTTTCCTAAAGCATTGAAAAATAAGAAGAGGAAGGGAAATGCTAATGATGGATATCCTCATAAGAAGAAATACAATAATGAGACTACAAAATATTTAGTAGCTAATGATAAGGAATTATTTTACTAGAATTGCTACAAGTAGGCTAGAAGCAAGAGGGCCCTGAAGGGGTCTCTCACATAAAAAGAGAAGTCATATGAGACCTTCTTAGAATTGTTTTTGTAAACCCTATAAATTTATATTTCTTGATAAGAAAGCCATAGGATTTTTGGATAAAACCCTAGAACTAGACCTATATCAACATTTCTACTAAAAGAAGTAACCCTAGCTCATGAAAGGAAGGAATGAAACCATAAGGACCTAGTTGCAAAAAGGATTAGATCAAGAGGGAGCTGAAAGTTTTCTCAAAAGATTAGTATTTTGTATCCTTCTTCCTTATTATTGCTATTATTTTTTTTAGTAACAATTAATCTCTTGTCCTTGTATCTTTTGCATGGTTATAATTATTATTTCATGGCCTCCTAGTGAGAATTACGTGTATGTGTTGAAGGTTATAGATGCTCTAGAAGGATATGGAAGAAATGGAAGAATGAAGCAAAGCATGTGATAAGGGGACTTTCCCATAATAATGGTTTATGTTGAGAGATATTATATTAGATGAGATCCAAGCTCATAGGGAGTAGACAAATTAGCAATGGTTGAAGTATCCCCTTGATCTATGCCAAAAATAAGTCAGTGATGACTTCCAAGTCAAGTATGAATAGATGTCAAGAAGCACAAATAAAAGGATTCTCAGTAAGAGGGAGGAGATTGTGAATTCAGGTACACTTTTGTTAAAATTTATTTCTATGATTTTTGTTGGATGGAAAGATATTCTTCCTCAATTAAAGAAGAAGTGTATATATGAGTTACCTCAATCTTGTGAAGTACATGAAGAAGTATTATACTTGCAACAAAAAAAAAGTTTTGTAAAGGCTCCTTAGACTTGATACACTTGGATTGGTGATCAAGTTTGATCCTATATATGATTTGTTTTGCTGACGAAAGTAGAAGAGCTCATTGCTTTAGAGGGACCAGTGAAGACTTCCTTAGGAACCCTATTTTTAACTTCAAAGGGAGCTAACCTCTAAGTTTGAGATGACAAACTATCATTGATAGTTGATATACTAAAGAAAACAATGGCGAAGTGAGCAACCTAAGTTCCCACAACATGATATCTCTTAGTCTAAGAGGGAGAACTCAGTCTAGGTGACCGAAAAGCATGTATGATCTAATGAAGGGAGCATATCAGTTTATAGTTGAGCCAAGATATGTTGCTGAATATTTGTTGGAGTACCATCATGGTAGCTGGTTATGGATAAGTTAGTTATGATTTGATATTTGTATCAAACAAGTGAAATACAACTGCAAATTCAGTTTAGGTTAGGAGTTTTAATGACATAAAGAGTTTATGTGGATATTGCTTTAGTTTGGGATTTATTGTGATTTCATTAGATGAGCTTGAAGCAGACATTGTTGGGCGTGGGATCCCCCAAGGGAAGTTTTGGGGCTTAAAGTCCATATTTTGACTAAATCCGATGTAGAGACTCCGTGGTTTGTGGGCATGGAGTGCAAACTTGTAAATGAGTCATAGGGTTGTTCGCCCTCATTTTTGTAATGTAATGTCAGCTTTAGAAATCTACCCATGGTCTACAGACCACGGGATTTTATAAATAAAGCGAGGCTCTAAGTCGTAAAAGGGGGGGAATCGAAGTCATGAATGAATAATGAAGAATTGAGTCTTATCTAAGTGTAGAGTCAAGTCTTTGGGTCATAGAGCAGGAGAAGGCTCTGTAGCTGAGTACGTAGAGGCCTAGTAGTCCGCAGCTGAGTGCGCGGACCCCTACAGTTGAGTGCGTATGGCGAGTCGAGTCTGTAACCTTTGGAGAAGTAATAAAGAGAAGTTTCATATCATTTCTGTGTATCTTTTTCCTATATTATGCATTGAGTATATTGGATATGAATTACATTTTTACTGTTTATATGCGCGAACTTATATGATTATGTTTATTAAGAGAATATAAGACAAAGTATCTATTTACGTGAAGTTAACTAACACTTATAAGAAGATAAGTAAGATTCGTGGTGTAACTTGGGGAATTAGCGCAGATCGCTGCTCGGGTAGTGCGAAATCACCTCAGCCCCTGGTGAGGGTTGTTCAAAGGTGATTGTAATAGATTGCGAAGGTCTCATAGGTCAAGATAGTGTGCAAAGTAACTTGTGTGAAGCTATTCACAGTTGGACTAAATCGACCCCTCATACATCTCAAGGGTGCAGAAACTTGGTTCCAGCATCCCCCCATACTTCTTCGGGTGAGACCTCAGCCCGCGCTCCACGAGCTGTTGCCGAAAGGGCTAGTAGTGTAGGGATTTGTTTGGATAATTAACTCCGAACCTGGGTCAGGCCCCATCAAGCCAACAAATGGTTCTATTGCCGGGACCAGAATCTGCATAGAGATGTCTAATGTCGTATCATTGGAATCCAACTAAGAAGGAAATTGAAGGTTGGTTGGATAGGAGAATTCACGAATTCGCGGTGCAGGAGAACAGGAATATGCGACTATCAAAGGAAGAGTGGTTAGACAACTACCTGTACACAAATATCCATGAAATCTTCTTCGCATCTTTCCCTACTGAGCTTTACGAGTGGATCGCGAAGCTAGCTGATAGCCAAGGAAGGTGGAAGTTTTATGGTCCTATTGTGTGGACCCCAGATTTGGTGCGTAGATTGGAAGCATTGAAGGATAAGATTGTGCACGCTATTGATCACTAGCTTGATCGGATTATAAGAGGATTCATCACTAAATTCGCGGTAGACACTTTAGTCAGCTATAGCAAGGCAGAGCGACGCTTTCTCAAAGGACCGTGAGGTAAGTATGTAAAGTCCTTGAATACTTGGATTAAAATGTTATTGTGTGAAAAGAGGATTATGTAGTTACATTGATGTTCAGGGCTACGCGAAGTGGAAAAACCTACAGGAACGAAGGAAGTAAGGGACTAGAGAATAGCCCTTGATTTCACCTCCGCGAGGGGACGAGGAAGAGCTCGCGAAGGTCTCTCTGTGAAGTGAGATCCATTTGATAAGGTAGAGAATTCCACACATACCACCCCCACCCACACCACCACCAACTTCACCACCATCACCTCCATCTTCGCCCGTACCACCTTTGCCACCACCGCGTTTCAGTATGGCAAGCACGATAAAGTTGCTTGTGTTCAAGGGATTGGGAAATGAAGATCCAGACTAGTTTTGGTTCATTGTAAAAGTCATGTGGGAAGCGCAGGGAGTTAAAAATGATAATATTAGGAAAGAAACACTCGTTAGCGCCCTGTAGGATCACACACTGAATTGGTATATTAAGCACTCAAGTGATAATCCGAATGCCGGAATCACAGCTATCCAAACTGTGCTAAATAAGGAATTTAGTCGCCCAAAGTCAGAAGCACAGTCGATCATTAGGTTCAAGGAGATCATGATGCTACTAGGCAAGACTCCTTGGGAGCTAGATTAGAGGCTAAAGTGTACAATTTGTGAAGCTAATATGACTTTGATGGATGGACAACACCGCGAATTGTTTGTAGCATCGCTAAAGTTGGATTTGAGGAAGGCGTTGTCGCAGCAGAGGTTAATGACTCAGGCAGAGGCCTTGGAGATCACGATGAGACTACATGAGACCCCAATGCAGGATCCTAACTTGGGTGTTCAGCAGATCCACGTGTAGTTGAAAAACTTATGCCTCAAGATGCAGAGTCTGAAACAGGATAGGACAGCTCGACCAGAAGTGCGTAAAATGCAAAGGTCAGGGTCACGACAAAGACCACTGCCCGATGTTAGCGAATTACCTCGCAAGAGGGGGACCATTGCCGTTAAGGCCAGAAGCGCAAGCAAGACCTAGTATAGTGCCTGCTTTGTGGTGCACAATTTGTCAGATAGGTGGAAAGCATGCTATAGACAACTGCCATTTTCTACAAAAGTATACACAAAATTCGCAACAATTTTTCTGTAATTTTTGTAGGTTTGTTGGACATGATGAGTGCACTTGTAGAAGCTATGAGATGATGATGGATATAACTCCCATCCACAGAGTTCAAGCTGAAACGTGGCCCCTAGACCAGAGTGTAGGGATGGCGCGAATCGGATTTCAGGGGCACGGACGAGGCCGAGGCAGAGGAGGGCTTGTAAGAGGTCACGAACAGTTAATATGCTACAATTGCGGAGGGCAAGGACATTATGCCCGTGATAGTACAAATCCAATGCGTCCATCATGTATGTATTTTACCTTGTTTGATCATGAGATGGAGGATTGTCTTACGTTGATAGCTAGGATACACGACAAGGGAGAGCTACCACCTCCCCCGACTCAGAACTTGCAAATGATGAGGTCTGAGCCATGCAAGAAGATCCAAATGTGAAAATTGTGCTCCAAAGTGGAATTATGAAGGGAGATGATAAAGGCAAACAACTAGAAGATAGTACTTGGGTTGGCAAAGCTCTGGTGAAAGAAGCGGAGTTTGATTTGGAGCGCGCTCGAGAAACCTTTATGGAAGCTAAGAAGAGCTTCACTGATGTCTCGACTCTCCACTTCAGGAAGCGAAGATAGACCAGTGCCGGAAATGGACCCATTTATGCTTACGATGTTCCTGGAAACATGCATGAAGCTACTGCATGACGGTAAGGCTGTAAAATGATTAACAAGAACTCATTAACAGATGCGCTGGGACCGCGCATTGTCTGGAAGATTGGAAAGCATAAGAGGAGGACGTGGAGAGAAATGAGGCTAACCGCATAGATCACAGAATATGAGATGGACCAAGTAATTCTGGACTTAGGATCGGACGTGAACGTTCTGTCGAAGCAGACATGGGAGCACATGGGGAGGCCTATGCTGCATCGATCTCTTATTCAGCTGTGAATGGTGAACCAACAAAAAATAAAAACCTTGGGGCGATTGCAGGGAATCACCGTGGATATTGAGGGAGCGAGGAGGTGATAGAGATTGTTGATGATAGAAATCCATACCCCGTGCTCTTAGGAATTGATTGGGCCGCTGACATGAATGGGGTGATTAATTTGAAGAAGCACAATATGATTTTTGAGAAGAAGTCTCTGCATGTAGTTATACCCTTGGACCCTGTTGAGGGATCACGCTATACATAACCGATGCGCGTCTATGAAAGTGATGATGATTTGGACTGTATCTACAAGATAACTGTGTGAGAGAAAGACTGGGTAAATCCCATCGCGGCTAGACAAATATCATGGGATTGCGAAAGCTCCTGCACTTCAGATTTAGATGAGGAGACAAAATGATAGCATAACTGATTACACGAGGTAACCACACTTAATTGTAACATGATGACAAGGTCACTGCGTTGTGTATTGATAGAAGTGAGAGATCTACCTACTTACGATGGAATAGGTGAGGTAGATGCTTTCTTGGACAAATTTGAGAGGGAGGTGCTAGAAAAGCAATGTTTCTAGGCCTTGAATTGGGTACTGCGTGCTATGCCCGCGAGGTGGTGGGGTACGCACAAAGGGAGCTTTGAATACTGGCGTGAATGTAGGAGGATGATGCGCACATTGTTTGGGAAGCCTAGAGTGCGATTGATAGATAAATACAATGGGCAGGATGACTCGCGCATACATCTGGCCAAGTGGACGCAGGCCTATGGGAAGAAGCCACAATCGGAGTGGGTGTACCTGTTCTATCACACCCTGGATGTTATACCAATGAATTGGTATATAGAAACAAAGCTCCACCACCGGAAAAGTGAATGGAATTTCTTACGCGAAGGGTTCGTGATGACCTTCAACTTTGAGGATGGATGGGATAGTATTGATGAAGTGCTACAAGAAGTAAAAGTAACCATCTTTAGGATGCCGTAGGAGTCAGTAGAGATGATTCAGCCTGAATGGGCTGCTCAGTTAAGTTGCGCACTTGAGTGTTATAATGTAACTGCTAAGGAAGAGGATGAAGATCCGAGGAACATTGATATTCCCGAGAAATTGGGCCAGCGCGAGGTTCAAGGATCCCAAATCAAGAACCCTGATATAACCGCGTCGGTAAAAAGTAAGCAGGTAAATATTAGTACATAGGTGGAACCTACATTCGCGGAGATTGGGGATTACTGGGACGAAACGATGGTGGACAAGGTTGTTGAACTACTCCACGAATATTAGGACTTATTTCCGACCAAGTTTATGGACTTAAAGGGAATAATAAGAGATTTAGGGGTAATGAGGATCACGTTGAAACCTGACGCAAATACAGTTAAGCAGAGGCCGTATCACTTAAACCTGAAATACAAGGAAAAGGTCCGTGTATAATTAGACAAGATTCTCACGCCAGGCATCATTGAGCCAGTGGAGGAATCTAACTGGGTAAGCCCGATGGTATTACAAGAGAAGAAGTAGAAGGATGAAATACGAGTATGCGTGGATCTCAGAAAGTTGAACAATGCATGCGTACATGATTCCTTCTCAACTCCATTCACAGATGAGCTGTTCGACAATGTAGGCAGTTAGGAAGCATATTCTTTTACCGATGGGTTCTCAGGGTATTATCAGATTAGGATCGTGCTAGAAGATAGGAGCAATAAAACCTTCACAACGGAGTGGGGCTGTTTTCAATACACTGTCATGCCGTTTGGATTGAAGAACGCGCCGACCATCTTTTCGCGCATAGTTGTTGCGGTGTTCAGGGAATATATTCATAAATTCTTGGAGGTCTATTCTGATGACTGGACTATATTCGGGTTGGTTAGGAGTCATGTAGCGAACCTGCACTTGATGCTAGATACATGCCGAAGATACCAAATCGCACTTAACCTCAAGAAGTGCATGTTCCTCATTTCTTTTGGGAACTTGTTGGGACATGTGGTTTGTAAACAAAGGCTGATGGTAGACCCCTCGAAAATTGCAGTGATTCTAAATTTGGAAGCACCATGCAGTGTGAAACAACTAAGCACTACCTTGGGACATACAGGGTACTATAGAAAGTTTATCAAAAGTTACGCCCAAATCACTGCACCGATGGAAAAAATATTGAAGAAGGATGTCATGTTTTTCTGGGAAGATGACTATAAAAGAAGCTTGGATATCTTAAAGGAGAAGATGGTGACTGTGCCAATTCTTGTCTTCCCGAATTGGAATAAATAATTCCATGTTCATGTTGACGCATCGTGTATAGCGCTGGGGGCAGTTCTCACACAGGATGGTGGAGAAGGCTTGGATCACCCTATCGCATTTGTGAGTTGCATATTATCTAAAACAGAAAAGAACTATTCCACCACCGAACACGAGGGACTGGCTATGGTGTATGCACTCCAGAAATATCAGAACTATTTGCTAGGAGGACACTTCAAGATGTATACAGATCATTTTGCACTAAAATACTTGGTCAATAAGCTTGTGTTGGGGGAGTGCATATGCAGGTGGCTTTTATTGTTCCAAGAATACGATTTTGAAGTTTTTGTGAAGCTTGGATGACTAAACGCAGGACCTGATCACCTATCGCTCATTAAGACAGGGGAGGACCCTACCAGCTTGGAGGAAGGACTACCCGACACACAACTTTTTGCTGTGCATGTAGCGGATGGACACTTTGAAGATATAATTCACTTTCTAACAACTAGAATTTCACTGGAAGGTTACTCTGTCCAACAGAAGAAGGAACTAGTGGTGCGCGCGACAGATTTTTCTGTCATTGCGGGGCACCTATATAAGATGGGGAATGATGAGATACTGTGAAGATATGTACCAAAGTTTGAACGAAGTAGCATCCTTGCAGATGTGCATGGGGGCCCTACGAGAGGTCATTATGCAGGGAGAGCAACTGCGCAAAAGGTTCTCCGTGCAGGGTTGTGGTGGCCGACCCTTCATCAGGATTCAAAAGCACATTGCAAGGCATGTGATGTATGTCAAAGAATGGGTAAGCCATCGCGGAGGGACGAGATGCCTTTGAATCCGCAAATGATGTTGCAGCCCTTTGAGAAGTGGGTGATCGACTTTGTAGGACCTATCAAACTGCAAGGAAAGACAAGAGCGAGATATATTATTATTGTGACAGAATCCTTGACGTGTTGGTCAGAAGCACAACTAGTAAAAGATTGCACGGTCACGACAGTTGCAAAGTTTCTATTTGACCACGTACTGGCACGATTTGGTTGTCCAAATATATTGATGAGCGATCGTAGTACACATTTCCAAAATGAAACGATCAGCGCGCTGATGGAAGAGTTTTAGGTGTATCATCAGAAAAGCACACTATATCACCCACAGGCTAACGGGATCGTAGAAGTGTTTAACAAAGTATTGGAGACTGCGTTTATGAAAGTATGAAATGCACAATGAAGTGACTGGGACCTGCGTGTACCCATAGTATTATGGGCTTATAGGACAACATGCAAGAAACTGACGGGACAAACGCCTTTTAGGCTGGTCTATGGAGTGGAAGCCGTAATGCCGATGGAATACATCATGCCTAGTCTGTGCATAGTAGCGCTCACAGGTATGATGAACTGCGAAACCCTAGAGGAGAGGCTCACACAGTCGGAGGAACTCGAAGAAGAACGTTTTTGGCTGGATTCCATCATCAAGTACAAAAGTAGCGTGAAAAGGCTTGGCACAATCGACATATCAAGTTGCGCACTTTTAAGGTAAACGATTTGGTGCTATTATATGACAGCAAGTTTGATAAGTTCCTGGGGAAGCTCCAAATGCATTGGATGGGACCGTATGTTATCAAGGAAATCACAGATGGTGGTGCGATGTAGTTGGTGAAACTGAATGACGAACTCTTCCCAGGAAAATTAAATGGTAGTCGGTTGAATCCGTACACAGGTGGCTCGACCATCTCACTAGCTGTAGGAGATACAATAGGAGGTCGTACAGTGACTCGAGGATGAGTCACGATGTTTGTGTTGGGGGCCTATTGGGCGTGGGATCCCCTAAGGGAAGTTTTGGGGCTTAAAGCCCGGATTTTGACCAAATCCGATGTAAAGACTCTGGAGTTTGTGGGCGCGGAGCTTGAACTTGTAAATGAGTCATAGGGTTGTCTGCCCTCATTTTTGTAATGTGATGTCAACTTTAGAAATATTCGCATGGTCCGCGGACCATGAGATTGTATAAATAGAGTGAGGCTCTAAGTTGTAAAAAGGGGGGAATCGAAGTCATGAATGAATGATGAAGAATTGAGTCTTATCTAAGTGTAGAGTCGAGTCTTTGGGTCATAAAGTAGGAGAAGGCTTTGCAGCTGAGTGCGCAGAGGCCTAGTAGACCATAGCTGAGTGCGCAGACCCCTGCAGCTGAGTGCGTAGGGCGAGTCAAGTCTGTAACCTTTGGAGAAGTAATAAAGAGAAGTTTCATATCATTTCTATGTATCTTTTTCCTGTTTTGTGCATTGAGTATATTGGGTATGAATTACATTTTTACTGTTTATATGCGCGAACTTATATGATTATGTTGACTAAGGGAATATAAGACAAAGTATTTGTTTACGCAAAGTTAACTAACAATTATATGAAGATAAGTAAGATCCGCAGTGTAACTTGGGGAATTAGCATAGATCGCTACCCGGGCAACGCGAAATCACCTTAGCCCTTGGTGAGGGTTGCACGAAGGTGATTCTAATAGACCACGAAGGTTTCGCAGGTCAGGACAGTGCACAAAGTACCCAGGCGAAGCTATTCATAGTTGGGCTAAATCAACCCCTCAGACATCTCAAGGGTGCATAAAATTGGTTCTAGCATCCCCCCATACTGCTTCGGGTGAGACCTAAGTCCGCGCTCCATGGGCTGTTGCTGAAAGGGCTAGTAGTGTAGGGATTTATTTAGCTAATTAACTTTGAACCTGGGTCAGGCCCCATCAACCAAACATACATCTTTTGCACTCAATGATCGAGCATATTGCAATTGGTTTGGAAAGTTCAGAATCAGTATGACTTCTAAGGCTACTTGCAAGATTATCTTGATCAGGTGTTGGTGACAACCATGATGGGATGTCAAAAAAAATTGGGATCAAGTACCACTTCATTCAAGACATAGTGCCAAAGAGAGATGTGAAGTCCAATATATCTCCACTGATGAGAAGATAGCTAATATTCCTACGATGCCTCTTTCCGGAGTGAAGTTTGTGTACTTTCAAGATAAGCTTGAACTTGTGAAGAATTCCTCTCTCATTGAGAGGGAGATATGATGAGCACCATTATTAATGGAAATTCTCCCAGCGTCTTCGCAACCTTGGTTGGAGAATGGTCAAATATTCTCCCTATGTCATTATGACCTTTTTTGGAGAAGTTCTCCATATGTCATTATGACCTAGGTTGGAGAATGATTTGATAGATTATATAACACTATGGATTGACATTCTTCCCATGTCTTTATGACCTTAGTTGAAGAATGGTCAAATGCACTAACATTCTTCTTATGTCAATTTGACCTTGGTTGGAGAATGGTCTAGTAGAAGGCATTCTCCCTATGTCACCTTTACCTTGGTTTGAAGAATGCTCCAATAGAGGATATTCTCCCTGTGTCAGTTTGACCTTAGTTGGAGAATAATCCTAGAGGCCACTAAAATGAGTAGGAGCTGCTAAGAAATCTATAGGGGAATGATTAGAGTGATTTCTCTTTACTTGATAACTGCTCGTGATGTATTTTTAAAGCTATTAACTTTGTTACTTATTATTGTGTTTATATAATCAAACAAATACCAAAACAAGAAGAACAAGAACAAAAAATATGAGCTACAAGCTAGGGCCAAAACCTCTCCACTTGAGAGGAAAACCCATAAATATCTTCTCTTCCTTATAGATTCTTCAATTGATGAATTCCAAGACCTTAATACTGAAACCAATACCCTCCAAGACAAAGACCAACCTCTCCAGATGATGTTGTAACCTTGATATAATAAAACCCAATCAAATCTCTTCAAGTAGCACTTCTTCGACCTCCAGCTGCAAAATTTCAGCATCCACTACAGAATTGAAATTTTTGGCCCCCTAACAGTTACTTCTACCACACGTGTGAGCCTCGCTTGGCCTTCCAAGGGTTCCTTAGACCTTATCTTTCCTTTATTTGTCTTCTAGAGCTTGACGAATACCTTTGGTGACCTTTTCTTGATCTTCTTGCCTTCTTTTCTCCAAGATCAAACTTGTAGATGAAAACTGTAGATCTGCTACATAAACCCTACTCCTCCTTCATACGTGTGAAAGATAAATAGCCCAAACAAAAGTCTTCTTCATCCTCTTCCTTCTTTTCTACCTTATTCTTCCTCCTTCTTCACTAGAATGAGTGATGGATGAATGTCTCTCAAGGAGTTCGAGTTTCCTCCTATATATAGGCTCTTTAAGGTGGACGTGGCTCTTCCTTTTAGGCCGACTTGTCAACTATCAAGACGAGTTGGTATTGGAGGGTATTTTGACACTTTTAATGACAAAAATAATTTTCCTTACAAATTACAATGTGCCTGAAGGGGGTCCTCAACTTATGACAATGCCTCTTTTGACTTCTTGATCTAGGACAAGTACATTTCATATTTATGAAGAGAAAACCTAGTTACACTTTTTTCAACACTCCATCTTAACTAGGGAGGTATTCATAAATGGTACATGGAAATTATCAATTTAAAGATATCTCATAAGAAGAGTTAGATTGGTAACCCAATTTTTTAGCATCATACCAACCAAAATTGTCACATAGAAAGGACTTGACTAATGATTCTTTCTCTCCACAATATTAGAGCACAATGCTGGAGAGACCAATGATCTATAAACATCATCATCATTGTCTCTCAAGGTACATACTCCACCCAAGTGTTCGCCGGGTATGACATTCTTTGGACTATTCTTATCCTAGATAGCTAGTCCTTAATGAATATCGGTCCATGACTACTCTCATCTTGGATTCCCTACCTAATCCTTAAAGGGTATCAAATGGCAGATGCTTACCCAATCCTCCATTTTTTCTTCCCAAGTGAAGACAAGAATGATGTGCCTATCTCTCCCTCTAAATTAGGGAGGATGCATAAACCAAACCAAGATTATTTATCAAATACACAAGCTTCTTATTAGGAATATATTTTGTCAATATGTCATCTACCTGCTCATCCGTGGAGATATACTGTAGCTACAACAAACCGTATTTTACTAGCTTTCAAATGTAGTGATACTTGTTGTTGATATGATTTGTCTTTCTATGAAACAATGGTTCTTGAGATAATCGTCTACAACTTTTGTTATCACAATGTATCACTGTAGGGTTGATTGGTCCTTCAAATAGGCCAGATACCATCTTTCTCAACTAGAACACTTCTCTGCTTCTTTGCTTACTTCACATGCTATAATGTTAGGCTCCTATACTACTAGTGTAACCCCTTATTGTTATTAGTACAACCCACTTATTATATTGATGTACCCATGTAGTGACCATATTGTTACTATTGTGCCCCATAGAAGCCCACTATTGTTATTATTGTGCCCTTACATTATTATTGTTATGTCGGCTCTGATTATGTTATGACCCTTTAGACTCCTATATATAGAAAGGAGGTATTTTCATTTGTATCATCCAAGAATTGTTCATTTATGTAATGTAAAGGAGGTTGCCCCCTCAAAGAGGCTGAATTCTAAGGCGTTGATCTATCTTTTCTTGAGTTGGTTTCATAACATTTGGTATCAGAGCTTGGGATTCTAGGGTTTCACTGCTCCAAACAGGTCATCGTGGCATTTTCGCTATAACTTTTTTTTTCTGCGACGTTTCAGAAGCTAAAAAAAACCCCATTTGATAAGACATTGCGCTGAAGCTCGGGTCCGAATTTCAGAGTTTTTTGCGCTATATTTGCGGATATATGATCTGAGGAAGTTGGTCTTTTTGCAGACTCCTGAATTACATTACAAACAGGTGACCTGGGGAAAGTCATCATAACTTTCTCTCCGAGAATCGGATTGAAATTTTGTAAGAAGGTAAAGAAAGAGGATGGACTGTAGTTTCTTGTATATATTTTTTAGAGCCAAAGGTCGAAACAGTGACACTTGGCACTTCATACAAGTTTTCTCTTCTGGAAGGGTCTATAATTAGGTCATCTTGGGAGATTGTGCATAACTCTTTCTTGGAGAATCCAATTTGGATCAGACTGGTGGCATTGGAAAGAGGACGCAGAGGGCTACTATAGGTCACAATTTTAGAACTTAAAGATTTGAAAGTACAGAGTTACAATCATTTCAAGATCGAGCTCCTAAAATCAAGAAAAAGCAAGATGAGGAAGTTTGATGGCAAGGATCTGGTAAATTGGATACTTCAGATGGAGCAATATTTTGATCTACATGGTGTACCACTATTACAAAAGGTATGCATTGCATCTTCATATTTAGAACTGGATAAATTTTTATGGTATGAAGGGCTTTGTTCTCGTAAACAACTTGTTAGGTGGTCAATTTTCATGGAGGAAATGGTAGCACATTATGAGGATACAAAGAGCAACACATTCTTTAGAGCAACACCACAACAATTGGAAATGGTAAAAGGGATTTGTGACATAGTGGAAAGAAAAATTATGGAAATGAGGAAGCATACCCCTCACAAATATAAAGATGGAAGTGTTGTTTCTCCTAGCCTTCCACAACCTACAAGGGTTACACCACAACAATTGGAAGAAAAAAGAGAAAAAGGGCTTTGTTACAATTGTGATAACAAATGCACTAAAGGTCATAAGTGTGCTAAGAAGAAATTATTTTACATAGAATATGAAGAGGAGGAAGAAAAGGATCAAGAAACATCAAAAGAAGAGGATATACGCTAGGACCGCATGCCAGAGAAAGAAGAAATGAATCAGACCATATCTTGTAAAGCATTGGCAAGAATTACCACTCCTCAAACTCTCAAGATAGAAGGATATATCAAGAAGAAAAAGGTGCGAGAAGTGAAAGATCACATCAAGAAAGAAGAAATAAATCCAACCATATCTTGTAATCCATTGGTCGAAATTACCACTTCTCAAACTATCAAGATAGAAGGACATATCAAGAAGAAAAATGTTCAAGAAGTGAAAGATCACATCGAGCATCAAGAAATGAATCCGACCATACCTTGTAAAGGATTGGAAGAAATTGCCACTCCTCAAACTCTAGAGATAGAAGGACATATCAAGAAGAAAAAGGTTCAAGCAGTGAAAGATCACATCGAGCATCAACAACAAGTTCTCCAACTTTTAAAGGATAACGCCACTTCGGTGCAAAATCAAACGAAACAACAGGTAGATCAACATCATAGTGAAAAATGTTTTGATGTAGGGGATTGGGTATTTTTACTGCTACATCTCAAGCAAGCTATTTATGAGAAGGAAATGTTGGCAATACTACATGCACTTAAAAAATGGCGACCTTACCGAATGGGAAGACTCTTCAAGGATGAGGATGTGGAATCATTGTTTTGTGCTATTTCTATTATCCAACCAGATTGGATAAACGAAGCAAGGGATGAATGGAAGAAGGATGAAGAAGTATGACCACTTATTCAAAAGTTGCAAAAGATCCCAATTCAAACAATATTGCCAGAAATTGAAGAGGAAGGAAAAATCATATTGGAACCTAGAGCAGTCACAGAAACAAGAACTCGACAGCTACGAAATCGATCAATTTTAGAGTATCTCATCAAGTGGAAGAACTTACCCACTGAAGATTCCACATGGGAGGACAAGAATTTTATACATAAGCATCAAGAACTACTCAAGCATTGAGGACAACGCTTTTTGAAGGAGAGGGGCATGTTAGGCCCCTATACTACTAGTGTAACCCCTTATTGTTATTAGTACAACCCACTTATTATATTGATGTACCCATGTAGTGCCCATATTTTTACTATTGTGCCCCATAGAAGCCCACTATTGTTATTATTGTGCCCTTACATTATTATTGTTATGTCGGCTCTGATTATGTTATGACCCCTTAGACTCCTATATATAGAAAGGAGGTCTTTTCATTTGTATCATCCAAGAATTGTTCATTTATGTAATGTAAAGGAGGTTTCCCCCTGAAAGAGGCTGAATTCTAAGCCGTTGATCTATCTTTTCTATCTTTTCTTGAGCTGGTTTCATAACATACAATATACTCTACCTCAACACTACTTAAAGAAACTGTGTCTTGCTTTCGGCTCATCCATGAGATCATGAAGGATCCAAAATTGAAACATCCTCATGTAGTGCTCCTTCTATCTTGCTCAATATCTCCCTAGTCGAAATCTGTAGATCCAATTAGGTGGACGTCATTCCTCCTATCACACTTCAAGAAGTAGTGGATGGTTCCTTACAGATATCTTCGAATATGTTTTGCTGCTATCTAGTGATGATGCTTCAACTCCACTTGGAATTGAATGAGAAAATTGATTACAAAGCATATTTCTGGTCGAGTATTCACCAAGTACATCAATGAGCCAATCAATTGTCTATACCTAGAAGGATCCATAGGGCTTGATTCAGAACTCCTTAGCCATTTCGAGTTTGTGATCATCGGGGTTGTCATTGGTTTTCAATCCATCGTGTAAAACTTCTTTAACATCCTGATCACATACTTTCCTTGACCTAGATAGATCTCATTAGGTCCTTTCCAGACTTCTAGTCCTAAACAATAGTGCATAAGCCCTAGATCCTTCATATCAAATTCTGTTGCTAGTTTCTTCTTTCATTCTTCAACTCGACCTTCTACACTTGTGAAGAGAAGCTAATCTACATACAAAAGAATGATTACCGGTTCTCCATTAAAAACCTTAATATAAAGGTTTGAATCACCAAAACGCTTTTTGAAGCCTAATATTTGTAGGTATAAATCCATCCTAACATACCATGCCCGTGGTTCTTGCTTGAGGCCATATAATTACTTCTTCAATATGAAAACATTTTGAATTTATATCTTTAACTTCAAATGCTAAAGGTTATTATATATATACTTGCTCACCAATTGTGCCATTAAGAAATGTAGCCTTGACATCCATTTGATGGATGTTCCATCCCATTGATGATGTCAAAGAGACCAATGAAAATATAGTTGTATACCTTACTGTCAGAGCAAATGTCTCTTCATAATCGATGCCTTCTAGTTGATAGAAACTCCTAGCCACAAATCTTGCCTTATACTTGTCAATACTTCCTTCCACTGCATGTTTGATCTTATAGATCCATTTGGAAGTTATGACATATTTTTCTTTGGGCCTATGCATGATCTCACAAGCTCCATTCTCTGTTATATATTGATATTATTCATTCATGGCATCCTTCCATTCTTGATGATTGACAACTTGTTTAAAAGTGGATGGATTTGCTTCTATTAGTTTTTTCATGTATGGTGCATACCCAAAATATCATTTGGGATTATTTATTTCCCTGAATGTGCCTTCAGTTGATCCACACCCTTCTGCATCAATTATTGTAGAATTCGACCAGTTAGGTCTCTTTCTTGATTCGGGGATGACCACAAGTTGAATAGGTTTACTGGGACCTTCATCTTCATGATTAGATTATTCTTATTCCCTGGTAACTTATTCTTCAAATATGAGAAGTTCTTCATCATCAGATTCCATAGGAAGTTCCTTAGATTTATTGAATGCGATAATTTCATCAAATATAACATCTTGAGTTACTTCTATATGGTGTCCTTTATTTATGTAGATCCTATAGGCCTTAGAAGAGTTACTGTAGCCAACAAATGTTCCTCTCATGCCTGTAGGGTCCAAATTATTTCTTTTGTCCTTTGGTATATGAATATATACATGAAAACAAAAGATTTAGATATGATCCATAGTTGGTTTATTCCCAGTGAATACTTCTTCGGGAGTTCTGTTATCTAGTGACCTGTGGAGACTTCAATTTTGAATATATACAACTGTCTTCATGGTTTCTCCCCATAGAAATTTCACTAGATCTTGATCGTGAAACATTCCTTTTGTACTTTCTTCAATGGACCAGTTCTTTCATTCTGCAACTCCATTTTGTTCAAGATTATATGGAACTATTAGTTCCCTCTTAATCCCAGACTCCTCACAAAAAGCTATGATTTTCTTAGATGTATATTCTCCTCCATTATTGGACCTCAATATCTTGATTCTCATTTCTATAAGTATCTCTACTTCAACTTTGAATTCTTAAAATTTGGTAAATACTTCATCCTTGGATTTCATTAAGTAAACCCAAGTTTTTCTTGAATAATCATCTATAAATGTGACATAATATAGATTACCTCCAAGTAATTTAGGATTTGCAGGACCACAAACATTAGAATGAATAAGATCAACGATTTCTTTTGACTGTGAAGCACTGCTTCCAAGTTGTCTCTTGGTGTTCTTACCCAATGCACATCCTCTGAATACTCCTTCGTGATCTTTCTTTTAATTCTAAGATTCTATCTACTATAGAACTTAGAGTTGGAAAGATTTTGAAATGGAGATGACCAAATATTCTATGGCAGAGTTCAAATGGGCTGATTTCAATGTTAACCAAAGCTTGAGCAAGAGGAGATATCAACCTATAAAGTGTTCCTTCACAAATACCAATTTCTATAGAATTTTTTATGCTTGAGTTCTTACTCCATACTTCAAACTTTCCATCAATCAAAGCCACTCTATCACCCTTATCTTCTAGAATTGAAATGGAAAGTAAGTACTTATGCAAACTTAGAACAAATAGGATGTTATTGATATGAATATTGCTTCCATTCTCCAACTCTATTGAAGTTGACCCAATTCCTCTTACAAGATAGCTCTTATTATCTCAAAGTTCCACTGAGTAAGAAGACTTTCCTTTTGATAATGTCTTCAGTTTTTTGTGATGACCAATCATGTGTCTAGATGCACCACTGTAGATTACCTAAATGTTTTCGTATTGAAATGTGTTAATGAGTGCTGAGAAGAGTCCTTCATCCTTTGTCTTGGTTACTCCCTTCGGTGCATTAAATAAAATATTCCATGCTTCCTTGATTCCTTTCTTGAGATGGATTTGTACCTTTGAACACTTGTTGAGGAACCTTTTCAATGTAGTAAAGATATTTATAATTCCCTTAACCAAACTTAGCTCTGATACCATGTTGAGAAATCTATAGGGAAATGATTAGAGCGATTTCTCTTGACTAGATAACTGCTTGTGATGTATTTTTACTTATTATATTTGTTACTTATTATTATGTGTGTATATTATCAAACAAATACCAAAACAAGAAGAAAAAAATAAAAAATATAGGCTGCAAGCTAGGGCCAAAACCTCTCCACTTGAAAGGAAAACCCATAATTCTCTTCTCTTCCTTATAGATTCTTCAATTGATAAATTACAAGACCTTAAGGCTGAAACCAATACCCTCCAATACCAAGACCAACCTCTTCGGATGATGTTCTAACCTTGATCTAGTAAAACCCAGCCAAATCTCTTCCAATAGAACTTCTTAGACCTCTAGCTACCGAATTTCGGCCTCTACTCCAGACCTGAAATTTTTGGCCCCTAATAGTCATTGTTGCCGCACGTGTGAGAATCTCTTAGCCTTTTGATGGATCCTTAGACCTTCTCTTGCCTTTCTCTATATTCTGGAGCTTGAGGATGACCTATGGTAACCTTCACTTGATCTTCTTGCCTTCTTTTCTATAAGATCGAACTTGTAGATGAAAGCCCTAAATCTGTTGCAAAAACCCTAGTCCTCCTTTGCACATGTGACAGATAAATAGCCCAAAAAAAAGTCTTCTGTGTCCTCTTCCTTCTTTGTTACCTTCTTCTTCCTCCTTCTTTGCTAGAATGAGTGATAGATGAATGCCTCTAAAGGAGGTCGAGTTTCCTCCTATATTTAGGCTCTTCAAGGTGGACGTGGCTCTTCCTTTTAGGTTGAATTGCTAGCTGCCATGACGACTTGGTATTGGAGGATATTTTGACACCTTTAATGAAAAAATTAATTTTGTTTACAAATTACAATGTGCTCGAAGGGGATATTCAACTTATGACAATGAATATTTTGACTTCTTGACCTAGGACAAACCCTAGAAGCACTCAATGGGTGCTTGACCTATAAAATAAAATACCTTGAGCATGAAACCCATGCTCCAGTAACAATAATAATTTTATTTCATTTTACAATTTACAAGAATCAAAATTACATTTCATATTTATGAAGACTGAACCTTGTTACACATTTTTCAACAGGAGCGTCTCATCATCATACTCAAATCTCTTTCTAGAGTGAGCTTGTTTATCACTGATGAGCCCTCTAATCTTTCAACTATACTATGTCTATAATTATTTGATCATGAACCATGATTATGTATGGTTGATATTGGTGACTATGATATTGATGATGATTCTTATCTTAATATTGATCTTTCCTTAAGGAATTTGTCAACTTGAGATCATGCTGATAGTCCTTATGAATACCTCCCTAGCTAAGAGGGAGTGTTGAAGTTTGTAGCTATGGTCGGTCTTCATATTAAAATATTTTTATCAATGATGTACTTGTTTATGTAAAGAATGTTGTTCACGATCAAAAGAAAACTATATTATTCAAGAATTTATCAAAAGATAAATTTAAATTTCGAATTTTATTTTGATTCCACAAGTTCAAGTCGACCCTCAAGTCTTCAAGTTGGCCCAACCCTCCATCAAACCCATTCAAAGTATTGATCACTATATATATGAGAAACTCGTCCACTTCTCAAGAACGATTCAACACAAGCATCAAATATCAATTTATTCTAACCATATGAAGGAAAACAAGGAGAAGAAAAAATAGAACAAGGAGCTTCTAAAAGACATCAAAGTGCAAGACTAATCCCTATAAAGAAGATGAAGTTTCTATGATTAGTATATGAGGAACATGGCCAATACTTCTGTAATTACTCTTTGTGGATCAGGTTGAATCTTTTATGGTGAATTCTTTGTGGAAAGGGCTGAGATATCTATGGTTCTTCTTTGTGAAAAGGGTTGAGTCTTCTATGGTGAATTCTCTATGGAAAGGGCCAGAATATTTGTGGTTTTTCTTTGTGCAAAGAGGTTTAAGATTATATGATTATTATATGTGGAAAAGGGCCAAAAATATGTGATATCTCTTTGATTTCAAGACTTAACTCCTGTGGAAGATAGGCCAAACTTTAGAACTATATTGTAGATGCCTTGATCGACGTGGCTAGGGAAGATTGTGAGAGATTTGACTTGGAATCCTGGTGGATAGTCTTGTTGGTCAATTTGTATATCATTTTGACTTTATGTCTGTCTTGTTGAATTGATTCTATAAGGAAATAATTGTTGGGTTTTTACTCCAGGTAAACATTGTGTTGATTTTGTGCATTGCAATCTCTACTTTTCTTATTCTTGTATGGTTGACTTTTTGAAGTAGAATTGTTTGATGAAGAATTTGTAAATGGAAAAATAATATATATAATCATCATAAGTAATTATCAATGTTCATAAATAAGTGCTAGTATACATTGCATTTTCTTTTCAACATGACATGCTCTTTCTCTAACCAAAGCCTTTAGTGATTTCAAGTGCATCTCAACCATCCACATTGAACTTGTGTGTAAAATTCCACACTTTTCAATCTCCTAAACTAGGTGTATGAGGTAGCATTCTTTTGCATTGAAAAATGTTAGAGGTATATACTTTTGCATTTCACAGATTACGCAAGGAATTTGTCTCCTCCAATAGTTTATTTATTCTTTATAGATTTGTTTAGATGAAACCATCTACAATTGATATAGGAAAATCAAATTTTTGATAAAAAAATGTACATATAAGTACATTACAAGTAAAACACATGTAGTCAAATATAAGTTGTGCAACAAATTAAAAAAGTTACACTTTGCACATAAATCGCCACTTACCTCATGTATTTTCCAAGATGATATATAGCTTGTTTGACATTTTTGTCAAAGTTGTCTGTGAGAGATAGAGGTAGAACATACTATAACAAAAAAATGAATCATTATTTATTCCTAAATTAGTTGAAAAAAAACTAACAAGATGTCTCACCAATATACAAATAGGTACACAAAAATAATTACCTTAATCAAGGTATGCCAATCATGTGTTTTTACCCCACCTATTTCACCTTTCTTTGTTAGGATATTCTTTATGTTTGAAGAAAATCCAATGTGAAATTTAATTTTTTCAATTTCGTGTTTTACATTCTTGCTTTGTTTCTCTGTCAATAACCATGGAAGGGCACTTATATTTTGGTATCCATAACTATTTGAATAAATCACACTTTTCCTTGCATTATTGGCCTCCTTATTGTCATTACAAATCTTGATTTTTTTTTTCTTTTTCACTCCTTCCATCTAATATTTTCCATAACATTTCGGTTACATTCTTCCCGATGTGCATTGCATCAAACAAATTAACAATTTCTAGTTGCTCATAGTAGGGGATCGTACTAAATTGTATGAGATAACTTTTAATTCCTCATGGAAGCACCCCATTATTAATTTCTTCACGATCATCACCTTAAAGGTGAAGCATACTTAAAGATATTATAACAATGCTTTTCAATTAATATAGTGAAAAAAATACAATAAAAATACAAAATATTCCAAACACTTCATGTATGATACATAAATGATTTGTCAATCCATACCTTGATGATTAATTCTATTATATTTAAATTTCCATAGATGAGGTGTCATTCTCTATGGTTTTAATCTAGTCTATTCTTTCCCATTGAAAATATGTTTTACTGTACTTCGATACCTATGATTCTTTGTTAGGTCCCTATACTACTAGTGTAGACCCTTATTGTTATAAGTGAAACCCCCTCATTGTATTATTGTGCCCATGTACTACCCATATTATTATTAGTGTGATCCATTGAATCCCACTATTGTTATTGTTGTGCCCTTACAATATTATTGTTATGTAGGCTCTGATTATATTATGACCCTTAAGACTCCTATATATAGAAATGAGGTATTATCATTTGTATCATCAAATAATTGTTAATTTATGTAATTTAAAGGAGATTTCCACCTCGAAGAGAATATTTTATATTCTTTTATCTATCTCTTCTTCTATTTTGTGAGCTGGTTGCATAACATTTGGTATCAAAGCTTTGGATTCTAGGGTTTCGCTGCTTCAAACAAGTGCACTGTGGAATTTTCACTATAATTTTTTTCTATGAAGATTCAGAAGCTGAAATTAAAACCTAGTTGAGCCAAAATCTTTATGAACCTCGTGTCCAAATTTCAAATATTTTCTTGCTATATCTTCGGATATATGAGCTGAGGAAGTTAGGGTTTTTCCAGGCTCCAGAATTCCATCTCAAACAGGTGACTTAGGGAAAATAATCATAACTTTCTCTATGAGCATCAAATTCAAATTTTGTAAGAAAAGGCATAAAGAGGACAAAATTTAGTTTGTTTGGTATCATTTTCAGGGCTGAAGGTCGAAACAATGACATGTGGAACTCCATACAAGTTTTCTCTACTGAACCAGTCTATAATGAGGTCATTGAGGGAGATTGGGTATAACACTTTCTTAAATAATCCAGTCATGATTAGAATTGTGGGGTTCAAAAGAGGACTCAGAAAAATACCATAGGAGGAAATTTCAGACCTTGGAGATCCAAAATTACAGAGTTACAATAGATTCAATATCGAGCTCCTACAAAGCGAAAAACAAAAGGTGTGTAGTTTCTAAAAATTGCATAACTTTTGTTTGAAAAAAATAGTTTGAAGTGATTCAAAGGGCACAGTGAAGCATAATTATCATTAATTTATTACCCGAAGAAAAAATGGAAACACCTAGTAAGAAAACTGAAAGATATACAATGACACATGTAGAAGAGGAAGAAATGCAACAAGATATATCAATATTACGAGGCCAATTGGAACAAATTTCGCTCTCACAAAAAGTAACAGAAGCTAAGATGGAAGCTAAGATCGATGGTACAGAAGAAAAACTAAAAAGAAACATGGATTATTTGAAGAAAGACATGGAAGGTTTGAAGGAAGGTTTCACAAAGTTGCTACAAGAAATTCTTCCTAATGATGAAAAGGTAGTAGAGGAAATTCATGATGAGAACAAAATAAATGTTAATCATGATTTCATAGACTCTAATGTTGGATTGAAGATCCACCATATTAAAAAAATCGATATGAGGAAGTTTGATGGTAATGATCCTGTAACATGGATACTACAGATGGAGTAATATTTTGATCTCCATAATGTGAAAAACAAACAAAAGGCACACTTTGCAACTTTATATTTAGAACCCAATCAGTTTGTATGGTATCAATGGTTTTTCTCTCGTAAAATAATTGTCACTTGGCCAATTTTTATGGAGGAAATGATAGCACATTATGAGGATACAAAGAGCAACACCTTCTTTAGCCAATTGATAAATCTCAAAAAAAGGGGTCAATGGTGGATCACATTGCAGACTTCCAAAAATTGAATATAAGGATAAATGATATTCCAAAGGAGCATAGGATTGATGTCTTCATAGGGACTTTAAAGGATAACATCCAACATGAGGTTCGTCTTTGGAAACTTGATTCAATGGAGAAGGCATTTAGGTTGGAAAGAAAAATTAAAAGAAAAATTATGGAAACAAGGAATACTACCCCTCACAACTATAAAGATCGAAGTGTTGTTGCTCCTAGCCTTCCACAAACTACAAGGTTGACACCACAACAATTGGAAAAAAGAAGAAGAGAAAAATGGATCTATTACAATTGTGATAGAAAATCAACTAAAGGTCATAAGTGTTCTGAGAAGAAATTAATTTACACAGGTTGGGAAGAGGAGGAAGAAAAGGAGGAAGAAACGTCAAAAGAAGAGGATATACAGTAGAAATCAACCCCAAAGAAAAAATAAATGAATCCGACCATATCTTTTAATGCATTGACAGGAATAACCACTACTCAAACTCTTAAGATAGAAGGACATATCAAGAAGAAAAAGGTAATATCATTGAAAATTTGATTCGGGTAGTACCCATAATTTTATTTATTGTAAGATAACCAAGGAATTGAATTGCTTCCTATACCCAACACCAAAATGTTAAGTGATTGTTGCAAATGGAGGAACCATAAATTTCTCTAGAAAGTGCCATAATATTAAGCTATATATCCATAGGAGAATATGTATTGAATAGTCAAATGATTTCCATTCCAATGGGTGGTGCTAATGTTGTACTAGGAGTCCAATGGTACGAAAGCTTTTAATTTTCAAGAAAATTTCTTGAAATTTTTTTGGAAAGGAAAAGAAGTTGAATTAAGGGGTATCGTAGGGAAACAAAGAAATTTAATTAGCTCTAATGGCATGACAAATATTCTAAAGAAAGAACAATGGGGCGTAGTTGCACAATTATGTTCACTAGAGGTTCAAACAATGAAATCATCTATTTCTACAGATCTCCAAAAAGTCTTGGACAATCATTATAACGTTCAAGCGGTGGAACATCACATCGAGCATCAACAACAAGTTCTCCAACTCTTATAATATAACCTCACTTTGGCGCAAAATCGAATGAAACAATAGACATATCAAAATCACAGCGAAATACGTTTTAATGTAGGCGACTCAGTATTTTTACGGCTACAACCATATTTCTAAGAAGGATAATAAGTTATCACCAAAGTACTATGATCATTACATGATGTTGTAAAATATTGGTACTATGGAATACAAATTGGAGGTTCTTGCATCTTCCCGAGTGTGCCCTGTTTTCCATGTTTCAGGCTTAAAGAAGGTTATAAGTGACAAGCTCCCATCTCAAACAATATTTTTGGAACTTTCCGAGGAAGGAAAAATCATATTCGAACCTAAAGAAGTCACAGAAAAGAGAAACTGACAACTACGAAATCAATCAATTTCAGAGTATCTCATCAAGTGGAAGAACCTAACCACTGAATATTCCGCATGGGAGGATGAGAACTTTATACAGAAGCATCCAGAACTACTTAAGCATTGAGAACAACACCTTTTTGAAGGAGAGGGGCATGTTAGGTGTTAGGGTCCCACCCTAACCCCCTTATTTATGTAGTAGGATCAAGTCATAGTTATAGTTAAGTAAAGAGTCAATAAAGTCCATATTAATAATTGTAAGTGGTTAACCCGCATTTAATGACAGGACCACAGTTAGTTGCAAATGGGCCATGGTATAGATAGATGGTATTAATAAGAACCATGGTATTGCTCCATGGTATTGCATGTATGAGTCATATATAAAGGATAGACACTACCTGCGAGGAGCATTGTGTCTTATATTGTAATCGAGCTCTGCTCTATTGGAGGTTGCCCCCTCGAAGAGGCAAGTGAACATTGCTTTATGAATAATAAAATACTTGCTGTTATTTCTCACTATTCTATGTTCTGGGTATATTTCTGTGCATATTTGGTATCCTTGTATCGTCTTGCAAGTTAAGAGCACAACGAGTGGTATCAGAGCACTTTCTTGGGCAAAAGTGGAGAATTTTTTTAGAAACCATGGTAATGACCCATGGTATTGTATGTATGAGGCCTATATAGAGGCTAGAGACTCCACATGGAGGGAGGTCAAGGATTATTGTATGAACAAGCATATGGCTTGTGGAGTGTTCTCCTTCCTTAAGGAGTGAATGTATGGTGTTGCCCTACCTTAAGGGTTTGATATTAATAAAGTGAAGCATTTCTATATTCAGATCTTGTTATTCTTGGGTTTATTTATATTATCATATATTTTCATATCAGAGCTATAACAAGTGGTATAGCACAACAGGCCTTTACAGCTCTAAAAAATGCCATGTGTTCCACTCCAGTCTTAGCACTACCCGACTTCACCAAATCTTTTGTCATTGAATGTGATGCTTCAGGTACGGGTATTGGGGCGGTCTTAATGCAGGAAGGTCGAACCTTGGCCTTCACAAGCAAACAACTAAGTGGGAAGAATCTGGGACAATCTACCTATGAGAAGGAGATGATGGCCATCTTAGATGCAGTAGATACCTGGCGACCTTACTTATTGGGGCGATGTTTCCAAATTGGCACAGACCATGACAGTCTTAAATATTTTTTGGAGAAATGCCTATCCTCACCACAACAAAATAAATGGTTCGCCAAAATGCTGGGATATGATTATGAGATCATTTACAAGAAAGGGCGCAAAAATATTGTAGCAGATGCATTATCTCGCCAATTTGAGGAGGAAAGTACCCTGCTCGCAATTTCCCTTCCCATTCTAGAATGGATTGAAGAGGCTCGCAGGGAATGGTTTTCACATCCCTGGCTCTCCCAACTCATTACTCAATTGCAGGCGGATCCAAATTCCACCAAGGGCTACTCGTGGTAGGATGAGATTCTTCGCTACAAGGACAGAGTTGTAATATCACCAACATCCACCCTCAAAAGCCGCATTTTGGCGGAGTTGCACTCATCCCCCACTGTAGGACATTCAGGCTTTTAGAAGACGTATGCTCGCACTAGAAGATCATTTTTTTGGACAGGCATGAAAAAGGACATTCTTACTTTTGTAGCGGAATGCGATGTCTGTCAGTGCCACAAAGGGGAGACAGTCAAAGCACCAGGCACATTACAACCATTGCCCATCCCGACATCAATATGGACAGAGGTTTCTATGGATTTCATTACAGGTCTTCCAAAGTAAAGAAACAAGTCAGTCATCATGGTGGTTGTGGACCGACTTTCTACCCCACCCTTTTACACCGACTTTGGTTGCTCAATCTTTCATGGATCAGATCTTCAAATTGCATGGTATGCCCACTTCTATTTTTTCTGATCTTGACCCAATCTTCACCAGTAATTTTTGGCAGGAACTTTTCAGGCTATAAGGTACCCAACTAAAACTCAATACTTCCTATCATCCACAAACGGATGGTCAAACTGAAGCAGTCAACAAATGTTTGGAAACCTACCTTAGGTGTTTCACTTCAAAAAAGCAACATCTTTGGGTACAGTGGTTACCTCTAGCTGAATGGTGGTATAACACCAACTATCATGCCACCACCAAAGTGACTCCCTATGAAGCAGTTTATGTCAACTCCCTCCTTCCCCTACTTCTTATATCAAGGGGTGCTCAAAAGTACAAGCAGTGGATCAACTCCTACAGAACCGCACAACCATGCTCGCCCATCTTAGAGAGAATCTTCATCAAGCTCAAAACCGCATGAAGCAACAGGTAGATCAGAATCGCTCAGAATGCCAATTTCAAGAAGGGGATCAGGTATTTTTGAGGCTACAACCATATAAGAAAAAATCACTCAAAGACAAGGGTTGTCAGAAACTATTTCCAAAATTCTACGAGCTGTATCAAGTACTTCAGCGCATTGGAGAAGTGGCCTACAAGCTAGCTTTGCCACCCACTGCAAAAATCCATCCAGTTTTCCATGTCTCATGCCTCAAGAAAGTGATTGGGAACAATTGCAGAATTAAAACTAGTATACCTGAATTGGATGAAGAAGGGTCAATCTGGCTCCAACCTGAACAGGTCCTAAACACACGAGAATGGCACCTGCGTGGCCGCATGATCAAGGAAGTCCTCGTCAAGTGGAAAGACACCTCACCGGAATATGCAACCTGGGAACCAACCACTATTATTTAGCAGTTTCCGCAGCTTCAACCTTGAGGACAAGGCTATTCTTATGGGGGAGGGCATGTTAGGGTCCCACCATAACCCCCTTATTTATGTAGTAGGATCGAGTCATAGTTATAGTTAAGTAAAGAGTCAATAAAGCCCATATTAATAATTGTAAGTGGTTAACCCGCATTTAATGACGGGACCACAGTTAGTTGCAAATGGGCCATGGTATTAGATAGATGGTATTAATGAGAACCATGGTATTGCTCCATGGTATTACATGTATGAGTCATATATAAAGTATAGAGACTCCCTACGAGGAGCATCATGTCTTATATTGTAATCAAGCTCTGCTCTATTGGAGGTTGCCCCCTCGAAGAGGCAAGTAAACATTGCTTTCTGAATAATAAAATACTTGCTGTTATTTCTCACTGTTCTATGTTCTGGGTATTTTTCTGCGCATATTTGGTATCCTTGTATCGTCTTGCAGGTTAAGAGCATAACATTAGGTCCATATACTACTAGTGTATACCCTTATTGTTATTAGTGGTACCCCCTTATTGTATTGTTGTGCCCATGTATTCCCCATATTGTTATTATTGTGCCCCACAAAAGCCCACTATTGTTATTGCTATGCCCTTAAAATATTATTGTTATGTAGGCTCTGATTATATTGTGACGCCTAAGACTCCTATATATAGAGGTTTCCCCCTCGAAGAGGCTAATTTTGAATTTGTTGATCTATCTCTTCTTCTATTTTGTGAGCTAGTTGCATAACATTATTAGAGAGGAAGTACCTATACTCATCAAACACCTCCTTTCCAAAAATTCTATAATGATGAGATTTCATCTTAGGACCACAAACTGAACATGCAAATTTACCCTTTGTTTGAAGACCTACAAGAGATGGATTAAATTATATTCCAATTATATGAAGTATGTTATTTAAAGAAAATGCATGACATGAAATTCATTAAATAAAAAATTATTAGAGTGCAGTGCAATGTTATAACATACCAAAGAATTGTGTTAGCCTTGGGACATCATGAATTGTCCATACAAGCATTGCATGGAATCGACATTCCCTTTGTACACTTACTGGTCTATAGATATCATATATAGTGATTCCCTTCCATAACTCTAACAACTCATAGATAAGAGGCTCCATATATAAATACATATCTTTGACTTGGTACTTATCTGAAACAATCATTTCTAACATTATGTGCTTCCTCTTTATTGACATCCATTGAGGAATGCTATTATTGATAACAATAACAAGCCACACCGACTAAGTAGATATGATATCTCCAAATGGATTAACATCATCAATTGCTAATGAAAGCCTAAGATTACGAGGCTCATCTTTAAATTATGGCCATATTTCCTCTGTCTTCTTAAATGCAGATCTATTTGTAGACATTCAAAGAACACCATATTTACTTTTGTTCTTTGCATGGTAATCATAAATTGTGTTATGCTTTTGCACCTGAATAATCGCCGAAAACGTGGAATTATGGGAACATAACGAAGAACCTTGTGAGGAACATTTTTTGTTTCTTGATCAGTTCGATACCTACTAATTTTACATTTCGAGCATTATTCTTTCAACACATGTTATCCATAATACATAATATAATCATTAAAACATGTACAAATAACTTGATACTCCATTCCTATATCTTTCATAATCGCATGTAAATCTCGGTATGTGCGAGGTCAAACATTTGACGATGGTAACAAAAATTCACCTAATAATATACAACATAATTAAACAATTATTATTTTTTAATATAAATTATGTTAATCTTACATATTGCATCCAAATTAATTTATAGATAATCAACAAACAATAACAACAGAGGAAAACATAAAACCTTTATCATCATGTACTAAATGTCACAAAATATATTACATACCTTAGGAGCTGTGTGACATAAGTGTTTGACAAACCAATCATAATCTTTAAGTTCACTAGCAACAATATAGTAGAGAGAAGACTTATTTAAGAGCCTTTGTTTCCTTCTTAATTATAGGTCTATCAAAAAACCATCTAGTTGGTCGTCATCATCATCATCACCCATTCTAAAATTATTAAATGTCTCCTAGATCAATATATTTGTCCCCACTTCTTCGTGTATGCTATTAACATCATCATATTCTTCCATAATATCATTAACTTTATCTTCAAAATTTGCTCCATGTTCCTTAACATGCGCTTGTACAACGGTCACATCATCTTGATCCATGGCCAATTCCGCAGGGTGTTGTTTCTTTATAATTACAAACAATCAAGTAATATTAGTGTATATAATAAATACTAAAACAATATAAAAATTTAAAAATATAATATAGGAAAACAAATGCAACAAAGACAATGACAAAGAAAAGTTAGGCGAGAATGAGAAACAAACACATCAAATCAGTGATGAAGCTTGTGCAATTATTGATATGTTTATCATTATGTTGAAAAAATACAAGAAAATGCGCTTTGTGAGATATATACTCACGACCAACAAAAACAACCTATTCTTATTTTTCATTCATCATTATGTCATATTATTTCTTGATTTCACTTGGAGACCACAAGTTTGGTTTGGATGGAAAATTTACCCGACCCAACTACTTGGAGATCACGGTATAATTTATAATGGGTTCAAAGTTGAGGGATTAGGGTTTAACACATTAGGGGTTAAGAGGTTATTGGCCACCCAATCATTAGGGGTACTTAGGAGTTGGTATTCCATATGGAGCAAACAACTTAGGTGAGAGAGAGAAACAAAAACAACAAACTAATGATGGAACTTATGCAATTTAGTAATATGTTTATGGAATATGTTGATATTTTTTAGGAAAAATGTTACTTTTATTGACATGTATAAAGAGAGACACTTTGTGATATATATAGTCACAACCAACAAAAATAACCTATTCTTATTTCACCTTCATAATTATTTCATATTCTTCCTTGATTTCACTTGGTGACCATATGGGATTTTAAGTCAATGAAAACTTTCCCTCTAATCCATAGCCATTAACCCACCCCTAACCTCTAAACCATTAATCGTCCCTAACCTTTAATCCGGCCTAACCCCTAACCCCTTAGATCCTATCCCCCTAATCCTTAACTCCTTAACACCATCCCCCCTAATTAAGACCTTAACCCTTAACACCTAAACCATTCAATCCTAAACTCTTAACCAATAATCATTTTCCACATATTTTTGTATGCAACATTATCCACAACACCTTCAACAATCAAGGATGACTTCCCCACAAATAGATGACTATGCAAATAGAGAACATGTTTCTAAGGAAATTTTCCTTTGTAACAGAAACAAGAAATACATCCCATCTCTCAAAACTTATGAGAACCTTACTTTGATACCCATTGTTAGCTTTAACAGTGGACAATGAATTTAGGCTTATGAAATATACAAAGGAGAAACCACATTGAATAAACATTTTGATATTGATTTGCACTATACAAATGGTTATTTTATATAATGAAACTATATTAAAAAAGCATTTTGATATGTATTTGTATTATACAAATTGTTACTTTATATAATGATGGGTGATCATAATAATTATGACATAATTAGATGATTAGTTCAAACCATATGGATAAATTTCTCCATAATACTATACCCAAGCAACATTTGTATTTCTAATATTGGGAAGGAACATATCTTCATAATGCTTAAATTATGTCCTCATGGGATTCTAATGTTTTCGTAATGCTACATACAAGAAACATTTGTATTTCTAAGATTGGGTAGAAACATATATTGATGTGTGAATGTTCCAAGCATGATAGGATCAATGGACCACATCCACACCTCTCTTAGCTAAGAAAACCCCCAAAATGGGTCTATAATTGCACTCCACCATTGGGTACTCCTCCAAAGAATATGTTTTAACCATGTAAAATATCATTCAAAGCCACATGGAATGTCATAATTACTTCCTCCAGTAGAGTTTAACATTCCTATGAGTAAGTGGAAACTTTATTAATATCCCAAAGGATCCACATTAAACTTATAATGGTGAAACATGCCTCTAAATATTTGAAGTGCCTTGAACAATGTGTAATGAAACCCAAATGAACCTCAATGGAAAGATATGCCTTAAAATATTTAGAAATACTTCAAATCTATAGGAACTTTTCAAAATAAGTCTCAACCCACTATGCTTGTCGAGGAAAAATTGCCTCCAAAAATGCAAAAGAAACCACACATTTTCGTATGTAGCAAAATTAAGTACATCATGGTTAGTTCATGGTACTAGACTCCCTAAATTTTTCTACTACTAATATTTTATACAGTGATGTGCCAAATAATATGATGAAATTTGGTTTGCTTCCACATAAGCAATTAGAATGATATTCACATTAATTTCTCATCCTTGAATGTAATAGAGTATTTTTTCATCTACTAAGATTTATTAACTTACATTATATGGATTCACCAATACGATATAGAGTAAAATAATTATGTAAGTGATGTAATGCACTTAACATTCAATTCTTGCAAAAACTAAAATAGAGGATAAATTGTTATGTTTATGATATTGTTATAGAAATATTAATGGGAATATATATAGTTAGCCTCATCTTCATTAGTTAAGATATGCTCTTAGCATGGATAGATAGAATATAATTACATTTTCATATAGGCTATAAAACATTCTACATTTTTCATTTCATGGACCTATGAACTATGAGCCTTTAAATTATGAACAATAATCCAGAGATATATCTACTTTAGTTGATAACTTAGACCTAGAGACTATGTTTGAGGATAGTGTTGCAACACCAACATATTTTATTTTTCTATATTCAAAAAAAGAAAGAAAGAATAAAGTTATAAAGTCAATTTTTGTATGCTGTATATATACATTTTTCAATATATATAAGAGTATGGATAAATAGAGTAGAATTACATTTTCATATACACTATAAATCATTCTACATTTTGCATTCCATGAACCTATGAACTATGAACCTTTAAATTATGAACCATAATCTAGAGATATATCTGCCTTAGGTGATAACTTAGACCTAGAGATTATGTTATAGGAAAATAAAGCGCTTTTTCTAAACTATATACAAGTGGTTTTTTCCAACAAAAAAGAAGTTAGAATGGGTGTAGGATGAGACATAATGCATCCGACGACATGTGTACTGTTAGATCTTATACTTCTGTGATCCATATTGATAATAAGTTTGTCTTTCAGAATAATCACATAATGTATTACGACTCTAAATCGACAGAATGCAGAGCCCCTTTCTCTATTAGTGTTTAACGGGGCGGGGGTGGGGGGTCCACATTTGGATGTTTTGACGAAACATCATGTTGTAACATTTTCTTGGTAGAAGATTTTGAAAAAAATGTAAATTTTTAATTTTTGCACTTTTGTAATAGTCTGAAGTAATAACTTTTTTGTTGAATTGAGGTTTCTGTGATCCATATCAAGTTTATGAGAAAACATTTTTCGCCATAAATCACATGAAAATACATTTGTCGACGCGTTTCGAACCAACCAGTGTGGTTCATTGCCAGGACAAGTTGAAGAGTCAGATCATGGCTACATATTAAATAGGGAGAGCAGATCTTCCAATGGCTAGGTTTGACTAAAGAAACAACTATATTATGTTAGACTGGACAAACGACTATAATTGACCAAGAAATGACTAGATTTGACTATTCAAATTGTTTAACTATATTAATATGTTAAAACTAATATTATTATAATATTTATCATGTGTTATTTTAAGTAAAAAGTTAATCATACTACATTTAGGGAATATTTACCAAATAATAAATATTAGTAATAGAGGGGAATTAATATAGAATAAATAATATTATATTATAATATTATAATATTATATTATTATTATAATAACGCTACAGATTAATACTGTAACATTATTATAATAATAATATAATATTAGAATATTAGAATATAATATTATTTATTCTATATTAATTCCCTTCTATTACTAATAGTTATTATTTGGTAAATATTCCCTAAATGTAGTCTGATTAACTTTTTACTTAATAACACATGATACAGATTATAATAATATTAGTTTTAACATATTAATATAGTTAAACAATTTGAATAGTCAAATCTAGCTGTTTCTTGGTCAATTATAGCCATTTGTCCAGTCTAACCTAATATAGTTGTTTCTTTAGTCAAACCTAGCCGTTGGAAGATCTACTCTCCCTATTTAATATGTAGCCATGATCCGACTCTTCAACTTGTCCTGGCGATGAACCACACTGGCTGGTTCGAAACGCGTCGACAAATGTATTTTCATGTGATATATGCCGAAAAACTTTTTCTCATAAATAACTTTTTTATTGTGGATTTAATAGTGGACCCCCTTGCTCATACGTAATTTAATAAATGGGGGTGGGTGGTCCGTGATAAGTGGGTTTTTCAAAAAACCATAGGAGTATGTGGCAGCTTCTAGTTAATAGCGGACCCCCCCTACCCCACCCCAACCCCCCCCCCCCCCCCCTCCATGGTTTTCAAAACGCTACCTCCCTGCTATTCCACTCTGGTTTGATGTTAAATCAAAATGGTGTCATACAAAATCCATAGACGGACCCACCATAGAAATCCACCTGTTCAATGAAGAACCAGTTGTATGCAACCATTTGTCTTCAACGAGAGTTTAAAGTACAAAAGGGTAAAGGAAAAAGTTGTTGGGAATAATTAAACCATTTTCAACCTACAGAAAACATTAAAGCTTGATAAAGACAGTGGATAAAAACTCAACTTCGTTCATTTTCTGGCTAAATTCTTCATCTTATTCTTAACATTTATTTGTAATATGTACCAAATAAAGGGAAAAATGGGTATGTCTAAACCTGATTCGAAACCCTTCCATGATTTTTTTTTGTGAATTTAGAGGAACTACCTTTAATTGATAAGGATGCATATGTGGTGGAAACTAAGTGTGAATTTGACTTGTTTGAGTTAAGAAATTGGGTTTTACAGTGCCATCAAGATAAAAAAGGTGAGTTTTCAATTTTGGAGTCTTTCTTGTCTCAGTTTGTTGTTCCAAAAACTTACCATTTCCCTAAATTGGCTAGTTGGTGCTCTAAAAGATATTTGCCTAGTTAGCAGGATATCATAGCCAAAGATGGTAGTTTATTATTTCAAATAACTCTCAAGTCAATTTTCAAAATTCTTAAAATTGTCATGCCAAGTTAGTCCAACTAAGGTTTACAACAATTATTCCAGTTATTGAATTCTCAACAAAGAAATACCCTATTAGAATCATTTTTACCCTAGCGAAGCTAAGATTCCTCAAACTAATCTACCTTATCCCTCTAGTATGTTCCCTGCAATCTCAAGGTAGATCAATTATTGACCTATTGTTTATTGGGATATGATGATGACAAGATAGTTGATGAAGTTTTTTTAGGTTTCTTGACTTCAATTTACCCAAGAAATAAATCCTCTTTCATTTTCAATTTCATTCAAATTTTGTCTGATATCATTAATAATAAATTCCGAAATTTCAATGTTGTTAGATTATTTTGATATCAGCTAGTCCTTGCATATTTTTTTGTATTATTAGTAAAAAAGATTTTATATTTTTTCTATAGAAACATGATTCAGAGGGGCATAAATTACCAGTTATTCATTGGACTTATGTAGTCGGAAGGAATTTTGAAGAATTTGCTTTTTTAGATTTGTTAACAATTTTTTTTTCAACAGTTTTCACTCTTATAAATGGTGCATCACCTCCAAGAGTTTTTTCAGATATAAAAATGATCTTGCCGCTTAGTAAGGATGTTAAAGTTGGAGACTAGTACTTGTATGAAAAATTTATAGATATTAGACTATAAGGGTGTGAATTAGCTCCATATAGACTGCAATTTTTTCTTCCATTGAGGTTTTTTTCATTATATTTCATTAGGTAGAGTTTAAATGTGGATCAAATACATTTCCCACCTAGGAAAAGTCTTGCATTATTCAAATTGAAAGTTGAAGTTGGTTTGTTTGTGGCACATACCAGAGTAACTATTGCTGAAGTGGAATTAATGCTACAAGAGATGAAATTGACCAGAGGAGAAAAATGGATTTATGACCCTCTTGGGAAGATTCTAGTCTTAAGAGTGGAGCATTGGTCATCAACTTACATTAATTTCCCAAAACCATCAATAGAGAAATATGTAAATCAAGAAACTTGGGAACAAGGTACATTGGAGGACACATTAAAGAAAGGAAAAACACAACAATCTCTTAAATCAAATTTGATAGGCACTCCACGAAAAAAAGAGAAATAATTGAAGAGGCCTACGATAGATATTTGACAATATGGATCAAAGATAGAAGAAGAAAAATTTAGGATTTTAAAAAGACAGATAACATAGGAAGCGTGGATGACAATTTTAGATACTACTTCAAAATAAGTTGTTTCAACAAAAGAAATAGTTAAAATAGGTGAAATTGTATTCACTTTAGAGAATTTATCTTTAGATCAAGAACAATCAACATCATTTGTAGGTCCTAGCCAATATATCTTTTCCCAATTCATGGAAATCAAGAAGAAGAATGCAAGTCTTAAGACTATCACTTATAGTGAATTCTTGAAACAAGGAACCTTTACAAAGAACAAACTGTTGTCAGCCTTAGATGTTGAAAAAGGGAAGTTCTGATTGGCATTCTTAGAGCCAAAGGTCTTAGATGCTAAAGCTACTGAAGATTATAAATCTTCGATGTTTTCTTTTGATTTAAAGCAAGTTCATCCCATTGATCAAATTGATCTTCATAGGCAAATGGGAGAAATGTTATATAATACCTTGTCTGATTAAGACATTAATGTGGAAAATTTGTGTAAATTAATATTGAAATTGACCAATGAGCTTAAAAGAGAAAAAATATTTTTTATAGCCAAAGATAATATAGTTAAGTTTTTAGAAGGGTTAGTCATCAAGTTGGGAATTGATCCAAATGATGTAAATGCAATTCAAGAATTGATGAAGACTAGGGATTCAAATATTCAAGCACTCATAAAGAAGCTTAAATTACCAACTATTGAACACCCTGAAACTCAAGAGTTAGAGGGTATACAAAGGGAGAAATTAATGCTTCTACTAGTTATGATTGAACAAAATAAACATATGGAGAAATTAGATCAACAAGTTGAACAATTATTAAAGGAAATAAAAAATCAGACAGGTACAATTACTCCTACATCTCCATCCAAAAATGTGGAAGAGGGTTCTTCAAAAAAAATATTATAATTTTTTTCATTCGTTTCTTTGAAGGATCAAGAAATTGACAATTTAAAGAAATTGTTAATTCAGTGTCATGAAGGATAAAAAAGTAAAGGGTGATTTTCTAGTTAACTAACTTCAAAAGAGTACTACTCTAAATAAACAAATTCACTAATACAACAAACTTGTAATTGGTTCTCAGCATTTGATTCAGTGGAAGAGGAGCTTATGAATTGAAAACATTGCTTTTGTCTTTGAAATTTGGGAATCAATTGAGATCATTTTAAAGAAACCAAAATATTAAATATTGATAATGCAGCTGTGGATCAGATTGAAAATGAATTAGGAAATAAGCCAACAGTAACAAATAGAATCATCAAATCCCTTAATTCAAGAACTAAATTACAACTCAAAGAGATGGGGATCAATGACAAAACATTTGTAATCATGGAGGCTAATTTTTTTTTTAACAAAATGAAACTTTTTAAAGAAGGTGAGAGAGAAATGTAGGATGGTGCAAATTGAAATTAATAAATTCAATAACAAGTTCAATATTCTGCAACAAAAGGGTTTTCCATCATTCAAGGATTCAGAAGGAAGAATCATATCCTTAAATGAATATAAGAAACCGCTAAACAATTGTCGAAGTAATTTTCAAAATTTGTTGGTTTAACAAAACCTTTGAGTGTTGAAAGAATTTTTAATAAGTTAATAGATGATTTTTATTTTCTTTGTGAAGTTATATCCTTTTTTGTAGTAAAACCTACATTTTAGAAATGTACTGAATTGGATGAAGCTTACAGAAAGCTTATCTCTTTTACCTATCCAACTAGAGCATATTGGGATAGAATGGTTGGAGTCCTTCCATGAATTCATTAACTTCAAGAACAACATTCCAAAGGGACACATTTTTGGAGCTAGAAAATCAAGTCATATCAAAATTTCAGTGCACAAAGAGAGTAGTTGGAAAATCAATTCCAAATTATTAGGAAATTCAAGATTTCTTTTGATAAATCACAAGTTGTTCTATTTTTAGATAAAGTTTGTTTTCCAAAAAGAGATTGTTGAGCTTAAGATTTGTAATAATATATAAATATTGTAATTTTTTATGTAATAGGGGTTCACTTATGAGCTCAAAGGCACTTTTATTTTGTGAAATCCTTGAGATTTTAAAGTTTAATGAAAGAGTACTAGTTTTAGCTTATGACAATGTTGTTTTATATGTGAGTACTTTCCCGTCTTCAATATATTTTCTTTCATATATTTTGAAGTTATGTGGATCATAAGGAGAGGTTAGGCTGAGAATCAACCTCCCTTAATTCCACCGGAAAATTTATATTCAATAACTAAGATGACTAAATAGACTATTTATTTATTGTAGTTACTCTACATATAAAGATTGTTTCCTTCTATATAATTGCAATTTATACTGTTGTTGAGCCATTGAAGAATCTTTTACACACTTTCTAGTCTTGTTAGGTAATATTCATTATGAGTATATGTACCATCTAATATCTCTCTAGTCTTCCATTAATCTCTTACAAGTTGTTACTCTATTATGATTGAATATTGGCGCTTTGATTAGACTATAAAAAGGAAGGGATTTAGTTATTTTGCAAGGTTTTCAAAACCCTAAGCAAAAACCTTTAAAACAAAATCCTCATCCTGATGCTTTAGTGCACATTCTTAGCCTGGTACTTCCTTCAAAGGACAACGAATATCAATGATGGAGATTGAATACACCCCCACCACCATTTTCAAAAGGAGGGGAAGGTGTTTTCAAAACCATTTATGGTTTTGTTTTATTAAATGCACATGTGATAAAAAATAAACTAGTATTTTAAAGGTGTGTAAACACCAGGATTGGCCACTACGGTCAAAGTTATAATCTCTGAATATAAGTCTGTGTTGCACTAAGTAAAAACGCATCTCCAACTAGTTTTCTAAATTTTTTTAATGAAATTTTAGTAGATGTCATGAGCACTGATTCTCTTCAGCCAAAAATTGCCTCCATGGTTATAACTAATAGTACAACTAGTTTTGAAAATCACGAGCCACCTCCTGAACATATTTGTGTAATTCCTCATCCATAGGTGAATGCTTTATGTCATATCACTTGGGAATACAATTAGGATATTGGAGAGTTTCCTATTGCACCTCAATTTCCAAAATAAAAACTAACTCATAGAAACTACGCTCAAATCAATTAAGAAATTTTGGTTGATTATGTGGAAGATTTAGTGGAAATTTATCTTCAACATATTTATGAACCTCTAGACTAAATCCCAACACCACCCCCATCTTCACCTCACACTATACATTTTGCAACCTTTGAGCTTGAAATTAATATGTGAGCAAATAAAATTTTGTAGTAATTACTTGCTCATAAAATGGTTGAAAACTAACCTTGCATGCTTGCATGGATGTCCCAAGGTGCCTTGAACTTATGGGGACAACTTCATGTTCTACTTAAGCCACCTTAAGCACCTTGAAGGAATTACTCCAAAATTTGAACCAAACAAATCATGTGCCCAGGATGATCAAATACAAGATTTCTATATAATTATATGATTAATGAATGTAGGGAATGAGGATGTATCCTACAAATAGTTTCCATGCACCTTTAAAAGTAAGAAATCCAATTAGTACTATCATCTACCCACAAATTTTATCTTAATCTAGGATGATTTTGAAAAGGAATTTATTATTAAATTTGTTGAGTAAAATACTCTTGCTACTTTATTGAAAGAGTCAATGGATATTAAAATGTAGAAGGAATAAGGTTTCAAAGAATCCTATTAGTGCTTCCCCATAATTTTCAATAAATTCACTATTGATATGCAACTGACTAATAATAATAGAAGTGTCCTCATAGACATAAATTTTACTAATAAGGAAAAGAAAATTACATAAAATCTGCAAGATCTTACACACGATCACTTAACACTCTTGCAAGAGAAGAGAAACAAGCTTTAAACAAGCTACTCTCCTAAACTAATTTTGTTATGGATCACTTATTTCATTTACAAGTGTGCATTTACATTTAATGCTCTTGTATCAACACTCCTAACTATTTTCCTAAATTAGTTCCTAAGAAATGACACCTTTCTAGATGTCATATCTTTTACAACAATTAGCTATTCTAAAATGTCTCCAATATTTACTTAAATATTCTAGATAATTGAGTATTAGAATTTAAATAATTAAACTATAGTTTATGTATTTTGGACCATCTAACATTCCCCCCTTTGATCCAAAAGTACATTACAACATTTACTAATCTCTTCCCGAAACTTAGTAAATTTTATCCTGCTAAGTGGTTTTGTGAAAATATCTGAGATCTAATATTCTAAAGGACAATATACTAGTTTGATGATGTCCTTTGCGATGAGTGTCTTGATGTAATGATACTTTGTGTCCACGTTCTTTGTTTTGGGATGGAAAACTGGATTTTTGGCAAGATTTATTGTTGATTGGTTGTTGATGAATAAAGATGTGGCTTCTACTTGAGGAACGCTTAAATCATGCAAAACTCTATGCAACCAAACAATTTCACATGCTACATCCCATGCTAATATATATTCTGCTTTTTCCGAAGAAGTGGCCACTGTAGCTTGCTTCTTGCAACTCCAAGAAACTACAACTGACCCCATGTTCATCAAATAACCTAATGTTGATGCCCGATCATCAATAATTCCAGCAAAATCTGCATCTGAATATCCACCAAGTACAAATTTCTTAGTCTTTTTGTAAAGAAGACCAAAATATTTCGTCCCTTGGATATATCTAAGGACCCTTTTTGCTACATTCTAGTGGATTTCCATTGGTTCATGTATAAAGCACAATAGAATACTGAATGCATAAAATAAGTTTGGATGAGTGGTTGTCATATAGGTCAAGCTGCCAATCAACTGTCTATAAGTAGTGTTGTTCACCAATTCTCCCCCTTCAAATTTTGAAAGTTTTAAGTTTTGTTCCATTGGGGTGAGAACAAGATTGTAATCTTGCATTCCAAATATTTGAAGAAATTTAGATGCATACTTGCTTTGACAAATGAAAATATTGTTTGGTTGTTGGAATAATTCAACTCCAAGATAATAGTGAACTAATCCCAAATCAATCATCTTAAATCTAGTCTGCAGCTCCTTCTTTACCTGCAAAATATGATGATTATTGTTCCGAGTAATGATCAAATCATCCACATACATAACTAGAATCACTAGATTTTTACCCTGTTGGCACAAATATAAAGTATCATCAGATTTACTTCACTTAAAGACAACCTTGTGAAGGTACTCATCCATTTTTGCATACCAATCTTGTGGAGCTTGTTTCAATTCATATAAAGCCTTGATCAATTTGCACACTTTGTGTTCCTGCCCTTCAATCTCAAAACTTGGAGGTTAAGCCATATATACTTCTTCCTGTAAGTCTCCATTCACGAAGGCACTTTTAACATACATATGTTTGAGCTGCTAATGCAAGTTCTAATATGATGGTGTTCCATTTGTTGTATGTGCAAATGTTTCCTCATAGTCGATTCCTTCTTGCTGGATAAAAACTTTGGCGACAAGCCTTACCTTGTATTTTTCAATGTCTCCATCTGGATTATACTTAATTCTACAAACCCATTTGCATCTAACAAGTTTCACATTTTTAGGATAGTCAACAAGTTTCCAAGTGGTGTTTTCCACCATTGCCTTGTATTCTACAACCATTTCCTTTTTCCATTCTATATTTTTTACTGCCTCTTTGTATATGGAGGGATTAATAAAGTCATTTGTTATTAAGGAAAGATTTTCTTCATTTCTTTGTGAACTTCGTGTTCCTATTTTGTTTTGTTCATATAGCATGACATCCTTCAAAAGTTGAATGACCCATTTAGGTAGTTGATCTTCACTTGTTTGTGGATCTGAATAATCACCATCATTATAAAGTGGATTGATATAAACATATGTTCTTTGATCATATGAAGGTTCAGGGGGTGGAGAGTCACTGTTAGATGAACTGCTGCTAGAAGACTCAGATGATATTCCATAAGATACAAATGGTCTAGATGAAGTAGGTGAGATGGATGAACCATTTTCTCATGAAGGAAATTCAATATCATACCAATGTTGTGTACTTGGTATATTTTTCATTTTGTTTTTCTTTTTATCTCCCTTTGTTTCCAATTTTTGTAGAAGACTTTCTATCTCTATGGCACTCTTGCTTCTGTTTCATCATATATAACATCCCCACTAGTAATAAACTTTCCATTAGATACAAGAGGATATCCCTTATTTTCATTGGAATATCTAATCAATGTACACTTCAAACTTTGTGAATCAAGCTTAGTTCGCTTTTCTTTTGGAACTAAGGAATACCACATTGAACTAAAAACTCTAAGATGTTTGACTTGAGGTTTGAAACCAAACCATGCTTCATATGGTGTAATTCCATCCAAAGAATCATTAGGAGAGTTGTTCCTTAAGTAAAATGTTGTATGTAATGTTTCTGCCTAAAGGACTTAAAATTTTGAAAGTTATCATGTATATTTCCATCCCTAACAAGGTGTGATTCATTCTCTTTGCTACTCCATTTTGATGTGGAGTGTATATATTTGTAAGTTATCTTTTGATACCATTTTCCAACAATAAGTTTGGAATTCATTGTAAGTGAATTCCCCTCCATGGTCTGTCTTAAGAGTGCCAATTTTATCTTTAACTTCACGCTCAACCAGTTGGAGAAAAGTCTTAAAATTTCGAATGTTTTTGGCTTTTGTTTCAAAAAATAAGCCCAAGTCATTCTACTAAAATAATCAATGAAGAGTAAAAAGTATATACAACCTCCTAGAGAAGTTTGTAAAGGTCCACCAATGTCACTATTATTGCAAACTCCTGTTTGCATGCCATGAACTTGTTGGAAAAGTCTCTAGACTTTGTTTCCCTTAAATTCAAGCTTCACATCTTGCATTTTTTTTCTTAAAAGTTGGAAGTACTTTAAAGGTTCCTTTCTTTTGAAGTTGAGAGAATATTTCAAATTTGAAATTCCCATATCTAACATGCCACAACCTTATTAGTGAAATATATGTACTTGCCACTCTTGTAAAACCATAATTTCGTGGAATGACTGTTCCTTTCATCCTTAAAAATTTTCCATCTTCATATCCTATCATGAATGTATTCATATTTTGTTTGATGGAGTTTATTTTTACTAAGACATCCTCCGTAACAACCTGAGGTCTTGCTTGTTGAATTGTGACTAAAGACAATAAATTATTCTTGAAATTTTGTACATACCAAACATTTGAGATGAGTTTTTCTCCAATTCCAGGAAGAGAAACTTTTAATGCTCCTTTTCCACAAGGATTATGTCTTGTATCATCTGCAGGAAAGATTTAATTGAGAAGTCATTTCGAAAAGTCCAAAGGAAGTCATGTCGAAAAGTCATATGTTATGTTTCCCCTATATCAAAGATCCAAGCATTTCAAAATAAATTTTAAGATTTGTAGAGACTTGTAATGTTGTTGATTCTGAAATCTGAAGTGTAGTGAAGACATATTATGAGCCATCATCTTCTTGATCATTAGCAAACTGTACCAAGTGTTGTTTAAAATTTGATTTTTTTCAATAGAAGTTCAACAATTTTCAACATACTGACCAACTCTGTTACATCTTCTACAAACAAATTTATTGAAATATTTTCCTCTGCCTTGAATTTGTCCTCTGCCTCTGATTTGTCCTCTACCTTGATTTTGTCCTATGCCTTGACTTTATCCTCTTCCTTGATTGTTTCCTTTTCCTTGGATGTTGCCTCTGCCAAAAATATTGCCTCTGCTGAAGTTGTTCCCTCTGCCTTGACTTCTACCTTGACCTTTCCTCTATGTTCTCCTTGATTTTGATTTTTGTGCCATATTTCTCTACCTCTAGAACTTTTAGTTGAAGATTTACTAGTGCTAGCTTATGTAAAGAAGACATCTTCTCCAACTTGTTTCTTGTTTCCAAAAGTTTTGTCATGTTGAGCTAGAATTTCAATTAATTCATCAAATTTTAAATTCTCTAGCTTTCTAGTTACCTGAAAAGTTTCCAAGAAATGTGTATATGAAGAACGAAATCCAACCTTTACTATTTCTTGCTTAATGTTCTTAAGTCTGGAAACGTACTCAAGTAAATCTCCCCCTTATGTCAATTTATGTTGAAGCAACTTTAATTGAAGATCAACTATCTTAGATTCTGGTTGTGTATCAAATAAATCTTTAAAAGTTCTCTAGGCAGACCATGCATTAGAAGCATTTTCAATGTGAACATACATTTCATCATTAACTGAAGATTTAATTAATGCTAATGCTTTGGAATTTTTGATCTCCCATTTAGCTAGCGAGTCTACATTTGTAGGTTTGTTTGGTTTAACATTGCCATCACATACATATTTCCAAAGTTCATTGTAAATCAAAGTTATTTCTATGTGTCTTTTCCATGTCTTGTAATTCTTTGAGCCTTCAAGTTTGTCAGAATCATAAAATAAATTTACCATCTTAGACATTGTAAAAGTAAATGTATGCACCAAGATGGATCATGCACCACAAAAATAAGATGGACAACACACCATACACAAAAAATTATCTATCGGGGCTTGGCCTTGACCCTCGTATAGTCATTTGAGGAGAAAAGTGACTGAGCTTTGCACTTGGCTCTAGTCAACTTCTCTAAAATTTTACAATGAAACTTTCAAAATTTGACTTTTTACAATGCTCTTGCAATTTGACTTCTTTGACTCTAGCCCCCCCTCAAAGTAAAAGTTACTTTGAGTTACAATTTGTTTCCCTCAAATAAAAAATTACACCTTATTACTCCAAAATTACAAATTACAAAATTACACCTTATCGCTCCAAATTTACAAAAATAAATTACTCATTATCTCTCCAAAAATTTAAACCTCCATGAGAAAATTACCTTGTTACTCCACCAACACTCCTTATATCTCCATTAATAAACTTTAATTTTTAAAAAAAGCTTTTACATAAATCCCACTAAAATAGTTTAAGTAACTTTATGGAATCACTTTAACTTTATGAAATCACTATCAAAGAGATTTCAGGTTATGCATATAAAAGCACAAAATAAAAGCGGACCATAAAATAATTGGAGAGACCTTTCAACAATTCTTGCAACAAAAAACTCAACAATTTCCACGCAGATTCTTTAAGGATTGTCAAATTTCTTACTTTGTGAATTCCTTTGAATTGATACGCGTTGTGAATATTGCCATGAGTAACTTCGAATTGATACAGGTTGTAGAGCTATGCCAGACTAGGGCAAAGCTAATATGACAACTCTCCTTCCTCGATTATCCTCTCGTAGTGACTACTCTTGTCAGATTGTTAATCAAGGTGACTACATTGTGAGATACAACTTCGAATTTCTTAATCAAACTTTGGGCCATGGCTTCAATTCTCTTAGTTGGACTGTGAATCATGGCTTTAGTTCTCTTTTCTGATGAAAATGTTAGGTTTGTTAATAACAACTCCTTTCTCTAATATAGGGATCGAGTATGGTTGCACCTGATTGGAGGTTTAGGCTCCCAACAATGATGGTATCAATTATGTCCCATGGATTTACCAGTGACAACCTTGAAGTATCCGATGTTCCATGAACTTTTTATTTCAGCGTTCAGCTTGGCAGCAAAACCAGGGGTAATGATGTCCAAATACTCGATAAACCTGGCAGTCACATCGACACCCTATTTCCAACTATCATCGGTGCTGAGATGAGCCCATTTATAGGAAGCGAAGCTAGCAATGAGGCAGATATAATCCATAATGAATCTGTGCCACCACTTAGGTGCAATGCCATTAGTGTCCCATTGCAAGATGTTCGCCACCCCCTAGTACATAATGCTCTAGACTTCTTTATTTAGATCACTGTGGTACCTGTCAACATAGTCAGAGTTCAAGTAGATGACGTTGCCTTCCACGTGGGTAATCTCATCTATAGTTTCCACGCTTAAATCTATCGTTGCCACATTCTTCTTTATTTTATGCAAATCTATGTACACACAATAGCTGATCATTTTGATGGAGATTTCCAAAAGCTTGAAAAGCTAGAATCTCCTCTTCACACAATCTGTACCATTGAAGCTCCACTACCACAATAATAGAAAAAGTGTCCTCAAACACAAATTTTATTAATAAGGAAAAGAAAATTACATAAAATCAGCAAGAGCTTACACATGATCACTCAACACTCTTGCAAGAGAAGAGAGCCAGGCTTTAAATAAGTTAGTGCCCTAAACTAATTTCATTATGGATCACTTATTTGATTTACAAGTGTCTATTTACATTTAATTCTCTTGTAACAACACTCCTAACAATTTTCCTAAATTAGTTCCTAAGAAATGACACCTTTCTAGATGTCACATATTTTACAACAATTAGCTATTCTAAAATGTCTCCAATATTTAATTAAATATTCTAGATAATTAAATATTAGAATCTAAATAATTAAACTATAGTTGATGTATTTTGGATCATCTAACAACTAAAGGGGTCGTATTTGAATATTATACATTTTCCCTCCATGCATCTATTTCCATATTTGTCACAACCAATGGTAAAACCACTCTTGCAAAAAAAAATAAGGAAGCTAAGAAGGTTGAGAAGGAAATGTCCACATTAGTACGAAGTTTGAGAGGTGAGGATAATAAGACTATTCTTGTAAATAAGAAACCTATTTTATTAAATAAACATGCATATAAGCCTAAGGAACCCATATATTTGGAAGGTGTGCTTAAAATGTTGAAAAAATATCCAATGAAGTTTTTGAATTTAAAAATAAATTTGATGAAGGAACTTCCAATCAAAGAACAATTAACCTCTTTCTATAGAAAATTCAACATTCCTCTAAAATCTCTATAACCCTCCAACACAAATATAAATCTAGAGGAAGTTAGAATGGAACGTTCCATTATTTCCATCAAGATAATCATTTTGAGAAAAATGTGCTCAATTAACCCCTTAATCCTAACCCTAAACCCCTTAAACCATAAACCCCTAATTTACAAAAAAAATACTGCAATATAAAGACATATAATGAATAACTTACCAAGGGACGATATTCATGCCCACCTTCAAGGTGTCCAAATTGTCTACAATGTTGTTTATATATTTTTATTAAAAGTATCCTCATCTTGTAGCCCTTGTATTTGTTACAAGGGAGATACAACTTTATGTCACCCATTTTTCTTTACCAAACTTTCAATATTGATTATATTAAAAAATATCTTGCAATTTAACTATTTATAATGCAATTTATAAATTATTTGTGAATAAAAAATAGCCCTTATATATAATTTTATTGTAATGGATTTCCAATTTCCACAAAATATGGAGAGACATTGTGTAATAGTAAAAAAATTGAACCCCTCCAACCTCGGTCTTCTGACATCATCATGGCTTACCTGGGCAAACATCGATAATCTGACACACCTTACATAAGTGTCAGGTATCCAACGTGTATAAAAAGGTGTCAGATATATGGTGAAGCAGTCGGATATCTGACACATCTATGCATCACATCGGATATATGACATTGTTTAGGGATTAAAAAAATAAAAAAAAATCCAAATAAAAGTCGAGATTACATCCGATTTTATCAGTACTGTCAGAGTAGAGCATCAATTTTTTCGCCCATATGTAGTAGTGAACTCACATGGAACTTTTAATGTAACACATCATAGTGTGTCTTTAGACACATTGATACGATTTCTACAAGTTTGAGCATTGTTATTTAGAAAATCCTTTCTACATTCACCCTGTTAGACTCCGTCTTGTCAGCCCGCTGCAGTCAAATTCACCAAGGTTCATTTCCCGTCACTGGCAGTCATTAAATGCCATTTTGATCAGAAGAGTCATTTTATGTCTTGAGTCCAGGGTTTTGTCTGTAGAAGTGTGAAATAACGCAGTAAGTTTTTCAGGAATGTCATCGTCAATAATGTGAAATTTCTTCTTCTTCAAAACCCTGTTTTGAAGAAGAAATCATTAAATGTGTTTTTTAGAATATGTAATTTGTCAAAATGTTTCAAAATTCTCCAGCTCTTCAAATGGCAGCAGCTTCTGCAGCTCCTATCCCTGCAAAAGCACAAACAGAAAGAACATCATCAGCAATCAGAGGCAAAGCAAAATAAAGTTGAAAAGAAACATCAAAGTTTCAAATATTGCAAAGAGGGTTCCAGATCGAAGATCAAAATCTATCATACATAATATATTTCCACAATTGTCAATTCATTTGCATCCAGAAAATTCAAGTGAAAGAACGAATTAGTGAGTTGGAGAAACATTTCTTGTGATGGCTTCAGCTGCTGGGAGTGAGCAACAGCAAAGCGTTTTAACTTGGTTACTTGAACCTTTAAAGGAACAGTGGATTAAAAAAGAGTTGCAAGATATCTTGGGTTTGGTGAATCTTTTAATTAGAGGTCCAAATACACCAGAGAATGAACTAATGTGGCATATTTTCCACAGAGTCACCATTTTTGAGAGAGCCCTTAAAAGGAGTGGTAGTAAAAAGGCTTCAGTCTCCACCTCTCAAAATGGTTCTGCATTCACTTTTGATGTTGGTTCTTCTCATCCTATGGTTTCTCGCTTATCATGGATGCTGCCTCCTCTCTTCAAGTTGCTTTGTTGTATACATTCACTTTGGTTGCAGCCAATAGTTCAAGAATTGCCAAAAGAGGTGTGCGCTACGCATTGGAGGTGTGTGCTACACACTCAGGTGGGTGCTACGCACTGGGCCTCACTGGCCAGTGTAAAAATACACAGGCGCTACACACTCAGGTGTGCGCTACGCGTTGGGTTCGGGCGCTACGCACTCAGTCACAACACCAAGAAATTTTTGTTAATGCGCCCAGTTTCTTATCAAATCAGCTCCATCGACTTGCAATCGTCACTGAGTGGACATGGACATGTATCGCTCATATGCACAATCACACCAGCATCAAGTAACATGGAGGAGATACACAACACATTGAAATTTGCACAAAGAGCCAAACAACGAGTTGAAATTCGTGCTGCTGCAAATAGGATCATTGATCAAAATTCACTGATCAAGAAGTACCAAAAGGAAATTTCCAGTTTGAAGAATGAGCTTGATTTGGAAACAGATATCAGAACCGGAATTCCAAAATCTTTAAGTAAAAGTGTTAATGACCAATTGCCTTACATTGGCTCACTTGCAGACAGTACACAAGCTGGAGAACTCTTCAGTGGGACTCTTCATGGACGGAAGCCACCTCCTACTGGCACAATTATGGCAGATCAGATGGATCTTCTCATGGAGCAAGTTCATAATGAATCTTTAAATAGAGGTAATGTACTGCAATACAGGATTGCAGATCCAAAGTCTTCACCTATTATTGACCGAAAATAGAAGTATATTGAAAAAGGTGAGAATAAGGGTTCAGATTGGGAATTTGAATGGCAATTTCTATGTACAAATCCGAGTATTCAAAGAACAGAACGACATTTCCAAAAACTTGGTATCGAAACTGCTTTTATTTCTTTTGCAATTTTCAATAACACAAGGAGACAGGCGAGGTTCTGGTGGCGTTCATGGTGAAATCATCAGAAATCATACCGCCAATGAAGTTCGCCAGATGCATAAATTATTTTCACACCTGACCATACACAACAGTTATCCGATGCGTTGGATTTGTTGATCGCCAGGTGGATGGATTTGTTGATCGCCAGGTGGATAAATGGAGAAGGTATTGCGCTATTTTTATTAAAGATTAGTTCTTATTCAAAGGCAACGTAAAGTCAAAGCCAGAATTTAAACAAAGGATATCCACCGTGGCAGAAAGATAGGTTCGATTGCCCATTTTGGTCTTCAGTTGCAAATTTAAAGAGTCTTCAGCTACGGTTTTCCGCCCTTTCATTGGTCATCAACAAACAAATACAACGCTATTCCTTTTAGAGCATAATTTTCCTATTTTCATGATTATTGATGTAACAATGCCCTATTTTCATCGATCAGTTATCTCCTTTCTGAGTTTTATTTAATGTATTAAAAATCACTTGTAAAAGGGGAAGATATTTCTGAGAGCTGGTGTAGGAGAAAAACAGAGCTTTATTGTACAGTTTTGACAGAGATTTTAATGAAAAGACACAGCTCTAGCGCTTGAGATTCCTGTGGTATGACATTTGACATATGTTTCTTCTCTGTCTCATACCTTCCTTATTATGTTTACTGTTTCATTGCATAATCATTTCTAGATGAATGCTTTAAAGTAGAAGGCTAGAATCCAGTTTACTGCTCTGCCCTGGAGGAGCGTTCAATATTTGTGTATCTTCTTCTGTTTGAGAAGGATTCATTATATATGCCCTTTTCGGCCTCTCGACTGTCTTTCACTCCATACAATTCCAATTTGATTGTTAAACTTCATGCTTATCTTGCCTCAGGAGATAATCTGCGTTTTTCATTTAATCTCTGCTCTTGCTATCTTCACCCCACATAGCCCAGAAAACCCAATCATTTATCAATCAAACTTTCCTATCTCTTTACTAGCCTAAGATCAACATTCACTATCGGTCATATCAGCCCCTTTGAAGACTTGTTTGCCGAGATAGACCCGGAGAGAGCTCTCTCTTGTCCTCGTAGGGCTAGCTACGAGGTTGAGCTTGGTTTGATGTTGCCTTGAACCTCGCCCTTTTCAGCCTGAGGCAGATTCGAGCGCTAACACACCCAATTTTAGCTAAAGATCCTTCACATGGGCCAAGTAATCTTCAATTATTTCAAAACGAAATATCTACATAGATCAATTTTTTCTCAACCTATATAACTCATTTTCATTGGTTTTTTCAAATAAAATCTTCAACTTCTTCTAGACATCATTTAGGTAGTGGATCTCACTTGTATGAAAGTGAACCTTTGTAAAGATGTAGGTTGTTATGACTTCAACAAATTCATGCTCCTTTATGTCAATAACAAATTTCTAATAGGAACCCTTCAGATCTAGAACCATAGATTTTATTAATTACTAAAACACTTTCATCTTCAACAACTTTTCCATATCTTGTTACAATATTCCATAATTGTGCCAATGAAAATCTGCAAATGATTGCTTGGAATTCATAATTTTTTTTATTTGTATTTAAAAAAATGGTCATATTTATATTAGAAGAATTGTTACAACCATACTATTCATCTTGAAAATACATAGAATATATTTCTAAGGTTTGTTGTTAAGGCTAACAATCCAAATTTAAAATTTGCTAGCCTTGTTTTACAAATTCCAAAAAGATTCGCATCCCATATATTCTTGCATGAGTATATTCTCACAAACTACTTGCATAACAAACGACTGAAAAAATGCATTATTAAACTAAATTTCATGCCGAACTTCTTATCACCATTAGTTGAGATGCTAAAGGAAGTTTTTTCTTCTTTCCTACTATTTTCCTAACTTATTTTGCATGTGTTGGAGTGAATGTTACTCATTCTAGTCCGAAAATATCTCAATGTGGAGGTTTTGTTTGTTCTAATGCCTTAACTTCTTCAACCTAGTCTACCCAACTCACTAGCTTCCAAAAGCTTAACTAAATCTTGATCATTGGTTTGGATCTAGAGGAAGATTAAATTCCTCCACGGCTAAATTTTGATATGCAAATCCCTATTGTGATAAGAGGTATGCTTGGGGTACTAGTTATGGTTGTACTGATGGACCTTCTTGTGACAATGTTCCACTAGTTTGAAATATTAGTTGATGATATTCGTTAAATCCAACCAACCAGGTTAATTTGTGTTGGTGCTTTCTAACCATACTTGACCCGTTGTAGCATTGCACTACAATATTTCATGTTTCAAAACAATCTCTACAACAAAAAAAAACTTTTTCATAATTTAATTTCTTAGTCCATGTGTAGGTTTCACATATCAAATACATTTATGCCAGAAACCCTATGTTAAAATCCATTTATATGCATATTTAAGCATATGTTGGTATGTTCTGGTGCTTATTTTATGGAGTTATGAAATGGAGCCTTCCTTGGGATGAACCAATGGCTTGAAGAGAGAAAACCCAAAAAATGCAAGGGAATATTTGAGTTTCTAACCCACACATTAGCCAAGGTAATAATATCAAACAATGGATCAAAATAGGGAGTTCATGGCTTCGTGCACAAGCCTAAATTTCCCCAAAACCATGACTCCAAGTCTAGGACTAGATCCCTATCTTCCACAACCTCAAATTGAGCAATGAAATAACCCTTTGCACAAGGTGCATGGAAGCATATTTTTTATCCTTAGTTTTCAAGAATTCAAGATCCAATCATGTAGATTAATTAACCAAGGTCAAAGGCCATTGAAACAACCTATCAAGCCATTCGACCTATGAAAGGATACCGAAATTACAACAAATTTCCCCATGGGAATGGATAAAGTTGTGGCCTCTTGCATAAGAAAAGAGGTGAAATAGGGATGATGAGCAATGCTTATTTCTTAACTTTAAATCCATAATAAATACTACCATGATTACTAGAATATTCATCCATGAAATCACTCATAGTCAACACTCTAGAGGGCTTAATCTGTGTTGTCTCCTAGCTCAGGTTACCAAAAAAAACCATATGCTCACACTTCCATCATTGTAGTGGAACCTAAACTCAAAGAAAATCAGTATAGGTTATCATGGGCTTACATGCTAAGTCTCTATGTTTGGCTAGGGTTAAGCACTAGCCATCGTTGACTCACATAGGAGAAATATCACCACTTAAGGTACTATTTCTTATAAACAATAAAAACTTCACTTGATTCTCATAATTTTTATGTATTGATATAATTGTATATTCAATTTACAATTCAAAACCTTGATTCAATTTATCTAATAAATCTAACTTGCTAGGAGCATGTACAATGGATAAATTTTAGGGAAAATTTAGATTATATGTTACATTTCAAATCACTAATTTTTATACCATGTTTGAGAACCATGAAATTATGTAGATAAGAGAGAAAGTTGTGATGTACCTAGGGAGAAAAAGATGGGGTGCCTAGAGAGGTACCTAAGGGGATAATGTAGGATGCCCATAATCATATACTAGACCTACTTGGTAATTGATGGGTAATAAATAGTCCCACTAGGTAGTTAAGAAGAAATAATATAATAATAAGAGATAGTTAGAATATAACCTCAAAATACTCATGACAAAGTAAAAATACACAAGTATTATTGTATTGAGATATACTAGATGTTGATTCTTGTAGCAATCATGGATTATCGAATGATTCCTTTTATAATGCATAGTTGACGGTGTTACCTTTCCCTAACAATTCTTATATAAATTCTCATATTTTTGATGGTGTGAATGTTTTGATAACTTTGAAGTTTGATTTTATTTATTTATTTATTTTTTCGATGAGGGAAAATACAAGTAGATCAAATTGAAGGGATCACATCCCGCCGTCCAAAATAATAGGGCCTAACCCCAACGGCATCGAGGAGCATTGACCTTATGACCCCCCAATCGACGAGGTACTTAGCAACGAGAACTTGACCAATTGTTCTAACCCGTGGGGCTAGTTTAAGGGTTTGTTTCCATCCACAATATTCCTATTATAGGTTCATGGATACATTTAGTAGGAAAAATTTATTATTTCTACAAGCCCCGGTAACAAGCATAATTTCATTAATATTAACTTGGCTAAAGTATTGCAAGTTAATACAAAACATATTCAAAGAACACAAGTTGAGAGTGATAATGTTGACGTTTTTAAAGGTTTGAAGATTACATATATAAATATGTGTTACACTCATATTTTTTTCTATAGAAATGAATGATGTTGATATTGTTTTGGAATGTCCTTTAATAGACTCAATACAATTAATATTAATAGAAAAAGAAATAGTTTTTTTTTTTTTTTTTTAATAGATATGGATGATGTAGATATTATTTTGGGATATCCTTGGATAGATTTAATACAATTAATATTAATATGCAATTTTTTTTTTTGAAGCTTTGGTATAAGAAAAATAAAATTACATCGCAAGATTTTATCTTACTAATCAAGAAATACCCAAGAGGGCACCTAAATATGTCCTTGAAGTGGAACTAATTACATAATGTAATGATGCATCAAATGAAGAATTCAAGGTTGAATAAAAAGAAGAGCCTATATAAGCATTTGAACAAAACCACTAGGAAGGGGATAACAAGGAAGAAGAAAAGAAGGAGCTAAAAGAGTCATGGGAGCCACATGTTGAAGAGTCAAAAAACAAAAAATACATAGCTAAAATTATTTTATATGGCCACACATACTACCTTATGAAACAACAATTTTCAAGGCTAGGACATGAGTATCAAAAAAATTATTATGGATCAACATGGAACTAGACGGGCACCGAATATGGAGTCACATGGAGGAATGAATGCAATGCATGGGTATGTCAGAGTCATGCAACGAAGATATGGAACCCGAGGAGTAACTAGAATCAACATCGAGGAAAGACCATAGTTGGACACCATTTCCACATTTCACAAGGATGGATGGATGCTTGTGAATGCATTGCTTAGCAAATCATATTATATGGCTTATTTTCATGCCTTGGGAACGAAACATGGGAAGGTGGATGTAGTGTAATGTACCTATAGAGGATAATATTGGGATATAGGGAAGTATCCAAGCGAATAATAAATGTAATAAGGTGATAAAAATTGACTAAGCCCACTTGGTGGCTGTTGGACCTAATGAGCACCATTATTGAAACAAGAATGCTACAACTCTTGGGGCTACCAACTTTACTTTATCAACCCGGGGTTCGTACAAACTTGGAGGTGACAATGTTGTATACACAAGCATATGTGATGGGTCCACTCTTTGTCACTGTTGAGCTGGCGATATACCACTATGGTTTCTCAAACCAACCTTCTATTGATTCAGAAGAAGCTTGATTACCAATGAGGAAAGGGGAATTTTGCACTAATTGGGAGAATTGAAATAGTGTCTACTGTAGTAAGGAAAGAATGAAATCAAATGCTTTGAACACACCACTCACCTAACTAATTGCTAAGAGATCTTGCTTCAAAAGGATTCTAGGCTAACATATGTGTAATCCTAACTGTCCTAGGCATGCAATCTGAAATGACCAAACATTCTACTACTGTGCATATGAATGAACACAATAACTCTTTTTTCTTTTTGTCCTTTTTTTGTGAAAATGTGAATGCTGAATCTTCTTGGTGATGTGGCAGGTGGGTTAGAGATGGTGGTGAAAGGTCAGATGGCTTTGGAGGCAAGTAGGGGTCTTCTCATATCCTTCAGGATGCTTTTATCACAAATCGGCCTCAAAACAGGACACTACAGGTTGTCCTACAAGATGTCCTAATTCTTCCTACAGGATTTCCTAATGTTCCTACATGATCCCCTGTATTCATACAAGATCCGGCTGAGAGCAATAAGAGTGATTTGGAAGGTGGTATAGGGCTTATGGAAGGTGAATGATGAAAGAAATAGGGCAAGGGAGTGGTTAGGACTTCTTCAGAGCTCAAAACAGAGTTTGTAAGATGGATGGATTTACTCAACAAACCTGGAAAGTCATTCTTATGGAATGATGAATTGGTTGAGGGACTTAGTGGATTTGGGTGAGCATGGGTGGATGAGGTTAGGCTGGGGTTCTTGGTCATGATATTTTCCTGCACTATTGAAACTCCTGCACTGCACCAATCATTGAGATTTATCTATGAATCATGTCAAACAAGAAATATTTTCAATCAACTTAAGAAAACATAATTTCATTCTCTAGTTGTCTAGTTCATGCATGGAAATACTTGCAGAATAATGTGAAACACTTATGAGATCTAATACAAAGTTGAAGATAGCAGAAAACCCTAATTCCATAAGAAATCAAAATTCTGTGTTTTTGGGGTTGCATAGGAGTTCTTTCCTCAAACCATGGTCCCTGAAGGGGGAGTGAGGCCAAATCCACCTAATATCAACCTTTTTGGTATTCCTTTATCTTTCTAATCTACTGCTAAAGCAATGCACAAATGGAAGCAAACTAATCAAATTCACAACTACTTGCAATGAAACAGTGCTAAAACCAATTCAATAATTAATCTATGAAATCAAGTACAAGAAGAGGAGCCTTTATTGCTAAAGTTGGGCCCTAACCCAAGATCTTCAGCCCTTTGAGTCAACTCAGTGCTGGATCAAGGAAATGCTCATTCTCATTATCATATCAGAAAAATTACATAGCAATGTTTTTCCACAAAACTTGAACTCGAAAATACTTAATGCTCTTTCATAAAAAATCTAAATCCTAATGAGGCTCTAGGCCTCTTTATTTATACAATTGAAGTATCCAACGACTTTCGTAAATCTAGGGAGGCTTGGCTCCCAAACTCAATATGAACTGGCTCTTAATTGTCACTGGCTCAGTTGCCCATGATCTCCATGACTCGGCTACTTGCAACTTTGAGCTAGTGTGATTTGATTGAGGAATATTTGAGTGAGTGAGGATTAAATGAGGAGGATCTATCTCCTATAATCTCTCCTCCTTATCTCATTTGAGTTTCTACCCTTAATTAGCCAAAATTGCCACGATTTTCTCTCAAAAACCTACAACCAATGCACATTAGACCACTAGACATAACATCTTACTTTTATTCATCTCATTAAGAAAAATATAATTAAAATATGTAAGGAATTATGAGAAGAGTTGATTTTAATAAGCTTGGAGGTGTATTAAGGTCCATATAGTTACCCAATGATGAGGCTCATCATCACCCCCTGCTGAAAGTGTTGCTCATCCTCTGAGCAACTTAATATATATCCATGTCCTTCATTGCTCTGGTGGCCTCTCTAACATCCCATGTTTCTGCTATAGTTTCTTCTTCTTGTGAATAAAATCCTGCCTTGCTCTCTATCTCTTCCCACTGCTTTCTTTCTTATTCTTCTTTCCTTCCTTCCAACATTCCTAAAAGCAGTGGTGGACTGAGTCTCAAGCCAATCCAATTGACTTGGAGTCTTTGTAGAGCTTGCTTGTACATGGGTGTTCTATTTAGTGCCTCTCTCATCCTCTAGGGAGAATGGTATTCTCTGATTTTCAGGCTGTAAGGCAAGGTGTTCCATCTCCTTTGGAAAGCTTGCATGCTGTCATCTCCTAGCAATCTGAACATGTCTTCAAAGTGTGTGATTGCTTGCTCTTGTGCAACAAGGTACCTAGGTGCAAGCTTAGGATCATTTGCAATCAGGTTGTGGGTGTTGATGACAACCATTGGATTAGATTGCTCAGCTCTTATCATGAGGGGTTCTATCTCTTCTCTTTCCATTACCTTTTTCATTTCTATAGCTCTTGCCTCCTCATGATTCATCCATGATGCTAAAGCCATCAATTGTAAGTCCCCTAGTTTTGAACATGGGTCCCACACATTCAAATTTGTTAAGGCCAAGTTGTGTAGGTAAAACTCATATATTTTTTCTCTATCTTCCAAGGTGCTTTGATTATAGTGATCAATGAATTGTCCATAGTCTTGGAAGGGCATAGTGCCTCTCTGTGCTAAAGTCTTAATTTTGAATTGTAGCCATTGTTCCTTGAGATACAAGGCATAAGACTTTGCTGGCAACCTGCATTGAATTGCCTCTAAGGATAAACTGGCCATACTTGTCAACTGACTTTCCCTTTCTTGTAGCTATCCACTTAGCCATGCATTCTCTACCTCCAACTGAGCTTTCATCATTGCCTCTCTGTCCCTTATGCTGCTCATTTCTTTTCCCATCTCCTTCAATTTCTCGTCCATGTGCCCTACATTGTCCATTCCTTTTGATTTGGTAATCTGCATCCACCTGTGTGTCCTTACCCTTTCTTTCTCAATCTAAAACAATAAGGGGATGAAAAACTTCTATGGAATGATCCTACCCCATTAAATGAACCTATAGTAAGAGTTAATGTTGGGTTGTGGACTAGGTTATCTCAGTTCTGGGTCTTCATTTTTTGTTTCTTGCTGAATGATACCTTCTTGGTCTATTTTCTGAGTTTCCTGTAGGTTTAGCAGAGTTTCCTGTAGGATGGCCTCTGCTTCCTGTAGGTCTTTTTGTGTCTCTTGTAGGAGACCTTTTCCCTTTTATGAGGAATACCTTGTGGCATGCCTCCTAACATAAGTGATGGGAGATTTGGGAGAGGCTTGTCCTGATGATCCTTCTCCTTGATTTTTCTCAAGAGAAGCTACCTTTTCTCGCTGCTTTGGGGAGTCTTCAATGACAATAGGAGTTTTGGTGGGTGTTTGAGGTCTTCCTTGCCCGATCCTTGTGCTTTTTCTTCTCCTAAAGTACAATGGGGTTTGTCTTTGTCTCTTACCTTTTGACTTGATATGTGTACTTAGGGCAGTAAGAGCAGCTGCTGCCTCTTTCTCTGTGGGTTCCGGAGATAGCCTTGGTGATTCATCCCCTTCTTTGCCTTGAACTGTAGACCTTTGTTCTTCCTTCCCTTATGTTTCCTATTTTCCATTCTTATTTTCATCCTTGTCTTTCTCTTTCTATTCTTCCTCTAGTTCCCCACTCTGCTCATCTATCTCTTCTTTTGTTTCTTCTTCCCTATCTTCTTCATTTTCCTCTTCCTTTTCTTCATCTTTTCCTCCTCTATTCCCTCTTCATCTTCTCCCTCTATTTCTTCATCCCTCTCACTACCAGTGGGGATTTTGTCATATTCAAGTGCTTGAATTTCTCCCTCTGCCTGCATGTCTCTGAAAGTTGTCCATGTAATAGGGAGTCTTAGGTTTTGTAGAGCATCTTATAGGATAAGTTTTATCAACCCATGATGAGCTAGTTGTTGATGTTTTCCCTCCTGCACTTTGATGCTCATATCTATCATTGATTGAAGAAGAAAGTAGGGTATACTTGTCTATTTTGAGGAGGTGTGTCTGCTCCAAATCTTAGTTCTTGGAGAAGTCTGAAATGGTATCCATACACCACACTGTATCTCCCTTCACATGATATATATTTAATGAGGTGGTAACTAAATTCATTCCAAGGGTATGGAAGGCTTTCCATTATGACCCCATTTTTTTCCTCCATTTCCTCCTCCCCTTCCAAAAATAATTTCTTCTTTGCAAGGGTGTTGTTACCCTTATCTTCTTTTCTCCAAGGTAACCCTAAAGGGAGTGTGGTGATTCTTCTTATAACTTTAGGGGTGATTTCTACTGATAGGCCTTTCACCACAGTAGTGGCATGGGTCCTAGTGAGGGGTATGAGTGAGAGAGCAAAGTCTCTAGCCACCTCATCATCGTACCCTCTCATTCTTTCAATGAAACCCATCCAATTGTGCCTTGTGAAGATTTCTACTACATGAGGGTGCTGATGAATTATTACTGTGTTTATGGGTTCTCTCTTGTTAAAACACCATGTTATATTTCCCTTGGTAATTGTGGAGGCTTGTATGGATAGAATTCAAGAATTATAGTGGGTGAGAGATTTGAATGATAACTCTGCACTATAATTCCCCTAGACTGCAACTTCCTTAACCAAATGGAGTTTTTTTTTTTTTTTTTTTTTTTTTTTTTTTTTTTTTTTTTTTGACCTGGAGAATATGGGAAGGTATAGCTCCTACCTCATTGGACTTTGTCTGATGAGGACAACCTTTGATATCTCCTCCCTTAGTTCCCATTGATAATCCTGTAGATGACTACTTTGTATCATGTAGGTATTCTTGTAGGATCCTGTAGGTTTTCTTGTAGGATCCTGTAGGTGCTCCTGCACTACAAAATGCTCACTGTCTTTCCTGTAGATTCTACTTCAAGAGGCCGAGAGAAACCTTATTTCGATGAATCCTCGAGATTTCTAATGCTTTATTTGCATGGAAATTAGTGTTTTATTTCCTTATATGGGTGATCGTGTGGGATGGTGTGTTGGCTGCCTAATTATGAGAACCTCCTTTTCAATCATTGGTCCCACTATCACTCCATCATTCCTCCTTACCTTGTAATCATCTCCCACTTCGATCATCCGAAATTTAACTAGTTTTGGCCTTATCTCCTTTTTCTTCTGATTTGACTGCTACCACGTGTGGAGTGGTCTAATTGTTTTCTCCTCGTCGACTGGTCGAAGGTGGCCAAGTTAACTGGCCACCTTTTCTTATAAAACCAACTCTTACATAATCCTACATTTTTTATCATATCATGCTAATGAGAGAGCATAAGCAAGATGACATACCTGTGGGTAAGATGCTTTGATGATGATGCTTGTTGGAGAATGATGTCCCTGTGTTGTGTACTTGCTGCATATTTTTTTGTATTGGCCTCTTTTGATGCTTGTTTCCTTTGATGTGCAGGTACTGGAGAGTGATGCTAATGATCATGCTGCTGCTGCTGAGCTCTGGAGGATCTTCCTTGAGATTGGAATCTCTATGTTGAAGATGGCTACAACCTTGTGAAATTTCCTTTTGTGGGGATAGGCTGCTACAATATTTCCTACAAGAAACCTACATGATGTCCTGTAGCTGCCTCTCCCCTAAAATTTTCATAATTTTCTTCACTTCTTGAGCATGAGGATTGTTGAAATGGTTAGAGAAGGAGTCTATTTATTAGTAGGTGATAGGTATAGCCTTCAGGGATTGTCCTTTTGTCCTCTGTTCTCACCCTCTTCTATTTGTTTTTTTTCTTCTTTGAAAACTGTAATTTTTTTTTTGAATTGACTTATTGGATGGATGCAGGGGTAACGTGGTAGGCATGGTGATGATGTCGTGGAGTAAATATTTTATTTTTTGACACAGGCTAGTAATCCCCTTGCTCTAGGGTCACTTTTCTTGGGATTCCCAAGCCACTGTAATTCCTACAAGAAACTCGTGTAGGTTTTGAGGGAATCCTGTAGAAAACAGAGAGCCTGTGTAAACTGAGTTGGAGGAGTTCATAAATGGAGGGATTGATGGGATACTAAAGAATATGGGATGGAGGAATGAAAATATGGATTGTGTAGGTCCTTGTGTTCCTCTCAAGTTTCTCTAATCCTCCTCCTGCTGACCTGCAACCGACATTTTCGAATTTTTTATTTTCTCTCTTTTTTTTTGAAAACAACTAGTATGCCTCCAAGAGGTTTTCATCCAGCTGCTTTCCCTGGGTGCCTCAAAAGAGGTTTTCACCCAGAGATATTTTTTTTTTCTACCCAATTATATTTTTTCTTTTCTTTTCTTTTCAACATCATTGGGCTACTTCAAGAGGTTTTCAACCCAACAATGGGACTCAGGTGCCTCATGGAGGTTTTCACCCGAGTCTTTTTTTTTAGGGAATTGATGGGGTAGAAGCTCAGAATTGCTCCGCCACGACTTGATGGGGTAGAAGCTGAGACTTGCTCCACCACCATCATTGTCTTGCTAATGCCATTGATGAATTCTTGCTTTGACAAGGGCTTCTTGTAGACCTTCAATCTGTACCCATCGACAAGTAAAGGGATAGCCTCTGCATCAATGGTCCTTATATGTACTGAACCATTATCATGAAATTTTTCTATGACATAAGGCCTATCCTTATCTGTACTGAACCATTGTCATGACATTTTTCTATGACATAAGGCCCCAACCATCTAGTCCTTAACTTTCCTTTAAAATCCTGCCTCAAGAGGTTTTCAACCCAATAGTGGGATTGAGGTGCCTCATGGAGTTTTTTTTTTTTCATTTTTTTCAGGGACTTGATGGGGTAGAATCTAAGACTTGCTCCACCACCACTTGATGGGGTAGAAGCTGACAATTGATCCACCACCATCACTATCTTGCTGATGTCATTGATGAATTCTTGCTTTGACAAGGGATTCTTGTAGACCTTCAATCTGTACCCATCGACAAGTAATGGGATAGCCTCTGCATTAATGGTCCTTATCTGTACTGAACCATTCTCATGACATTTTTCTAAGACATAAGGCCCCAACCATCTAGTCCTTAAATTTCCTTTAAAATCCTTGTATCTAGAATCATACAACAAATCCCAATCACCTTTTTGAAACTATTTGTCCTTTATGTTCTTGTCATGCCAAATCTTCCTTTGAACTTGAGTCACCTTTGTGTGTAGGAGGGCCTACATCCTAAATTCATCTAACCCATTCAACTGGAGAAATCTCTCTTGTTGCACCCTGGTGAGATCTAGATCCAGTTGTGATGCCATCCTTAAGGTGTTTTATTCAAGTTCTATTGACCATAGGGCTTTCTTCCTATAGACCAGTTCATATGGAGTGAATCTAGTGGTGGTCTTCCTGTTGAGAATGAAGCAAGATGATGGAGCTTAGTGGAAAGGAGTCGCCTTCACTAAGTGGGCCCGCAGGCAAATTATGGCGCAAAGTCTATTTTTAGACATATGGATCATGGTCTATGAGTTGCAGGATGTTGTTTATGGATGATTGGTCATGTTGGGAAAAATAGATGGACTTCTATTTCTGGTTCACAGCGGTGTGATCAAAGTCTATTTTTAGACTGCCAGGTCAAAAATAGAAAATTCAAATATTATTGTCTCATAATAATATTTGGACTATAAACTTTATCTTATCCTATTGGAGCACTTCAGTTTGAGCTACAGATGTGGCACATGCAGCTGTCAGAAGGAAATATGCTTTCTTTGTGGGTCAGCTGAGCTATTGCATGCAGGACTTCAGTTAGAACTCATGTGGTTGAGTTTGGTGGAGTTGGATGTGGAGTTGATGGAGTTGTGTTCAGTTTGACTTGGTTAAACTAGTTGTAATTAGTCTAACTGCAAATAGACTAGTGATGAGTTGTGTGAACTAATTATTAACTCATAAAGCAACTAAAGAATACATCAGTTATCTCAGTTTCATGTCAGTGCATGTACAATTCAGTGGAGACAGGTGTTAGAGGTTGAGATTGCTATCAGTTGTGACTATAGTTGTGCATGAGATCTTGCACAATCAATGGATTGAGTATGCCCATGAGGATTGCGCAGCATATGCCTAGTGAAATAGCCTGTGCTCACGTGATTTCTAGAGTGAGTGATTTTCACCAGGTATTGTGCAATAGAGGCAGGCAAAGCAGAGGAGGAGATTTGAACCTGTGACTTGTTCAGATCTGAGCTAGTTTTGTGTCTAATAGGTGGAGATAGTGCTGGATACTTGTGAGGAGTATTGTACTATGTAATGTTACATGTTATCAATCATTAATATACAGATAGTGTGGGGTTTTTAGTTGTATGCTTTCCTCGGGTTACATACTGTGTTAATGTGTGCATGCAATTAATGTTTCATTGTTTTTGTTGCTGCTAAATTAATGATCAATGTAGAGGAGGTTATGTATTATGCATGTATTCCGCAATAGTGTATAATCGGGATATCTCTGTGAATACGTGTTTATTACTCAAAATTTCTACATGGTATCAGAGCGATGATCTACTATTCAAAAAGTGTTTACATCTTATTTCTTCAGGCAGAGTTTGTAATCGGGCCAAGTAGCCTCTGGATTCATCCTTCCTTTGGAAGGTGAGATATCTGGTAAAAGCCCATATAGTTAGTCTCTACACGAGAAATACTTTGTTCTCACGAATTCTAGACCAGAGGCGGTTGACTTTGGAGCTGGTGGAATTCTAATTTGCAGCAGTGTTTTCTTGGTATCAACGAGGCAATGTCTTTCAACGGATTGCGATTGGAGTATGCTCTTGAGGGTAGCTCGAACTATATTGCATGGAAGGACAGGATGGAGGCAGTGTTGGATGATAATGGGCTGAAGGATTTCATAGAGGCTGATGTCCCAAAGCCTACTGATGCTGCGCAGGTTGATGCTTGGCAAAAGAAGATAGCAAAGTGTCGAAGGATTCTATTGGAGGGCGTGAAGGATCACATTGTGTCCAGCCTGCATGGTAAGGCTTCTCCATACTTGATGTGGAAAGCGTTGACATATCTATTCCAAAGCAAGAACGATCAGAGGAAGCTGGCGCTCAAGGACAAACTCAGAAACATCAAATGTGAGAAGGGAGACAGTATGCCCAAGTATCTCACGAAGTTCACTCAGTGTCGAGATGAGCTGGGAAGTGTGGGGGTGATTTTCGATGATGAAGACTTAGTGAGCTTGGCTCTCCTTGGTCTTCCGAAGAGTTGGCATTCCTATCAGGACTATGTCAATGGTCGGGAGAAATTGCCAAGATGGGAGAGACTTTGGTCAGATCTTGTGTAGGAGGAGATCAAGCGGAATACCAGGGACAGATCTTCATCAAAGGTACCTGATGAAGAAAATTGCGCTTTGGATGCCAAAGCAAAGAAGGGGAAGAACAAGAAAGCTTCTCAATCTGGTGCGAAAGGCAAGAAGCAAGACATGTCCAAGGTGAAATGTTTTCACTGTCACCATCACGGACACTATGCCACTAATTGTCTGCAGAAGAAGAAGAACAAGCAAGCTGATGGATCTGCAGCAGGAGAGGCTCTAGCCTCGCAGTTTCAGCTTGATTTTTCATTGATCGCATGCTTGGTTTCAAGTGTGATGGGATCGGTGTGGTTCTTGGATAGTGGTGCATCTTTTCACATGATAGGAGATCGATATTTATTTTCTGATTTGGAGGACAAAGATCTTGGAGTGCACATCGAGATGGGCGATGATGGTAGATACAATGCGACCAGTATCAATACCATTTCCTTTGATAGGGAGTCTGGTAAACCCTTCGTATTGAAGGAAGTGATGCATGTTCCAGGATTGAAGAAGAATCTTAAGAATCTTATCTTTGTGGTGATGCTAGAAGACAAGGGATATGATGTTGTTTTCAGCGAGGGAAAGGCTTTCCTGCGCAGCAAGACAACTGGAGAAACCTGGAAGATAGGGGTTCGAGTGAGGAACCTTTATAAGTTGCATGTAGATGGATGCGCAACAATGGCATGCAAGGCAGAAGGATTGGTGAGCCGGGATGATGGCGTGCTGTGGCACAGGAGATTCGGTCACCTTCACCATGGAGCCTTGAAGATACTGCAATAGATCACTACAACACTTCCTAAAGGCACTCTTGCGCAGTCAGATCAATGCAAGGGGTGTAATTTGGGAAAGTTTGTGAAAGCCACCTTTCACAAGAAGGATAGTCGCGCCACGACGATCCTTGAGAGAATTCACACAGACGTGTGTGGACCTTTCTCAGTAGCTTCAACAACAAAACACAGGTATTATGTGATCTTTGTTGATGATTTCTCTCGTAAGTGTTGGATCTTCTTCATGCAGAAGAAGAGCGAGACATACTCAAAGTTCTGTGAGTTCAAAGCACTGGTCGAGATGGAGTTGGGGAAGAAGGTGAAGGCTCTTAGGAGCGACAATGGTGGTGAATACATCTCTAACAAGTTCAAGGATTTTTGCAAAGCAGAAGGGATTGAAGAGAGCTCATAGCTCCCCATAACCCAGAGCAGAACGGGGTTGCTGAGCGAAAGAAAAAAATGATCGTGGGTGCTGCATGGGAGATGTTGCATGATCAGGGCCTACCCCTTCACTTATGGGCGGAAGCATGAAATACAGCAGTTTATGTGCAAAATTGTTGTCCTCACAGGATACTTGGCATGAGTACACCCGAGGAGGCTTATTCTGGTAAGAAGCCTGATCTTTCTCATTTGAGGATTTTTGGTGCTAATGTTTACATGCATGTGACAAAGGATGCCAGGAAGAAGTTGGAGCCGACCGCAAAGGTTGGGATATTTTTGGGGTACACTGATACGCCCCACAACTATCGTGTGTATTTTCCAGACAGTGGCAAGACTATTGTGCGACGGGATATACAAATTTCAGGAAGAGAAAGCCATGAAGTGTTCGCTTGAGAGGGAGCCACACTTGCATGCAGATGAGGAGCTATTAGTTCCTAAAGATGAGCTTCAGGACGTGGATCAGCCATAGGATGAGGTTCATTGAGTGGAAGAGACCACTCATGCAGTGCCAACCATCAAAGGGCGAAAGCACTTGACAGAAGCTGAGCGACTGGCTCAAGATGCAGAGAAAGTTGTAGGACTACCTATAGCCCAACGCAGGCAGAGACAGTCACCTGATCGGTACACTGGATACATGGCTCTTGTGAGAAAATGTGTTGTGACTAAGCCATCCTCTTTCGAGGAAGCTATGGAGGATCCTGCATGGGTAGACACCATGGTGGAAGAGTATGATTCGATTGTCAGAAACAATGCATGGGAGATCATTCCTAGATCGGAAGGGAAATCAGTGGTGGGTTCGAGATGGATCTACAAATTTAAGCAGGCAGTTGACCGGAGTGTGGAGAAGTACAAGGCAAGATTTGTTGCCCGAGGCTTTTCACAGATAGAGGGGATCGATTATGAGGAGACCTTTGCACCTGTCGCAAGGTATTCTTCCATACAGATGATTCTTGCTCTCTCAGTGCAGATGGGATGGCACATTCATCAGATGGATGTGAAGGCTGTGTTCCTCAATGGAGTCATTGAGGAGGAGGTGTACATTGAGTAGCTCGAAGGTTTTGAGATCTTCAGCAGCGAGTCGCATGTGTGCAGGCTTAAGAGAGAGCTGTATGGGTTGAAACAAGCACCACGTGCTTGGTACACATGGATAAACAGTTATTTCACTAGACTTGGATTCTCCAAGGGTGAGGCGGATCCTAACCTATACCAGATTGTGGTGGAGGGTAAGTTGCTTATCATTGTACTTTATGTAGATGATTTGATTCTAACGGGTGATGAGCTGTTGATACTTTCATGCAAGGATGATCTTGCTAAGGAGTTTGAGATGAAGGACTTGGGCCTCCTTCATTATTTCCTAGGATTGGAAATTTGGCAGCTCAGTGATGGACTATTTGTTTCTTAGGGTAAGTATGCTCGGGAGATACTGGAGAAGTTCAACATGCATGGTTGCAACCCTGTTGATACTCCTCTTCCTGGAGTTTGGAGGAAAGAGGATGCCACTGTTTATCGACGGTTGGTGGGGTCGCTTATGTATCTGGTCAATACATGACCCGATATATGCTATGCTGTTAACTAGCTTTCACAAGCTATGGTTAAGCAAACCAAGCTCTTCTGGAATGTAGGCAAGCATGTATTGCGTTATTTGAGAGGCACATCAGGATATGGTTTGTGGTACAGACAGGAGGATGAGGTGAAGCTATGTGGCTTCACGGATGCAGATTGGGCAGGGAGCCCAATGGACAGAAAGAGTAGATCAGGAGGGGTCTTCATTATCGGGTTGACAGCAATTTCTTGGTACAACAGGAAGCAAAGATCCGTGGCACTCAGTTCAACAGAGGCCGAGTATATGGCAGCAAGTTTGGCTGCATGCGAGGCTATATGGATGAGGAAGATCCTGGTCGGTTTGTTTGGTTCTCACTTGGAGCCTACTGTGATTTACTGTGATAACCAAAGTTGCATTAAACTCTTGGCTAATCCTGTATTTCATGATAGATCTAATCACATTGACATTAGGTACCATCATATCAGAGATTGTGTGCAGCGGAGAATCATGTTACTTTCATACATTCCAACGGAGGATCAGGATGCTGATATCTTGACGAAGGCGCTCACCAGGAGCAAATTCGAATACCACCAAGGTAGGATAGGGGTTGCTGATAATCCATATCTTGTTGAGAGGGAGTGTTGAGAATGCAACAAGATGATGGAGCTTAGTGGAAAGGAGTTGCCTTCACTAAGTGGGCCCGCAGGCGAATTATGGCGCAAAGTCTATTTTTAGACTATGTCTATTTTTAGACATATGGATCATGGTCTATGAGTTGCAAGATGCTATTTATGGATGATTGGTCATGTTGGGAAAAATAGATGGACTTCTATTTCTGGTTCACAGCGGTGTGATCAAAGTCTATTTTTAGACTACTAGGCTAAAAATAGAAAAGTCAAATATTATTGTCTCATAATAATATTTGGACTATAAACTTTATCTTATCCTCTTGGAGCACTTCAGTTTGAGCTACAGTTGTGGCACATGCAGCTGTCAGAAGGAAATACGCTTTCTTTGTGGGTCTGTTAAGCTATTGCATGCAGGACTTCAGTTGGAACTCATGTGGTTGAGTTTGGTGGAGTTGGATGTGGAGTTGATGGAGTTGTGTTCAGTTTGACTTGGTTAAACTAGTTGTAATTAGTCTAACTGCAAATAGACTAGTGACGAGTTGTGTGAACTAATTATTAACTCATAAAGCAACTAAAGAATACATCAGTTAACTTAGTTGCATGTTAGTGCATATACAGTTCAGTGGAGACAGGTGTTAGAGGTTGAGATTGCTATCAGTTGTGACTATAGTTGAGCATGAGATCTTGCACAATTTGAGCATGAGATCTTGCACAATTTGAGCATGAGATCTTGCACAATCAATGGATTGAGTATGCCCATGAGGATTGCGTAGTATATGCCTAGTGAAATAGCCTATGCTCACGTGATTTCCAGAGTGAGTGATTTTCACCAGGTATTGTGCAATAGAGGCAGGCAAAGCAGTGGAGGAGATTTGAACCTGTGACTTGTTCAGATCTGAGCTAGTTTTGTGTGTAACAGGTGGAGATAGTGCTGGATACTTGTGAGGAGTATTGTATTAATATATAGATAGTGTGGGGTTTTTAGTTGTATGCTTTCCTCGGGTTACATACTATGTTAATGTGTGCATGCGATTGATGTTTCATTGTTTTTGATGCTGCTAAATTGATGATCAACGTAGAGGAGGTTATGTATTATGCATGTATTCCGCAATAGTGTATAATCGGGATAATCTCTGTGAATAAGTGTTTATTATTCAAAATTTATACACTTCTAGGTGGTATTGTAGGCCCAACTGGCCTCAACTAATATATCTACCCAGTCATTTCTACTGCTGCTAATCACTTTGGTCAAAATACCTTCCAGCGCTCTGTTGGTTACCTCCACTTGCCCATTAGCTTGTGGGTGGAATGGACTGGATGTCCTATGCTTGATCTTGTGTTGGTTTAACAAATTTTCAATCATGTGAGATGTAAACTGACTGCCTTGATCAATGACCAGTTCTCTAGGGTACCCAAACTTATAAAATATATTTCCCTTAAGAACTCAACCACTTTCTCTTTTGTTGCTGCCATGGTGGCCTTGGCTTCAGCCCACTTGGTTAAATAGTCAGTGCACATAATGATGTATTGTTTTTGCCTGGATGGAGGGTCAATGGGTCCAATGAAATACATGCCCCACTTTTCAAATGGCTCGAAAGTCACTTGAGGTTGCAGAGGCATTTCAACCCTTGGGGTACGTTTCCCCATCCTTTGCACCGATCACACTATCTAGTATACCTCCTCACATACTGGTGAAGAGTGGGCCAATAATAACCAGGTTTTAGAAATTTGAATGCTATCCTTTTGGTTGCAAAGTGACCTCGACGAGGCCCATCATGACAGGTTAGAAGGATGTCAAATACTTCCTCCTCCTTGACACATCTTCTCAGAATTTGATTCGGGCCTAGTTTGAAGAGGTTGCTCCCAATCCAAGTGAATGGGGCACTCTTCCTCACAATCTTGCTCTTTTCCTTGGAGGACAAATTTGGTGGAAACTGTGTAGACACCAAGTAATTTACTATGTCAGCAAACCATGGAGAGAGAACTAAAATGGTGAATAAGTGGTCATCTAGTAACTGATCATCAACCATTCATTCCTCCCTTGTAGGCAAAGTCAATCTGGATAAAAAATCTGTAGCAACATTCTCCTTGCTAGGTTTATCAATAATAGTTAAATCAAATTATTGCAATAAAAGTAACCATCTAATCATCTGGGCATTTACATCATGTTTATTCATCAAGTATTTAATTGCACCGTGGTCAGTATGTACAAATGTTTGGTAACCTATAATGTAATGCCTAAATTTGTTCAATGAATGCACAACAACTAGGATCTCCTTTTAAGTCACTGTAGTTCAACTCGACTTTTGACGATTCTTACTGATGAAGTAAATGGCATGAGGTAGCTTGTCATCTATGTGGCCTAGAGCTTCTCCTATGGCTTCGTGAGAGGTATCAACATGTATATGGAAAGGAAGTGCCCAATTTGGGCCTTGGAGAATAGGTGTAGTGGTCAACTTTTCCTTTAGGGTGTCCAAGGCCTCTTCATAGCTTTTTGACCATAAAAATTCAGAGTCTTTGGCCAATAACCCAACTAAAGGAGAAGCTAACTTGATGAAGTCTTTTATAAATCTCCTATAGTATGCAGCTAAACTTAAAAAAATTCTAACATCCCTCTGTTTTTGCGAAGGTAGGAACCTTTAGATGATGGCTATCTTATTTGGATCCACCTGCAGTCCTTTCTGGGATATTGAATGACCTGGAACAGTCCCTGCAATCATCAAGTACTCACATTTTTCGGGACTAAGGGACAAGTTTATTTCAATTCATTTGTTCAACACCTTACCCAAGTAGGATAGAGCCTCCTGGAAATCACACCCATAGGGTGTAAAATCATCCATATAAATTTCTACAACATCATGGACTAGCTCGACAAAGATACTCAGGACTGCCCTCTCGAGAGTGGCAAGGGTATTGCATAGGCCAAAACTAAGGACCCTATACGTGAAGGTACCCCAAGGAAAGGTGAAGGTGGTTTTATCCTGGTCCTCTGGGCTGATCTGGATTTGATTGTACCCACTGAACCCATATAGGAAAGAGAAAAACTTTTGCCTCCCAGGCCATCTAACACTTGGTCAATGAAAGGTAGAGGGAAGTGGTTCTTCTTTGTTGCTTTGTTTAACTCTCTGTAATTGACACAAATCCTCCACTTTCCATTTTTCTTTGGAACCAATAGCAAAGGAGAAACCTACTCACTATCTGAGATAGGGTAAATGAATCCTGCATCCAACAACTTTTACAATTCTTCTTTGACTATATCCTTGAGAGGTGGATTCATTCTCCTTTGGGGTTGTCTGACTAGGTTGCAACCTTCTTTGATATAAATGTCATGAGTACACACTGAGGGGTGCACTTCCTTCATTTCTTTGTAACTCCAAGCGAAGGCATCCAGATGTTCCCTTAGCATGTTGCACAACTCTTCTTCTTGGTGTACAGAAAGAGAGGGGTTGATTTTCAATGTTCCCTCAGGGCTGATTTCTATTGTTTTGACATGAGTAGGGTTTGAATAAGCTAAGCATAGATCAATCTGATGGTTGCTCTTGGTTTCCTTTACTACTTCCTCTAAGGACAAGGTGATGGGAGTTGGATTTTGGAGTATGTGTTCAATAAAATCATCTTCATCCGGTTTTCCTCCTCCCATGGCAGTTTATAGGGTATAGAGTTGGGCTGAGTAGACTTCATCTTCTTCCTCCTAATCTAGCCATAAAGGTAAATCATGCTCTAAGGATCTCTGAGTAGGAGGGTAAAAGTCCAACTGCTTGGACATATGCCCATTTTTTATAGTCATATTTCCAGCCCTGCAATAGATGTAGGGATCGACAATGGCTAACCAGGGTCTCCCAAGTATGAGAGGATAACCACTAAGCTTGGCCTTAGGCTGAAGAACTAGGAATTCCATAGGGTACTCCCAGGAGTCGATGGATACCATCACATCCTCAATAATCCCCTTAGGGTCTACTGTGGAACGGTCTGCAAGTTGCAAGACTGTTGTGGTATTTCTTAATGAACCCTGGAGATTGAGCTTGAGCATAGTGTCCTTAGTCATTACATTAATGGAAGCCCCAAGATCAATCAAGGTATGTGGGACAATGGTGCCATTGATGTGCACATATACTATATGGCTTCCAAGGTATAAATGCTTTGGGCAAATTATCTGCCCCAACATTAAGTCGGACAACTGTCTAATGACATTAATGGTAGGGGTGTCTCTTTTTCACCTCCCTAGATGTTTGAAACACTTCTCTTTAATCAGGTTGTTTTAAATAGGTACATCCTTAATGGCTTGGAGAAGTGGAATTTTGACACATATATTTTTCAATTCAACCAGAAGTTCATTCTATTATGGTGTAGGCTGGGCTGATTGAGTTAATCTTTCAGGAAAGGGTGGTGGATTCACTCTAGGCATACTTTCCTCTCTTTCCTTCTCACCCTCCCTAGGTGGAGATGGAGTTTGGTTTTTCGGGAGTACTCTCCCAGAACTTAGGTTGATTCCTGAATCTCCATAGCATAAGCAGGGTAGGATGTCTCTCCACTGTATACTTTCTATGTTTGTCTATTGTTCCGGTTCAGATTTGGTTGGGCAGGCATCCGAGTTTGTTTAGGTGGAGTAGGGTATAAAAGTTGTTGTTGAGTAGGAGGTGAAGGCAATAAATCTGGAGCATTGTTGTATGGGGGTCTCCACCCCTGGGGTGGTTCATTCCACTAAGTTTATGGTGGAGTATATGGATGAAATGACTAGTTGGTTGGCTGGGAATGGTATTGAGGTGCAAAAGACCAAGGAGAAGGTGTAGGCCAGGAAGGATGAGCAGGGGGCACCCAAGAGGGACTGGATGTGTTCTGTTTAGGGTTGTAGTATGTATAGGATGACCCTTGCATGCCCTACTAGTATGGTCGAGGCCCATGAGGTATTCTTTGATTTATGTAGTAGAGTTGTTCAGTCACCCCTTCAGTTCCCTAATACACAACTTTTAGTGTAGGTAGAGAAGGGAACTTGTCTCTAGAGTGGTTTTCTTCATAGACTGACTAATTTTCTATCAGGTTTAATGGATATTCATTCCTAGGGTGCCTCCTTCCGCATCTAGGGCAGAAGATGGCTAATTATCTCTCTGCTTCCTCCTGCTTCCTCTTGATATGCATAGTTTCCATCTGTAGGGCAAGGGTTTGCAACATTTCACTCTTGAAATCTTCCAACATATTTCCAATTTCACCTTTTATGGATGTGTTGGAAGAGGATGAGCTGGCCATTGGTTGACTACCCCTACCATTTTTCCTAGCTGCCCTAGAATGGTTCTTAAAGACAATCTTGATATCTTCATAATGTAACTGATAGATGTCCCCACCTGCTAGCAGGTTTAGGGTATCCAGAATATCTCCCCTTACCCCTTCGAGCAGGACCAGCTTTAGCGACTCAAGGTCAAGTGTGCACCTGGCCCTTTTGTAGCTAAGCTGAAATCTTTTCTCATAATCATCCAAGGATTCATCATGCCCCAAGGTCATTCTAAAATTTCCTCTTTAGTATCTTTGGACCTCCAGTAATCCCGATACTTATTATTGAAGGCTTGCTGCATTTGAGCCCAGGTTATGATGCTATCCCCAGGTAAACCCATGAACCAATGTAAAGATGCATCCTTGAGAGTGGATGGGAATAATTTCAATTTCTGATCGTTAGTGGTGTAATCATAAGTTTTGCATATGACAAAAACTCAAACAAGAAAGTATATGGATCTTTTGAGGTCAGGCCATGGAAATGAGGAAGAAAAGAGGGGCTTATGCTTTTCATCTTGGTATCCTTATTAGTCTCTCTGATGGGAAAATCACCCTCAATTCTTTCTCTATATCCTCTATCATTTCCATTTTAAGCGATTAGGTCAGTTGGAATGGGTTATCCTTCTTCTTCTCCCCCTGTAGGCTCTCCAAAAATTTCTGGTTGTTCGCCTAAGGGGTCCTCAAATTCACAACCACCAAAGAAGAGCGAAGGTTGGTTGTTTGAAGTGGTGGGGGTATTTGGTAGAAAATTTCGTAAGTTACCCTTATTCCTACGAGGCATGAAAAAAGTGTTTTTGTTTTGTTTTGTGTTTTTTTCAGGATTTGAGACTAATTGTTATGGGTGACACCACCCTAGGGCTTTGGGTTGAGAACCCCAACAGAGAAGAGGACAAACCTCAAAAAGAAATGCTCAAACAATCATAAAAAATCCTTATTCTATTAAATCGTGTAGGAGTGTCCTTACCCAAATGTCCTTCGTTTGGGTAGATCCCGCATGGTGAAAATCCTTAGATTCTCCCACTGTTCTTGAAACCTGAAAATTATTCAATTGGAACACACACGACAGTAGAACCATAAAGCATATACATGATGTTAACTTTAAATCATATAAATGAATGACTAATTATACATCAATATAAGATTCATAAATGAATTACAACATAATTTTGATGCATAACCACATTTCATATCAGAAACAGAACATCATTCCTTTTCATTGAAGTAAGATATAAATAAGGTGGAGAAATCGATCTGAGTCGTTCTTCGGCTCCAAGAGGAATTGTCCTCTAGATCCGTCCTTTCCTAGTTGTCAACAATCTTCCTCCATCACCAATATAAGCATATCTCAGGAAAGATGGGGGATATCTATAATCAAGGAAGCAAGGGTTTCCTAAAGCTTTGGGGAGTGCAGGAGGCATAGGGATTCTTCAGACTTGATCAGGGATAATCTCACTATAGTATCAATATCTCATCCTTTCTCCCTTAAGGCCTTCCCTTGGAGGTTTATTTATACCTCTCCAAATTAGTTTTTTCAGTTGGGAACATTTGGGCCACAGGAAATAGGAGGTGAGTAACAAGTAAAACCCATGAAATCCACCTGAAATTAAGGAAATTTATTTTTTTTAAGTGTTTTAACATATGTACGCGAGTTGGATATATGTTGACCCATGTGTACATGCTTTTATCATAGGGAAAAGTATTGTATAGGGAATAAAACACTGTTTTTAAAATTTTGGACCAAGTCTGGAAGGAAGGGTTTCCCTAGGCCATAATCAGAGCATCAGATCTACCAAGAGTGGTAAATGGTGCTATAACAGATGCCCCCTAATATATGAGGTTAGAAGGGGTACATGATGGTCGAAATGTATTAAGTGTATGGAAGGAATCATGCTGAGACTGAGGAGGAGTTCACCAGGATTAAACCTACCAAGCCATCGAAAGAGATCAGAAAGAAACTATTGTTTGAGGCAGTCATACCCATGCTCAGAAATAGTAAAGCATGTCTGCATGTTAAGTACAAAAGCAGATCCAATATGTATACAAGTATAAAGGAACTAGAAATACATAATGGATCATCTGATCATAATCAAGAAAGTACATGTCTGAATATCACATATAAAGAGTTGATCAATGATGCTGAAGTATGAAGCTGATCACTGAAGCCAAGAAAATGATCCAAATAGTACCGAGTGAACATGATGGAATAAATGGTACTACACTGCAATTTGGGTGCCAGCATATAAGATGTCGCTGTAAGGAATTGCAACATATAATGTGGATGGTGTCAACTAGCAGAAACAGGAACAATTGACAAGTGAACCAGGACATGTTGATGCAAACCCGAGGTCTTCATCGACCACCGTGGTACATTTCTACACAATGGGAATGAATGATTTGAAGTTGACCATGTGAGAAATCATTTGATTACTAGTCATTGATGTATACCGTTAACAAACGTGAGACTACTCACTGATAATGATGATGAGAGTTAAGGTACCCAATACAATCTAACAAGTGAAAATAAATGAGCTGTAGTCGAACACTTGAAAGAATCTATCAATCAGGAGACAATGATTTTTTCCCACTGTCGATAGCGAAGGAATCTGCCACTGATGACTGCAAACCCTAAGGTACTGCCAAATGGACTCTAGATCTCTTTCCCAGAGCAATGAGCCGAATTTGATGGGAAAAGATACGCTAGAAGGAAGGCATTAATGCATCCTTCATCAATCTAGTGCGAATGTAACCTGTAGGCCAATAATGTGGAAGGAATCAGACAAACAAAGATGTAGTAACCCAACCGAAGCATGTTTCTGGTGTACACAAGATATAGCTAGCACACGATGGAAAACCTCTAAACCAACCAATATTGAAAGCTGACACAGAGGCAAGGAATCCACCAATAGGGTCAAATGGAAACCAAGGCACTGCACGAATCCCAATGTGTGATAATGAAAGCTGATGTTGAACACAAGGGAAACCACCGAGTCAAAGACCCATGATACAGATCGATGCTGAGCATAAGGTGACCTATCAATAATGAAAATAGGGCCAGGGTGTAGCTCTAGATCTGCCCTTAGAGAAATTTGTCGTAGTAGATAAGGATAAGACCCGCCAGCAAGAAGTTAATGGAGACCTTCTCAAATCGGCACGAGCAAAGGACTAATAAAACTGATGTGATAACGAACATGAGGCTGACAACCAGGGATGGCTGACTAAAAAATAGATCAAGGGACACCGCAGAGAGGCCGTCTTAGGTTTACTTCCCTTGAACAAATGCACGACTCAATTGTGACTACAAGGCAACATATGATAACTTTGTATAAGTTTGTCATGCAGGAGGCATAAGCAAACTCTCCATATGATTGGAAGAGGTAACCAATCAGAGGAGGACTGACTAGATAACAAGGTTAAGGCTCTCCTAAGTCAAATTAAATCCTACCCCAATGGAAGAAAGACTTTCTTTTGAGTGCTTTGTTCAAGGGCGACACAAATGACTCTATCTGCCATCAAAGTATTGAAATAATGTCCAGTTCGCGCTCTTTTTTTTGAAATATATAATTTTTTGTCTTTTTCTTTTATATGAAGCTTGAAAAAGAAGAAAAGAATGCTATAGTACAATGGAAATAATGAGTTTCAAAAAAAGTAGATGCTCTAGCTTTTGGGAAGAGAGCATTCCTATGCTCAATGCAAGGTGGCGAAACTGGTCAAGGACACTCAAAGGAATGTTTTTTCCACGGAAAAAGGGTGTGTCAAGTTGCGGAGGCTAAGTGATTGCAAGGTTGATTTTGCAAAAGACATGGTCGAAAGGTGGCTTAAAAATGAGTCCAAGTGAAGCTGGCTCAAGGCTAAAAGGTACAAATGGTCAACGTGCAATGTAGTAGTACAACTCAACACACAGGAGCCTCTATTGTATAAAGCAAGAAAAATAAAGAAGAAGTAGAGGAATGAGGCTTTAATGCACAAGTCATGGCAGGACTAAAGAAGACTCCCAAGCCTACTCAATATAGCTGCATGGGCAACCAATGTCAGTGAGGATCTAACTAAGATGCCCATGTAAAGGATGGCTCTACCATCACATCATGATTTTTAAAGTCAGCGAGTGAAAATGGTTTGCGAACCAAGATACAATGGGATCGACCCTATGGCTAATGTATCGCAGTATGGAGGCTAGTAAAAAAAATGCAGTGGAAAGTGGTATTCCCTAACATATATGCTAGTAAGAAAATGATACCTGCCATGACGGGTCTGCGGTCTTGGGACCAAAATGATGTCTTGAAGAAGTCTCCAAAATTTCCTGTAAAGACAACCCAGTCTCGACACTCCAAGCCAAACGGTCAAAAAGTCCATAAGACAAAAATCAAATTTTGAAAAAATATTTTGTATTTTCCAACTTATATAAGGACTTTTGGACTCACAGTTTTTTCATTTGTGTTTTGAGCAAGGAGCTGTGCAGACAAACTCAAGCAAGCTTCCTTCGACCAATTGAACCATTCAAATCACTCCAAAACTTCCAGGTAACCCTTATATCATGCTTTTAATTGTTTGTGATAATTTTTAGATTTTTTTTTTCGAGTTTTGACCGTGGGAAAATATGTCAAAAAATTCAACTTTGCGTACACGCGGGTTGAATATGGGTAACCCGCATATACGACAACCCTACACGCGACTGTGTGAAAAGGGAACCCGCGTGTGCACGAGTAAAAGTTTTAAAACATAAAGCTAATGGTTTGAAACATCTTTTTGGACAGGATGACCGTCACCCAGAGAGAAAGAGAGCATGGTTCTATAGATAATGAAGTAATGGAGGACCAAAATGCTTTGGATGCTTTAAGAGGCTATGGCTGGCTAGAATTTTTTAAGATGCAAATATGAAAGGCAACACATGATTGCTTGAGATTTTGATTCATTACTGGAGCACAGAGGATGACACCTTCATGATCTATCAGATGCTCCTAAGGATCGAGATTGAAGATATATAATTTATTACCGGTCTTTCTCAAAGGGGAGAGGTGGTGCATTCAAATGGTAGGACAAGGGGTAGTCTTACTGTAGAAGACTATGTCCACATATACTGTCCCAGTCATCCTGAAAAGATTGGAAGTCAAATTTCAATCAAACATGTAGAGAGATTGTCCTTGAAGATTTTACTATTTACCATTGAAAGGGTAAATGACTCAGCTGCTTTACATCAGGCCTCACGAGTGTCTATGAGCCTCACAGTGGAATGTCTCACCACAATGTTTGATTGTTGCATGCCTCTATTGACTAATATGAAGAACCAACTGACCTCCATTCAGAAGGGCCAGACAAAGAATTTTGGGTATGACACAATCTTGTGATCATTCTTCTTCAAGAAATCGCTTGGGATTTGACCCAAGGTATTATCGACTATCAACAGCCCTAGAGATCCACGAATGGGTAGATGGGATGACCTGATGAAATGCCTTTGGGGTGGAGATGTGCCCAGGATGACTTTTGACAATGAGTTTTCGCATGGTGGGATCAATAGGTCATCGCAGTCGATGACTACCCCTATGCTGGGATGGATTTTCGAGGAGATCCAGATTTAGTGTTACCACCGAATGCAACATGGGGTGCCATAGGTAAAAAAAAATTATTTTTTAAGATTTTTTGGTTTTTTTAATGAACTTAAAAATATTTTTTATGAGACAAGACACTTACAAAATATATTGATCATGTTTCAGATGTGGGACCAGTGAGACTTGACGGATTTCCCAGACATAGGCGTCATGGGAGAGATGCCGAAGGGGCTACAGCTGAGATGGAGAGAGTTCTTCATGCAGTTCAAAGGAACTTGGTGAGGCTGACTCACCAAGTATCCATGATAGCCATAGAGGATCTACCCGAGGAGATGCAGTGTCGCGTGGTAGGAGTACCATGGGATTGGGTGCGGCTATTCCGATGTGTAGCCAATGCTGTTGTTTATTTTCTAGCTACTCATCCTGAGCCAGCTAGATAGATGATCAGATCCTTTTATGATTGGACATGATGATGGGCATAAGCCTAAATTTTGTAGGGCATTTTGTCCCAATTTTGTATATTATTTTTTGGACATAAACACTCTATCTACATATAGGTGATTTTATGATATATACAGATGACACTTTCGATTATTTTTGATGTTTTTTAATTTGATGAATGATTGATATGCCAATATAATGCTTGATTAGAAATAGAATCTGCTAATTAATTTTCTGATCGTGGAATGTGAACATATGTGATATAAACAAATGATCGTTGCAACAATCTCACTCTAAAAAATTAGCGATACAAATAGGGATCTCGTACTCGATAAGTGTTATTCAGCTGAGATACCACCAGTTGTGAGTCAATATAAACCACTAACAAATCAATACCAAGAGATATTGCTTTGGATAAAAATTAATAACAATAGCATATTCAGAAATATTATTCAAAGCAGGACTGATAGATACTCCTCTCGAAACCATCAACTAGGTAGATGGATAATAAATCACCCAAGCCATGGAAGCAAGGTTCCAGGTATTGGCGAATCCTAGATATACTGAATCGTCCATCAATACCTGCTAAAGAAGGTAAAAAATATCGACATCACTAAAACTGCTAGATAGATATGTACAAACATACAATATATACAAACAAGTAAGTGCTCAGCCAAAGCCTAAGCAAAGTACTTCTTAAGGTAGAACCCATTTCTGGACTCCGCCAACTTGTTTCCTTCAAAGTCAATTAATTCATAAGCCCCCTTTTCCAAAACTTGCTTGACTATAAAGGGACCATACCACATAGATTTGAACTTGCTTGGCCCCAAGGTGTCTTTTTCTTGATCGTAGACAAGGACAAGGTCTCCTTCAGAAAAATTCCGAGGAAGAACAAATTTATCTTACTGAGTTTTTATCCTTTTCTTATGGGCTTTGTTTATTATGGCGGCATCTCGACACTGCTCATCAAGATGCTCCAAATGAATGAGGCATTCCTCGAGAGTAGAAGTCTCTAGAAGAAGTTCTACAGCTAGCTTAAGAGAAGGAATTTCAAATTCGATAGGAAATATTGATTCCAACTTGTAAACTAGTTGAAAAGGAGTAAAACCAGTGGCAATCTTAGCTAATGTTTGGTATGCCCAAAGTGTCGGATACAACATGATGTGTCAATTGGATCGAGCTTTGTCATTTGTACTTTGCAAGATGATTTTAAGGGACTTGTTCATGGCTTCAACATGCCCATTGGCCCGAGGATAATATGGAGATGAATGCTCCTGCCAGAAGCCCAACTTGAGAGCCAATTCAGACATCAATTGATTTTGGAAGTGACTACCATGGTCAGTGACAATCTCTTTAGGGATATCAAATCGTGAAATAACTTGATTGAAAAGAAACAAGGTTGTTGTTTCACTATTGTTTTTGAAAGTAGGCATGGACTCATCCCACTTTGCAAAGTAATCTATGGCTACAATGATGTACTTGTGATTTCCTGTCGAAGGTGGATTACAAGTAGTAAAATCAATGCCCCACTTCATAAAAGGACCGACGGTGATAACAGGGAAAAGTGGAGCTAGATGTGCACACATTTTCCGAGTATAGACTTGACAAGGATGACATATTTTGACCACTTCAATACAATCTTTGAAAATCAAAGGCCAAAATTAGCCTGCTCGCAAATTTTTTTGGGCTGTTGCAAGCCCTAATAGATGACCACCACAAGCTCCACTGTGGCAATCATTAAGAACTGACTCAACTTCCTCCAAAGTTAAAAAACGCCTAAGGATTGAATCAATCCTGCGACAATATAATGTGTCACCTATAATAACATAATTCTTAGCGAGGTGATGCAACTTTCTATGCTCATCTTTGGAAAAGTGGGTGGAAACTTTGAAGTTTGGAGATATATAATGATATCTCCATACTAAGGATCTTGTGAAGAAATGAGGAATAAATGTTCATCGGGAAAGTTTTCCTTGTAAATAAATGCTTCTTCACAAGGGAGTTCTGATATCAACTCTGCAAATACTAAAGCTTTCTTAGATTTAGCCGACATGAATTCTAGATCAAATTCTTGCAAAATAACAATCCATCTAGTATATTTCCCCCAATCTCTCACCTATGGAGAACAAACTGAAATAGATTGATAGTTGCTAAGACAAATGTTTTTTGAAGCAAAACGTAATGCCGAAGCCGTTGGACAACATGGACAGCTGCCAAAGCCAATTTCTCGATGGGAGAATAGTGTAGTTTAGGGCCTACCAAGCCTCGACTTAGGTAGTATATTACATGCTCACAGAAAGCATCATCTTCCTAAACCAGAACCATACCAATGGTTGATTCTGCTGCAACGAGATACAAAAGGAAGTCTCTGCTATAATTAGGTGGACTCAATAATGGAGTAGAAGTTAATGATTTTTTCAAAGCATCAAAAGATCGTTGCGTGAAATCATCCCATAAAAATGGGACTCCTTTATTAAGCAAACACATAAATCCTTTTGTAATCTTGGCATAATTTGCTATGAATCTCCTCAAGAAATTTTCCTTTCCGTGGAGACTTTGAAGTTGATGAATTGAAATAACGAAATGAATGGAAACTAACTGCTGAATGAAATATCACTTGTAGAATGGAAAAGAAAGCAAACCAATTTACAATTACTTTTGTAGAAATGAAGCTAATAGTAGTGTCAGAGATAAGAAATTGAAGAAAGAAAGCAAAAATCATATCTTAATTAGACACCTCCCTGGCAACAATGCCAAAAAGTGATGAGCACCAGTATTGCAGCAAGAATGTTGCAACTCTTGGGGCTACCAACTTTACTTTATCAACCCAGGGTTCATACAAACTTGGAGGTGACAGTGTTGTATACACAAGCAGATGTGATGGGTCCACTCTTTGTCACTGTTGAGTTGGAGATAGACCACTATGGTTTCTCAAACCAGCCTTCTATTGATTTAGAAGAAGCTTGATTACCAATGAGGAAAGGGGGATTTTTCACTAATTGGGAGAATTGAAACAATGTCTACTGCAGTAAGGAAAGACTGAAATAAAATTCTTTGAACACACCACTCATCTAACTAATTTCTAAGAGATCTTGCTTCAAAAGGATTCTAGGCTAACATGTGTGTAATCCTAACTGTCCTAGGCATGCAATCTGAAATGACCAAACATTCTACTGCTGTGCATATGAATGAACACAATAACTCTTTTTTTCTTTTTGTCCTTTTTTGTGAAAATGTGAATGCTGAATCTTCTTGGTGATGTGGCAGGTGGGTTAGATATGGTGGTGAAAGGTAAGATGGCTTGGGAGGAAAGTAGGGGTCTTCTCCTATCTTTCAGGATGATTTTTCCATAAATCGGCCTTAAAATAGGCCACTACAGGTCGTCCTACAAGATGTCCTAATGCTCCTATAGGATCCCCTATATTCCTACAGGATCCGACCAAGAGCAATAGGAGTGATTTGGAAGGTGGTATAGGGCTTAGGGAAGGTGAATGATGGAAGAAATAGGGCAAGGGAGTGGCTAGGACTTCTTCAGAGCTCAAAACAGAGTTTGTAAGATGGCTGGATTTGCTCAACAAACCTGGAAAGTTGTTCTTATGGAATGATGAATTGGTTGAGGGACTTAGTGGCTTTTGGTGATCATGGGTGGATGAGGTTAGGCTGGGATTGCTGGTCATGATATTTTCTTGCACTATTGAAACTCCTGCACTGCACCAATCACTAGCATTTATCCATGAATCATGTCAAACAAGAAAGATTTTCAATCAAATTAAGAAAACAAAATTTCATTATCTAGTTGTCTAGTTCATGCATGGAAATAATTGCAGAATAATGTGAAACACTTATGAGGTCTAATACAAAGCTGAAGATATCAGAAATGACAATTGAATCCTATCCTTGAAAACTGAAAAGATGCTGGCCTAAGTAGCAGAAAACCCTAAATTCCATAAGAAATCAGAATTCTATCTTTTTTGGGGCTGCATAGGAGTTCTCTCCTCAAACCATGGTCCTTGAAGGGGAAGTGAGGAAAAATCCACTTGCTATCAACCTTTTTGGTATTCCTTTATCTTTCTAAGCTACTGCTAAAGCAATGCACAAATGGAAGCAAACTAATCAAATTCACAACTAGTTGCAATGAAACAATGCTAAAACCAATTCAATCATTAATCTATGAAATCACCTAAGCATACAAGTACAAGAAGAGGAGCCTTTGTTGCTAGGGTTGGGCCCTAAGCCAAGAGCTTCAGCCCTCTGAGTCAAATCAGTGTTGGATCAAGGAAATGCTCATTCTCATTATCATATCAAAAAAAATTCATAACAATGGTTTTCCACAAAACTTGAACTCGAAAATTCTTAGTGCTCTTTCATAAAAAATATGAATCCTAATGAGGCTCTAGGCCTCTTTGCTTATACAACTGAAATCTCCAATGACTTCCTTAAATCTAGGGAGGCTTGGCTCCTAAACTCAAGATGAACTGGCTCTTAATTGTCACTGGCTCGGCTGCCGATGATCTCCATGACTTGACTGCTTGCAACTCCAAGCTAGTGTGATTTGATTGAGGAATATTCATATGAGTGAGGATTAAATGAGGAGGATCTATCTCCTATAATCTCTCCTCCTTGTCTCATTCGATTTTTTGCCTTTACTTAGCCAAAATTCCCATGATTTTCTCTCAAAAACCTGCAATCAATGCACATTAGGCCACTAGATATAACATCTTACTTTTACTCATTTCATTAAGCAAAATATAATTAAAATATGTAAGGAATCATGAGAAGAGTTCATTTTAATAAGCTTGGAGGTGTATTAAGGTCCATATAGTTACCCAATAATGAGGCTCATCAGTTGGGTAATAATTATGCCCAATAATTAGTTAAGAGAAAGTAATATAATAAAAGGGGTAGTTGGCATAAGGCCTTAGGAATACTCAAGAGAAAGTATTAATACACATGAGTATCATTATATTGAGATATATTAGATGTTGATTCTTGTTGCAAGCATATATTATGGAGTGAATCCTTCCATAAGGAGTATTTGATGGTGTTACCCTACCTTCAGGTTATTCTCTAAATTCTTGTGTTCTTTATGGTGTGAATTTTTTGATATCTCTAAAATTTAAGGGTTTATTTATGAAGTTAATGCCTATATTTTATCTATCAAAGTATACTACACAAGTATTCTGAGAGAGGAGTGGTGTTTAAAGACATTGTTGCATTACATAAGAATAAATAAGCATAACTCAACATACACATAAGTGTAAGAAAATAATATTTGCATACATGATTTAGGGGATAAAAAATATGCTCAAAGATCAAAGTGTTCAAAAACTTTCAAAACAAGTGCCAAATCGTAGATCTCATTGTTTTGAATCCAACGTCACTTCAATCACCTAAATCTGACAATGTATGTGGGAGTTATCACGTTTTGAAGTTTTTGACAAACAACTAATAAGTCAACTTGCAAGGTTGACTGGGTAGCTGACTAGACAGGTCGTATAGTAATGTGGCACTGAAATTAGTAGCTCACTATGTAGTACGGTTGTCAGAATAGGCCAATCCAAGATTGACCAGTGGTGTGATGTGATTAGTTGAAGGAGAGTTGGTTTGGGCCAATCTTGGGCCACCACATGGGACAATTAGAGGGTGTGACATGGTCCAATCAAAGGTTTCCACATGGCCTCAAGATATGTGCTTTTTTTTTGTATGGTTACTAGTCGACCTCACCAGAGTCGAACCCATGACCTCACTGTTACAAACCAATTGACAAACCATTACACCACCGAAATTCCTTGTTAATGCATAGTTGTGAATTTATCTTTAAAATGTAGTTTTGGCATCAATGGGAGGGGGCGGGGCACATGGCCCCAACCCTCGGTCCCATTAAAACTGCACAAGACCACCAACGGGGGTCGGAGGAAGGCTAGCACATGGTGCCTAGCCCACAACCACATTGCCACTCATATGATGAAGAGCATAGTGCCAAAGGTCGCGTGGACTTTGGTTGATGCCCCTTGCCACGTTGAGTGCCACATGACCATTAAAAGGGTTGAAAAAATAGGCTGCAAGTGTCAAGGTAATGGTTTGACAAAATGCACCGTTTATAGTAGAATTTTCATTATTCCCGTGCTAGATTTTTACTTGGCGGTTCCACTAAAAGGAGATTTATTTCCACTTTAGCCAGTTTGGTCATTTTGTAGGATAGATAGTAGAGAAATGAACAAGGAGGCATAATTTGGCCATTTTTTCAGTCTTTTTGAGCCCAAGAAGAGCCTACATAGGGGTTTTTTGGTGTTCTAGACACAATGGAAACATTATTTTTGTGATTCGAGCATTATATGTTGATGTAATTTACATTTTGAGAATTTAATTTAAAGGGCCAACATTGGAAGATGGACCCTGAAACGTAGCCTAGGATGGGTGAATCTGTCATCAAATTGTTGTTTTGTGATGTTGCATGTTGCCTATTTTTCTTTGTTTAAATCTGTAAAACTTGACTAAAATTATTAGTTTTATGTACTTTTGAAATTTCGATCCATTTCACACAAGACATAAACTAGCTTGCAAACTTTTTCAAGAAACCTTCAATTTTTAATTCCAGATCAATTTGGTATTATAGCATGGTTGTTTTGAAGGTTTGATATCTTTTTCAAGTGTTTTATTGAATGATTACAAGGTCTAAGTTGAAAAGAGGAGAAGGAGTGCTTGAAGAACCACACCCTCAAATTGGTTCAAGGAGGTCTCATGCTCCAAAAACTCTACCAATCATGGCACATGAAGAAGGACAAGAGTTGGTTTTTGAGGATGAGGGAGCTTTCAGAAATGCTTTTTATGATATGTCTGAGACGGTGAAAGTGTTGTAAAATGAGAGGACAACACGGTTTCAACGATAAAGTTCTAATCAACAAAAAGGTAATGGTGGTGATGGTAGCAAGCCTCCACCTCCACCTCCTCCTTCACCTCCATCTTCACATCCATCCTCACCTCCTTCAACACCTAGAAATACTCATCCTATATCTCCAAAGGGACATGCTAAATCTCCTTTTCTTAAGCTTGATGCCAAGTTTGAATTTCCTATGTACAATGGGGAAGTAAATGCTGAAAAGTTTGATAATTGGGTTTGCTAAATTGAAGTCTATTGTAGGATTCAAAAGATTGATGATGATGTATTAACAGTGTTGAACCCGCCAACATTTAGGGGATCTCCCCGATATGACGTCTCAATTAGACCTCACACCGTTTGGTGTAGGAGTCCCATCCAGAATACGACACGGTTTTTGATGCAGTTGGTTTGAATGATGTGCCTTGGATGCAATAATGCATACGGTGGTGTAATCATGACTTTGGTGAATAAGTGTATGAATCTCTGTAAGGTCAAATGTGATGCATGGAAGGTTCTAACACATGGGGGGGGAATTAGTGACTCCCTTAGAAGCTTGTAATAGTACGCAACTTGAAAGGGACACATGAACATAAAGACATCACAAGCTAATTTGAGAAATAGTTCACAGTTAAAAGTGATGAAATTATACAAAAACACACATTCAATAGAATTCATACCAATGCAAATGAAATAGTTCATAAGCATACGCGTAAGTGAAGTAACATACATTGAAAAGATAACAAGAATAGTCCTAATATATTCACAACATATCCATCAAAACATGTTGGCTCTGAGCTTTTATTAAAGTGAAATTTCAAATCATACATATACCATTGATGGTAACAATGCCTCCCCTCATATCTACCCACTTTCACTGGCTTACCCGGGGTAAACATGAGATGAGGGGCTACTATGGCAAGAATTGACCTCCTAGGTGACATTTGTTGGGTTGTGTTATATTCTTTCCATGACTAGCGTACGTAGTTTATGGGGGGGTTAGAGGGGGGGCAGAGCCCCCCCTTTGTTGTGCTGACTACGTAGCGGGGGGGGGGGGGGGGGGGGGGGGTAGTTAGCCCCCCTCTACGGGGTCCAAGGTAGCGCCCCAAAGAAATTCTTTTTGCACCCTATATTAGGTTGGGTGGACCTACCTATGGTTTTGTGCATGGTTTTCACACATGGTTTTGGACGCAATGGGTTTTGGTCCATGGTTTTGGATGCGATGGTTTTTGGTCCATGGTATTGGATGTTTCGGCATGTATAAATATGTATTGTAACATTGAAAGGAACACAATGAAAAATCAAGCTGGTAGTCCCGATTTTGGGATCCAGGCAAAAATCTCTGTGTATATGTGTTTTATGTGTTATGCTCTCACATTGTTTATTTTTGTGTTTTAGAATTCGTATGCAGGTAATTTCTTTACAAGGTTAAAACCTACATTTGGTATCAGAGATGTTTTGGCTTCAAGGGGATGCCTTTTTTTCTGAGGGGTTTCGCTTGGGCCTGTGGTAGACCCTGTTCAGTGGGAGATCTACGGGATTGATTCTAGTGGTGAAAGAAGATGGTGAGCAGTGGAAAGATAGAGATCGAGAAATTTGATGGTCAGAGTTTTGAGTTATGGAAAATCAATGTGGAGGATCTGTTGGTCGATAAAGATCAGTGGATCATGGTAGATCCAGGTACTAAGCCAATGGGAGTGTCTGATGAAGAATGGAAGAAGCTGGGTCAGAAGGAAAAGAGAACAATACAATTGTGTGTCTCAGATTTAGTATTGCTAAATGTATCAGGGGAAGCTACAACAAAGGATTTGTGGGACAAGTTAGGGACTTTGTACTAATCTAAGTCTCTAGTGAATAAACTGTTCTATAGAAAAATATGTATAACATGAGGATTAAAGATGGCGACTCGATGACAGAGCATCTGAATGCATTTAATACTGTGGTAAGTCAGTTATTGTCTGTTGATATTAAAATTTTAGATGAAGATAAGTGCATTAGTTTGTTGTGTTCTATACCAGATTCGTGGGATAGTTTGGTTATTGCAATAGGTAGCAATGCAACTGCCTTGCAGTTTGATGAAATAGTCTCATCCTTGCTGACGGAGGAGATGAGACGGAAAAATATGAAGAGACAGAATGGTGATGCCTTGTCTGTATGAGGATGGTCCCAGAACAGAAACAAAAACAAGTCATTGAGTGGGATATCTAAATCTAGAGGGCGATCTAAATCTCTAGGAAAACCTATAAAGGTGGTGTGTTGGAAATGCGGAAAGGAAGGGCACTACAAAAGGGACAGTAAATCTAAAGATCTTGACAAAGGAAAGGGATCTGATGATGCTCCTTTTGCAAAGGTGAAAACCACCTCAGATGAAGGTGGGGATGTATACTTGACTTCTTCAAGTACACATGTAGATCATGAGGCATGGTTGAATCTTTTCACTTCACTCCCCATAGAGAGTGGTTCTACGAGTATGAGAAATATGATGGTGGTGATATATTCTTAGGGGACGGTAGGAAGGCTAGAATCATTGGTCATGGAAACGTAAAGTTGAAGTTGCAAGGTGGAAGGGTTATAACATTTTCGGGTGTTCTGCATATTCCTGCATTGGCTAGAAATCTGGTTTATGTAAGCAAGTTGGCTGATGCAGGTGTAAAAACACTGTTTGATAAATATACATGCAAGATGGTTCAGGGAGCACTGGTATTGATGCAGGGAGTTTGGATTGGATCTCTGTACAAGATGCAAGGTAGCACTGTCATTTATGGGTGCAACAGTTCTGTGGTTCTTGAAAGTGGAGCAGAAAATCTAGTGGTCAATGGAGAAAAGGCCATGCTATGGCATCAAAGGCTTGTGCATATTGGAGAGAAGGGCCTTCAAATACTTCATGGTAAAGGTATGGTATAAGGTATGACTAATAACTCTCTGGATTTTGATTTCTTTGAAAATTGTATATATGGGAAGCAGAATTGGGTGAGTTTCCCCTCTGGTGGTAAGAGGGCGAAACAAATATTAGAGCTTGTGCATAGTGATATGTTTGGACCTGTGAAGCTTCCATCACTGGGTAAGTATGTGTACTATGTATCATTTATAGATGAATTCTCAAGGAATACATGGATATATTTCCTCAAGAAGAAATCTAAAGTCTTTGACAGGTTTAAAGAATTTAAGGCTCTCATGGAAAAGCAGACAGAGAAAAAGATAAAGGTGCTGAGGACAGATAACAGTGGAGAGTTTTGTAGTAAGGAATTTGAAGAATTATGTAAGAAGTGTGGTATAGCACGACAAAAGACCACTCCATATACACCTGAGCAAAATGGAGTTGCAGAAAGTATGAACAAGACGTTGGTGGAAAGGGCAAGAAGCATGCTCAGTGGTGCCGAGCTAGGACAAGAATTTTGGGTAGAGGTGGTGGAGACTGCATGTTACCTGGTCAACAGGTCACCTTCATCATCATTGGAGTATAAGGCTCCGCAAGAGGTATGGACTGGTAAGAAACCCTCTCTTTCACATCTGAGGGTATTTGGATGTGATGCATATGTACATGTTCCAAATGAGAAAAGAACAAAATTGGAGAGTAAATCTGAAAAGTGCATCTTTATTGGGTATAAGGATGGTTTAAAGCGTTATAAGCTTTGGAACCCAATAACAAGGAAGGTTGTGTACAACCGAGATGTGGTGTTCAGAGAGTTTAAAGATGTTATTAAACATGAAGTCCAACCAAAGGAACATGAGAAGATAGAGTTTGAGCTAAAGGAGGAAGAATCAGACTCTACAACAAAAGAGGAATCAGAAGATGAAGAGCCTCAAACTCCAGGTGTGAGAAGATCAGTTCGAGAAAGAAGACAACAAGAAAAGTATAGTCCATCTACTTTCTTTTCAAATTTTTCTTTATCTATTATTGATGATGATCCTAGAACTGTGAAGGAAGCAGTAGATTCAGAGGATGGCAAGCTCTGGAAAGAGGCCATGATTGATGAAATGGAATCTTTGCACAAAAATGAGGCATGGGATTTGGTGGAGTTGTCGGCTGGAAGGAAACCTAATGGCAGCAAATGGGTGTTCAAGAAGAAGACAAATGCAGAAGGAAAGGTGGAGAAAGACAAAGCTCCATTGGTAGCAAAAGGTTATTCCCAGGTGCTGGGAATTGATTTTGGTGATATTTTTTCTCCTGTTGCCAAGGTAGATTCTATTAGATTACTTTTATCTGTTGCTACTGATTTTGATTTTGAGGTAGAAGAGATGGATGTGAAGACAACATTTCTTCACGAGGATTTGGAAGAGGAGATCTACATGAAGAAACTTGAAGGCCTTGCAGTGAAGGGTAAGAAAGAACTAGTATGAAAGTTAAAGAAGTCTTTGTATGGGTTAAAGCAGTCACCAAGGATGTGGTATCAGAAATTTGATATTTATACGGGGACTTGGCTTCACCAGAAGCAAGGTAGATCACTGTGTGTATTTTAAATTAATTGGTGACTATGTTATTTATTTGGTCTTGTATGTGGATGATATGTTGTTGGTTGGAAATGATAAAGAAATTATCCAGAATTTGAAGATCCAATTGTCCTCCAAATTCGACATGAAAGATCTTGGTGCTACAAACTATATTTTGGGCATGGAAATTAAAAGAGTTCAGGCAAAGAGGAAGCTCTAGTCAAACTAGAGGAAGTATGCTGAGACAATACTGCAGAGGTTTAATATGCAAGATAGTAAATTAGTGAAGGTTCCTATTCCTGTAGGTGTAAAGTTATCTCCTGAACAATGTCCCAAGACACAAGAAGAGGAAGAGGACATGTCCCGTGTTACATGTGCAAGTGCAGTCGATAGCCTGATGTATGCATTGGTTTGTACTAGACCAGACATTGCACATACAGTGGGAGTATTAAGCAAGTTTATGTCAGAACTAGGAAAGGAGAATTGGACATCAGTGTTGAGATTGCAACAAGATGATGGAGCTTAGTGAAAAGAGTCGCCTTCACTAAGTGGGCCCGCAGGCTATTTTTGGCACAAGTCTATTTTTAGACATATGGATCATGTCTATGGATTGCAGGTTGCTGTTTATGGATGATTGGTCAAGTTGGAAAAAATAGATGGACTTCTATTTTTGATGAAAGTGTGAGTGATCGCAGTGTGAGTGATCAAAGTCTATTTTTAGACTGGCTGTCAAAAATAGAAAAGTCAAATATTATTATCTCACAATAATATTTGGACTATAAACTTAATCTTATTCTCTTGGAGCACTTCAGTTTGAGCTACAGAGGTGGCACATGCAGCTGTCAGAAGGAAATACGCTTTTCTTATGAGTCAGTTGAGTTGTTGCATGCATGACTTCAGTTAGAACTCAATCAGTTGAGTTTGGTGGAGTTGATTGTGGAGTTGATGGAGTTGTGTTCAGTTTAGCTTTGTTAAACTGGTTGTATTTAGTCTAACTGGCAAATAGACTAGAGATGAGTTGGGTGAATTAGTTATTAATTAATTCACAAGTTATTAACTCATAATACAACTAATGAATACATCAGTTAACTCAGTTGCATGTCAGTGCATGTTCAGTTCAACAAGGACAGGTGGTAGAGAATCAGATTGCTATCAGTTGTGACTATAGTTGTGCACCAGATCTTGCACAATCAAGGGATTGAGTATGCCAATGAGTTTGCTCATGTATTTGCCCACATTATAGCTTGTGCTCACGTCCAACAAAGAGTGAGTGACTATTTTGCAGGTGAAAAACGAGTTTGGTGAGCCATTCTCATCAGTTCTTGAGCAGGTATTGAGCAGTGGAGGCAGGCAAGCAGTGGAAGAGATTTGGAGATCAGATCTGAGCTGTATTGTGTGTAACAGAGGTGGAGATACTTGTGAGAAGTATTATGTTGTGTAATGTTACATGACTCAATCATTAATATACAGATAGTTGGGGTTTTTAGCGAGATGCTTTCCCCGGGATACATAATGTGTTAATGTGTGAATGCTCTTGATGTTTTATTGTTATTGATGCTGCTATATTGATGATCAACGTAGACGAGCTTATGTATTGTGTATGTTTTCCGCAATAGTACATGATCAGGATAATCTCCATTGAATATGTGTTAAATTATTCAAAATTTCTACAATCAGTGAAGCGAGTTTTCAGGTATTTGCGTGGCACTAGTGATTATGGTTTGTGCTACCAAGGAAGACCAAGATTGGACAAAGTTTTAGATATCCATGGTTTTGTTGATGCAAACTAGGCTGGAGATCTGGATCAGAGAAGATCTACAAGTGGGTATGTGTTTAACTTATTTGGAGGTGCAGTCAGTTGGATGAGTAAGAAACAATCTGTAGTGGCATTATCAACTACAGAGGTAGAATACATGGTAGCCACTCATGCAAGCAAGGAAGCAGTTTGGTTGTAGATATTGTGTTCAAGTATGGGGTTAGTACAGGGAGCTATAAGGACAGACTGTGACAACCAAAGTGCAATTTTCTTGGCAAAGAACCCTGCTTATCATTCAAAGACAAAGCACATTAATGTCCAATATCACTTTATGAGGGATATGATAGAAGACAAAAAGGTGTTGCTGGTAATGGTGGACACTTTGAAGAATACTGCAGATGCATTGACAAAATTTTTGAGCTTTGAGAAGTTCTCTTAGTGTAGGGAAACAATGGGCATTTCAGGGTTGGATAAATGACTAAGCTCTCCTGTGGCCCCATGTGGAAATAAAACGACAAGTGGGAGAATGCTGGGTTGTGTTATATTCTTTCCACGACTAGCCCATGTAGTTTATGGGGGGGCAGAGGCCCCCCTTCATTGCGCCGACTGCGCAATGGGGGGGTCACAGGGGGTTTGAGGGGGGTGGTTAGCCCCCCTCTATGGTGTCCGGGGCAACGGCCCGAGGAAATGTTGTTTGGACCCTATTTTACGTTGGGCGGACCTACCTATGGTTTTGTGCATGGTTTTCATACATGGTTTTGGACGTGATGGTTTTCGGTCCATGGTTTTGGATGTGATGGTTTTCGGTCCATGGTATTGGATGCTTCAACATGTATAAATATGTATTGTAACATTGAAAGGACCATAATGAAAAATCAAGCTGGTAGTCCCGGTTTTGGGATCTAGGGGAAAATCTCTGTGTATATGTGTTTTATGTGTTATGCTCTCGCATTGATTATTTTCTATGTTTTAGAATTCATATGCAGGTAATTTCTGTATGGGGTGAAAACCTACAACATTAAGGAAGTGGAATCAATGGAAACACATCATACTAGACCTCTACCCCTGCTATAGGACTCCTAGAATGCATCTGATTCATTCCCCTGATCAACCCTTGGGTCCCAATGAGATTTTAGTAAATCAAACCCATTGACTCTCCCTTGCTATGGAAAAGGGTGTGTCTGTGAGGCTCCAGTTGCTCGCACAACAAGGCATGGGTGCATCTAGGGACTTCTCTCCTCAGTCCTGTGCCTACGACTCTAGGATTTGTGCCACTTTTCAAACCCAGAATCTAGGTCACTACCCAAAAACCCCTGTAGCCTTTAGAATCCATAATTTACATGATGAAAAGACTTACAAATAAAAAAATGACTCCATGACTAGGTCTGACCATCCCCAACCGGGACTAACGTTCTATCAAACACTTGGCACCAATGCAATCTACAAGAAATGAATATAAGAAAAAGCATAAATGACTGATAACTCATATGAGACTTGACAAGAAGGATTACCACCCTCTTCCCTTAACTGTTTTGACATCAATTAGGTCTTACATCCATTATCCTTTCAGTTACAAGTAAATACATGAAACAAACATGACTAAAACCAGTCTTATAACCATGTTTATAACCAACATAAAACCATGTAAATAACAATGAGATAACAACCATTAAAGCCAAATAATAACGAGTACAAAATAAAGAGAACTTATATTTTATTAAACATAGACAAGAGCCAACCATGTTCGGGACTTCCATGTACCACCCAACCATAGACATGGCTAAACCAAATCTTTCTTTCAACCAGTCACCCCCATGCCATATTCCAAGCATGAATGTGGGATCTCATGGATAAAACAATCCAAAACAACTAAGGGAATCCAAAGGTTAAACCAACTCCACCCTCACCAAACTGTGATGTCACCAAAACTAGCACCGAGATCGCAAAAGAAAATTGAGCTTGGAATGCATCCAAACTCCATCACTATCCTTGAAGATTTTTTCATCTCCTTGTCTCTCAGGCTTTACCACAATCCACATCGGATCACTAGGCCCTAAACTGAGACACCACCCTAAGGCTTTACCGTTTATCTCGCCAAAAATGGTCAAGGGATTCCTAGGCCTTTGGGAATTTTCCTAAGAGCACCTCTGCCCTGGATTTCGAAACCATCTGGCAATTCCAAAGCTCAAAAATAAAAACAATCCCATCACACCATGGCTATCCAATAAAAGGAAAGGCAAAGCTAAAAACCATGCCACTGACAACAAGAGAACCATATACCAACATGCAAAGCCATGGATGTCAAAACTAGCTAGCAAATCACACATGCAATATGTTACCTGCAAGTATTCCTGTTGAAGTTGCTTGATCCTGCTCCTCCTTGCTTGATCTTTCCTTTCCTTTCCTTTCCTTTTCCTTCCTTTGCTTGCTTTTCCCTTCCTTAATCCAAATCTAGAACGCTCCAAGAAAACTCTAAGCATCCAAGAGTGTGTGAGAGAGAGAATAATGAGAGAGCTCCAAAACTGAATAGGCAAAAAGCCATGAAATGATGCTCGGAAGCCTTTTTTATTAATTAGGCCTCTATTTTCTTCGTTTTCCATTATTTTCCTTCAATTTCCTCCTTACATGCAACCTGTGACCTTTCACCTCCTTTTCTCCTATTTTCCTTTATTTTCATAAATAAATGTGCCAAAATAGTTTTTTTCCTTTTTAATGCCTTAGCCATTTCCTTTGCTAATTTCCCTTAGCCATAAATACATCCAGTGATGCCCACTAGGATATATTTTCCCAAAATTCAAATTGGAATAAGTGTCCCTTAATTATGGTCTTATTTTTCCTTTATTAACTTTTATTACACGAAATTTTAACTAGGGGTTTTTACAGACAGACCACTAGCTCCAATAGTCGAACATGAAGTCTACACCTACTCCTCCAAAGAAAGATACTCCCTTTATGCTATGGAGAATCCAAGGCTCTCAACAAACTCCCAAGCTTATGATTCTAAGCCTAACCAAAATATTGGCTCCCAAAAATCCCTTTAAATCAGTTATGAGGGAATATTTATAACAAAAGGGGTGTCTATTCACTTCTCCTTGGGACTCTTGGACTTCCCTCATAACTCTTCAACTTATTTACAAGATGACTCTTCAACTTATTTACAACATGACTCTTGATATTCCACAATTGACCCTTGGAATTCCACTTACAAATTAATTACAAATAATATTACCATATACTTGTACCCATATAGGACAAAATTGGGTAGATCCAACTAGGTAGCCTAATAAGACAAAAAAATTAAGCTTGAGTTTGGGGGAACCCCAACTCAACAACTTCCACTTGATGTTTCTTGGTCATGTAATAGTACAAAGCTTTTTACTATGCGATGACATCCCCAAACTGTATGATGGTGTCAGGCTGGAAGATGACTCTAGCCTCCATGGAATCTAGGCACATTTCTTTGGAACCAATTTGTGTTTCCTTCTTGAGCAGGAGCAACATGGTATTAATTTGGACAGGGCCACCAATGTACTTGTGTATGTTCTGTCTGTTTACTTCAAGATATTCTGTAATGGCTACTTGTCTCAAATGTTCCAAGTATTATTCAATCTCTTGCCTAACCAGATTCTCGTGTTTGGTCTTTGCGAGTGAGCCAACTGATGGATTTCGTTCGATTTCACCAAGAAGTACATGTTTTTGTATAATCATGCATATGAGGCCTAAGTGTTGGCAATGAACAAGGTGAGATGTTTGTTATTTTAGATGAGCATCCAAACCTTTGCTTTCTCCAACTCTGCCTCTTGCCTTGTCTTCTTTCCCAATTTAAGAAATGCCCCTTTGTATTGCATTGACCATTAATACATGACAAAAATAGTTGATTGCACAACCTTAAGAGATTTTAGATAATATTTTCACTTTTGCTGCAACCCATTCAAGTGGGCAATTTCCTTATGCATTGTAACAAGCTCCTCATAAAGACATCGCATGGTCTTTCCCAATGTTGATACTTCAAAGAGTATCATTACCTTTAGTTCTTCTAGATAGACCTATGCGAGAGCCGCATTCTATAACTTTGCTTGGAGATCTTCAACCTCTTTCCTAGCATCCTGCAAGTTATTTTCCAACTATTTGTTCTCAACCATCAAATAGTCAGTGTGACTTTTTAACACCTGCGAATGCCAAGTTGGTTGCGAAAATGGAACCTAGATTTTTTCTGGTGTCTGTCATGATCAGCCTTTCTTTGATGAATGTAGGATATGAGAGGTCATCTCGACAATTTTTCTTCCTTTCTTGTACAATATTTATCTGAGGCTCATCATAAGTCAAATTTTATGTGTCCGTAACTGGACCATCATCGAGAGGAACAATTTCCTCTTCCTCGCTTGGAGCTTGCTTTGCTGGAGGATGGGGAGACTGAATGGTGACCTACTTTGTACTTGGCATCAGATCAACATCTTAGTTATGTGGCTCCATTTTCTCCTCCATGTCTTGGATCTCGATAAACTCTTCAATATCTTGAGTGATCTTCTTGTCTTGCATCTGTTTTCTCTCCTCCTCTAGTTGTTGATTCTGCCCATGTTCTTCAGCACTTCTTGGTTTCTTCTACTATTACCTTTCGCCTCTCTTCCTATTCTTTCCTTTGAATTTATTCCTCCAATCTCTTCTTATCGTTCTTCCTTCTACTTCTGTTCTTCTTCCTGCAACCTCTGTTTCCTCTTCTTCTCCGCTGTTATGGCCTTTTTAAGTATGCATGGATCTGCTTTCATCTTGTGGCTTCGATCTCCCCTTGGATTGTGCACAAATTTCCTCTTTCCCTTCTCATGCACTGGGTTGTTCCCTTCTGCTGGTACTACCTTTGGAGTGATTTATTTCTGTGAAGTAGCTTGTGATGTTCCTGCAAAACTGACTAACTCGTGGGACTTAGAGGCATTGTAATAATGCTTTCATGGTTCCTCCTCTGACCAGTGAAAGGTCCCGCTTAGCCACTAGAAATGAATCCTCACATAGTGGTCTCTACAAACATTCTAGGGATCGTACGGTTTGAAGTCTATAGTACCGAATGCAAACTTTTCTATCACCTTTCCTTTGGTATCCACAACTTTCATATTCTTCATCTTGTACAATCAGATTTTTATAGGAAGAGTTGGCTAAGGGGATTTCTTCTTCCTGTGCAAAGTTGGTGACAACCCTGTGGAGATATGATACGTAAATTCTTGCATGAATAACTTATTGGTGGCATACCTCGATAAAATATGCAAATACTTTTGTCCATCGAACACCCTGAGGAAAGTGCCATTCGGTGAGGAAAACCAATCTTCTATCTACGACATTACTTCCATTGCCCCACGTGACATGCAATGTGGCTCTTCCTCAAAGAGAAACTTATACAATCGAATGAGGAAGTGATAAATTAGCTTCTCTATTACTCCTTTGTGGCTGCACTCTGAAAGTAGCTTGCAATAATATACACGACATGCTCCCTTGGCATCAAAGTCCAATTCATGCTAGGTAATGAGTTATGTGCACAAATTTCATACAGTAGATAGGAAAACATGTAAAATATGGCTTTATCACCCATGGGGGGACTAAGGGAATTAGATATATGGGTCCATAGTTGCTGACCCAAAAAATATGACCAATTGAATGGTTTACCTTCATTCACAACCTGGTTTAGTAAGAATGCCAACCCTCTAGGGAAGCTCTCAATGCGTTGCTAACTATAGATTCTGCAAAATAGAACTATTAAGAGCTGATAGGACCTTCTGAGAGATTTTATCTTGTAGGTGTTGGTGGGTGTCTGAAGGAACATTGTTGGCTCTTTCACCCAACCTTTAACACTATCCGTGGTACTCAAGTAGCTAGTTGTTGCATAGAATTAAGAATCCATGAGTGATTTGGCTCAAGCAAATTGTACATGAGATGATAGTCTGCTGCTAGAAAAGGAGCAAGCCTCTGTTTGCTGGCATTGTTTAGAGTCATAGTCTTTGGATATATATGAGAAACTATCCAGCTGACAATGTTTGCACACTGGAAAGTATTATGCCTGCATGCAACCATAACTTCTAGACATAGACATACACCTATCGGTATTTAAGGTCCCCTTTGAAGATTCTTGTTGAGAAAGCTTCATTCACTTTATGCCATGTGATATTTGATTTCGTTTCTATAAACAATTGTGTATATGCGTAAACTGGAAAATTCATTGGCATACTCTCAACTACCTCGCCGGTGCTGCTCTTCGTCGTATCATTTGAAGCTGATTTATTTGGTGCCATGATGTCAGTGATTGATGAAGAGAAGTGCTCAACAACTGCAATACTTGTGGGAGGAAAATTCACTCATGGAAAAGATAAATTAGCTTCAGAAAATCAACTTACATAGCAAGATCACAACAAAAACCAGTGGAATGATGAGAAAAATTGCTCAACTCTTGAGGTGAAGGAGGGAGACTGGCTGCTTGAACTACGCTTTACGTAGTCTCAGTAGCCAGTGGTGCAACATTAGGCTAGAGACTACACATGCACAGTTATGCCTGGGAAGACTGAGGTGGAGACTGCGCATTGCACATTATCAGTGGCCAAGGAATGTGATTCAGCCTTGCAACTACATAATACACAGTTGGACCAGCTAGGAACTGCACATTGCGCAGTATCAGAGGCAAAGCTAAGAGCTTGAGATTTGGACTTGCATAATGCCCAACTAGACAAGGTAAACACTGAGCAAGGAATGAGCAAATCTGCTTGGTATGAGTGTGGGAAATAAGAAGATCTGAATGATGATGCAAGTTGAAGTGTATATTTGACTAAGTATGTATAGATTAGTGCAAACAAATGTGAAATATCAACATGGAAAAGGAAAAACAAACATGCATGGAGAGTCACTGAAACGACGACCACTAATGGGAAAAAACAAGAAAACTAAGGTGAAACTTGTAAAAGTCGAACAACGGACCAAAACAACACTTGTACAAGATAATATACATTAAAACACTAGCAAACATGAAAAGAAACAAGCTAAACAACTCTCATAGAAGCCAAATAATAAAAAATGATAGAAAGAGCAATAAAAGACAACAAAAGCAAAACTGACCCAGAAAAGCGTCGTAAACTCCACCAAAGGCTCCTTGATCTCCTTGGGAATGTTAGAGCTCCAAGATCGAATGTAAAAATTAGCTTTAGGGGCATCCATTATATATATCTAAACTTATCAAGGTTTATGATACACATGCCTAAAATCAAGGAAAAAGTGACACTTGGCAGAAAGTTCCAAAAATAGTAAGTGTGCAACTTCGGGAAACTAATTAACTACTCCCTATTTTCTAGGGCTATTTTTTTTCTTTTTTGGATTGCATAATTCTCTAGGACTTGAAAAATTCTTGACTCAATGCATTGCATAGTTTCTGAGCCGATGAGATGCTTTGCACAATTTAAATCATCAAGGCTGCACTGCCATCCAGAATTGCACAATTTTCATGCTCAAGGTTGATATGACAAGAAGAATTGTGCAATTTCTGGGGGCAAGGCTAGCCTGCCTTCCAAGATTGCACAGTTTCTGGAGGGAAGCCCAACAATGCTACAAGGTCAAGTCAAGAGTTAGTTTGTGTTTGAAAGATATGAAACCAGGATCAATACATCACAAGAAAAGCATGGAAAAATAATTATTTTATCATAGCATGAATACTTGACAACAATAAAAGATAAGCTCCCATGGACAAAAGAAAGGCTCCAAAATCAAAGCATGGGAAAAATTTTGGAGGGTGGTTGTAGTAGCTACAACAAGATGTTACACAGATCCAACTTGCTTCTCTTTGTTTGGAAAGTGCAACCCTCATCTGGTGGGAGACTAGAACTCAAGAATATTTGAAGAAAAGTGGTGAATTATCTCTTCTTGGAATGATTATATAACTACATTAAGAAGGCAATTTTATCCATTAGTTTACATGAAAAAAATAATTATGGATTGGAAAATTTTTAGAAAATCTAAAGGTCAGAGTGCCCAAAGTTACACATAATATTTTAGAAGAAGAGATTTAATCTTGGGTGTTGATTTTGTCTTCACAAGACACTCTCCTTAAATACATAGGTGGATTACATAGTTATTTGATATATACTATACTTATGTTTAATCCCACCAATCTAGATGAAATATGTGTTCAAGCAACTCAATTGGACTCAAGAGGAAAAAATGTTCCTCAAGATCAAGAATCCATCAAAATTTGGAGACAAAGGAAAGGGGAAGTTTAAAGGAAAAGGCAAAAAGAATGCTATAGTCAATAAAGAGGGAGAGAAACTCACCTGTTAACATTGCTCAAAAGAAGGCCACGATGAAGACCATTATTGGAAATTACATCAAGAAATAAGACCAAATAAGTTCAATAACAAAGGGAAACGAAAGATTGCTGCTACAACTCAACAAGATCTAGGATTTGATTCAGGTGACGAAACCAAAATCACAACCATGGGAATGAAAGGTAAATTTTCTAATGTAAGTAATAGTTCTTTTAGTAAGTCTATTGAGTCTCAAAATGATAAATTAAGAAGTGAGTTTTTTCATATTAGGGTCAATGAAACATACAAAAGTTAATACATTGTTTGATAGGGGATCCCAAGTCAATCTTATCTCTGAAGCAATTATCAAGAAGCTTAATCTAGAAACTAAACCTCATACTAAAAATTACCCTTTAGGTTGGGTATGTGATGATGCCAAATTTCAAGTGACAAGAAAGTGTAAACTTAAATTTGCCATCATCGCAAACTTTATAGATGAGGTAGAGATTGATGTCTTATCACTTGACGTATGTGGGGTTGTTTTAGGGAGTCCATACTTGTATGACCAAAAATCCATATTCTATCGCCATGAGAACAAATATCATCCTTTTAAAGATGAAGTTGAGTATATTGTTAGAGCATATCGTAAGAAGATGAACTTCTCTCTTGTAAGTGCTGATCAAATGAAAAGGCTTGTAAATGCTAATAAGAATTTTGTGTTGTTGATGATTAAAGCTAAAGATATTGCTGAATCTAAAGCTTTCATAGGTTGTGATTCTAAAATCAAGCATGATTCGATTGAAGTTTTTAACACTTATGACAATATGTTTCAGGAACCTGAAGGGTTGCATCCTAAAAGAGGAATCCATGAGATTCACTTGCAACAGGATGCACCACTTCCAAATATTGGCATGTATAGAATGTCATTTTTGGAGAATGCATAAATCAAGAAGAAAATTCAAGAGCTTCTTGAAAAATGGGTCATCAGGACTATCATATATCCTTGTGGTCTCCCATTGTCTTGGTTCCAAATAAATATGGTACATGGCACATGTGTGTGTATTTTAGAACTTTGAACAAAATCATGGTAAATAATCATTATCCTCTTCCTTGCATTAATGATTTGATAGATCAATTAAAGGATGTTGTTTACTTCACTATGTTAGATTTGAGAAGCAGTTATCATCAGATAAGGATTGCTAAAGATGATATTTGAAAATTTGCTTTCAAGACAAAAAAGGTTTGTTTGAATTGTTAGTTATGTTATTTGGGATTTGCAATGCACCTGTAACATTCATGAAAGTTATGAATGATGTGTTGAGACCATTCCTTGATGATTGTAGCTTAGTCTACTTAGATGATATTAGTATTTTCATTAGAACTCATGAAGAGCATGTCAAGCATATGAAACAAGTTTTAGATGTATTTAAAAAAGACAAATTGTAATTGAAGATGTCTAAGTTTGAATTTGGGAAAGCCTCTTTGGTTTATTTGAGTCATATTGCAAGAGGGGGTGAATCGAGGATTGATCCCTCAAAAGTTGAAGTCATTGTGAATTAGCATAAACCCAACAATGTAACAAAAATTAGGAGCTTTTTGGGAGTAACCCAATATTGGAGAAAATTTATAGCTAACTTCTCACTCATTGCAACACCATTACATGCTTTGACAAGTGTGAAACATGTCTTTCAGTGGGGAGGAAAGCACTAAAAATCATTCGGTACATTGAAAGAGAAAATCAATACAACAACAATACTAACACTTGAAAATCTTAAGAGCCATTTAAGATTCAAACCGATCCAAGTGATTATATTATTGGAGAAATTTTGATGCAACAAGGTAAGCCTATTTTTATCATTTTGAAACCTTTACCAATGCAGTAATTAACTATCCAACTTATGATAAAGAGTTGTATGCTTTGGTATAAAGTGTGAAGAAATGGAAGCACTATTTGATGGGTAAAGAAACGATTATTCATACTGACCATCAACCTTTTCAATATTTACAATCACAAACCAAACTACAACAAGCTAGACATTTCAAGTGGATGGGATTCCTACAACAATTTCATTTGGTAATCAGGTACAAGAAAGGTATATACAACAAAGTTTTTGATATGTTATCAAGGCCTATTGTTAATGTATATGTTTAATTCTTAAACACAACTCAATCATGCTTGAAAGTTATATTGAAAAATATGCTCAAGATGACGATTTCAAAGATGTTTATGAAACCTGGAGTCAAGGAAATCACGTTGAAGAGTTGGATTATCATGTTCATAAAAAGTTTTTATATCATCTTGGCTAGTTATGTGTTCCATGGGGTGAAAGATTCAATGCCATAAGGGAAGCCCATACTTCCTTTATTGTTGGTCACTTTGATGTAGGAAAAATAGTTGCACAAATTCAAAGGTATTTTTATTGGTCTCGCATGAATGAAAATGATTCAAGATAAGTAAAAGGATGTTCCATGTGTGCTACTAACAAACCTAGTAATAGGAAATTGGGTTTGTGCACTCCACTTCCTTTTCCTTCTCACCCTTGGGAAAGTATTTTTATGGATTTTGTAGGGGATCTACCAATATCAAGGAAATTCCATGGTAATTTATATGTTGTTGTGGATTGTTTAAGAAAAATGTGTGTGTTGATGTCATGTTAGAAATAGGTTATAGTTGAAGAGACTGCAAATATGTTCTTCCAAAATGTATGGGTTCACTTTGGATTTCCCACTTCTATTATTTTTTATCGAGATTCTCGATTTGTCGGGTAGTTTTGGTCAAGTTTATGGGAACTCGTGGACACAAAGTTGAATAAGAGCACAACATTTCATCCACAAACCGATGGTTAGATAGAAGTAGTGAACATAAAAATAGTGCATATCCTTCGTGGATATTGTGGTAAGCACCCTAAACTATGGGATGATATTTTTCATTACATCCAACATGCCTACAATCGTGGAAAGCACTCATCTATGCAAGTATATCCATTTGAAGCTTGTTTGGGTTATTTTCCAAAGTTTCCCTGGATTTCATCTTTGGTAAAGCTATTACAATAGATGGACATAATGATGTGGACAATGCCAAACATTTCATTGAAAAAATTCAGCTAGTGCATCAAAGAGTACAAGAGTAGCTAGAGAAAAGAAAAGAAAAGTACAAACAAAGGCATGACAAGCATTGAGTTGATCATGATTTCCAAGTGGGAGATCAAGTTTGTTTGTATACCAACAAGGAAAGACTTCAAGGTGAAGGTAAAAAGCTCAATCCAATCAGATATGGTCCTTTCAAAATACTGGAGAAGATTGGTAACAATGGTTTCTGATTAGATTTGCCACCTTAAATGCAAATTTATTGTTTTGTGAATGTGGAAAAATTGAGATTGTATGAGCCTATAATGATTGATTGTAGAAATTTTGAATAATAAACACTTATTCACAGAGATTATTCTGATTATACACTATTTCGGAATACATGCACAATACATAATCTCCTCTACGTTGATCATCAATTGAGCAGCATTAAAAACAATGAAACATCAATCACATGCACACATTAACACAATATGTAACCCGGGGAAAGCTTACAGCTGAAAACCCCACACTATCTGTACATTAATGATTGATAACATGTAACAATACATAGTACAATACTCCTCTCAAGTATCTAGCACTATCTCCACCTGTTACACACAAAACTAGCTCAGATCCGAACAAGTCATAGGTTCAAATCTTCTCCACTGCTTTGCCTGCCTCTATTGCACAATACCAAGTGAAAATCACGTGATCATAGGCTATTTCACTGGGAATATACTGCGCAATCCTCATGGGCATACTCAATCCATTGATTGTGCAAGATCTCATGCACAACTATAGTCATAACTGATAGCAATCTCAACATCTAACACCTGTCTCCACTGAACTGTACATGCACTGAGTTAAATGATGTATTCTTCAGTTTCATTATGAGTTAATAATTAGTGAATTAATTTAATCAATTAATTCACATCACTCATCACTAGTCTATTTGCAGTTAGACTAATTACAACTAGTTTAACCAAGTCAAACTGAACACAACTCCATCAACTCCACATCCAACTCCACGGAACTCACATGCATGAGTTCTAACTGAAGTCCTCCATGCAATAGCTCAACTGACCCACAAGAGAAGCGTATTTCCTTCTGACAGCTGCATGTGCCACATTTGTAGCTCAAAGTGAAGTGCTCCAAGAGGATAAGATAATGTTTATAGTCTAAATATTATTATGAGACAATAATATTTGACTTTTCTATTTTTAGCCTGGAAGTCTAAAAATAGACTCTGATCACTCCGCTGTGAACCAGAAATAGAAGTCCATCTATTTTTCCCAACATGACCAATCATCCATAAACAGCATCCTGCAACTCATAGACCATGATCCATATGTCTAAAAATAGACTTTGTGCCAAAATTACCTTGCGGGCCCACTTAGTGAAGGCAACTTCTTTCCACTAAGCTCCATCATCTTGTTGCATTCTCAACACTCCCTCTCAACAAGATATGGATTATCAGCAACCCCTATCCTACCTAGGTGGTATTCGAATTTTCTCCTGATGAGCGCCTTCGTCAAGATATAAGCATCCTGATCCTCCGTTGGAATGTATGAAAGTAACATGATTCTCCGTTGCACACAATCTCTGATATGATGGTACCTGATGTCAATGTGCTTAGATATATCATGAAATATAGGATTAGCCAAGAGTTTAATGCAACTTTGGTTATCACAGTAAATCACAGTAGGCTCCAAGTAAGAACTGAACAAAACGACCAGGATTTTCCTCATCCATATAGCCTCGCATGCAGCCAAACTTGCTGCCATATACTCGCCCTTTGCTGAACTGAGTGCCATGGATCTCTGGTTCCTGTTATACCAAGAAACTGCTATCGACCTGATACTGAAGACCCCTCCTGATGTGCTCTTTCTGTCCTTTGGGCTCCCTGCCCAATCTGCATCCATGAAGCCACATAGCTTTACCTCATCCTCCTGTCTGTACCACAATCCATATCCCAATGTGCCTCTCAAATAATGCAATACATGCTTGCCTGCCTTCCAGAAGAGCTTGGTTGGCTTAACCATAGCTTGTGAAAGCTGGTTAACATCATAACATATATCGGGTTGTGTATTGACCAGATACATAAGCGACCCCACCAACTGTCGATAAACAATGGCATCCACTTCTTCTGCCGAAGTGGCATCCTCCTTCCTCCAACCTCCAGGAAGAGGAGTATCAACAGGCTTGCAGCCATGCATGTTGAACTTCTCCAGTATCTCCCGAGCATACTTACCTTGAGAAACAAATAGTCCATCACTGCACTGCCAAATTTCCAATCCCAGAAAATAATGAAGGAGGCCCAAGTCCTTCATCTCAAATTCCTTAGCAAGATCATCCTTGCATGAAAGTATCAACAGCTCATCACCCATTAGAATCAAATCATCTACATAAAGTACAATGATAAACAACTTACCCTCCACCACAATATGGTATAGGTTAGGATCCGCCTCACTCTTGGAGAATCCAAGTCCAGTGAAATAGTTGTCTATCCGTGTGTACCAAGCACGTGGTGCTTGTTTCAACCCATACAGCGCTCTCTTGAGCCTGCACACATGCGACTCGCTGCTGAAGATCTCAAAACCTTCTGGCTATTCTATGTACACCTCCTCCTCAATGACTCCGTTGAGGAACACAGTCTTCACATACATCTGATGAATGTGCCATCCCATCTGCGCTGAGAGAGCAAGAATCGTGCGTATGGAAGAATACCTTGCGACAGGTGCAAAGGTCTCCTCATAATCGATCCCCTCTATCTGTGAAAAGCCTTGGGCAACACATCTTTCCTTGTACTTCTCCACACTCCCGTCAGCTGCCTGCTTAACTTTGTAGATCCATCTTGAACCCACCACTGATTTCCCTTCCGGTCTAGGAACAATCTCCCATGCACTATTTCTGACAATCGAATCATACTCTTCCACCATGGCATCTACCCATGCGGGATCCTCCACAGCTTCCTCGAAAGAGGATGGCTCAGTCACAACACATTTGCTCATAAGAGCCATGTATCCAGTGTACCGACCAGGTGACTGTCTCTGCCTGCGTTGGGCTGTAGGTGGTCCTACAACTTTCTCTGCATCTTGAGCCAGTCGCTCAGCTTCTGTCAAGCGCTTTCGCCCTCTGATGGTTGGCGCTGCATGAGTGGTCTCTTCCACTCCATGAACCTCGTCCTGTGGTTGATCCACATCCTGAAGCTCATATTTAGGAACTAATAGCTCCTCATCTGCATGCAAGTGTGGCTCCCTCTCAAGCAAACACTTCATGGCTTTCTCCTCTTGAAATTTTATATCCCGTTGCACAACAGTCTTACCACTGTCTGGCAAATACACACGATAGTTGTGGGGCATATCAGTGTACCCCACAAATATCCCAACCTCTACGGTCGGCTCCAACTTCTTCCTGGCATCCTCCGTCACATGCATATAAACGTTAGCACCAAAAATCCTCACATGAGAAAGATCAGGCTTATTACTAGAATAAGCCTCCTCGGGTGTACTCATGCCAAGTATCCTGTGAGGACAACGGTTCTGCACATAAACTGTTGTATTGCATGCTTCTGCACACAAGTGAAAGGGTAGGCCTTGATCATGCAACATCGCCCGTGCAGCACCCACGATCATTCTATTCTTCCGCTCAACAACCCCGTTCTGCTGTGGGTTATGGGGAGCTATGAGCTCTCTTCGAATCCCTTCTGCACTGCAAAAGTCCTTGAACTCGCCAGAGATGTATTCACCACCATTATCACTCCTAAGAACCTTCACCTTCTTCCCCGACTCCTTCTTGACCAGTGCTTTGAACTCATAGAACTTTGAGTATGTCTCGCTCTTCTTCTGCATGAAGAAGATCTAGCACTTACGAGAGAAATCATCAACAAAGATCACATAATACCTGTGTTTTTCTATTGAAGCTACTGAGAAAGGTCCACACATGTCTGTGTGAATTCTTTCAAGGATCGTCGTGGCGCGACTATCCTTCTCGTGAAATGTGGCTTTCACAAACTTTCCCAAAGTACACCCCTTTCACTGATCTGACTGTGCAAGAGTGCCTTTAGGAAGCCCTATAGTGATCTGTTGTAGTATCTTCAAGGCTCCATGGTGAGGGTGACCCAATCTCCTGTGCCACAGCTCGCCATCATCCCGGCTCACCAATCCTTCTTCCTTGCATGCCATTGCTGCGCATCCATCTACAAGCAACTGATAAAGGTTCCTCACTCGAACCCCTATCTTCCGGGTTTCTCCAGTTGTCTTGCTGTGCAGGAAAGCCTTTCCCTCACTGAAAACAACATCATTTCCCTTGTCTTCTAACATCGCCACATAGATAAGATTCTTCTTCAATCCCAGAACATGCATCACTTCCTTCAATACGAAGGGTTTACCAGACTCCCTCTCAAAGGAAATGGTACCGATACCGGTCGCACTGTATCTACCATCATCGCCCATCTCGATGTGCACTCCAAGATCTTTGTCCTCCAGATCAGAAAACAAATCTCGATCTCTTGTCATGTGAAAAGACGCACCACTGTCCAAGAACCACACCGATCCCATCACACTTGAAACCAAGCATGCGATCAATGAAAAATCAAGCTCAAACTGCGAGGCTAGAGCCTCTCCTGCTGCAGATCCAGCAGCTTGCTTGTTCTTCTTCTTCTGCGGACAATTAGTGGCATAGTGTCTGTGCTGGTGACAGTGAAAGCACTTCACCTTGGACATGTCTTGCTTCTTGCCTTTCGCACCAAACTGAGAAGCTTTCTTGTTCTTCCCCTTCTTTGCTTTGGCAGCCAAAGCGCAATTTTCTTCATCAGGTACCTTTGATGAAGATCCGTCCCTGGTATTCTGCCTGATCTCCTCCTGCACAAGATCTGACCAAAGTCTCTCCCATCCTTGCAATTTCTCCCGACCATTGACAGAGTCCTGATAGGAATGCCAACTCTTTGGAAGACCAAGGAGAGCTAAGCTCACCAAGTCCTCATCATCGACAGTCACCCCCACACTTCCCAGCTCATCCCTGCACTTAGTGAACTTCGTGAGATACTTGGGCATACTGTCTCCCTTCTCGCATTTGATGTTTCTGAGTTTATCTTTGAGCGCCAACTTCCTATGATCGCTCTTGCTTTGGAATAGATCTGTCAACGCTTTCCACATCAAGTATGGAGAAGCCTTTCCATGCAGGCTGGACACAATGTGATCCTTCACGCCCTCAAACAGAATCCTTTGACACTTTGCTGTCTTCTTTTGCCAAGCATCAATTTGAGTAGCATCAATAGGCTTTGGGACATCAGCCTCTATGAAATCCTTCAGCCCATTATCATCCAACACTGCCTCCATCCTGTCCTTCCATGCAATATAGTTTGAGCTGCCCTCAAGAGCATACTCCAATTGCAATCCGTTGAAAGACATTGCAACGTTGACACCAAGAAAACACTGCTGCAAATTCGAATTCCACCAGCTCCAAACTCAACTGCCTCTGATCTAGAATTCGTGAGAACAAAGTATTTCTCGTACAGAGATTGACTGTATGGGCTTTTACCGGATATCTCACCTTCCAAAGGAAGGATGAATCCAGAGGCTACCTGGCCCGATTACAGACTCTGCCTGAAGAAATAAGATGTAAACACTTTCTGAATAATAGATCTGATGATCAACAGCTCTGATACCATGTAGAAATTTTGAATAATAAACACTTATTCACAAAGATTATCCCGATTATACACTATTTCGGAATACATGCACAATACATAACCTCCTCTACGTTGATCATCAATTGAGCAGCATTAAAAACAATGAAACATCAATTGCATGCACACATTAACACAGTATGTAACCCGGGGAAAGATTACAACTGAAAATCCCACACTATCTGTATATTAATGATTGAGAACATGTAACAATACATAGTACAATACTCCTCTCAAGTATCTAGCACTATCTCCACCTGTTACACACAAAACTAGCTCAGATCCGAACAATTCATAGGTTCAAATCTTCTCCATTGCTTTGCTTGCCTCTATTGCACAATACCAAGTGAAAATGACGTGAGCAAAGGCTATTTCACTGGGCATATAATGTGCAATCCTCACGGGCATACTCAATCCATTAATTGTGCAAGATCTCATGCACAACTATAGTCACAACTGATAGCAATCTCAAACTCTAACACCAGTCTCCACTGAACCGTACATGCACTGAGTTAACTGATGTATTCTTCAGTTGCATTATGAGTTAATAATTAGTGAATTAATTTAATCAATTAATTCACATCACTCATCACTAGTCTATTTGCAGTTAGACTAATTACAACTAGTTTAACCAAGTCAAACTGAACACAACTCCATCAACTCCACATCCAACTCCACAGAACTCACATGCATGAGTTCTAACTGAAGTCCTCCATGCAATAGCTCAACTGACCCACAAGAAAAGCATATTTCCTTTTGACATCTGCATGTGCCACATCTATAGCTCAAACTGAAGTGCTCCAATAGGATAAGATAATGTTTATAGTCTAAATATTATTATGAGACAATAATATTTGACTTTTCTATTTTTAGCTTGGAAGTCTAAAAATAGACTCTGACTCCGATGTGAACCAGAAATAGAAGTCCATCTATTTTTCCCAACATGACCAATCATCCATAAACAACATCCTGTAACTCATAGACCATGATCCATATGTCTAAAAATAGACTTTGCGCCAAAAATACCCTGCGGGCCCACTTAGTGAAGGCGACTTCTTTCCACTAAGCTCCATCATCTTGTTGCATTCTCAACATTGATGATCATGAAGAGAATGTTCAGATTCCATCTACTAAATATTTTTCTCCTAAATATTTAGATGAGTTGCAAGAAGACTCAATTCTTGAGAGGCGCATCAGGACTTCATGCAAAGGAAACGTTGAGTATCTTTGAGTGGGGATCAAAGGTAAAAATCCAAGTAAATCAAGGTACGTACTTATTAAGGATCACTCGTTCATATATTCAAGTGAGGCTCACTCGTTCATATTAAGGTTGGAATCATATATCAATTTCTGGATATGGATGTTTAAGCATTATTGCTTGGTAAGGCTTCACATATTGTTGAAGGAGAGGCAAAGAACAAGAGCAGGAAAAATGTCACAGAAAGGGAGGGAAGGGTTTGGGGAATGGAGGAGCAAAGAGGCACCACAAGTTGTTGAGAGATAACATCAATTCCTCAAACGAGATTGAACCAATTCCTTAAACAGATTCATCAAATTTTGAAGTGTGCAATTTTCACTAGTTAGTTAGTCTTCTTGCATCCAAATATATGTTTTGATGTTGTTCATACATTTCCATTTAAGTAATTATAAAATTATAAAATGTGGATGATGTATGAAACTAATGGTCAAGCCACCTAGAATGGTAGGTAATACTTGGTTAGCTAGCTGCAAGAAAATATAAGAAATGTGACAAATGAAGAGAAAGAATGGAGAGTTAATAAAACAAATATGTTGATTGCCTTCGCTTATTATGTGGATTCATTGTATATTTCAACATGATATGGAACAAAGTTTAAAATTTTGCATTCATGTTAATCCATAAACGAAGATCAATTAAAATTCGTATAACTTCTGCTGAGATGCATGTACAACACGTATGAATTTTGATAAATCAGAACTTCTTTTAATGAATTTTTTCCATTTAATAACCTTACATGTCATCAATTAAGAGTTTAGCCTTTAAAATATTCCTTGATAACTATTCTAGTAGATGCAATGGCATTTTAATGGGAATGAGTAATAATCCATGTAGTTACCCATAATTAATTCCACTTAGAAAAGTTTAGATCATCTCTTCGAGAAGTGATTTTTTTCTCCAAACACTGATCACAGTCTCATCTAAATTTTATGATTCATGGAGCAACTTGCTCATCTCACATGTCCATTTGTTAAGCAAAGATGTGGTGCCCTGAACTTCTAGTTGCACAAAATCCCCCTTTGAAATATCTGAACAATAGAAAGAGAGTAGTCACATGTAGTCAATGTGACTTTTATTTGATCTATTAGTAGAGGCTAACTCCAAGAGAGTCAAGGAGAATTGACCCCTTAACCTTTCAATGGCAAGGTGTTTCACTGGACTAATTGAGCTAACCCTTGGGACAATTTTAAGTAGATAAGACTTGAACCAAAGTTAATTAGCTTTTAACCAAATGTATATACCAATCTTATGGAAGGTCATTCAACTGGTGAGGCTTATTGGTGAGGCTTATTGGTGAGGCTTATTCTTATTCCGTAAGAGTGATTTAAATAATTTGTTATTTATCTAAAATACTTTTATTGTTGTACAGACCAATTTTTCACATTTAGGACAATGCCCTCCTCTAAATATGATGCCTTAAAAGATAGCTTTATTATTGCAAGAGTATGCAGTAGGTCATAAATAAGTATGCATCAAAGTGTTAGTGGGCTTCAATTTTGAAGTAACATTGGTATTAAAGAATACTCATATCAACGCCAATTAGCATAGGAATGGTGATGGTACAATCAAGAGTGGTAATAGAAAATCCATTTGTTTCATAACGTCACAATGGAGTGAATAAAAAATCCAAACACAATTTGTCAATTATTTGGTTGTTCAAATTATATTCTAAACACAATTTATTGGAAAGCCAACTTATACGTGTAACATAAATGCTAATTTTTTATTATCAATTAAATGCTTTAATGTAATAAAAAATGTACATAAATCAAAACATTGGTATACGTTTATTAATGGTCCATTTATAATAAATGGATTGGAATCCTTGGGGGATTTTTTTGCTTGTTACTTGGCTCACGACATCAATAGAATTCTTATTCCCATTCTTTTTTGAATGGTTGAATTCTTATTCACCATGGCATGAGACACAATAACAAGGGTTTGAGATAGATTCGATTTCCCTGTACCAAAATTCATTTCTCCAATTACCTAAGTTGGAGGCTAAGCAAACATTGGTATTTACTAGAATTACAATAATTAAACCTTAATACAAATAAACCTATCATTACTAATTAATAACAAGTTAGAACTTTGGTTAGAACCTTATTATTAATAATTACAAGCAATACCAAAAACCTATTTTTAATAATTATTAATTAGGGTTTACCTAAGCCTTAGATGAAGCAGGGATCAATATTTATTAGACTTGCAATAAAGTCTTCACATCTGCTCATTATTAATTTGAGATTAAGGTTTATAAATCCTTTTTTATATGCTGAGATCCAATGGCTTACCTGCTATTTCTTTTAATTAATTGATATGAAAATGTATATACATAATTTATATGTTAATATTAAATTTATTACTAATTTAATTATTAATATTAATAATTAAATTAATAATATTAATAATTTAATTATTATTATTAATTTTAATATTTTAATTATTCATATTCATATTAATATTAACAATATATTAAATTATCTTCTTAAAGAATTTGATTAAAGCTTATGTGTTAGATCTAAGACTTTTGTGATCCATAATATAGATAGCTTATGTGATTAAATTATTTAATATTAGGATTATATAATAGTAAATTATAAATATATATCAAATTATATTAGTTTAATGGGTTTTAGTTGGTTTAATTTAGTATTCATTTATTGATATTAAAAAGCTAGATGTTTTATAACATTATAATATGAGGATTATAATAATGAACCCAAATGATTAATATTATAAATCCAAGGAATTTATAATTACTTATTATTAGTTTGTTAAAACCTTGTCTATGGTTAATAATTAGTTTTAAATAAAGATTATTTTATTAAAAATTGTTAATTTAATTTAATTTAATTACTAGAAATAGCGTTTTACAAATTTAATTTAAGTATTGATAATCATTACATAAATGTTATAATTAATATTTTAATATTTTAATCTATTAAAATATTAATTAATACACAAATATATTAATTAAAACAATAATTTAGTTTATTAATACAATATTTACTTAGTACACATTCATTATATAAATATTTGACTTCTAATCTATCATTAATATTTAGTTATGACATTAATATATTATCAAAATAAATAAATATATAACATTTAAATAACATTAATATGAGTTTAATATAATATTAATGGAACATTAATAATATATTAATATACACATTTACATTGTCTTACTTATTAATTTATCTATACATTAAAACATGTTAACTATAGTTACCTATTGTTGACATGCTCAACTATAGTCAATATGTGCATTATAGTCAACAATAGTCAAGATGACAAGCATGGTGAACCATGCTTATCATGGACATCATGACCTATTTGCAGGTGAGCCTTAGTGAATGATAGTGAATTGTATTGAGCCATGGTGGATGGCCATAGTTGACCATGGAGGCCTATAGTGCATGGTCAATATTAATGATAGTCAAACCCAAGGGAATGATATTAAACCCAAGGGATTAATATTATAAAACCAAAGGATTAATATAATAAACCCAAGGGATTATTAATATTTTTTTTTGTGAGTCAAAATGTGTCTATTAGATTTCCATAAAAACAAAGATTACAAAAGATGTCTCAATGATCCCCAATCCCTCATTCCGACCAGACTTGTTAGATTTAGGGACCAGATGATGCCATAGATAAACTTTTACATGCATTATTTCCTTCAGGCTTAAAAGTCAGATATTGCTTACAAGAGACAAAAAGATAAAAAAAAACTAGCATCAACATATCAAGGAGGGCGATGGGGGGAGTACAGGGTGGAGCAACAAAACCCAACTCGTTCATGCATATGGAAGTTGATGTGTTCCACTCGAGCTTCTAGATGGTGGAGATGATCATTCAATCAGCAGTGGCTCTTGCAGAGGCTATCCTATTGTTCCAAGATCTTGTTCTGGCTAAATTGTATGTCATTCATATAAGAAACTAGTTCATTGTGGTCTTCATACATGTGATCTCGTATAATGTCCACATTGGCCTAGATGTCTCTAAGTTGCTTCACGATGGAATCCAAGGAGGCTAGAGCATCGATACGGCCTAGAGAGAGGTCCAAAGTATGTGCTACATCACCCTCGCGTTCCATGCTTACCAGAAGAAGAGATATGGCTATGAGCGAGATGACCTACATTGAAGTGTTGGCCACCCCCAAAATGAGGTCTCCCTCTTTGCCGTTGCGTTACTCTTGAACGTGAAGAACTGAGAGGTTGGTTCTTTGAGCAACCCACGAGTCTTCTATTAGAATAGAAATAAGAACAACCACTAGTTGAAAATTAAGACATACTCACCCTGAATATGTAAGAAGTCGCACCAGGGTAGACGATAGAAAAGTAAGAGACGACACTGAAGTCTACATCCCCCCAGTGTGAAAGTCCACCACCTAGGTGGTTTGAGAGCAAACCCAAAAAACACCAACCCTAGAATAGTAACAATGCAGAAGACTATAAGCACTTAAAGGGGAGCTGAATGACCTCTTAATCAAGCGATAGAAGTGGATGGCCTCCGAGATCGTGTCAAAACAATGTCTCTAGCAAGAAGCAAGATGGAAAAAATAGAAGCCAAGAAAAATTACATAGGGATGATCATTTAGGACTTCAAGACGCAAACCACAAAATTATACAAAGTTCCCTTCACAGTACTCCCAGGGTTTACCCAGGGGACAATTAATAGACTGCAAAAAACCAATAGGCCCAATGAACTAGAATTTCCTTCACGACATGAGTAGAGAGGACCACCGTGAAACTGCAAACCAAAATAAGGCTAGGGAACCAAAGAGTCCATCCAGCCTCAGAGCCAAGAGCCAATTCGTTGCACCAGAACATTCCAGGATCCCATGTACTTGTTTGAGATCCACCCACATTCCAACCTATTGTGAATCGACCTTCCACAATGACATGCATACATAGCCCACATCTAGGCGAGCACCCATGGTCCCTATCACACTCTCTGCAATTCTGCCTCCCATAATTTATTGCCGAAACATCCAATGGATGATGACTACCTGCTTCCCTCCTAATATAACTGAAGGGCCTTCTGGACTCTTCTCCTAACGAATGAACCATATGATTGAACCATTATTAAGGCTAGCATGTTGATAAAAAATGGCAATGTTTGTATTAAAGAAATAAAACCCACTGGTCAACTCTACAAAAGAGAGTCTAAACCAGGAGATTCTGGCTCTGCAGAACACTCTACATTGTTCATCAACATGACACATTAAATAGAATACATAGTTTTAGGGAAGTTAGAACAACATCCTAAGAAATAGAAACTAATTCCTATCCTGAGGCTATGTGAACCAACTCTACCTATTCTAGGATATTCTCCATTATCTTCAACACTCCCCCTTAATGGAGAATGGGTTCACATATATGCTTAACATCTCCCTAAACATTTGAAACTTGACTTTTCCAAGAGGCTTAGTGAAAATGTCCGCAACATTATCACATGTATTACAATATTCCAGATGTATTTCTTTAGATTACACTTTCTCCCTTACAAAATGGAATTGAGTATCAATATGTTTAGTATTTTTATGAAACACCAGATTGTTGGCCAGCTTGATTGAACTTTGATTGTCTCATCTGATTATTGTTGCGACTGTCTGTTCTTCCCCAACATCCTGGAGAATTCTTCGCAACCAAACCGCCTCACACGCTGCTGCACACATGGCTTGATACTCTACTTCTACTAAGGACAAGGAGATGTGTTCTGCTTTTTGCTGCTCCATGTGATCACCCTGGATCCAAGACTGAATGCATAACCTGTTATAGATCTGTGATCATCTACCTTTCCTGCTCAATTTGAATCTGCTGCCAATCTAACATCAGAAGAGTCAGTGTAAATAATTACATAATCTACAGTACCTTGTAGATACCTCAAAACATTCTTCGCTGCATTCCAATGGCTTTCAAGTGGCTTATACATAAATTGGCTTAACACACTGACTACATAAGCCAAATCAGGTCTAGTGGTGGTTAGGTAGATCAGACTCCCAACCAACCGTCTGTAAAGTGTTGCATCTGCTGCTTTTGAGCCATCCTCACACTGCAATTTGATATTCTGCTGCAATGGTACTGGTGTAGACTTACACTGATCCATTCTAAACTTTTCTAACAGGCCTTTGACATACTTTTCTTGAGACAGAAATGTTTGACCTGAATCTCTCCAGATTTAGAGACCTAAATAGTATCTGAGTTCCATGAGATGCTTCATCTCAAGCATCTGTAACATTTGCTACTTCATTTCATTAATTAGATATATAACATCACCTGTAATTATCAAATCATCTACATATAATGAAATCAACACTACGCACCCTTGTTCATCTTTCATGGTGTAAATATTAGGGTCATTCTTGCTTCTATTGTAGCCAGCTTGTAGAAAAAATGAATCAATTTTCTCATACCACGACCTGGGAGCTTGTTTTAGTCCATAGAGTGCTTTCTTCAACCTACAGACTAAATGTTCTTTTCCCTTCTGGAAAAACCCTTCTGGTTGCTCTAAATAAACCTCTTCTTTCAATTCTCCATTCAGAAATGCAGACTTTACATTTAGTTGGTGCATCATCCAATGTTTCTTAGTAGCTCAAGCAATTAAAATTCTGATTGTGTTCAATTTAGCTACAGGGGCGAAGGTTTCCTCATAATCTATCCCTTCTTTTTGTGTGTACCCCTTTGAAACCAACCTAGCTTTCAATTTTTCTATAGTTCCATCTGCATTAATTTTCGGTTTATATAACCATTTGCAACCTATGACCTGTTTTTTTCTAGGGAGTTCTACCAATTCCCAAGTGTCGTTTCTGATTATTGAATCATATTCCTATTCCATGGTTATTTTCCATTCATTACTTTCATTTGCTTCTATATAACTAGACGGTTCAACAACATTCATCATACTAGTTATAAATGCATTTTCCCTATATCTTGCAGGCATTTGAGCTTTCTTACCTAATCTCCTGAGTGGTGGGGTGGTGGTTTTAGACCTTATTTCTTCCTACTACTGCTATTGTTGTTGTTGCTGCTATTGCTGCTGTTGTTATTGCTGTGCTGTTCATCCTCTGCCTTTGTTTGTTGTTGATCCTGATTGTTCTCTGCATCTTCTTCTTCAAAGTACGGAATGTCCCATCCATCATAGTGCTCATCAGTTTCTTCACTATCCTGCTCATGGAATTTAACATCTCTACTAACAAAGATCTTGTGAGTAGAGGGATTAAATAATCTGTATGCTTTATGTGATGAACAATACCCTATAAAAGTGCATCTGATGGCTTTTGAGTTTAATTTCTTTCTATCTTCCTTTGGTATGTGGGAAAATGCTTTACATCCAAATATTCTTAAGTGTTTTACTGCAAGCTTATATCCATATAAAGCTTCAAAAGGAGTTTTAAATTCAAGACTTCTTGTAGGACTCCTATTTTGTAAATAAACCGTAGTATTCACTACTTCAACTCAAAAGCCATTTGAAATATTCTTACCTTTAAGCATTCTTCTAGCACATTCCACCAGAGTTCTGTTCTTCCTTTCTATTACTCCATTCTGCTGTGGAGTATGGGGTACTGTAAACTGTTGCAAAATTCCACGATCTTCACAATATCTGATGAGTTCATCTTTCCTGTATTCTCCCCTTGATCAGAGCGGAGAATTTTTATCTATTTCCCTATTTGTCTTTCAATCATATTTTTAAACTGCTTAAAGTATTCGAATGTATGACTCTTCTTACTTAAGAAATACACCCAAGAAAACTTCGTACAGTCATCAATAAATAATAGGAAATACACTACACCTCCTAATGATTTTGTCTGCATGGGACCACAAAGGTTTGTGTGCACTAACTCCAGTATATCCCTCTGTTTCTTTTCTACTCTAACAGGGAATTCTTCTCTATGCATTTTTCCTAAAGTACAAGCATCACAATCATTATGTACTTGCTTTAGCATAGGAAGATCTCTTACCATTTCCTTCCTTTGTAGTAACAGCAAATCATTGTAGTTGATGTGGCCAAATCTCTAATGCCAAAGCTCTTCTTTAGTCAGGCTCGCTATTGTCAATGCTCGAACTAATTTAGGTCTCACATCCAACTTGTACAGTCCTCTTGTTCGGATTCCTGTAGAAATTGTCTTCATTCCATCTAGCAGATCCTTAATGTAACAATTAGATTTTAAAAATTCAACTTTTAAATCTTGATCTGTAATCATTGATACAGAAATCAAGTTCTTAGTTATGCCAGGCACATACATTACATTATAAATTTGTTTAATGTTACCATCAGGTAGAATGACAGAAACTTTCCCACATCCTTTTATTTGATGACTTCTTTCATCTCCTAGGTAAATATGTGTGCCTTCATTGATCTCTTTAAAATCCTCTAGCCAGTGCTTGTTCCAAGTCATGTGTGTTGATGCTCCTGAATCTACATACTAGATGTCTGCATTAACATTTTCATCATGATCTGCGATGAACAACCTCAAATTTTGCACCTGATCACCCTTTGCGAGATGACTTGCATGTCTCTTTGGCTTCTGCTGTTCTTCATGATACTTCTTTTTCCTACTCCCTGGCAATATGACCTAATTTTCCACAATAAAAACATTTAGTTTTAGTGTAGTTTTTATTTGGGTGCATACCTTGGGTCAAATTTGGCCGTTTATGTGAACTTGCTCTGTTTTGCTGTTGTGGACCTCCTTTCCCTTTGTAGAAGTTTTTCCTCGCCACCAATGCAAGATTGACACTCTAGGGCTTCAGAGTCGATCTCCTCTCTTCTTCCTGCATTAGTATACCTGTAAGTTCTTCAAAGTGTGGGATCTTCTCTCTAGCATTTATCCCTGTGATGAACATCTGATAATCATCAGTGACATCATTCCTTGTAATGGTCACAAGATCTGTATCATCCATTGTATGACCAATGTCTGATAATTTGGTTTTCAGATCCTTAATCCTTGCTACGAATGAAGCAATTGTTTCATTCTCCTCCATCTTCATGGACATAATCTTACTCTTGAGGAACAAAAGACGATTTGAATTTCTGATCTCGTACAATTCCTTTAGAATTCCCTAGATCTTGTTAGCTAACTTACCTTCTCTGATATGTGGTATAATATAGTCTTTCACTGACATCTTTAACATTGTCCTTGCTCTACTTTCTTGTTTCTCCCAATCTGGGACCAGTGTTGATCCATCCATAGGCCTCGGATCATCCCTATTCACAATCTGCCAAGCACTCTGCGCTTCTAGCAGAGTCTGCATCTTAAACTTCCAATTTGCATAATTGGAACCATCGATCTTGTTATGCTCGTTCATGCATGCTTCAAATATGTTGTTATTCATCTTGGCGATTTAGAGAAAAAAAAATTTGACAGGCAAAATATGTCAAATTTACCCCAGATTTGTGACAGAGACATATCATTGTTGTTTGATCTTGTAACACACGCAGTTCACCATGGCTTTCTTCTCAGCCTCCAGACAACCTCCCATCGTCAACTATAGCCTTGTTATTGGCTTCCCCACTCAGCTTCTCTGACAGCTACAACCTTGTTCTTGGCTCCCTCATGTAGTTTATTTGATTTACACGATCATCGCAGATATATGCCCAATATCCAAGACTGTCGCAGATATTCATCAATTTTCTGAGACGTCATAGCAAATATACACCCAATATCTGAGACTTTTGTAGTTTTACATCAATTTTCTGAGACTGTCGTAGTTGTACACTGAAAAACTGCGACGATAGAAAAATAAAAATTTCGAGAAGTGTAATAGTGCTATCGTCGTGGCTATCCACTCAAAACCTGTGACAATTTCGATTCAAAGAACCACCACTAGTCAGCATACAGGTTCCTCAGCCCTGACACTCTGATACCATGATTAAAAAATGGCAATGTTTGTATTAAAGAAATAAAACCCACTGGTCAACTCTACGAAAGAGAGTCTAAACGAGGAGAGTTTGGCTTTGCAGAATGCTCTACATTGTTCATCAATATTACACATTAAATAGAATACATAGTTTTAGGGAAGTTAGAACAACATCCTAAGAAATAGAAACTAATTCCTATCCTGAGGCTACATGAACCAACTCTACCTATTCTAGAATATTCTCCATTTTCTTCAACACATGTGTGTCACATGGTGGAGGGGATAACCCCCAGGCCTGCTCTTCTATCCTGTGTCCACCCCCATCGGGGGAAGGGATTATTAATATTATAAATGCAAGGGATTAATATTATAAACCCTTGGGACCAAATTATAAATCCAAGGGATTAATAAACCCAAGGTATTAATATTATAAACCCAAGGGATTATTAATATTATATGCCCAAGGGATTAATAAACCCATGCGATTATTAGTATTATAAACCTAAGGGATTAATAATAAAATCCGAAGGGATTAATAAACCCAAGGTATTATTAATATTATAAACCCAAGGGATTAATTGTATGAACACAAGGGATTCATATTATAAAAAATAAGGGATAAATCTAGTTAACTATTTTAGGGTTTATAATATTTATAGATTAACACATGTTAAATATGGTTGGCTTTTGTTGGCATGGTCAACTATAGCCAACAAGAGCAGCATAGTCAACTTGACTACCATGGTGAACCATTGTGACAAACATTGTCACAAGATAATAATCAATCCGAGACTCATAGTCACAATGTTACATTACATTACAATTTATTCAATGTCCCCTCTCAAGATTACGAAATTAGGGTTTAAAATCAAGGCTTTTAGTATTGGGTTTATGAAAACCAATATGAAATTCGCTAGGTTACATTGCCACATATAAAATTAGGGTTTAATATTAGGGTTTATAATGTTGGGTTAAATATTAGGTTTTATAATATTGGGTTTAATATTATAGTTATAATATTAGATTTAATGCTAGGGTTTATAATATTGGTTTTATATTGTTAGGGTTTATAATATCTGGTATAACATTAGGGTTTAATGTTGCGACATTTGAATGATGTAGAAATTTATCCAACATCACATTATGACAAACATTGTTGCAATGTGACAAACAATATGACAATAATTGTTGGAACCTTGCATTACATTGCATTTTTTTCAACGTCACATGCAACACTACAACAGGGCTTCATATTGTGACATTTGTATGGTACAAAAATCAATCCAACGTCGCATTGTGACAAACATTGTTGCAAAATGACAATTAATCTGATTCTGATTGTTGCAATGTTACACTACATTGAAATTTACTCAATGTCACCTCTAAATATGATGTCTTAAAAGATAACTTCATTATTGAAGGAGTATGCAGTAGGTCATAAATAAGTGCGCATCAAAGTATTAGTGGGCTTCAATTTTGAAGGAACACTGGTATTACAGAATACTCATATCAAGATCAATTAACATAGGAATGGTGATGGTACAATGAAGAGTGGTAATGGAAAATCCATTTGTTTCATAACGTCACAATGAAGAGAATAAAAAAACCAAACACCATTTGTCAATTATTTGGTTGTTCAAATTATATTCTAAATAAGATAGGTTGCATTAAGACAATTTATTGGAAAGCCAACTTATACGTGTAACAAAAGGAACTAAATTAGATAGCTATTTTTTTTTTATCAATTAAATGCTTTAATGTAATGAGAAATGTACATAAACCAAAACATTGGTATAGGTTTATTAATGGTCCATTTATAATAAATGGATTGGAATCCTTGGGGCATATTTTTTGCTGGTTACTTGGCTCACAACATCAATATAATTCTTATTCCCACTCTTTTTTGAATGGTTGTATTACATATTAGTTGAATTTTCAGGGGAATAAAATCACCATGGCATGAGACACAATAACAAGGATTGCTTTGCAGGCACTCTTGGTGGTTGTTTTACAAGCACAAGTTTTGATGCTAAGAAAATAGGCTCTCTATCTATAGTGGAGAAAACTTGAATATTGTAAACAATTTTTAAATGAAAGTTTAAAAAGTTTGAAATAAATTCGATATCTTCCGTGGAGAAATGTGAGTATTGTAAACAATTTTTAGATGAAACTTTGAGAGAGATTTGATTTCCCCATTCCAAAATTCAATTCTCCAATTACCTAAGTTGCAGTAGGTTAAGCAAGCAATGATATTTACTAGAATTACAATAATTAAACCCTAATAAAAAAAACCTATTGTTAATAATTAATAACAAGTTAGAACCTATTATTAATAATTAATAACAAGTTAGAACTTATTATTAATAATTAATAACAAGTTAGAACTTTGATTAGAACCTTATTGTTAATAATTACCAGCAATACAAAACCCCTATTATTAATAATTATTAATTAGAGTTTACCTAAGCCTTAGACGAAGCATGGATTAGGATTTACTAGATTTGCAATAAAGTCTTCACATTGGGATGAGGAGGGTTCGATTGCGGAGGTTCTAGCCGGAACCAGGTCCTGACTGAACAAGGGTTAGGGTTTACCTTGGGAGCGTCGACTGGAGGGCGAATGTACGACGCGCAGGGTTTCAGAAGACAGCGAAAGGAGAACGGGCAGCTGGAGGTTTTTTTACTGCACAGGGTGGACAATTGGGAACAAAGGGTAAAAAATACTTTTGACTCATGTGTTGGCAGAAAAAAATCGTTTCCGCGAACAACCCTGAGAATTGCACAGTAACCATGGTAAACTCCAATGAGCTTGTGAATCTGGACCCGGTTATGGAGGATATCCTGTCGGTATGGGGTAAAGACCCGATAGCAAAGAATATTGAACGGTATTTTGGAGATGCAGGGAATTTCAGATCCGGAACCCTTTCGCCGGAAACGCTCAGGATCAACCAATCCTTCCATCAATTGACTCAGGGTTATGATGAGAATGCTCTGCTTCATCAAGATCTCCATGTTTTTCAGCAGCCGGCCAAACCAGGTGAGGATTCATTGCATGCAGTTTTTCACCACCCGAGCCAAGGAAATAAAGGGAAATCGCTCGCTGTGGAGCCAGTACTATCTGGGGGTTTAGAGGATATAGTAAATTCCATTACTAGCTCCGAGCAGTCGGGTGAAAAGAAGGCAGGAAGAGTTTCAGCGTTAACAAGGGTTTCCATTGGGAAAGAACAGGGCGCTTCAAAGGGAAATGGAGGTCGGCCGGAAGATGCGACTGAGTTTTCTCCAGATCTACAAAAGGCAACACATGCAGACGACCTGGGTCTTCAGGTAACCCATCTATCTCCTGCCAATTTCTTTCAGGAGGCTTTGGATATTCCAATATCAGATAGGCCTGAGTCTGGGCACACACAAACAAACCCTAGTTTGGAAGGGTCCGATTTAAACAGGGAGGCAAGGGAGGAAGACTCCGGTGGAAAGAAAAAAGGGGAGAAGCGGAAAAAACAAAGACCTATTTGCGATCAGGAATTGGAAGGGAACCTGGTTTTGGGTATGGAAGTGAGCATTGAGGAAGCTTTGGAGGTGGCAGACTGCACTGTGGTGGGTAGGGCGAGAGGGAAGAAATTTTCCTCTAGCTTCATCCAAGAATGGGGAGAAAAGAATTGGCTGTCAGGTCAAGAAAGGGCATTCGAAGCCTCAACCTTAGCGAAAGGATGGTTTATGCTTCGGTTTGAGAACAAAGAGGCGGCTGACTGGGTGATTGCAAGGAACTGGGTTATTGGGAATATCCCTGTTCTCATGAAAAAATGGACACCTCTGTTCGATGCCGGCCGCGAAAAAACGGATGTCTTCCCGGTCTGGGTCAGGGCTCCGGGTTTGCCATCGTTCTTATGGACCGAATCTGTTTTCAAAGCCATAGGGGACAGATTGGGTAATTATCTGGGAGCTGACATGTCCTTTCTGAAAACCCGGAACAAAGCCATGGCACAGATTTTAGTCCTTTTGAACCCTGGCAAAGGACTTGCAAAGAAGATTAATCTGCAATATAAGGAATTGGTGTTCGAACAGATCTTGGATTATGAATACCTGCCTTTCAGGTGCCACAAATTCCACGAATATGGGCATCTGGCCAAGGAATGCCCCCTAGGAAGGCGAAGGCGGCGATTCCAAAGGGCAACAGCTCAGTGGGAGACTGCTTACAGTCCAATCCATCATTCTCAGGGACAGGAGCTCCCAGCAGAACAGATAAATGTAGATATGGAGACCGCGGCCCACATGGAAGTGCAGCTGCCGGAAACAGCTCAACAGGCTCCCCTGCCCACTATTGCGGATAAAGAGTTGGAACTGGAGACTGCCCCAGCAAAAGCGGAGCTTCATGAGGGGACGACACTGCCTACCGATGGAGCAATGGGTATGTGCTTTGAATCAACCACTCCTCCTCTTCAAATTTCTGAATCTATGGATGTTTGTTTGGGCCAATCTCCTCCATGTACGCATGTCTTTTCTAATAATAATGATAGAATAATAAAACATGATGAAATCATTGATGGATCCGGAATTGAAGACCTCTCGGCTGCTTTGCCCTCCCTAGACCTGAACAGTGAAGGTGTTTCTCTTGAACCTGGCCCCTCGGCCATTCTCCCATCATGCCCCTACAACCTCAGATCCCTCAACAATAAGCCTGTTACTTCCGATTCTGTAGGAGGTATTGGTCCACTTCCCTTCCAAAGCCAAAAAAGGAAAAAAAGAGGTCGAAAATCCAACCTTTCCATGGCTCAGATAAAAGCTAAGTTTGATGTAGCTGATGGAAAACAACAGTCTATCACTGGGGCTCTTAGAGCAGTGCAGGCCCCGGAAGAGGTTATAAAATGATCTTGACCTCTTGGAACTGTAGGGGTTTAGCCAGTAAACCCAAAAAACTGGCTATTCGGGAGATGTTTCTAAATTAAAAAACAGACATCCTTTTTCTATAGGAGACCCTTGGAAATGGAGTTGAAGTGGAGACAACGTTAAATGCTCTGTTGCCTGGCTGGAGATTCTCAGCAATTGATTCCGAAGGTCACTCTGGAGGATTGGAAATAGGCTACAGGGAAGAAAGAATTAAGGTTTGGAATCAGTGGGGGACGAAACAGGCGATGGGAATGGAAGTTCAGTCCATGGATTTTGCCTTCCCCTTAACCATCTGCAATGTATATGGCCCCTGCCAGGATAGGGTGTCTTTCTGGAATGATCTGATGTCAAAATCTTTCTTGAAGGATAAAAGCTTGGTGCTGGGAGGGGATTTAAACTTCTCTATAGGTAGAGCGGAGGCATGGGGTCCTTCGGCCAGGGAAGACCCCCTGTCAGAATTTTTCTTAAATATGTTCACTGTCAACAATCTAATCGATATAAATTTTCTCAAATTAAAGCCGACTTGGAGGAACAGGAGAACAGGGGAGGCTAGAGTGGCAAAAAGGTTGGATCGTTTTCTCATAAATGATGAGTTAGCGGCCAGGATTCCCATGTTTCGACAATGGATTGAAGAAGGAGGGCTCTCAGATCACTTCCCAGTTTTCTTAGAATTCTCCATTCCTCCTCCAAAGCCTCCTGCACCTTTTAAATTTAATTCTTCCTGGTTACAAGATGATTCTTTTATCAATCTATTCAAGCAAACATGGAAGCACCCTGAAGCCAACGTCCAAGAGGACAAAGGCTTCTTGTTTATGGAAAATCTCAAAAGACTGAAGAAAGCTACCATAAGCTAGGCAAAGGCTAGGAAGGAAGCCCAGAATGAGGACTTTAAAAAGATATGTGAGGAGCTTAAAAAGATGGAAAGCATAGAGGAGGACGGATATGTGTCTCAGGCTTCAAAGGATAAAATTCTTCACCTTGAGAAACTCAAGATCCAAATTCTTCTGGCTAAAGAAGAGGAATGGAGACTAAAGAGTAGAGCAATATGGCTAAAAGCTAGAGATGAAAACACCAGTTTTTTCCACAACTATGCTAAAGGGAGGAAGTCGGCAAATACTATCTAGGCCCTAAAAAACGAAGAAGGAAGGGAGGTGCAGACTTTCAAATCCCTGTCTGAGTTAGGACAAAGACACTTCCAAAAGCTATTTGCAGATCCAGGAGAGACCACAATTGCTGAGGTAATAAAGACTGCTCAATGCTTTTCAAGATTCCTAGAGGAGGATGAAGCGGAGGACCTATATTGCCAGGTAACAAAGGAGGAAGTAGAATCAACAATAAAATCCATGGCTAAAGAGAAAAGTCCTAGGCCAGATGGATGGTCCATCGAATTGTTCCTCCACTTATTTGACCTAATAGGAGATGAAATCACAGAAGTGGTGGAGGAATCCAGGAAAAAAGGTGAGGTCTATAGCCCTTTTAATGCTACTTTTATAGCTCTCATTCCAAAGAAGGAAGTTCCTGAATGTTTTGAGGATTTCAGGCCAATTTCGCTATGTAACAGTATCTATAAAATCATAGCAAAGGTGATAGCGAACATAATCAAACCAATTTTGTCGCGGCACATTTCAATGGAGCAATTTGGCTTCTTATCGGGAAGACAAATTCATGAAGCCATAGGAGTTGCTCAGGAGGTCATGCATAGTGTCAGACAGAAGAATAAGAAGGGTGTTGTCATTAAAATTGATTTATCCAAAGCATATGATAGAATAAACTGGTTATATATCAGGCTGCTTCTAACTCATCTTGGTTTTAAAACTGATTTCATCAGCTGGATCATGGGCTGTATCTCGAACGTTAGTTATGCAATTCTCATCAATGGAGCAGCTTCTTCTTTCTTCAAAGGTCAAAGGGGCCTAAGGCAGGGATGCCCCTTGTCCCCTCTCCTTTTCCTGTTAGTTGCAGAGGGCCTCAGCCAGTTGATCCACAAGGCCAGAAGGGAGGGGAAGGAAAAAGGTATTGAAGTAGCTACTAATTTATGTATCTCACATCTCCTTTTTGTTGATGATATCTTGATCTTCACAAATACTGAGCAAATTGAAATAAAGGAATTAAAAATCATTTTAGAGCTGTTTCTGAAAGCAACAGGCATGCAGATAAACTCCAGGAAATCCCAGCTGATAATGACAGGTATAGCAGCTCAGGAGAGGGCAAGGCTTCAATCTTTCTTCCCTTTCCAGCCTAGTACTTTGGATCTTCCTTTCAAGTACTTAGGTTTCTGGCTAAAACCAAATGCTTACAAGAAGGAGGATTGGAACTGGCTGATCGCAAAGATAGAATCCAGAATTTCCCATTGGAGTTTCAAATGGCTCTCTAGAGCGGGGAGATTGACCCTTATAAAATCAGTGCTTTTGGCCATTCCAGTATACTGGGCAGCACTAACTTGGGTTCCCAAGGGCATCATGGAAAAGATCAGAAGACTATGTAGTAGATTCTTATGGGATGGCTCAAAGGAAAACTCGGTGCTGCCATGGGTGGCTTGGGATAAAGTGGCAAGGTCTAAGGAATGGGGAGGCTGGGGGATTAAAAGTCTTCCCGACTTTAGTCTCTCTCTGGCAGAAAAATCGGGATGGAGACTTATAAAGATGGAAAACCTATGGACCAGAGTGGTAAAAAGAAAATATATAGACCCTGTCCCATTGGAAGATTGGATAAGAAACCTGGTCATGAACAAGCAGAATGTCTCAGTGATATGGAAGGCAACGGTGGAATCATTCAAGGTAATTGAACAAGGATTGGCATGGAAGATCGGGAATGGCAGGAATCTGAAGATTGGGAAAGATCCTTGGATAGGATGCAATGAAAACTATGCCTTATCACCTGGATTAATCAGGCACTTAGAAGGAAAAAGCATTTTTACCCTAGACCAGGTGGAAAAGGTAGGTCAATCAAGCATGTGGAGTCAGGCATGGAAAGATGGAGGGGACCTTGAGCAGGATCAGAGGTGGTGGAATGAATGGCATTCTTTTACTCAAGAACTTCTTCGCTCCAATGTAAGGATTAAAGACAGTCTGAACAGTCTGATTTGGGCCCACGGAGAAATTGGAGATTATTCTCCAAAAGACGGATACAAGTTCATTCTATCCAGGAAAGGATGGGGAGAACCAGAGTGGTGGTCGAAACATATTTGGTAGCTAAAATGTCCAGCAAAGGCCAGACTCTTTTTCTGGTGCCTTCTAAGAAGGAAAATCCCAACCTGGGACATTCTTCAGTCTAGATACATGCATGGTCCTGGGAGGTGCACTCTTTGCAAAGATGAAGTGGAATCAATCAACCATCTTTTTCTAAATTGCATTGAAACAAAGAAAATCTAGGGGGAGGTAGAGAAATTGATGAATAAAAAGTTTCATTGGGGCAATGGGAACCTGGATGAGGCATGGTCTAAATGGTGGCATCAATATCCGGAAGGGAACATGAGAAATCTTCTGCCCATCATCTGCTGGGGCGTCTGGCTTGCTAGAAACAGAAGTATTTTTCAAGACAAGGGAACTCCGCCAAATGTCACTGCCATTCAAGCGGTTTCCATCTACACTTCTATCCCAGAACTAGAGGAGAAAAAATCCCAAAATGTAAATAAGACAGTGCAAATCAAAGAAGGCATTCCCTGGGCTTTCTTTGATGGAGCCTCTCAAAACAACCAAGCAGGAGCAGGCATTATCATCCATCTAAATGCAAACCACTCCCTAAAAGCCTCAGTTGGATTGGGGTCAGGATCAAGCAATTTTGCCGAACTGTCTGCTCTGAGACTCCTCCTATGTTGGCTAATTCAAAGAAACACCTTCACTATTCAGATCTTTGGAGATTCTCTCAATGTTATAAATTGGGTCAATGGAAAAAGCACTTGCAAAAACCAATTTTTGAAACCCATGTTGGAAGAACTGCTGGTATTAAAAACATCTTTTAACAACTTCTCTCTATGCCATATCTACAAGGACAACAACGAATCCACGGACAAGCTTTCTAAGGAAGGTTTGCAGCAAACTTTGGGAGGTTGGAAAATAGTGGAAGACTGCCAAGGACAGGTTCTAACATCAGAAGTGCCGCCATATGCATAAACTACAGCTGTTGCTTTTACATATCTTTTTTCTTTTTTTTTCATGCACAGGCATATACCACAGACTTCTAAATCTTTTTGTTGTATAAGCAACTGGACTTTATGGTTTTTTTACTTTTATATGGGTTGTTTTCCTCTCTGTTGAGGAGACCCAAATGATATGATGTATTTTGTTTTAAATTGCCTCTCTTGGGGAGGCCATCTTTTGATCATGGCTGAAAGTCAAAACTCAGCTGAGGGATTTTCTACTTTCAGCAGAATTTTGCTCTGAAAACAGTGGAACAAAATGACAGTAAGGAGGATTTTGATTGATTGCATGGTCAATCAATCAGCAGTATTGGAAATGCTCAGCATATGCAATGTAACTTTTTATTTTCTTAATAAAAAGTTCGCTTTTTCTTCGGAAAAAAAAAATAAAGTCTTCACATTTTCTCATTATTTATTTGAGATTAAGGTCTATAAGTCCTTTTATATGCTGAGATCCAATGGCTTCCTGCTATTTCTTTTAATTAATTGATATGAAAATGTATATACAATTTATATGTTAATATTAAATTTATTATTAATTTAATTATCAATATTAATAATTAAATTAATTAATAATATTAATAATTTATATTTTGTTATTAATTTTAATATTTTAATTATTAATATTAATATTAGTAACATATTAAATTATCATTTTAAGGAATTTGATTAAAGATTGTGTGATTAAACCAACTTAGATCTATCTTAACAACGGATCTATCAAGTGTCGAGAGGGATCAAATCTCTCGAGGTGCAAACCTATTTTTTGAGTGCAAAACTTGAGAAAAGGTTTGCACCTCAAGAGATTTGATCCCTCTTGGTGCTTGATAGATCTGGTGTTAAGATGGATCTAGGCTGGTTTCAGTGGTGTGCGGCCATACAAAATTTGTTGAACATCTGATTATTTTGATCATTTTAAATATTCTAAATATGTCTAAGATTAATTTGGTCAATTTAATTTAAAATTTGCTTAGTTACCTCAGTTTGTTGAGATGAGAGAGACTGTTAGTAACTTGAATGATGAAAAATGATGAAATATAAATTTTGAGTGCAAAGTGCCAATGCAACAATTTTGATAGATAGAAAATGTGAATACTAAGAATATAGTCAATTACAAACAATCTTCATTGCAATCAATCTGAAACTATTTTATTTTACTGTTCCTATTGTCACACCTCAATCTGAAACTATTTTTTTCTACTATTCCTATTGTCACACCTATTATTTTTTCCATTTTCTTATATCGATCATATGAAAAAAAGTAGTTGGAATCATAGACCATTGAAATATTTAACTCGAGCTACTGTAGTAAACAACATACCTTGTCTTTGTTGCTCTCTAATATTAATAGTAGTTTTCTCCAAAGTCAATCAAAGTGACTTATGGAGCATTAAACCCCAAATAATTTTCAATGGTAAGTATTTTCTATTACTTCATTTGAATGAAAAGTAATTAACAATGTTGAATGATGGAAAATGGGAATAATAAGAATGTACCCAATTATAAATAGTCTATAGTTTCAAGAAGCAAACATTTGGGGTAAGCAAACATTTTATTTAGGATTCAAATTCAAGTATTGTATTTATGGTTGAATAATTTTTATGTGCTTACATTGAGAGTGTGTGTGTGTTTTGGGGGTGAGAAGGAGAGACAAGGGGAGAGAGAGATATCGATGGGGCAGGGAGAGGGAAGAAGAGAGAGGCAAAGACAGGGAGGGAGGAAGAGATATATATATGGAGAGAGAAATTTTAAAGAGAGAGAGAGGGAGGGAAAATGGAGGGAGGGAGAGAGAGATAGATAGATAAAGAGAGAGAGTGTGTATGTTTAGGGGCTGAGATAAAGAGATAGAGAAGGAGACACAATGGGAGATAGAGATATAGATGGAGGAGGTAGATATGTGCTTACACTGAAATCAATGCACACTATTAATCTAATTACTTTAAAATTAATGTACATCATACATCTTGTTGCATCAAATCAGAAATCAACATCTACACTAATACCAATACATCTAGTGCAAACAATCACATAGGATTAGAAATCAACATCTATATTGAAATCAATGCATCTAGTGCAAGAAATCAAATAGGATTAGAAATCAATATCTACATTGAAACCAATGCATCTAATGCAAGAAATCAAATATGAGTAGAAATCAACATCTACATTGAAATCAATGCATCTAGTGTAAGGTATTAAATATGATTAGAAATCGACATCTACACTGAAATTAATGCATCTAGTGCAAGCAATCAAATAGGATTAGAAATCAATATCTACACTGAAACCAATGCATCGTGTGCAAGTGATCAAATAGGAGTAGAAATCAACATCGACATTGAAATCAACGCATCTAGTGTAAGGTATTAAATAGAATTATAAATCGACAACTACGTTGAAATCAGTGGATATAGTGCATACGATCAAATAGGATTAGAAATCAACAACTACATTGAAATCAATACATCTATATTAGTGAAAATATAAAATATTCATGACTTTCTAGATCTAGCTTCTATGTCTATATTTGTCTATGCGAGACTCTTTCTTCTTCCCTCTCTCTCTACCTTCCATTCTGTGTCTCTCTACTTCCCCCTATCCTTCTCTCTCTTCCCCTCCCTATCTTCCCCATCTCACTCTATCTGCCTCTCCCTAACTTTCTCCATCTTTCTCTTCTTTCCTCTCTCCCCCTTCCATCTATATTTATACCTCCCTCCATCTCTCCTTATTTGTCTCTCTATCTCAACCCCCTAAACATATGTCATGCTCTCTCTCTCTCCCCCATATCTATCTATCTTTCCATATGTCATATACACAATCTCTCTCCACCCTCCAACTCTATCACAATCTCCCTCCCTCTCTCCTTATCTCTTTCCCCCTCTCTCCTTATCTCTCTCCCCCTCCCTCTCTCCTTATCTCTCTCCCCCTCTCTCCACCCTCCAACTCTATCACTCCATCTCTTTCCCCCTCCAAATCCATCTCTCTCCCTCCCTCTCTCCCCCTCCTCTCTCTCTTCCTTTCTCTCTCTCACTCTGCCTCTCACCTCTATGTCTCTCTCCCACACTCTATTCCCGCTTCCATATTCCCCCTTCCATCTCACTCTCTTTCTTAAATATCATACCATTGTATTGTATTTAAGAAAGTATCTAAATTAATAAAAAACATAATTGGTGTTAAAATATTAAACCTAAATTTTGGATCAATCATGTTAAAGAAAATACAATAATAAAAAAATTAAAATAATTACACACTATATTTCCTCTATCATTGTTAATCACTTTGCTTTATCATTGTTAATCACTTTGCTTTCTCACTTTGCTTGGATCCTTGGTTAAGATGCATTTATCCTAGTTCATTATAGATATACCTCAAAAGTAATTATAACCATTTTTCTCTTAGATTTAATTAAAAAATGTTATAAAATTAAATTAAAATAAAATATTTATAATTTTTTTTATTATTTTTAAATAATTTATTGTTTTTGGGCATGTGGTATTGATAAGACATGGTATTGTAACAATTAAAATCCTAGATATATAACATAATAATCAAAAGTCTAGATGACCCATGATATTGATAAACCATGGTAATAGCCCATGGTATTATAATTTTCTTCCCTCCTCTCCCTCTCTATCTTTCTCTTGTGGGTATTGGCCCATGGTATTGTAAAAAAACCTACTTAGAAGTTAATAATATCCATGGTAAATATTCATGATTAAAAAACTTGTATATAATATAATAAACTCTTTATGAAATATACTTAACTCTTAAATCTATTTTCAACCTCTTAAATTAAAGTAATTGGAGTTTATAATTTTTTCTCTCTTAAATTCTTTTCATTAATGGGCTGGAATAATTTATAATTTGTTCGCTTCTAACAAAAGAAAACTAAAGAAAGCATAGAAAACTACGCTTTTTAAATAATATTTATAATTGCATAACTGGCATAGTAAAAAGTAAATAATTTTAAAATTAAATAGAAATCACACAACCGAACGCAACGAAATATAAATTTACTTGATTATTATTATTACAGAAATCACAACCTAAGTAAATAATTTTAAAATTAAACAGAAATCACACAACCAAAAACAATATACAATATACATTATCTGACACATATATAGTAACATTACACATATCTTCAGCATATACAATATATGTTAGCCGACACACACACACACACACATTTTGTTTTAATGTAATGTTATGTTACGTGACAACATCTTTGTTTTAATGTAATGTTATGTTACGTGACAACATCTCCCTCATATTTTTGTTTTAATATAAGGTTATGTTAAGTGACAACATCTGCCTCATATTTTTGTCTTAATGTAACGTTACCTTACATGACAACAACTCCCTCATATACTTGGTTGTAGGGCGCAATTATTTAATATTAGGATTATATAATATTAAATAATAAATATATATTGAATTATATTAATTTTATAGGTTTTAGTTGGTTTAATTTAATACGCATTTATTAATATTATAAAGCTTGATGTTTTATAACATTTAAAAATTATAATATTAGGGTTATAATTAATATTATAAATCTAAGGAATTTATAATTACTCATTATTAATTTGTTAAAACTTTGTTTATGGTTAACTATTTATTTTATTTAAAGACTATTTTATTAAAAATGTTAATTTAATTTAATTTTTAATGATAAATTTTTAAAATTGGAAATTTGAGAATGAGTGGTAATTAAATTAAATTAATAATAAAATAAAATAAAAAAATAATTATTATTAATTGGTTAAATATTTTGTTAATTATTAATTTTATCTAAGAATTAATTTATTAATAATTATTAGTTTAATTTAATTATTAGAAATAATGTTTCAAAATTTTATTTTAAGTATTGATAATCATTACATAAATGTTATAATTAATATTTTAATCTATTAAAATATTAATTAATACATAAATATATTAATTAAAACCATAATTTAGTTTATTAATACAATATTTACATAGTACACATTCATTATATAAATATTTATTTTTTAATATATAATTAATATTTAGTTATGACATTAATATATTATCAAAATAAACAAATATATAACATTTAAATAACATTAATATGAGTTTAATATAATATTATTGGAACGTTAATAATATATTAATCTACACATTTATATTGTCTTATTAATTTATTTATACATTAAAACATGTTAACTATAATTACCTATTGTTGACATGCTCAACTATAGTCAATATGTGCATCATAGTCATCAATAGTCAAGATGACAATCATGGTGAACCATGCTTATCATGGACGTCATGGCCTATTTGTGGGTGAGCCTTAGTGAATGATAGTGAACGATATTGAGCCATGGTGGATGGCCATGGTTGACCATGGAGGCATATAGAGGTTGGTCAGTGTTAATGATAGTCAAATCCAAGGGAATGATATTAAACCCAAGGGATTAATATTATAAACCCAAGGGATTATTAATATATTTATTTATGAGCCAAAATACATCTATTAGATGTCCATAAAAATAAAGATTACAAAAGATGTTTCAATGGTCCCCAATCCCTCATTTTGACCATACTTGTTAGAATTAGGGACCAGATGATGCCATAGATAAAATTTTACATGCGTTATATCCGTCAGGCTTAAAAGCCAGATATTGCTTATAGGAGACAAAAAGATTAAAAAAAAACTAGCATCAACATATCAAGCCTGGGGGATGGGGGGGTAGTATAGGGGGAGTAGTAAAATACACAACACATTCATGCATATGGAAGTAGATGTGTTTCACCCGGACTTCCAAATGGCGAAGATGATCATTCATTTGGAAGTGGCTCCTGCGGAGGCTGTCTAGCTGTTCCAAGATCTCGTTCTGGCTAAATTGTATGTCATTCATATAAGAAATTGGGTCATTACGGTCTTCATACCTGTGATCTCGAATAAAGTCCATATGGGCCTGGATGTCTCTAAGTTCCTAAACTATGGACTCCAAGGAGGATGGAGCATCGATATGGCTTGGAGAGAGGTCTGGACGATGGGCTACATCAAACTCGTGCTCCATACTTGTAGAATTACCAGAGGAAGAGATGTGGCTATGAGCGGGATGACCTACACTGAAGTGTTGGCCACCCTCCCAGGGCGAGGCCTCCCTCTCTATCATGGAATTAGTTTCAAACGTGAGGAACTAAGAGGCTGGTTCTTTGAGCAACTCGTGATTCTCATACTATAATAGAAATAAGAACAACCACCAACTGCACAATAAGACATACTCATCCTAAATATGTAAGAAGCCACACCGTGGTAGATTCTAGAACACGAAGAGATGACACTGAAGCCTACATCGCCACAAGTGTGAAAGTCCACCACCCAGGTGGTTTGAGAGTAGACCCACAAAACACCACCCCTAAAACAATAACAACGCAGAATACTAGAAGCACTTAAGAGGGAGATGAAAGACCTCTTAATCAAGCGATAGAAGTGGATGGCCTCCAAGGTCGTGTCAAAACAATGTCTCCAGCAATGATCCAAGTGGATGTTGGTGGCCACCTGCCTATCCCACTTGGACCTCCACAAATGTATCTTTCAGTTTTTCAGTTTCCTTAATTGTAGTATAGTTTACTATTTTTAGCAGTTTTTCGGGTCCTAAACTTCCAGAGCCGTTTTGAGGCCCTAAATGACGTTTTTCTGGGAAAATCGGGAGAAACATGGGACCTTGTTGAATGTTTCTCACTCAAAAGTTGTATTCCTTGGATAGATCTTTCTGACGAGGTATTGTGTGCATCAAACGGAGATCATATTCCAAAGTTACGACCCCGGGAAGTTGATGTACCAATTTACCCAAAACGGGGCCCATTGTTTGGCGCTTCATCTCCTAGGGTTAGGTTTTTGGATGTTTACGGTTTTCCATTATTTCTCAACAATAAATAGGCCTTCGAGCCTCATTGTAATATAGTTCAGAGGCATGTAGCCACCACATCTCTTCTCAGAGATAAGCTACCATCACCCTAGCTGGTTTATTTCCATTTCTATTTGTAAGCATATTTCAGTATTTTACATTAATGAAATGAAGTATTATTTCTGCTACTTTTATCAGGAAAACTAGTGTCCATTCAGAGCTGCTAGTCCCACTAAGACGGGTAGCTATCTTAGAAACAAACAAACCATAGTTACTTGTGTTTTCCTTTATGAGAGATAGATAAGAGAGAAGCAAAGAATACCAACCTCAATCTTTCGCTAGTCTCCTTGCTTGTTTCCTCTCTCCCTTGATAGAACTTTTTCCACTCCTTTCTCACTTGTCCCACTTCAAAGAACACTTGTAGAGTCAAAGCAGCAAAATACCATCAAAGCATAGAGATCTATAACCATAAACAATATAGGATCAGATGTACATTAACCATACAAATGCATATACAAATACAAGATTCAGAGATATACAAGTATATGGAGGAAAACTCAAATAGCTTTATTGATAGAAGTAGTAGAAGAGAGGATTACAACCAAGTTGTTTGATCCAGCGCCATCCTCCCAGCATGAAAGCCCTCTTCACCTCATAAAAAGCAAGATCACCCAACAATAAAATGTCTTAAAGAGAAACCAACAACACTTCCTTACAAATTACAAAATTCTAGCCTTTGGATCTCTAGGATGAGGGATCCATATATAGATGTTTGCAGGAGAGTGAGTCAGCTTCTGGGATTTTGATTAGTGTCATTTCACTGATAGTTCTTGGTTCCACTTGGAGATTTCATGATCTCTTACTCATCCCTGGGCGAATTCAGAGAGGCAAGTGTCATATGAGCAATTTCTAGAAGATTCTTTGAGTTTCCACCTAGCAAACTGCTTCTGCCATTTGTCTGCTCTCGCTCATCACACCCTACAGAAGGGATTTTTAGTATGCATCGCACCCTTTGTGTGTAGCAGGTGAGATGCATCGCACTCTCATCATGGAGCAGTCTGTATGGTCCAGTTTTGACCAGTTTTGAGCAGTTTTTCAGGGAGAACTTCTGGGAAATAATGTAATCAGTTGACCTTGATCCTTTAGGGTGTGAAACAAAACTTTTAGGGGTTTGAGAGCCCTTGGTTTATGGACATATGTGATTGGGGTTGCAGTGCCCAAATATGTCTATAACAATTGCCCCCTAAAGCATGAGGTCGTAAATCTTCTGATGTCGGGTGAAATGCTTTATCATGAGGATCCGAGGTTTTTCGAACTGGAAGGTGACCTGTAATAAGATACAATACAATACATTATCTTCATAATATTTTCACGATCTAGCTGAGGCGGGCATTCCCATGCTCAGCTTTATAAATTCATTTTCATGTACATAGGACAGACAATCGTCTGTGTGGCAGACTGATGATTCTGGTAGAGTCATCATCCCTTAGTTTGGATGATTATATGTGTAGCTATGATGTACATTTGATGTCTTTATTTTCCTGAATATATCGCAGCCCGGATGGATGAAACTAGATCTAGGGTTTTCAAACTCGTTCAATATTCGCCCAAAGTACAAGTCGATCCATGTGAAAAGATGTTTTGATGTCGAACATGGAAAGACATCCCCTGATTACCAGCCAATTATGTAAGTTGTTAATAGGCACGAGAGGAATCACTGATAATGATGATGACCCTCAAGGTACTGCAGTACAATTCACGTGGTGTGAATACATGAGTCAATTTCAAACACCACGCAAAATCTTTCAGTCGAAGGCCATTGATGTAAACCTATCACCAGAACTGAGAAACTTTCCATTGAGGCATGCAAGCTTCAAAGTACTGAAAGGGTTGTTCCTAAGTCAACTTCTTGGATAATGAGCTGACGTCGACAAGAAGTGACCCATCGTAGGAGGGCCTTAATGAATCCCACATCTACGACGTGGAACGAAGCAAATGATTTTGTGGAGGTGAAAACGATTTGATGATACAAGGTTCAGGGTGGCGGCCATGAAAGAATGGAGCGTTAAGGTATTGCAGCAGATGAGATGTTAGCTCGGTTGGTGAATTCTTTGAGCGACTTCTCTTGAACATATCAACGACACTGGAATGGATTGGTAGCGTTAACCCCAAGATGGATGGTACGGAGGACCAATGGTGATATGACTAGTGAACGGAATAACCCAACCTGACTTAATCATGGTGATGGAGAGAAAGTGTCATGTTCAAGAGCGACCTGCTACCAATGAAGTTATTCAAGTTTTCTTTCCTTTTTCCCCAGTCATTGCTGACCAGTACCTCTTTATTTTTGTTAAGCTTGAGGAGGATAACATATGCTTGTTCTATAATTTTCCCTTTAGGCAAACCTGCCGCTATGTTTTAGCGAGCCTAGCGATAGTGAAACTCATTCTTGTCTACATGGACAAGTTTGTCGCTATTGTTTTAATGAGTTTAAAGACAAAGATAACTCAGCCCTTTTCAATTTTAGAGTCTAGAAAGAGACGGAAAGGAAACTCCAGTAGTCCTTTTTCATAATATAATCTCTTAAGTCTGAAAAGGTATAAAATAATATGAAAGGGATGTCTTTTCGATAGTTTTAATGAGCCGAACAAGACAAACACTCGACCTTTTTTGTGTTATTTACCGAAGGTGGGTTCATTTTTTAATGAGCTTGAACTCTGGGGAAACATATGCTCATTGCTAGGTTTATTTTTTAACGAGCTTGAACTTCGCGTAAACCTGCTTGTGCCAGTCATATAATAAGGATGTCTCTCATTGGTAGGTTCATTTTTTAGGGAGCTTGCCCCATGCAAAACTTTGCTTCGAAGCCTTTTGCATGCAAGCTAGGAATGACCAACTACTGTCCTAGGGGTTAAAGAACTACTGAGGTTAGGTAGGATAGTCTCTCAGTGGAAAACAATCTCCTTTACTTTGTCGTTGCCATTTGGCTCTTGCAAAGGTGAATGGTTGATCAGACCAATCACCTAACTTAAGCAGTTGAAGTTAGTAAAACTACGGGGTTAGAGTTACGCTGGTTGCTTTTCACTTGCGTACAAAAGGTTTGCATGCCCCCAAGTATAAAGAAGAGTAAAGTTTCCAGGTTACCATACGGAATTTCTTGCATTAGCAAGATTGTTTCGTTTGCATTTGCAGACAAAACACTTCCTTGGCTTTGTTGGAAATAGACAAAGGTGAATGGTGGAAATTTCCAATCACATAACTTTTGATGGAGGAATCCTTTTCTAGTCTAATCCCATTTTCCTAAACGTACGGTTGTGTCAGACTAGTCATATATCGTACGAGGAAACACATCTTATATATGGGGTTTTCCTGCTGAAGTAGACCAGAGCACATGCCTCCTGGGTTTAGTCACATTCATCGAATCACTCACACTCATCAGGTGGACAGACTGGAGGTTGATGAAACATTCCTGGTGAAAAAAGACCAGTTAGGGATGGTATTTGACTAGTAGCTGTGTTTGAACCAGGGAATGAAAGCTGGTCAATGAGCTGGACCATTCTCCCTTCATACGGAAAACACACCACTCGAAAGAGTGAGGAAACAATAGCTCCCATGCTGTAAATGTAGTCACGCCCAAGGAGTAGATTGTAATCTAGAGGCCCTTGGACTACCATCACATTTAGATGAACAGTTTTCCTTCTCAAAGTTATAGGCAAATTTGGAAGGATCCCTAACGGTCGACTGGTTCCTTTGTTGAAGCCTGATAGATTTCGAATCTCAGGTAGAAGCGATGGTGAACCAAGTGCTTTCCAAGCAGTTGAGGAAAGGATACTCACAAAATCCCCTTCATCTATGATAGTACCAGCCATGATCATTCTGTAAGCTTGTACTATGATTCAGAATGGTACATTAGACGATAGGCGGGGTCTCCCTAGTAGATTCCAATCAAAGGAAACGACTAGATTGCTTGGAGGAGGGACTGAATAAACAGCTAAATGAATCTCTGACGAAATTCCTTCCTATGGTAAAGGAATGGGTAGATTGCCCCCATGTTCATCGGATTCAGTGTTAACAAAAAGAATTTGAATGGTGTCGTTCTCATTCTCTTTGGTGATTGTATCATCTGAAGGTGGACCTTCTAAAGACAAGAATGGGTCAACTGCTGTCTCGACCTATTGACTTTGGTCCGGTGTGGACTCGGAGGGTTTATATTCGATGATAGGTGCTTTGACCAACAACAAAGGTGTGTCAGTCGGGTTTTCAACTAGTGATGGACTCGGCAAGAGTTTCTTGTATCCAAGAGGAAGTTGTTGCGGTGAAGCAAGACGGTTATCCAAGACTCTTTTAGCTTCGTCTAGAAAAGGACAACGGTGGAGGGCATGATCACCTTCACACAGTCTACAAGGAAATTTAGATCTTCCTTTCTGTCCATTGGCTTTGTTTCCACTAGTTGATGGTGTGCTCTCAACATGCTCGTTAGAGGTTGAAGACACTGGATTGTGCAAGCGGGGAGACCAGTCTCTTAAGATCCGTGGGATGTAAGGACAATCTCGATGATAGTGGTCTCCTTTGCAAATGACACATGGAGATTTAGGTTTGGAAGGTGCAGTGTGTGGATTTTCGCTAGATGATGCATGGTTGCCTCCTTTCGCTGTTGGATTCTCTTCTTCTTCTCAATTACTTGGTTTTTAGCATTACTAGCTTCACCAAGCGAAGAGGAAGAAGGAGAGGGAGAAACAAACGAAGTATAAGGTGGGGGAGAGATTTCAGTACCATCTGGTTACTGATTTGATTACTGAGGAATTATGGTGTTTTGAATGACAGAGGCCGAGAAAAGCCATACTGGCAGGCCAATTGTGAGTCCTGGAAGGGACAATGTAGCCATGTGTGGAGCACTAACATCTCCCCAAGAAGAGAAAGGACTAGGATTCCCCCCAAGGGGAAATCCTTGATTGGTGGACTCCATTTTCTCAACCTAAGACCAACGAGGGAACAATGATGTTATTTCGATTAAAATAAATTTTATGACACTTTGACACAACTTGCTTTTTCAATTTTTAAGAGTCGAGAAAAAGCTAAAGATGATTCTAGTCGCCTTTGATTTTTAATGAGCCTAAAGTGATAAGTGCTCAGATGGACCTTTTCTTTTGACTCTGAAAAGGAACGAAAGTGACTACTCTGGAAATCTAGATAGAGGGATTACCAAACCAATTGCAAAACTGCAGAATACTTTTTAAGGTATGATAGTCAATCTTCCCGAATGCTGTGTTCAGTGCATTGTGATCGATAGGGCGGCAGACACGGCTTCCTAAGGATGAAGGATATAACCTATTGTGGTCTCCTAATATATACTCGATGATATGTGGGAGCACAAGTCCGTACTGGCACTTGTCGTATAAAAGAGGAGGAATCACCCAACCTATGATAAAAATGACAGTTACCAAGCTTTACGACGCCGGAATATGTCTCTAGCCTAGACTTCTAGATGTTGTGCGTTAGGTTCCAAAGCATTTTTACGTTCATTGAGGTTTATTTTACAATTGATCTTTCTTAAGAAGTTTTCCTTTAAGGTTCACTGCGTGATGTAGATATACAATTCCTAAATATGCAATCTAAGATGATAAACAATTGTTTACTTTCTTTTGGCAATGAAAATCCTAGCTACTAAGGAAAGAGAAATAAAATTCTTTCAATGTAAGAGCAGAGAGCACACACTAGATGCACTTTTCCTAAATCAATTTCCGCATGCAGTCTAAATGTAGATGCACATGCATGTATTTTTTTATTTATTTTATTTTATTTTATTTTATTTATTTATTTATTTATTTATTTTATTTATTTATTTTATTTTTTTATTATTATTATTTTTTTTTTTTTTTCAGTTCCCTTAATGTGAGAATGACAAAAATAAAACTAAGTACAAATCTGAACTATTTTCTTTCAAAGCAACAGTACTAACAATTTTCTCTTTTCGAAATGAAAGGAAGAATAAGACGACGCTTTCAATTTCGACTTGAAAACTGCTTTCGACACTTCAAAGAATTGATGATTCAAATAAAATACAATAGCAAAAGTGTAATAAACTATCTAATAGAGGAATGCTTTACGACACTCTTTTTCTTGATTGAAAACGACAATTGCGACACTTTCAAATCAAAAGACGACAATTCGATTAAGCTACTTTTTGCAAAGGAGAATTGTAAATGATGAAAAATACACAAAAAAAATTCACAATCCTTTATCAATGGAGGCTGAAAAATGTAAAGGAAGAAGGTTTCAACAGTGATATACTGATCATAGACAACAAAACTACTAAATAAAGCTAAAGACAATGAAGAAAAAACCAAAATCTGAAGGCAGAAATAGTCTTACTCAATCATCGCACCTGTAACATAGGGAAACAGGGATGCATCTCACCTGCAACACATGGGCGGTGCGATGCATCTAGTTTGCCAATGAGAGATAGTGCGATGGTCCAGGGACGAGATTGAGCTTGGTTTTCACTCATAGTTTGCAGCTAAGTTCAGGGATTTAGGCTGAGCTTTTGATAGGCAATAAACACAAAGTATAGGGGCTGATCTAAAGAGGTTATTTGAGATACCACCAGGGCACTTAGGATGTTTGCAAGTCAGATGTTCAGTTCATAAACTACCCGGAGATTGACTAAAGCAACGTTGATCTACTTTGTAGTTGCATAGCAAACGCAGTTCGAAGGCTAGCTGGCTTAACTTCAGGCTCCATCTGTAGTTTATAAAGCAAACAACAGTAACAAAACAAACAAACTATTCGCTCCCCAGCGGAGTCACCATTTTGTTATTGGGAAAAATAGTGTCCATTCAAAGCTGCTAGTCCCACTAAGACGGGTAGCTATCTTAGAAACACACAAACCAAAGTTACTTGTGTTTTCCTTTATGAGAGATAGATGAGAGAGAAGCAAAGAATGCCAACCTCAGTCTTTCGCTAGTCTCCTTACTTGTTTCCTCTCTCCCTTGATAGAACTTTCGCCACTCCTTTCTCACTTGTCTCGCTTCAAAGAACACCTGTAGAGTCAAAGCCACAAAATACCATCAAAGCATAGAGATCTATAACCATAAAAAATATAGGATCAGATGTACATTAACCATACAAATGCATATACAAATACAAGATTCAGAGATATACAAGTATATGGAGGAAAACTCAAATAGCTTTATTGATAGAAGTAGTAGAAGAGAGGATTACAACCAAGTTGTCTGATCCAGTACCATCCTCATAGCATGAAAACCCTCTTCACCTCATAAAAAGAAAGACCACCCAAAAATACAATGTCTCAAAGAGAAACCAACAACACTTCCTTACAAATTACAAAATTCCAGCCTCTGGATCTCTAGGATGAGGGATCCATATATAGATGTTTACAGGAGAGTGAGTTAGCTTCTAGGATTTTGATTAGTGTCATTTCACTGATAGTTCTTGGTTCCACTTGGAGATTTCGTGATCTCTTACTCATCCCTGGGCGAATTCAAAGAGGCAAGTGTCATATGAGTAGTTTCTAGAAGATTCTTTGAGTTTCCACCTAGAAAACTGCTTCTGCCATTTGTCTGCTCTCACTCATCGCACCCTACAGAAGGGCTTTTCAGTACACATCGCACCCTTTGTGTGTAGCAGGTGAAATGCATCACACCCTCAGCATGGAGCAGTCTGTATGGTCCAGTTTTGACAAGTTCTGAGCAGTTTTTCAGGGAGAACTTCTGGGAAATAATGTAATAAGTTGACCTTGATCCTTTAGGGTATGAAACAACACTTTTGGGGGTTTGAGAGCCCTTGTTTTATGGACATATGTGATTGGGGTTGCAGTGTCAAAATATGTATATAACAGCTACATCTCTGTATTTATGGTTATTTCTGTACTTTATTGCGTCTTTGTTTAAATCTGGATCAGTGGTATCAAAGCGGTCTGCTCTTTCTCTGTTTTTCTTTGCATGTCCCCAACGAGGTTGGGATAGAAGGACCTAGGGCTTGAACTAGTTGAACCTTTGCAAGACCAACCTTGCAAATCCTGACGACCTGCCATGGTGGACGAAAAGAAAGATGAGGGGGTAGGAGATCCTATCAAAATCTTGCTCGAAGAAGCCCTCGAGTGACAAAGGAATGTGATGATGGAAAACTTTGCCTATATCATTCAGCGGCTACCCAAGGGTGACGCATAGACTTCCAATAACTATTCTGGAAATGCCACACCCTTTAAGGTACAAGTTAACTTTGAAATCCCCATATTCGAGGGTTAGATAGATGCAGATGTCATAGATAAATGGTTAAATCTGCTAGAAGGGTATTTTTTTGTTCATGATTTTTCCAACTGGGAAAAGATCAATTTTTCACATCTCAAAGCAACCCCCCACATCAAGGATTGATGGGAAACCTATTGCAAGCAGAAGGATGAAAGTACGGGCTCACTATTTTTAGCAGCACTCACTTGGAATTCATTCTGGGATGCCATCAAGGAGAAATATTACCCTATCTAGAGTTATGCAGACAAATACATAAATTGGACCACGTTGTGGCAGGGAAGGGACCAAGATGTGCTGGAGTTCACAAATATTTTTCATACCCTTCATACAAAGTTGGGTATCAAGGATTTTGAGCTAAATTTGGTACTCAAATACCGCGACTGCCTACAAAGGTACATCCAAGATGAGATGGACTTCCTGAACATATCCTCACTTGGCACGACATACCGATATGCTATCAAGATCGAGCAGAAGTTTAAACAAAAGAAGTGAGACTTTGGATCTGCAAATCCAAAGAACAAAGGACAAGCCAAGGTGGGGTGACCCAAGACAACCCATCGAAGCCGCAAGAAAATAACAACACCACGAAGTTAAAGAAGGACATGGGAAAGTGGTGTGAGTTCCATAAGAGCCCAACTCATAACACAAGTGAGTGTCGGACCAAGCAGTCATTGGTGGTCAAGTTGAAGGCTTCAGAATCAGATGCATGTTCCAACCCTAAGTCAGAAACCAACAAGGGGAATGAAAAAGGGAAGCAAATCATTGATGTGGAGCCCAGTGCCACTGTTGCCACTGCCAAGGTCCAAAAGAATGAGCTCGAAGATCCAGAGGAGGGGGAGCATCTTTTCCACTCACAGATGTGGGTGAAGGGTTCGCCGCTGCAATTCATTGTTGACAGTGGGAGCTAAAAGAACCTCATTTCAATAGAGGTCGTGAAGCGGCTGGGACTACCAACCATACCACACCCGCAAGCGTACAACATTGGGTGGCTTCACCAAGGATGAGATCTCTGAGTCTGCCAACAGTGTCGCCTTCCCTATAGCATCAAGCCCTTCACATATGAGGTATTATGTGATGTTGCACTGCTTGATGTTTGTGATGTATTATTAGGCCAACCATACTTGTGGAAGTGACATGCTGTGTATGAGTCAAGGCCTCGCGTTGTTATTATTTCTTTGTGTAACACATTATACAGGATACCAGAGGTAGCCCCACTTACCGCCACTTCTTTGATCTCTATTAAGAAAGGCAGTAAGATAATCTCCTAGACTAGGAAATTTATTTTCTATCTGGTTCGCCCTCAAAGTAAGGGGAAGATCGTAGCCACATCCATGGCCCCTAGAAAGGATTCATCCACGCAGCAGAAATAGGTGGATACGGTCATGAAAGAAGACAGGCACATCTTCTCCTCACCCATAGCGGGACTGTTGTATTGTCAGGTCAAGCATTCGTCTGATCTGACTCCCGGAGCACCTCTACCCAATGAGCTGATCTATTGCCACTCCATTGTGGAAAATTCCAAGTACAAGCAACGACATGATCAACATTGGTTGCCACACATGTTTCAGGTCGGCGACAAAGTTTGGTTGCATCTATAGAAAGAACACCTTCCAAGATCCCATCAGAAGCTCAGACCACTTCGATATGGTCCTTACACCATTACGAAGGCTGCGGGAAATAATGCTTTAGAGCACAACATTCCCCCATTCCCTGGATTGTACAGAGTGTTAAATGTGGACCGCCCTCCACCATGCTTCCCACCATTACTGGAAACATCAGAGATTGCAGAACAACTCACCAGGGACCAAGTTCAACATAAGTTTCTGCATCTCATGGAGGCACTCAATGTTGTGGGGACCATTGCTTCCTAAGGGGGGGGGAATGATCCAGTTGGATGTTGGTGGCCACTTGCCTATCCCACTTGGACCCCCACCACTATCTCTTTCAGTTTTCCAGTTTCCTTAATTGTAGCACAATTTATTATTTTTCGCAGTTTTTCGGGTCCAAAACTTCTGGAGCCGTTTTGAGGACCCAAACGACGGTTTTTTGGGAAAATCAGGAGTAGCATGGGTCATGGACCAATCTTTCTCATTCAAAAGTTGTATTCCTTGGATAGATATTTCTAACGAGGTATTGAGTGCATAAAATGGAGATCATATGCCAAAGTTATGACCCTGGGAAGTTAATGTACCAATTTACACAAAACGGGGTCCATTGTTTGGCGCTTCATCTCCTAGGGTTAGGTTTTTGGATGTTTATGGTTTTCCATTGTTTCTCAATAATAAATAGGCCTTTGAGCCTCATTGTAAGACAACCTAGAGGCATGTAGCCATCACATCTCTTCTCAGAGATAAGCTATCATCGCCCTAGCTGGTTTATTTCCATTTTTGTTTGTAAGCATATTTAAGTATTTTACATTAATGAAATGAAGTATTATTTCTGCTGCATCTCTGTATTTATGGTTATTCTTGTACTTTATTGTGTCCTTGTTTAAATCCTGATCAATGGTATCAGAGCGGTCTCCTCTTTCTTTATTTTTCTTTGCATGTCCCCAACGAGGTCAGGATATAAGGAGCTAGGGCTTGAATTGGTCGAACCTTTGCAAGATCAACCTCGAAAATCCCGACGACCTCCCATGGCAGATTAAAAGAAAGATGAGGGTGTAGGAGATCCTATCAAAATCTTACTCAAAGAAGCCCTCGAGCGACAAAGGACATGATGATGGAAAACTTTGCTTAGATAGTTTAGCGACTACCCAGGGCGACGCATCAACTTCCAACAGCTACTCTAGAAATGGCACACCCTTTAAGGTACAAGTTAACTTTGAAATCCCCATATTCAAGGGTCAGATAGATGCAGATGTCATAGATAAATGGTTAAATTTTCTAGAAGGGTATTTTTCTGTTCATGATTTTTGCAACTGGGAAAAGATCACTTTTTCACTTCTCAAAGCAGCCCCCCATGTCAAGGACTAGTGGGAAACCTACTGCGAGTAGAAGGATGAAAGTACGGGTTCACTATTTTCAGCCGCACCCACTTGGAATTCATTCCAGGATGCCATTAAGGAGCAGTGCTACCCTGTCAGGAGCTATGAGGACAAAGACATAAAGTGGACCACGCTGTGGTAGGGAAGGGACCAAGATGTGCCAGAGTTCACAAATATTTTTCATACCCTTCTCGCAAAGTTGGGTATCAAGGATTCTGAGCTGCATTTGGTACTCAAATACTGCGATTTCCTACACAGGTACATCTAGGATGAGATAGAGTTCCTGAACATCTCCTCGCTCGGTACGACATACCGATATGCTGTCAAGATCGAGCAGAAGTTTAAACAAAAGAAGCGAGACTTTGGATCTGCGAATCAAAAGAGCAAAGGGCAAAGCCAAGGCGGGGCGACCCAAGACAACCTATCGAAGCCGCAAGAAAAGAACAACACCACAAACTCAAAGCAAGACATAGGAAAGTGGTGTGAGTTCCATAAGAGTCCCACTCAAAGCACAAGTGAGTGTCGGACCAAGAAGTCGTTGGTGGTCGAGTTGAAGGCTTCAGAATCAGATGCATATTTCGACCCTGAGTCAGAAACCGACAAGGGGAATGACAAAGGGAAGAAAATCATTGATGCGGAGCCTAGTGCCACTGTTGCCATCGCCAAGGTCCAGAAGAATGAGCCTGGAGATCCAAAGGAGGGGGAGCGTCTTTTCCACTCACATATGTGGGTGAAGGGTTCACCGCTGCATTTCATTGTTGACAGTGGGTTCCAAAAGAACCTCATTTCAATAACGGTCATGAAACGGCTGGGACTACCAACCATACCACACTCGCAACCATACAGCATTGGGTGGCTTCACCAAGGATGACATCTCAGAGTCCTCCAGCAGTGTCGCCTGCCCTACAACATCAAACCCTTCACATATGAAGTATTGTGTGATGTTGCACCACTCGATGTTTGTGATGTATTATTAGGCCAACCATACTTATGGAAGTGACATGCTGTGTATGAGTCAAGGGCCTACGCTATTATTATTTCTTTATGTAACACATTATACAGGATACCGAAGGTAGCCATACTTACCGCCACCTCTTTGATCTTTGCTAAGAAAGGCAGTAAGATCATCTCCCAGACTAAGAAATTTATTTTCTGTTTGGTTCACCCTAAAAGTAAGGGGAATATCATAGCCACATCCATGGCACCCGGGAAGGATTCCTCCACGCAACATAAGCATGTGGATACGGTCATGAAAGAAGATAGGGACATCTTATCATCACCCACAACAGTACCATTGCACTGTTAGGTCAAGCATTCGTCCGATTTGACTCCTGAAGCACCTCTACCTTGGCAACGGGACAATCTATTTCCACTCCATTGTGCAAAATTCCAAGTACAAGTAGCGACATGATCAACATAAAGTTCCACACAAGTTTTAGGTGGGCGACAAAGTTTGGTTGCATCTACAGAAAGAACGCCTTACAAGAGCCCATTGGAAGCTCAAACCACTTTGAAATGGTCCTTACACCATTACCAGGGCTGTGGGAAATAATGATTTGGAGCAAAAAATTCCCCCATTCCCTGGCTTTCACCGAGTGTTCAATGTGGACCGCCCTCGACCATGCTACCCACCATTACTAGAAACATCAAAGATTGCAGAACAACTCACTAGGGACCAAGTTCAGCAGAAGTTTCCACATCTCATGGAGGCACTCAATGCAATGGGGACCATTGCTTCCTAAGGGGGGAGGAATGATCCAGGTGGATGTTGGTGGCCACTCACCTATCCCATTTGGACCCCCACAACTGTCTCTTTCAGTTTTCCAATCTCCTTAATTGTCGCACAGTTTACTATTTTTAGTAGATTTTCAGGTCCTAAACTTCTGGAGCCATTTTGAGGCCCTAAATGACATTTTTTTGGAATATAAGGAGCAACATGGGTCATTGATCAATTTTTCTCACTCAAAAGTTGTATTCCTTAGATAGATCTTTCTAACGAGGTATTGTGTGTGTCAAACGTAGATCATATGCCAAAGTTACAACCTCGGGAAGTTGATGTACCAATTTACCCAAAATGGGGCCCATAGTTTGACGCTTCATCTCCTAGGGTTAGATTTTTTGATGTTTACGGTTTTCCATTGTTTCTCAACAATAAATAGGCCTTTAAGCCTCATTGTAAGACAGTTCAGAGGCATGTAGCTGCCACATCTCCTCAGAGATAAGCTACCATCGTCCTAGCTGGTATATTTCCATTTCTGTTTGTAAGCATATTTCAATATTTTAGATTAATGAAATGAAGTATTATTTCTACTGCATCTTTGTATTTATCATTATTTTTGTACTTTATTGCGTTCCTATTTAAATTCAGATTGGTGGTATCAAAGCGGTATTCTCTTTCTCTATTTTTATTTGCATGTCCCCAATGAGGTCGAGATATAAGGGGCTAGGGCTTGAACTGGTCGAACCTTTGCAAGACCAGCCTCGCAAATCCCGACGACCTCCCATGGCGGATGAAAAGAAAGATGAGGGGGTAGGAGATCCTATCAAAATTTTGCTTGAAGAAGCCTTGATCAAGTGACAAAGGAACGTGATGATGGAAAACTTTGTCCAGATCGTTCAACAGTTACCCAGGGGCAATGCATCAGCTTCCAACAGCTACTGTGGAAATGCCACACCCTTTAAGGTACAATTTAAGTTTTAAATCCCCATATTCGAGGGTCAAATAGATGCAGAAGTCATAGATAAATGGTTAAATCTGCTAGAAGGGTATTTTTCATTCATGATTTTTCCAACCGGTAAAAGATCACTTTTACACTTCTCAAAGTAGCCCCCCACATCAAGGATTGGTGGGAAACCTACTGCGAGTAGAAGGACGAAATTACGAGCTCACTATTTTCAACCGCACCCATCTGAAATTTATTTCGGGATGCCATCAAGGAGCATTACTACCTTGTCAGGAGCTATTTGGACAAATGCATAAAGTGGACCACGCTGCAGCAGGGAAGGGACCAAGAGGTGCAGGAGTTCACAAATATTTTTCATACGTTCGCACAAAGTTTGGAATCAAGGATTCTAAGCTGCATTTGGTACTCAAATACTGTGGCTGCCTACACAGGTACATCCAGGATGAGATGGAGTTCTTTAACATCTCCTTGCTCGGCACGACATACCGATATGCTGTCAAGATCGAGCAAAAGTTTAAACAAAAGCAACGAGACTTTGGATTTGCGAATTCGAAGAACAAAGGACAAAGCTAAGGTGGGGTGACCCAAGACAACCCGTCAAAACTGCAAGAAAATAACAACACCACAAAGTCAAAGAAGGACACAGGAAAGTGGTGTGAGTTCCATAAGAGCCCCACTCATAACACAAGTGAGTGTCAGACCAAGCATACGTTGGTGGTCGAGTTGAAGGCTTCAGAATCAGATGCATGTTCCGATCTTGAGTCAAAAACTGACAAGGGGAATGAAAAGGGAAGCAAATCATTGATGTGGAGACCAGTGCCACTGTTGCCACCGCCAAGTTCTAGAAGAATGAGCTCGAAGATCTAGAGGAGGGGGAGCGTCTTTTCCACTCACAGATGTGGGTGAAGGGTTCACCGCTGCAATTCATTGTTGATAGTGGGAGCCAAAAGAACCTCATTTTAGCAGAGGTCATGAAGTGGTTGGGACTACCAACCATACTGTTATCACTCAGGTTGTCCCTTGGCTCCTTAAGGGATACGGCCGAGGTAACCACAAACCAATCTTTGGGCTGCAGGTCCTAGCCTACCTACAGTCAGAGAGGGCTCTCTCTTTAAAATTTAGCTTTGTTTTGGGTTGATTTTAGGCTAGTTATGGTGTACATGGGTTTTGTTTTGATTTTGGTGGGAAGGATGATGTTTTCAAGAAGAGTTGGGATGCATAGAATGAGAAGTTCAAACCATTGGGCATGGAGTCATGGATTAGGGCTTGCTGTTGCGTTTTCTTGGTCACAAGAGGAATACATAGCAGGATAGCTACACATAGAACAATATCAAGATGGAATAAAGATGGAATGAAGGTCAGAGATGAAAGGCAACTAAGAATCTTTCATTAGCTAACAGAGAGGGAAGGTGAATGAAAGTTTGTCTAGGAGCAGTTAAGAATTCCTAAATAACAGTAATATGTGAAAGAAATAGGGTAAACCTGATCATTTGAGCATGCATATTCATAACCATTTCTGAAGAAAACATATAGAAATGACAAGAACTGAGCATAGGGTGCAGTCAAGCAAATCCTAAGCTATTCTTCTTTCTTGCTATTTAGATGGCAACACAATGGTGGTGTAAACATATATAAACTGTAAACAGAGGTAAGAAAACACTTATTGAGCCATGTAGTAGCACAGGAATTCCACAGTCACTCTTTGGCCATTAAATAACACAACAGACAGTTCTTCATCCAAAGCATTCCAGCAGTCTTTGATTATAGAGCTCTCAAAGTATATAGCGCAAGTCTAGAATGAGGATTATCAACCAACCAACCCCAAATACGTTCTATGGGGAGGTATATATACAAAAAACAAGATACAAAATATCTAGGTGATGACTCTTCAAGTAATAAATTACATCACCAACTCTTGCGAGGGAGTAAATGGGGAATTAAACACTGCAGTTAATGCTGGCTTGCTAGCTGTCTATTTTGTCAGAAAACTTTGACTTTCTAGGCTAAATGAGTCGGTTGCCTGCTGCGCATTTAATTTGTGTTTTTTGGGCCTGCCGCTGGTACGCTGCCTATTGCTGTCTGGGTCTTCATCATGTGTGCTCGGCTTCTTAGCATTTGATGAGTTGTAGTTATCATTTCAATTTTGCTTTATGCGGATTTACCTTTGAAAGGTGTATCGTGCCATCTGTATATGCCGAACTGTAGCTTGATCAAAAAAGAATTAATAAACAAAATTACTTGAGCAATGTCTCTATCATCCCTTTCCACCAATCCTCTATAGGTAGCTGATGCCTTTGTATCTTTACCAGTGTTTCATCAGCATCAGTGTATCTATGAAAAGTGGGCTGGAATTTGAACAGGTGGTTTATCTCATGTGCAATGTAGAATAGATTTTCTAATTTATCAAAGACACTCTGTCCTGATGGAGGTCCTGTATCTTCTGAAGTACTTGAGGAAGCTGTGATTTGGTTGGCAGCAAAATTATTCACTCTGTTGGCATAAAGGTCCTGTGACAACAGTCTTCCAGCACTAGTTAATAAACTTGGTAGCCCTCTGCTGTGTAATGCCATGATCTTTGTCTTGAACTCATCCACCTCCGTTTGCATTTCTTGGCATTTTATGTCCAATGTCTGCACAAAATTCCTAAGGGTTAACACCCTTTTTATTAGCAAAATAGTTTCAGTCCTGTTACTGATTCCTAATGCTGCCAGCTGCCCTTTGGTGTGAGTATTCAAAAATTGGATCATTCTATTTGCTTGCTCGGGCATATTTCTTAAAGATGCTCTAGCCTTTTGGTTTTCAAACTGAGCCAAGTTTATCAAATCCATTTGCTCATGAATGGTTTCAATGGATTGCCATTGGTCTGTAATGGATTGGCCAATTTTGGCCCACAAAATTTTCTTGATATCTGCTAGAGTCCTATCAAAAGTGAGCTCTTTCTCTAGCTCCTTTATTCTTCTTTCCAAGGCTTTGACTTCTCTTGTCTTCTCAGCTACATCCTGCTTTGATTTGTCATATTTTCCCTCAATTGTAGCCAACATTTCCTTGGTTTCTTTCAATTCTGTCATTTGCAGTTCCAGAGCTTCTATTTCCTTCATCATTTTTTCCATTTTAAAGCTGGTGCCTTGCTCTGTAGGTGCTGAAGTAGTGGCTGAAATTGGTGCTGAGCTTAATGTTGTAACAGTGGGAGGGATTGTTGTGGTGGCCGTGGGAGGATCAGCTGTAAGCATCTGAGCTGTTTGAATTGGCTGAGGGGCCAACTCGCCCTGTCTTCCTTGTAATGATGCCTCCAAGGCACTCTCTGTTTCTACCAACCTTTTATCTAAGGTTGTAAGCAAAGCTACCACATCCTGCTCCTCTTTTGGTTGTGCCAGCTCTGTAGCTTGAGGATGCAATGTGGGTGACAGCCTGATTTGTCTTCTTAGGGTAGCTATGTCTTCATCCTTCTTTTTTATCAAAGCTTCTACACCCTTGGGATTAGAGGGATCATGTCCCAGCTCTATGATAATCTCCTCCAAGGACTTGATTCTATTGTCCTTGGCCTGTGATGAAGCTTTCTCCAACTCAAGTTGGGCAGAAGTGTTGTGCAAAGAGTTTTGCAATCTGTGGGCTAACAATGTCTTATCTGCTAGAGTAGAATATACCATCTCCCCAGTCTGCTTGTGCAATTCAATCTGGTCCATTGGATGGATATCCTTAGCAAACACTTCTAGATTAGTTCTAATGTAATCAACAGCTAATTGGGGTTGTTGAGTTGTAGGTCTGAAGTGACCAAGGGTCATTCTTCCTTGCTGGATGTCATAGGCTGCCATTAGCCTTTGTTGATTGGTAGGGGCCATCCTTATTAGTTGGTTATACAGCTGTAGTCTCACTGGTTCATTCCTAGCCTTGATATCAGTAAATGCTTTTTTAATATCAGAAGGTTGTCTGCCCTGTTGCCTTGTGGATTTTACTTCCACTCCCTGCTGTCTGTCTTGCTCCTGCTGAAAAAAGCTGGCCGATGTCTCATTTGTTGTTCTGTGGGCCCCTCTGAAAAAGGATTTAACCTTTGTCTCTTCTCTCCTTGATGCTCTGTAGATGTCCCTGGAGGGGTGTCTTCCTGCCTATCTCTCTTCTTTGCTCTTTCCTCATTTAGAGGTGTCTGCAATACTGGAATTTCTGTCACATTTGTTTGTGTAGAAGGGTCCTGCCCTTGGCTTTGTTCATCTGTAAAAATTGGATGATCTGCCATTGTTTCTTGCTGTCCCAAATCGTGTACCTGTTCTTCTGAATGTTGCAGCTCTTTTCCTTTATCTATTGCTGTAGGTGAGGTACTTCCTTGGGCAGGTTGTTGGCGGGCCGTGGCAGAAGAGGTGCCTTCTCCAATGTACCGAGGAGCTGTAAAAAACACCTGTCCACAAGATTCCAAGTCAATAGATTTTTCCAGATTCTTGATTGCTTTTTCTGTTATTTCTTCTTCATTGAATTCTTCAACTAGAGTGCCCTTTACCCACTCTTGTTGATTAGCAAATTGCTCAATTTGAGGGATAGTGCAGTGTTCATATGTTGCAAGCCTGTATTTGATTCTTCTAAGGCTTATAAAGTGATTGGGGTCATATGGTGCCCAATAAAAGCTTGTTTTTAGCTTGAGTTTCTCCCCTAGAATCTGGTCAGCATCCTTCCATGCTTCTTCCCTCTTATTGAAAATAAAGGGACCCAATTGATGTCTGATTTTTAGCTGTGCCTTTTTGCTTTTGCCAAAGAAATGAATTATATCTGCATTTCCAAATTGCCGAAAGTATTCTAAGGCAAATAGCCTCATGGGGACATATTTGGGCAGTCGGTAGGGGGCTAATTCATAGCCATAGACCCTAATTATGGTGTGGTTTTGGTAGAAATACCAGTCACCAATGCTGTAGCTTTTGGAAAGCTGTAGAATCTTCTGCATCTCATCAGTGAGTCTGGGGGGAGGATCTGTTGACAACAAGCAGGTAGCTGGATAGATAAACAGGTCAATGAACTCACAGTATGTGTATGGGGAGTAACTAATATGATGGAATACTGATGACCAAAATATGACTGACCTCCTCTCCCCCCTAGCATCCAATTTTTTGAGGACAACTGGGAAACTTTCAGATTGATAATATAGCAACAAATGATATATGTATGAGGTGTATTTAAATACCCTTTCCCTTTCTAGGCTCATGAATTTCTCATGAATCTTATCAGCAATGAAGGTGGCATAATCATACTGGACAGCAGGGGGCTGTCCTGGAGTGAAGATAGACATCAAGGCAAAGACAGTGTTGTCCACAATCTCACTTGTTCTGAATCCCAGGATGTAGGAGATCATATCTATAAGCATTTTTCCCTCCTCAGTAAATGCAACATGGAGATAAGGAATTGTAAATCTGGAGTAGCGGTCTGGGGGCATAAACAACTTAGCAATTCAGTCAATCTCTGCAGGGGGCAATTTTGATGCTTGATCTATCAGATTCTTCATGGAAAGGGGGACCAATGGCTGAGTTGGTTTGAATTGCAACATCTCATTGATAGACTGAGGAGTAATGTAGAAGAGGACTTTACCAGCAGGGCTCATCACTGCCCTATGAACAGGATCATAATTAGAACAGCAGTGATGGATGAGATCAGGAAAAACATTTACTGAGGGCAAATAGTACATGGGCATGTTGGACTCCCATATTCTTAATGGATCAGTCTTGTTTCTGAACTTATTCCTTATCTCACAAAAGGCTTGAAGATGAGGCTTCACTCCTTCCATATCATCAATTTGATAATCTCTATCTGCCAGTGGAAGCCATTCTAGCTGTCTATGGGGTGCATTTAGTGGAGCAATGTTAAGGGAAACTGGGGCCTCCATGTTTTGACAATGATTACAGTTGGATTAGGCCTGTATTTCAGCAGAAAACAGAGTTCTGATAATGGTTTTCTGGGCAAGGAACTCACAGTTTCAAGTTCTGTGCAGAGCTGTTTTTGAGGAGTAAAACTTAATGAAATGAAGACTATGCAAGGCTCTGCAATTAGTACACTGGAAAGGGGAAAAATAAAGGGCTTTAGCAACCTGTTCTTAGTGATTCCGTGGGTGAACTGGAGCTGCAATTTGAGCTGGAGATGTCAATTCTATTAGGGGGGCAGAGATGCCAGGTTTTGGCCGTAAATGAAGTTATGTGGGGCAGAGAGGAAGAGACTGCAAGTGCCAATATGTTTCAATGTGGATTTTTAGGTGTATTTGGCTAATTTTGTAGAGAAATCATGAAAACAGGGTTACTGGTGCTTTTCGGGCAAATACCTGTTCACTTGGAGAAATGCTGTGGTGAATGGCTGCGAGTGGAGGCCGAACAGGTCGGTTGCAAGTCGAATAGGCCTTGGTGACCGTCGGGCACGTCGAATGAGCACTGGTCGTGAATGGCATGCAAAAGTTTGCAACGTTTGCTTGCATAAAAAACAAGAGAAAACGACGTTTTTTGCCATTTTAACACAAATTTGGGCTTTTGCGGCATTTTGGCGCTTTTTTGATATGACGTCAGCATGACGTCATCGGCGGGTCCCGGGTACGGCAGGGTGACGTGGCAGTTGACTGGGTCGACGACGTGGCACAGGACATAATGGCAGGGTGGGGATGCCCGGGGATGAGGTGGCAATGACACGGGGCGACAATGGGTTGATGCAAGAGTGACGTAAGAGGCGACGTGGCGCTGACGTCGGGGGCGGAGAGACAGAAGGCGGTTTGTGGTTTTATCGGACCGCCTTCTGTACGGGGGTGGTATTTGTCAGAGGGGCTCCGATGCAATCGCGTGGAGACACGCGTCTTTTGTACGGTGAAGAAACCACTAGTCTATCGAAAGCTAACCGTTGGGCATCGGGGCAGTTCTGAAATCGGTGAGAGCTATTGAATGGGGAGGGCCCGATCCAACGGTGGACGGAACTGTGAGCTGCGGGTACGATAATGTATGGGGCCCGCTGAATATTATATCATTTGTTTATATGGCGGGGGTTCAAAACTTTGGGTTTGTGGGTTTTGCGGGTTATTTGCGCCGGAAGTGTTTAATGTTTAAATAAACATTTGAACACCCAATATTAACAAAGAGCGCAAAAGGGTAGAATATTAAGGTTTAAGGGTAAAGGGGAGTGGTTATTAATTTAACCAGAGGTTAAATTAACTCTGGGTTAGGACACGGAAGGGTTAATAGTAGTCCCGGATGGACTATTATTCCCCTAAACTATATTTATATGGCTATACTGCCATAGGGTGGGATATTTAATACATTTTTGGGATTTTATATAGTTTTTTGTAACAATAGGGATGGGAAGATTTAGTTAGGGAGCTATATAATAGGATTAGAAGTTAATATGATTTTGCGAAATGGAAATGTGAGGGGAATGATGCCAAGTTTATGATCTGAAACTTAGACATGAGATTTGAATGGGATATGGAGAAATGATTTTACACAAGAAATGTGGCTTCTTTTCATTGAGAAAAGCGAAAACTTGATTTGATTTTCTCAAGAATGCAGTGTAGGTAGGATTGGTTGGGCAGATCCCAAAGTCCTCAAGGGGGTGTTAGTGAGAAACCTTTAGGGGGGGAGTGAAAGGGAGTTAGACATGCTTCCATAATTCTGCCATCAAACAATTGCTTTGGCATTTCTTTCTTTGTTGAGACAAGCTGTGTAATTGACAATACATCAGGTGATCAAAACCTTGCTTTCTGCAACCTCAAACTACCTACCCAGCCTACTACACCTAACATTTTTTCTTCCTTTTGAATGGGTGCACTTAGACTTGCAGACCCTGATTATCCTCTTTTCTTTTGACTGTCCTCCTATCTAAATGTACCCTTATTTCTTCCAAGGGCCCAGATTAAGTAGTTGGGCTCCTTAATTTCTCTACCTAGCTAGTGATCTGCCAAGCTTGAACTGTTTGGACAAATATTCATTCTCTAGTCTAGAACAAGCAATTTAAAACATGGCATGGTCCAGATTGAACTGTTGGGCCATCCATCAAACTAGCAGTGGCATTTGAACTAGCCACTTTCCTGGTCTTTCTTTGGGGTTCATTTTTATCAATTTTTTTTTTTTGACCAATTTACTCTTTTTTCCCTTTGATAATTCTTCTAGGGCATACCCTCTTCACAGTTTTTAACTTTCCACTAATGCCTTTTTACAAAATATGGAACCTTTGCAGTATGAAAAGATGAACATATTTGGCACTTCCATTGTCCATCATGAAAAATGAAACCTATTGGTATAGGAACCTAACAGTGGCTCCACTTGGGGATGGCTTTTCCAGATGAAAAGTCAAGAACAGTAGGTCAGATTGCCTTATTTTTCAATTCTTGCTACAGTCTAAACCTTCCTTCTATTCAAGACCATTGATCTGAATCCTTGTAACTTGTATGAAGTACCCTTTGAGCTGCTCCGCTTGTGAAATTACAGCTCTGTATTTGTTGGTTTCTCTGATTATTCATCATCATTTTTAGCCTTCACAAGTGTTCTTCTTGGTTTCTTCTGATAGACTCAAAACAAAAATAAAAAATGGTGCAGTTCCCTGTTTCTCCTCAAAATTTGCTGCACTTGTCTCCTTATCCAACCGCTGTAAATAAAATGCTGGAATTACAAATATTTATGTACAATACACAATGGTGTTCTGCTAATTACATGGAATCAAAATAGTGCTTGAGCATTCGCCCATTGACTGGGCCTTCTTCAGTATTTGAGCCATCCAAACTCTTCAGAAAATATGTGTTATTACCTTGTACAGCATGAATGACATAAGGTCCTTTCCACAAAAAATCAAATTTGCCATGTTTCCCTTTGTCCTCTCTCCTGGAATCCCATCTCAACACTTTGTTTCCTATGAAGAAATCTTCAGCCTTGGTTCTTTTGTCAAACATCCTTTTCAGCTTCTCTTGCAGTACTTGGGTTCTATGATACACTTCCTCTCTTGTTTGCTGCAAGTGAATGGTCTGATTGATCCTTCTTTGAATATCATTAGGCTCTGCTTGTATTTCTTGCAACAACTTGATTACAGGGATTCCCACAAATGAAGGGAACCTTTCTTCCATTCCATAAACTAGTTCATATGGACTTGTACCAATGGATCTTTTAGTGGTCAATCTGTCTGCCCATAGTGCATTTACCAGCTTCTTATGCCAATTCTTTTTGTTCTCCTCCAAGACCTTTTTGATGATGTTGATGAGGCTTTTGTTGGAGGACTCAGCTAGGCCATTGCCTTGAGGGTAATAGGCTGTGGAATGGCCTAAGGTAATATGGTACTTATGGCAAAAGTTGATCATTCTTTTGGATTTGAAAGCAGCAGCATTGTCTGTAATGATCTTTTCTGGACAGCCAAACCTTGACAAGATGTTGGTTTCTAAAAATTGCATAATGATTGAGTCATTGGCCTGCCTACAAGGGATGGCTTCTATCCATTTGGTAAAGTAGTTTGTGGTAGTCAAAATCCACCTATGTTGGCCAGAGGATGAAGGGTGAATTTCACCAATGAAGTCTAAACCCCACTGCTGAAATGGTCTTTCAGTTGAAATAGGTTTAAGGGGCAAGGGTAGAAGCTTTCTTTTGCCTTCAAAAATTTGGCACTTGTGACAAGACATTACAAATTTTTTCACATCACCAAATAGGGAGGGCCAGTAAAATCCAACCCTTAGGATTTTATCAGCTGTTGATTTCCAGTATAAGTGTCCTCCACAGTCACCTGCATGAAATTCCTTGAGGACATCGTCAGTTTCATCTAATGTTAGGCAATTAAGTAAAATTCCTTCATGATTTTTCCAAAACAAAGAACTGTCTATAATACAAAACTTTGATGCTTTCATTTTCAAGAATCTCTTTTTGGTTCTGGACAACCCTGGAGGAGCTTGCAGGTTTAACAATACAAAACATATGTCAGCATACCACGGGGATTGTAAAAAGGCTTGATTGATCTGTGGAGTCGCCATCTCCTCTTCGTTGTCCAGTTCATTGATGTCAAGGGCTTGGAAATTGGTTTCAGTCATCAGTTTGGCTAGCCCTTGTCCTTTTATCAGTTTTGTAGGCTTGATTTCAATGTCATATTCTAAGATATTGGCAATCCATTTGCCCCTTTTGCCTTCAATTCCTTCTTGGGTTAAAATGTCTTTAACCACAGCATTTGGGACATAGGCAATCACATGAGAGTATAGAATGTAAATCCTGAAATATTTGATGGCCTTTACCAAGGCATAAGCTTGCTTTTCCATAATTTGATATTTTAAGGGAGCATCTCTAAGAGCTTTGCTGAAGAAGGCAATGGGTTTCTCACACCCTTTGTCATCTTTTTGTAAGAGGATAGCAGCAATTGTGTGCTCAGATGCAAAGGAAAAAATGATGAAATCTCTATCAAACCTAGGACTTGTGAGGACTGGTGTGTTTGTCAAAGCTCTTTTGATGTCCTCAAAGGCTTGTTTGGCTTCGATGGTCCACTTGACTTTAGAATCTTTCTTCAGCATATTGTTTAATAGTCTTATGAGCTCGGCCAAATTAGGAATGAATCTTCTCAAAAAGTTAATCTTCCCTAAAAAGCCTTGTAGTTCTTTGATGTTTCTTGGATGAGGCACTTGAAGGATAGCTTGAATTCTGTCCGGGTCGATCCTAATGCCATATTTTGAGATTATATGACCTAGGAGCTTGCCTTCCTCTAGGCCAAACAGTGATTTCTTTGGATTCAAAGATATGCCATATTTTCTACAAATTAGAAACACTTGCCTTAAATGTTCTAAGTGTTCTTGGTCTGATTTTGAAAAGGCAGTGAGATCATCAAGGTAGACTACTAGGAAATCATGGATTTCTTTGGCAAAGGCTATGTCCATTGCTCTCTGAAAAGTGGCCCCTGCATTTTTAAGCCCAAAAGGCATTTTGACATATTTAAAGGTTCCCCAAGGTGTTGTAAAGGCAGTTTTGTCTTGGTCATCCGGGTGTACTAAGATCTGATTGAATCCTGAGAATCCATCTAACAATGAAATCCTAGAGGCTCCCACTACCCTTTGTAGGATATGATCCATTTTTGGTAAGGGGTAATGGTCTTTGAGAGAGACTTTGTTCAAATTTCTTAGGTCAACACACAGTCTAATTTCTCCCGTTTTCTTCCTAGTAGGCACTAGATTTGAGATCCACTCTGAGAACCTGATTGGAGCAATGATTCCTGCTTCATACATACATTTAACTTCTTTTTCAATCAGGGGAAGGAGGACGGGATTCACTCTCCTAAGCTTTTGTTTAAAAGGTTTTTGATTCTCTTTCAAAGGTATAGTGTGTTGGATGACTGAAGTATCATAGGACTTGAGGTCCTCATAACTCCAGGCAAAGACATCTTGGAACTCTTTGAACAATTCAATGTATTTCAACTTCTGATCAGTGGGTAATGCCTTGGATAGTTTTACCATTTTGGGATTTTTTGTGGTTCCAATGTTACAGTCTTCAATTTCAGCATTCAGTGGTTGCATTTTTGGTTTCCTTGAGATATCATTTGAATCAAACAAATCCTCCAAAGGGGTTAAACCTATGGGCAGAAAATTGTCTTTTAGATCAATTACTTCAGCTTCTGCTTCAGCTATTTCATCAAAATCTGTTTGCTTCAACTCCTGTACATTGCTGTGATCAAAAGTAGTTGGATGCAGCATCAGATTTGTTGTTTCAGCTGATATGTTTTGTTCAATTTTGTGCTTTTGTTGTTGGTCGTCCACAGTGCTTGTATCAATGTTCATGTTGGAGAATTCCTCTTTCAAAGTGAGGAAGTTATTTATCTGTGTATCATTTTCAAAGATCTGCCAATTTTTAACATTATCAGGGACAACAGGTCTATGTTTGATTTCGGCAGTGAAACGGTGGTTGGGTTCTAAAGGTAGCTTGCAAGTGCTGGCAAAGGTTGCCAAGCTATGTGCATGTAGATTGAGCTTTCTAGAAATTTTAGTTAACTGAGATTCTGAGAAGGTGTCAAGTATTTGAATGGCTGCCCCTCTGTAAGCCCTCAACCTAAGATCATTTGTGACAAAATTTCCCTTCATCTGCTGTATGATCAGATCTGAATCCCCTAAAATTGAGACTTTGGTTGCACCTAGGTTTTTGATGAGTTTGAGACCTAACAAAAGGGCTTCGTACTCGGCCATATTATTTGTGCATCTGAAGTTTAATCTGTATGCATGACCTTCAGCCTGGTCATTTTGCATGTTGTGTACCCAGACCCCTGCCCCTGCTCCTAATTTGTTGACTGAGCCATCAAACTCTAAATACCATAAGGTTTCATGATCAAGGTTTGCATTGAGAGTTTTAGAACATTGCACCATGGGAAGATTGGGTTCTTGTAAGTCATTTGATGTATCATTCTCCTTTGTTGTATCAATCATATCAATTTTTTCTTTTTTATTTTGAGCAGTAGATTGCTCATTCAAACCCTCTGTTTGGGCTGCTACTAGTAATTTGGCATCAGTTTTGGTACACATATCAGCATTATACAAGATGAATGAGTCCATATCCGAATGTATTTTGTAGATGGGGAAGTTTTGGGGCTTTTCTTGACTACTCACCATGTATTTCATCAGTGTTTCTCGGTATAATCTCTTTGGTTGCCCAAAGACTGAAATAGTGGCATAGGAAATGTCTAGTTGCAAGGATCCTTGGAGTTTGGCCCCCCATGATCTGGATAAAAGCATACCATATTTGGGTGGAATATCAGCTACCACCACATCCATCAAAAATGTTTTGGTTGGGTATTGGACCAAGGAAACACACAAATCTTTAATTAGGCCTAGACACCTGACTTGGCTTGAATCAAATGAGAACAAATCTTTGTATGGTCTTGTGATATCTAGGTCTAGTTTTTCCATCACAGATTTAGGCATTAGGTTGTGTGAAGCTCCTGAATCAAACATTGCATTGTGTAACACCTTGTCATGAATATTTAAACTGACATAGAAAGGTGGAACTCCTCCATTTTTTGTCTTTCCGTTAACCTCAGGACCAAAGAGTAATTCAGGTTGATCGTCTAGAACATTCACAGCATCCCTATTGTCTGATACTTGGAGCGACCTATTGATTTGTTGTCTATACACTTCATGTTTGGCCAATTCAGAAAGAGGAACAACTATCTTCAGCTTACCTATTTCTGTTTCCAAGTTGAAGGGTTTCTCTATCTGAGTCTTTGTATTATGGGCAACAGATTTTTCCTTTTCAGCTGAATTTTCAGTGACCTTTTCTTCATCATGGGTATGATTTTGAGTTAAATCTGTTTTGAATTTAGTTTCAGGAATGCTGTTTGAACTTGCTTTTGAGGGGAGGGATGAGGATGGCTGATTTTTAGAGAGCTGTACATCTGATATATCCTCCACAGTGACTTCTCTTGGGTGTAGGTCTGTTTTATCAGAGGATTCTGGGAGAACAACTTTATCTTTTACTTTCTTTGGCTGTTTAGCATCCTTTGGTTTGCTAGTTTCAGGCACATCTATGGTTCTGCTCCGCAATTTGTACTGTTTATGTACCTCATAAACTGTTGCATCATAACCTTCCCTAAAGTCAAATGACTCTCCTGATTTGGTTTGAAATTGGTTGCAATTATGGGCCTCTTGATCTTCTTGTGTTAGAAAGACCTGATGTTCACTATCCAAACCCATTAAATTGATGTGAGGGTCCTCTGTTGGTTCACTAGATGTTGAGGCTTCAACATAGTTTTCTTGAAAATGAGGTCTGATGTTCTGATCAGGACCAGCCCTTCCAACATTTGGATTTTTATTCTTTCTAACATTTGGGTTTCTGGCAGCACTTGGTTGAGCTTCCCATGATGATTTTCTCTCGATGGTTTCCACCCTATCCCCAAGTCTATCCATACCTTTGATGATTGCATCCAATTTTTGTTCAAATGCCGAAGGTTCTTCTTTAAAAGTAGTTCTTCTCTCAACTCTTGCCCGATTTATTTTAGCAATAAGGTTTGCCTCTACACTAACAGCTATGTTTTGCATGTCTGCTAAGGTTGGCGGGGCTCTTTCCCTTAGTTGATATGCCATGTCAGAATCAAATCCATCAGGGAATTTGATTAAGGCTAAGTCAGGTGGAGGTCTAAGGTTTTGAGGGATGGCATTGTAAACATTGTTGAATCTTGCACAGTAATCTAGGACAGTTTCTTGTGGGCCTCTTTTTATTGTGTCATACTCAGATAGAATGTGTAGTGGATCTTTTTTCTTTTCCCATCTGTTGAGAAATGATTGGTAAAGAGCATCCGGGTTGGCTATGGAATTTGCAGCAAGTGCTCTAAACCAAGTTCTTACTTCACCTGTTAGACTTTGGACAAAGATTTTCATTCTCACATCATCATCGTCTATCTCATAATTCTCAAAGTAATCTTGCATTTTCTTTGTATGCTGTAGGGCAGTATAGGTACCTGTACCATCAAAATAAGTGATCTTACTTTGGTAATCCTGAGGCATAGCCCCTGGATTTGCAGGTAGCTGCAAAGGGGCATATCTATTTGCCATATTGACAGGGATAAATGGGACAACAGGAAGGAATGGAACAGCTGGAACAGCAGGGACAGCAATGGAAATTTGTGCAGTGGATGGAGGTGTGGAGAATGTGTTTTGAGAGGTGGATGAGGAAGAAGGAGAAGAAGGAGCAGTGTGAGGATGAACTGAAGGTTTAACAGGGGTTGGAATATAGTTTTGCTGAACTGTTTCAGGGCTTGAATCAGCAAAATCCTCTTGTTTCCTAAGGATCTTTGGGATTAAGTTGGGATTGTCAAAAACAGCTGGAGGATCTGGGTCAGGATTTGACCTGGTATAACGAGTTTTCTTCTTTGGAGCCAGCTTCCAAATTTGTTTTTGGTATTTTTCTAAGAAATTTTTGGAATTTAGAAAGGAAGTAATCAAATTTTTGGAACAGCTATCTGTAGCTTAAAACTAGCATGAAGATTGACTGAAGCAGCTTTTATTTACTCCTGTAGATGCAAAGCAAGAACAGTTTCAAAGGCTTCCTGGCTGACATTCAGGCTTCATCTGTAGCTTTAAGGAACAGACAGCGATTGCAACAATTCATTCAGTCCCCAGTGGAGTCGCCAATGATGTTATCACTCAGGTTGTCCCTTGGCTCCTTAAGGGATACGGCCGAGGTAACCACAAACCAATCTTTGGGCTGCAGGTCCTAGCCTACCTGTAGTCAGAGAGGGCTCTCTCTTTAAAATTTAGCTTTGTTTTGGGTTGATTTTAGGCTAGTTATGGTGTACATGGGTTTTGTTTTGATTTTGGTGGGAAGGATGATGTTTTCAAGCAGAGTTGGGATGCATAGAATGAGAAGTTCAAACCATTGGGCATGGAGTCATGGATTAGGGCTTGCTGTTGCGTTTTCTTGGTCACAAGAGGAATACAGAGCAGGATAGCTACACATAGAACAATATCAAGCTGGAATAAAGATGGAATGAAGGTCAGAGATGAAAGGCAACTAAGAATCTTTCATTAGCTAACAGAGAGGGAAGGTGAATGAAAGTTTGTCTAGGAGCAGTCAAGAATTCCTAAATAACAGTCATATGTGAAAGAAACAGGGTAAACATGATCATTTAAGTATGCATATTCATAACCATTTCTGAAGAAAACATATAGAAATAACAAGAACTGAGCATAGGGTGCAGTCAAGCAAAACCTAAGCTATTCTTCTTTCTTGCTATTTAGATGGTAACACAATGGTGGTGTAAACATATATAAACTATAAATAGAGGTAAGAAAACACTTATTGAGCCATGTAGTAGCACAGGAATTCCACAGTCACTCTTTGGCCATTAAATAACACAACAGACAGTTCTTCATCCAAAGCATTCCAGCAGTCTTTGATTATAGAGCTCTCAAAGTATACAACGCAAGTCTAGAATGAGGATTATCAACCAACCAACCCCAAATACGTTCTATGGGGAGGTATATATACAAAAAACAAGATACAAAATATCTAGGTGATGACTCTTCAAGAAATAAATTACATCACCAACTCTTGCGAGGGAGTAAATGAGGAATTAAACACTGCAGTTAATGTTGGCTTGCTAGCTGTCTATTTTGTCAGAAAACTTTGACTTTCTGGGCTGAATGAGTCGGCTGCCTGCTACGCATTTAATTTGTGTTTTTTGGGCCTGCTGCTGGTACACTGCCTGTTGCTGTCTGGGTCTTCATCCTGTGTGCTCGGCTTCTTAGCATTTGATGAGCTATAGTTATCATTTCAATTTTGCTTTATGTTGATTTACCTTTGACAGGTGTATCGTGCCATCTGTATATGCTTAACTGTAGCTTGATCAAAAAAGAATTAATAAACAAAATTACCTGAGCAATGTCTCTATCATCCCTTTCCACCAATCCTCTGTAGTTAGCTGATGCCTTTGTATCTTTACCAGTGTTTCATCAGCTTCAGTGTTTCTATGAAAAGTGGGCTAGAATTCGAATAGGTGGTTTATCTCATGTGCAATGTAGAATAGATTTTCTAATTTATAAAAGACACTCTATCCTGATGGAGGTCCTGTATCTTCTGAAGTACTTGAGGAAGCTATGATTTGGTTGGCAGCAAAATTATTCACTATGTTGGCATAAAGGTCATGTGACAGTAGTCTTCCAGCACTGGTTAATAAACTTGGTAGCCTTCTGTTGTGTAATGCCATGATCTTTGTCTTGAACTCATCCACCTCTGTTTGCATTTCTTGGCATTTTTTGTCCAATGTCTGCACAAAATTCCTAAGGGTTAACACCCTTTTTATTAGCAAGATAGTTTCAATCCTATTAGTGATTCCTAATACTGCCAACTGCCCTTTGGTGCGAGTATTCAAAAATTGGATCATTCTATTTGCTTGCTCGGGCATATTTCTTAAAGATGCTCTAGCCTTTTGGTTTTCAAACTGAGCCAAGTTTATCAAATCCATTTGCTCATGAATGGTTTCAATGGATTGCCATTGGTCTGTAATGGATTGGCCAATTTTGGCCCACAAAATTTTCTTGATATTTGCTAGAGTCCTATCAAAAGTGAGCTCTTTCTCCAGCTCCTTTATTCTTTTTTCCAAGGCTTTTACTTCTCTTATCTTCTCAGCTACATCCTACTTTGATTTGTCATATTTTCCCTCAATTGTAGCCAGCTTTTCCTTGGTTTCTTTCAATTCTGTCATTTTCGGTTCCAGAGCTTCTATTTCCTTCATCATTTTGTCCATTTTCAAGCTGGTGCCTTGCTCTGTAGGTGCTGAAGTAGTGGCTAAAATTGGTGTTGAGCTTGATGTTGTAACAGTGGGAGGGACTGTTGTGGTGGCCGTGGGAGGAGCAGCTGTAAGCATCTGAGCTGTTTGAATTAGCTGAGGGGCTAACTCGCCTTGTCTTCCCTGTAATGATGCCTCCAAGGCACTCTCTGTTTCTACCAACCTTTTATGTAAGGTTGTAAGCAAAGCTACCACATCCTACTCCTCTTTTTGTTGTGCCAGCTCTGTAGCTTGAGGATGCAATGTGGGTGATAGCCTGATTTGTCTTCTTAGGGCAGCTATGTCTTCATCTTTCTTTTTTATCAAAGCTTGTACACCCTTGGGATCAGAGGGATCATGTCCCAGCTCTATGATAATCTCCTCCAAGGACTTGATTCTATTGTCCTTGGCTTGTGACGAAGCTTTCTCCAACTCAAGTTGGGCAGCACTGTTGTGCAAAGAGTTTTGCAATCTATGGGCTAACACTGTCTATTTGCTAGAGTAGAATATACCATCTCCCCAGTCTGCTTGTGCAATTCAATCTGGTCCATCGGATGGATATCCTTGGAAAACACTTCCAGATTAGTTCTAATGTAATCAGCAGCTGATTGGGGTTGCTGAGTTGTAGGTCTGAAGTGACCGAGGGTCATTCTTCCTTCCTGGATGTCATAGGCTGCCATTAGCCTTTGTTGATTGGTAGGGGCCATCCTTATTAGCTGGTTGTACAGCTGTAGTCTCACTGGTTCATTCCTAGCCTTGATATCAGTAAATGATTTTTTAATATCAGAGGGTTGTCTACCCTGTTGCCTTGTGGATGTTACTTCCACTCCCTGCTGTCTGTCTTGCTCCTGCTAAAAAGAGCTGGCCGATGTCTCCATGCCTGGGGGAATTTGTTGTTCTATGGGCCCCTCTGGCATTTCTTCCTCTGAAAAAGGATTTAACCTTTGTCTCTTCTCTCCTTGCTGCTCTGTAGATGTCCCTGGAGGGGTCTCTTCCTGCCTATCTCTCTTCTTCGCTCTTTCCTCATTTAGAGGTGTTTGCAATACTGGAATTTCTGTCACATTTGTTTGTGTAGAAGGGTCTTGCCCTTGGCTTTGTTCATCTGTAGAAACTCGTTGATCTACCATTGTTTCTTGCTGTCCCAAATCGTGCACCTCTTCTTCTGAATGCTGCACCTCTTTTTCTTTATATGTTTCTGCAGGTGAGGTACTTCCTTGGGCAGATTGCTGGTGGGCCGGGGCAGAAGAGGTGCCTTCTCCAATGTACCGAGGAGCTGTAAAAAAAACCTGTCCACAAGATTCCAAGTCAACAGATTTTTCCGGATTCTTGATTGCTTTTTCTGTTATTTCTTCTTTAGTGAATTCTTCAACTAGAGTGCCCTTTACCCACTCTTTTTGATTAGCAAATTTCTCAATTTGAGGGTTAGTGCCGTGTTCATATGCTGCAAGCCTGTATTTGATTCTTCTAAGGCTTATAAAGTGATTGGGTTCATATGGTGCCCAATAAAAGCTTGTTTTTAGCTTGAGTTTCTCCCCTAGAATTTGGTCAACATCCTTCCATGCTTCTTCCCTCTTATTGAAAATAAAGGGACCCAATTGATGTCTGACTTTTAGCTGTGCCTTTTTGCTTTTGCCAAAGAAATGAATTATATCTGCATTTCCAAATTGCCGAAAGTATTCTAAGGAAAATAGCCTCATGGGGACATATTTGGGCAGTTGGTAGGGGGCTAATTCACAGCCATAGGCCCTGATTATGGTGTGGTTTTGGTAAAAATACCAGTCACCAATGATGTAGCTTTTGGAAAGCTGTAGAATCTTCTGCATCTCATCAGTGAGTTTGGGGGGAGGATCTGTTGACAACAAGCAGGTAGCTGGATAGATAAACAGGTCAATGAACTCACAATATGTGTATGGGGAGTAACTAATATGATGGAATACTGATGACCAAAATATGACTGACCTCCTCTCCCCCCTAGCATCCAATTTTTTGAGGACAACTGGGAAACTTTCATATTGATAAGCAGCAAATGATAGATGTATGAAGTGTATTTAAATACCCTTTCCCTTTCTAGGCTCATGAATTGCTCATGAATCTTATCAGCAATGAAGGTCGCATAATCATACTGGACAGCAGGGGGCTGTCCTGGAGTGAAGATAGACGTCAAGGCAAAGACAGTGCTATCCACAATCTCACTTGTTCTGAATCCCAGGATGTAGGAGATCATATCTATAAGCATTTTTCCCTCCTCAGTAAATGCAACATGGAGATAAGGAATTGTAAATCTGGAGTAACAGTCTGGGGGCATAAACAACTTAGCAATTCGGTCAATCTCTGCAGGGGGCAATTTTGATGCTTGATCTATCAGATTCTTCATGGAAAGGGGGACCAATGGCTGAGTTGGTTTGAATTGCAACATCTCATTGATAGACTGAGGAGTAATGTAGAAGAGGAATTTACCAGCAGGGCTCATCACTGCCCTATGAACAGGATCATAATTAGAACAACAGTGATGGATGAGATCAGGAAAAACATTTACTGAGGGCAAATAGTACATGGGCATGTTGGACTCCCATATTCTTAATGGATCAGTCTTGTTTCTGAACTTATTCCTTATCTCACAAAAGGCTTGAAGATGAGGCTTCACTCCTTCCATATCATCAATTTGATAATCTCTATCTGTTAGTGGAAGCCATTCTAGCTTTCTATGGGGTGCATTTAGTGGAGCAATGTTAAGGGCAACTGGGGCCTCCATGTTTTGACAATGATTACAGTTGGATTAGGCCTGTATTTCAGCATAAAACAGAGTTCTGATAATGGTTTTCTGGGCAAGGAACTCACAGTTTCAAGTTTTGTGTAGAGTTGTTTTTGAGGAGTAAAACTTAATGAAATGAAGACTGTGCAAGGCTCTGCAATTAGTACACTGGAAAGGGGAAAAATAAAGGGCTTTAGAAACCTGTTCTTAGTGATTCCGCGGGTGAAATGGAGCTGCAATTTGAGCTGGCGGTGGCAATTTTATCAGGGGGGCAGAGATGCCAGGTTTTGGCTGTAAATGAAGTTATGTGGGGTAGAGAGGAAGAGACTGCAAGTGCCAATATGTTTCAATGTGGATTTTTAGGTGTATTTGGCTAATTTTGCAGAGAAATCATGAAAACAGGGTTACTGGTGCTTTTCGGGTAAATACCTGTCCACTTGGAGAAATGCTGTGGTGAATCGCTGCGAGCGGAGGCCGAACAGGTCGGGTTTGTCAGGTGGAAAGAGTCGATAGTGCGGACACAACCAACCTCCCTAGGAGCCTAAGACTCTCTAGTGACAAACAAGACAAATAAGAGCAATCCTTCTCTAAACATGCATTTACTATATAAGAAATCAAGTGTTTAGATCCTACCTGTAGTCCAACGCTGTTGTAGCAGTCCACCCTCGCTGATCCGGATGAGCTCCTCCTTCACTTCGAAACCTGCATTCACTAACAATCAAACGATTAAATAGCACTTGATAATCTCATAAAATAAAACATATTTAACACATAGACCAAGGAGTACATGAAACAACTCATAAATAACAAGTTATTGAGAAGAATGGACTCATTTGCATTAATAGGAAACAAAAGGAACAATTACAACCTGAGCCTTGGTGTTGTGCAAGTCCCTCCCAGGGTCCATCAAGAGTTCTCCTTTACTTTGACAAAGCTCACCCACTTCCAAATAGAACAAGCAAAGATGGCAATCTCTCCTCACAAGCTTCTAAATGGGAGTCCTAATTCCAGCAGCATCTACCCTTAGAAATGTTTAGCTTCCAACCTCCCCTCCTTCTGGCCCAATGCCTGTATTTATAGTGCTCTAGAGGAAGTTATTCAGGTCCACCATCAATGGGATAATCCCCTCTTTGGATGGGATAGCTCCCTTATTGATGGGATAAGTTCCTCTTTGGTAGGGGTACATGAACCATCTGGAGGTGCTCAATACACGTCGAACAACCTTCTAGAATGCTCTAGAAATGACCACAAGTAACTTTTTAAAGATGAAACTTGCGCATTTTGACCTTTACAGGGGTACGCACCTGCCCCTTTACATACAGAGCGTACAAGTACGCAGCTTTTGTGAACATTAGGTGCGTATCCGCAGGTAAGGTTGAGAGAACCTGCGTACCCAGAGATAAACACATTTACAAAGACTTTTTCTCTTTTTGGAGTTTGACATGGAGAGCAGAGGCATAAGACTTGCCCAGGAGGATAGCATGACTGTTGATAGAGCCATACTAACTGTAAATAGTCATGGTGACATTTTTTAGTGTAACAGATTGCCCCCTAAAGTGCGAAGCCTGTAGTAGATTAGGGTTTTGTATTATCTAGGAAGGGTGAAGCGCTTTATCATTTCAAGGATTATCTCGTGGAGAGCCTGGTCAGAACCTGCAATTTTCAACACAAAATACATGTATAAGATTATATCATCGCTGAGGTAGGCATTCCCATACTCAGATCAAAACTTTAACTAACAGACTAACTATTCTGATACAGGAATGATCTTGCAGTACATCATAATTATAGACTTTTGTAGACACAGTATGGGCGCAGCCATCTGTTTATGATTAGTCTACTTAGATAAGAATACAAAACTCCTCGCAGCCTGGATGGTGGAAACTAGATCCAGGGTCTTCATTTTTGCTTCCCGAATTGGTACGATTCTAGCCATGCGAATAAATGAGTTGATGTCGAACATGGTAGAAACCACTTGATTACCAGTCGATGATGTAAACTGTTAACAAGTGTGAGAGAGACCACCAGTAATGTCAATGGTTCTCAAAGTACCCAGTACAATCCATGAGATGTGAATGAATGAGTTGATGTCGAACATTTCACGGAATCCTTCGATCGAAAGTCAATGATGTAAACTGACGTCAAAGGCGAGAAACCTGCCATTGATGCATGCAGACTTCAAGGTACTGACGATTTCTAAGTCATCTCTCTAGATAATGTGCTGATGTCGATAGAAAGCGACCCGTTGCAGGCAAGCCCACAACACGAAATCATTGTTCAAGTTGAAGAAATGTTGCTGTAAGGACTGACTCAGGGATGGTCAAATGGATGACAAGTATTTTGCAGATGAAAGTTTTGCTTGCAGACCTCTTGAACACATAACGACACAACAGATGGCTTGGTGATAAACGACTCAAAGTTAATCCCTGGAACCCGGCTGAAGACTTTCAATGTGGTTTGATCAACTGTGAGGTAAAGGATTTCCCAACCCAGGTGAATGAAAAGTGTCGTGTCCAAGAGTGGTAATAAAGTTTCTTCTGAGACAAAAGATAACAAATAGGCTCATTCTTCTCTCTTTTCCCCCACCATTTCTGGCAAGTACCTCTTTATTTTTAACAAGCTTGAGGAGGATAACATATGCTTGATTATAAGCTCATCCTTCGGATGAGTCCAACCTAGTTTTGATTCGAACCCTAGGAAGGAGTGGTTCGTTCCTGTTTGTAATTGAACAGGTCCTTTACTGTGAAATTTTAACGAGCCCAGTATAGGAGAAACTCGGCGTTTTTCAATTTTAGAGAGTCTGAAAAACTTAAGAAGACTCCAGGTTGAACTTTTTCGTAAATTTGTGTCCCCCAAGCCCGAAAAAGTATAAAATAATACCTGGGAGAACCGCTTGATCTTGCGACCAAGGAGTACTTTCATGATTAGTGTCTCTGACCTGAAAAGTAAAAAGCGATCAAGGACACATCGTTTTATTTCCGTATCGAGTTTGAAACGACAAAAACCCGGCAATCTTTTCCTGATTTTACGGTCAGAAAAGAGCTATAAGGGGACCGTCTTTTAATTCCGTTTTAACGAGTGTAAAAGAAACGCTCGGTGATCTTTTCATATTTTAGGAGTCAGAAAAGAGCTTAAAAGATGACTTTGACGTGAAAAATGATAATTTACCCTAAAGTCCCTTTGTCCTGCACAGAAACAACACATTACTCATACCTGTTTAAGATAGGCAAAAATTCATCGAAAATGTCCTTTCATGGTGAAAAATAAACAAATCTAGCATTTATTTATCCAAAAAACCTATAAAAAGACTTCTTACCATGTCATTTTTACCATTTTACTGTTGAGGTTGAGAAAAGGGCTTTTGACAAGAAACTTCCCGTGGAGATTGCGGAGAATCCGACCGTCAGAATCGAACGCTGTTTCACCAGGTATTCTACAACACCCCTCTCTTGTTTTCCATCTGTTTAGAATTCATTTTTAAGCTTTTATTTGATTTTTTGGGGGCATTGGGGTTTCAAAATGTGCCCTTCGGGGTACGCAGGTCATGCACTGCTGACCTGCGTACCCCGATATTTTCCCAATGGGAAAATTACGGGGTGTACGCACCCGGCCTTAAGGGAACCTGCGTCCGGGCACTCTGTCCCTAAAGGCCGGGGTGCGTACCCCGCAAAACACAAATTGAAACCCTTGGCCTTCCAAAATAGACCAAAATTTTCAAATTTTATGGATTCTAACTGATGTTTTATGATGTGCAGGGAGCACACCATTCTTGATTGGCGTGAAAGAGAGCACGAGGATGTTGATTTGGCCGCGATAGGTCATCAACCTTCCATTGATGCATTAAAAGCATGCGGACTGTACAAATACTGGGCCATACCTGGCATGAGGGGCCAAGTGCCTTTTCTTGAGTGGCTGGTTGAAAGGTGGAACATTCAGGAGCAATGTTTCTACATCGGAGAGCACCAGCTCGAGATAGAGCCCTCCGACATATATTTTCTCACTGGCTTGCCTAACAGGGGCGAGCAACTTTCTCTATTCGGGACTAGGCCGGGTGGCCAATCCCTTGCTAGTCTCCGGCTAGAGTGGTGCAACAACCAAAACCAGGAGAAGGGGATAGAAATCAAGTACATATCCTAACCTGAACTTATGGTGATAGCCTTTACTGTTACCAGAATTTGTGGTACGACCGCTTTGCACCAAGCCACCGGGTCCCAAATGCGGATGGCTATAGACTGCTTCCACGACACCATTTTCAACTGGTGCGATGCTGTGTTGGCTAATTTGAAGGGCCAACTAACCAGGGCAAAGAGAGGACAACTGAAGACCTTTGGATATGGGCCTATAGTCATGAGCTTTGCCCTAGAGAGAGTTCCAATGTTGATCCCCCAACATCTTACAGTTCCAATTGGGGCGCCTCGGGAGCCTAAGTTGACGAGATGGGTTGCGGTAATGGCCCGACATCCTGATGAGGGCGCATCAGTTGTTCGATTTCCTGATGGTTACTTTCACTGGCTAGAGAGCCAGGTCTTTGCTATTCAGGACTTTCCTTATGCCGGAATGGATTTTCGGAATGATCCGGACATGGTTCTTCCACAGGGAGAACAGTGGGACGACAGAGGTATCTCATTTTTCACGAGTTTTCAAATTATATATATTTTTTTGTTTTTATATATCGCCTCAAACTGACAGCACAAATTTTCAAAATGCAGATGTAGGTCCACAGCGTCCAGCCAACCTCCGGGCTTTTGAGAGGAGAGTACCAGCTGTACCAGCACCAGCCCCACAGGATGCGGCCGCAGAGACCTTAGCCGAGCTGGAACAGGATCTAGAGCGTCTGACGGCGGATATACCAGAGACCACCATAGATGACATTCCCATTCGACTTCAGCGCTATGTGGTCGCAGTCCCAGGACCTTTTAGGAGGTTCTTGTGTAGGGTAGCGCGGGCAGTGGTCTCGTATAGAGAGCACCACCAGTGATTGACTAGTCACTTTTGTAGACACATATGACATTTTTGGTTTTTTGTACTTATCATTTTTGCCGATCATAAGGTGTTTTTCAACCTATGATCGAAGACGATGTATATTTTTTGACACACTCCTATCTATATATATATCATTATTACCGGCTCATTTTGTTTAACATATGTGATGAAATGTTTTTAAATTTACTTGCATGATTATCGTAAATGTCTGTCCAACATTCGAGAAGCAATTGCATCTGCTAATGTATTTAAAGACCTTGGAATATGCTGATATTCAATGTAATCAAATTCACGTTCCAAGAGACGCACTCTCAAAAACAACCTTAATAACACAGGATTTCTAATGGCATATACTCTATTAAGCTGTAATACAACAAGTTCAGAATCTAACCTCACTATCAAACGTCGAATTCCAAATGAAATAGATTCAGATAATAATTCAACCACTGCACTGTATTCTGCAATGTTGTTCGTCGTTTGACCGAGGCTTACCCCATGCATAGAAACTAACTCGTCAGAGGGCGAATAGATAACCCAAGCTGCGGAAGAGATATTCCGTGTACTACGACAAGCACCATCAGCAAATCCAATGTATGTTTGGAGAGGCGTCGACATCTGCAATATCAAGAGTAAAACCAAGATAAGCCAGAATAACGACGAAAAACACACTTTCTAAGCTAAGCACACTATCTAAACTAACAAACATACTAGCTAGAAAGAAAACCTAACCTAACTAAAATTCTCCATACCCATCATTTAAGCATAATACCTCTTTAGGTAAAGTCCATTTCTGGGTTTACCCAAAGAGTCCCCATCAAAATCTACCAGCTCATAGGCCCCTTTTGCTAGCTTTCGCTTTACAATGTAGGGTCCATGCCACATAGGAACGAATTTTCCAGCACCTAGCTTATCGTTAGCTTGATCATATAATAGCACTAGGTCTCCCTCCGAAAAACTTCGAGGGGTCACATTTCTATCATACTGAGCTTTCATTCGCTTCGCGTGAGTCTCGATTGCCAATGCAGCGTCACGTCGAGTCTCATCTAATTGAGCTAAGTATAATAAACGTTTCTCCTCTTCGGAAGTAGCTGGGAGTAATTCGACAGCCATTTGAAGTGATGGGATTTCGCATTCAATGGGTAACACAGCTTCCAAGCCATAAACTAGCTGGAAAGGAGTGAACCCTGTTGAAGTTTTCACTGAGGTTCGGTATGCCCATAGCGCTGAAAATAACATGTTGTGCCAATTCGACCGATGAATACCAATGGTTCGTCGGATCATGATAACCAGAACTTTGTTGATAGACTCAACCAAACCGTTGGCTTGCGGATAATAAGGAGTAGAGCTATCGTGGCGCAAACCAAGCTGGCTTGTAAGCTCAGTCATCATGATGTTTCGAAAATGGCTCCCATGGTCAGTGATGATTGCTTGTGGGACACCAAACCTAGTTATAATATGATTGAATACGAAAACTGCAGCTGTTTTGCCGCTTGCGTCGAATGTAGGCATCGCCTCGGCCCATTTAGTAAAATAATCAACCGCGAGGATGATATACGCATGCCCCCCGGCCGAGTGAGGGTTACAAGTAATAAAATCGATACCCCATTTGGCGAAAGGACCAACGGCAATTATAGGATGGAGAGGAGCAGGTGGTGCGCGCATCTTGCGATCAAACACTTGACAGTTGTGGCACTTCCGGACCGCAATGATACAATCTTTAAACATGGATGGCCAGAAATAGCCAGCGCGCAACACCTTCTGAGCTGTGGCATACCCAGACATATGACCGCCACATGCTCCAGAGTGACAATCATTCAAAACCCTCTCAGCCTCTTCGTGAGTTAAACAACGTCGAAAAACTAAGTCTGCCCCCCGGCGATAAAGTGTATCTCCAATAATCTTGTATTGCTGGGATTGAAACCGAATTTTTCGACGTTCCGACTTTGAAGCTTCAGGCCGAAAGGTTTGGGTTTGGAGATAGATGATTATATCCCCGTACCACGGATCTAAAGTACTGATAAGAAACAAAGATTCGTCCACTCCTCTGCCATAGTTTTCGTGTCAGCATGCGGGAAATCACACATCAATTCCGCAAAAACTAAGGATTTCTTAGACTTGGACTTCTCAAACTCCAAGTCGAACTCTTGCAGGATAACGATCCATTTAGAGTACTTGCCCCCTAGCAGTTGTTTTGTCAAAATATAAATCATAGGGTTGCAATCCGAAATAACTGTAGTTTTACGGAGAAGAATGTAGTGACGAAAACGCTGGACAGCTTGAACGGCTGCCAGGGCCAATTTCTCCACATGCGAATATTTTAGCTCAGTGGGGTTTAATGTCCTACTAAGATAATATATCACATGTTCCGCTCCGAATTCATCTTCTTGAACTAACACCATTCCAATGGTGGAATGCGAAGCTGCGAGGTATAAGAAGTAGTCCTGGTTGTAGTTGGGAGGATGCAACAACGGTGCATGGGTCAACGCGTGCTTAAGTGCATCAAAAGATTGTTGGGCAATCTCGTCCCAAAAGAATTGAGCGTTCTGTTTCAACAACCGTGTAAAACCTTTAGTGACCTCGGCGTAGTTTGGAATGAATCGGCGTAAAAAGTTCGCTTTCCCTTGCAAACTTTGGAGTTGGCGCAAACTCGAAGGAGGAGGCAATTTGATGATAGCTTCGACCTTCGAGGGATCGACGCGAATGCCGGCTTTTGAAACAACAAATCCCAGCAATCGACCCGTCTCTATACAGAACACACACTTGTGGGGATTCAACCGAATTCGATAATGCCTACACCTCATAAAGATTGCTCGTAAGTGGACAAGGTGATCAGCTCGATGTAAAGAATGAGCAGGCAAATCATCGAGGTACGGTTGCACAATGTGCTTGATGTCATGAAATGCGTAAGACATCGCCCGTTGAAAAGTGGCCCCGGCATTCTTAAGTCCAAAAGGTAATTTGCAATAAGCAAATGTCCCCCATGGACAAATGAATGCCGTTTTTGGTTGGTCGGCAGGTAGAATATTGATTTGATTATAGCCCGAAAAACCATCCATGAAGGAAAACATTTCACTTCCGGCACAATCATCAATAATTTGATCGATATAAGGCGTAGGATAGTTGTCTTTTGGACAAGCTCGATTTATATCCCTATAGTCGATACAGATTCTTATTGTTCCTTGTTTCTTGTTGACGGGAACAATATTCGATACCCAATCCGTTAACGGGATTGGATAAATGAAACCTGCTTTCAACAGCTTCTCGACTTCTGCTTTAATCGCAGCCGCTTTCCGAGGGTGAATCTGACGCAACCGTTGCCGGACGGGTTTAGCGTCCGGGTAGGTCTTTATTTCATGAACAACAATGGCAGGGTCGATTCCTGGCATTTCCTCGTAAGACCAGGCAAACACATCGCGGAATTCTTGGAATAGGGCCTTGTAAGTTTGAATTTATTCTTCTGTACATGAGGCACCTATATGAATGTTTTCCTCAATTCCGGGCTTCACTGAAATATCAATGGGAATAGTGCGAGAAATATTCCCTAAATTCAACTCTGAATCAGAATGTTTCGTTGGATTCTGAGCGTCTTTGACATATTCAGCGGTAAAGATAGATGAAAAATCATTTTCAAAAGCATCATCCTTAGGTAAAAACGAAGATCTGTGATGGAGATCTTCCCATGGTAGATCGTCTACACTTAGGATTTCGCGAAGTTGCTCGTCAGATGACACGACTTCGGGAAACGTTATCCGTTCTAAGGTTGATGTGAAAAGTGATTCTTCACTGACCACATTCATTTGGTCGATTTGGGTTGAACGCGAGTCGGTAAAAGACATGACGGCTTCATAAGCAATTTCATATGGACTCAAAGGCATAGCATCACCGAATGAGTCTATCTCAGATTCAGATGGGACAATCCAAGGATCATCATAAATAATGTTGTCTGATGTAATCATATGAATTGATGCAAATGAAGGGTCTGCGTTGAGTGGAGGGAAAGGAAAAGTTCCCAGTAAACCGGAATCTTTAACTAAACCTACGCCAACGTCCCTATAAGGGATTGTCGTCTTACCGACATGCTGGATACTCTCTGAAGAGGCTGGGTCGGATGAAAAGTATGTCAGCTGATCAATCGTTACGATCTTACCGTTATAGGGAAACTTAATTACTCTGAAGACCGATGAAACGACCGCTGTCATAGCATATGACCAACTTCGACCCAAAAGAAGGTTGTAGTCTAGAGGGGCATCAACCACCTCCACATCCAGACTAACGGTTTTACCTTCTACCCCTATAGGCAATTCCTGTAGAATACCAAATGGACGGAACCCACGGCCATCAAAGGCCTTAAGGATGGTTGGGGATTGGTTCAATGAAGGAGAACCAAGCGATCTCCAACATTGAATCGACATAATACACGTAGAAGCTCCCTCATCAATCACAGTCCGATGAATAGGCCTGTTTTTGACTATCACTGGAATTTGGAAAGCCATTTGATGGGGTAGACGCGGTGTACTATTTTCTAGATCGAAGATTATCAGATTCGGGTCCTGAACATCAACAGCTCTGATAGCCGACAAAAGTAATTTTTGTTGTGCTGGGCATGATTGCAGCACTTCTAAAGCCGACATTGCTGAGGGTGAAACAGCTAAGTCCTCAACAATGTTGTAATTCTGGGCCGCTCTCGCATGTGGATTGAAAGCAGACCTTCGAAGTACACCCTTGGCGGGCGGTTTGATTACTAAGTCCGGGTTAGGTTTTTCGATCTGTAGTGGATCAGAACCAGGAGCTGAGGTTGATGGATTAGAATGAGAAGATTTTGCTTCCTTACCATCAACAGGATTCTTACTACCATAATCTTGCGATCGAGTCGCAATCCTCACATGAGACATCATCAAAATGGGTTCTTCACTGGCAGTCGAGGAAGAACCTATCATCTTACTCTCCTGCTTTGGAAATGGATCTTTTAACACAGCAGGAGTGGGAGAACCTTTGACTATTTTTACAACCTCGGCCCGATGAGGGCAATCTCTTGTAAAATGATCCTCTTCACAAATAAGACAAGGATATCGAGGTTTGCGCTTTTCGTCATTGGTTTCCGACTTTTCTGTTTTCTCCTTCGGAGCCTTGTCTGCTTTAGCCTTCTTCTTTCCTTTCTTCTTTCCACCGTTTTTTGATTTGGCCGTAGATGACTCTACAGCGTGAATATCGGCGGAAAGTTCAGGAGAAGACTCTCCTGTCGGGGAATCAGGCAAAGTGATTATAGGAGTAGTAGAAGTCTTGGAAGATTTCTTCTTGCTCTTTGTATTCACGATGCCAATCATACCATCAGCGGCATGAGATCCCGAAGGAGCAGCAGCGATTTGATTCGATTTTGGAAGATCTGGAATCTTCTCGTGTAACGTACCCGACTGAGTATAAACTAAGTCAAGGTACTGTGCCTGAGCAATGACTTGCTCCTCAGTAACTACTCCGGCCTTAGCTACATCTTCAGTAATCTTCGGTAATAATGATTGAACAAACCATTCAGCTAAGATTTGGTCCGGAATAAAAACTTTCACTAGCCTTCTTCGACGTCTCCACTCATGAATGTGATCAGAAATATACGTGGACGTTGATTGTTTTAGTGAAGTTAATAACTCCGTGCCGTTATCGTATCTGACCGGCAACTGAAAGTGAGTTAAGAACGAGGTAGCTAACTGGCTAAAATTGTAAAAAGAGGCCCGTGGTAACTCAATGTACCACTTGGCCGCGAGACCAATGAGTGTACGCTGGAAAAGACGTAAGCGGATCGAATCATCCGAGATAGAATTTGAAGCACACCAGAGATGGTAAGTCATCACATGATTGGACGGATCCTCTCCAGACTTACCTTCGAACTTGGGTATATCACTGGGCAACTTATTTGGCATTGGCGGCCAGAACAAAAGATATTGAATTGGATCGTTCGTTAGGCGCGTCAAGTCTGGTAAATCCAAAGTTGCGATAAACGGTAATTGCCGGTTAGGATCTCTAAAACTCTGAGTCATGACACCAGCCCCAGGAGGAGGATATCCAGGATAACTTGGAATAGGCGTTGCATTCGGGATATTGTATCCTCCTGGAAAACCAGGATTAACCGGACCGTACTGGGGTTGCTGAGGTTGTTGATAAGTGTACCCAGGATACGGTTGATACTGGTAAACCGGCTGTTGGACAGCTTGCCCATGTTGGTACTGTCCCTGGTATGGTTGTTGAACAAATTGAGGTTGAGTAGTGACAACCGTACTTATACCAGGCTGACCTACAGGCATCTGAACCGTAGTTTGAATCGTAGATCCAGACAAGGGTACAGATGTCTGAGGAGTGGTTGCAGAGACAGTAGAAACCGGAGCTGTCGATACTCCAGAAGTAAGTGCGACAGATGTAGCGGTAGTTGCAGCAGCCGTTTGAGATGGAGTACTAGGTGCAATTGGCGGCTGAGTAACTACCGAAGTTACAGAAGTTTGAACATTTGACTGGACAGGTTGCGGTTGCTGGGGTGGACCAGAAACTACGGGTTGTCCAGCTTGAGGTACCAACTGTATACTTGGCTGCAACACCTGTTGACCCTGTGATGGATCCCACACTAGCATTCCGGGGTATTGACCCGTAACAGGTTGAGGATACTGAGATCCATAACCGGATTGAGGATAGGATTGATAATTGAAAGGTGCAGTTCCCATACCTTGAACATATGACTGACCTTGAGGTGGTTGATAACCTTGACTCGAGTATTGACCTTGAGGTTGATAACCTTGAGGTAAATACGGATACTGGGGTTGACCTTGACCTTGAGGTTGATACCCTTGAGGTTGATACCCTTGGGGTTGATACCCTTGGGGTTGATACCCTTGAGGTAAATATTGATACTGAGGTTGACCCTAGGGTACATATTGAGGCTGGGGTTGACCTTGAGGCATGTATTGCACCATAGGTACATACTGACCTTGAGGTTGCCCCCCAGACACGATTTGTGTACCTTGAGGTTGCCCCCCAGGCGTTAACTGAGGCTGCCCCCAAGGCGGTAATTGGCCACCTTGAGGTTGGGAAATGGGAACTGAACCTGACATCATGTAAATGTCTCCTACACCCAATGGTATATTACCATTGTTTCCAGCTAATAACCCATGATCAACGAGTTGAGGAGATGCCCCCGCAAAGGTACCAGAAAGTGATTGATACCCGGTGGGAACAGAAGGACCGCCGTGTAAGAAAGATTCAGGAGTTTGAGTAAACACGGACGACTGACCAGACATATTTACAGGAGTATAAATACCTCCAGGTGGAAAAGGAGTACGAGGTGTAGAAAAACCTATCCCTGAGTTGTCTAAATAATTGGTTAACGAAAGGTACCAAGTAGTACTTCTAGGAGGACTGTAAAATATGGATTCACGCTCACTTAGATCAATAGTAATTTGATCTTCAAGGTTAGAGACACCTATTTCTTCTTCTGGAGCAAGTTCTTCAATAGCAATCAAACCAGTAGGAAGATTTTCGGTGATAACTCGTTCTATTCTTGGTGAATCTGGAACACTAGAAGTCGGAGTAACAGGTTCAGATATTTCAGGTTCTTCGCCTGTATCACTAGTAGATGAAAAACTACCAGCAAGCTCAGAAACTGTAACAGCTTCGGGATTATAACCTGTCTCTAGACTTTGGTAATCTGGATGGACTACCAAGGAAGATTCTCCTTCTTCAGGTGAACCTACTCTACTGCCACTAGGAGGAGTTACAAGGACCTTCAAACCTTCTAGATTACTGGGGTCGTCTCGAGGAGGCTCACCCCGAAGTCTACGGGATCTCCTCAACAATTCGGCCACAGAAACAACTTCAGGAGACTGGCCCCGAAGTCTACGGGACTGTCTCGGTAATTCCGCCACAGCTAAAAACTTTTAACTACTACACACGAAAACAAAGTAAAATCTCAAATCAAACCACCTAAAGTCTCTAAAGAACCAAACAAATTTGAATCACACGCCTAAAGAATCTAGGGCATCAAACCAAGCACAAACAGTAGCCTTCCAGACCGAAAACGCTAGTTGGAGATGAAACCCAACATCGCCGGATTCAGTACAGAAGTGGCGGGTGGAACAGTTACCCCGGCAACCTGCTTAATGAATAGACCGGCACAAGTCCCTCCACTTTAACCGTCTCGAGTGAAGTGAACCCCCCGGAAAATCCAAGTGAGTCTAGCCGACGTCTGCTCCAGGTACAGTGGGATCTTCCCTCCACCGTCACCTCGGTAGAATCCTAAAGATAATGGTCACTAAGGTTACCAACCGCAACAAATGCACCTGGGGGAACAGTCTACACTCCGACAGCACGCAAGGGCAGAGTATCAAGCTCAATCCCCTTGCTGGTTCCTTGACAATAATCCAAGGTTTACCGACAAGTGACCCCTGGCTCCTCGACAATGGTTAATCCAAGGTTTACCATTTGTAATACGTGCATGTCTGGCGTCGTTCCCAACGAGGGAGGATTGATCCCCTCACTGGTTCGGACACGAGCTCGTGCTTCTCCTTTAAGAGGAGCTTTCCCAGAGTACAAATGAGACAATTGGATTTATTCTATCACAAGATAAGCTACTTGTTTGGTTTTGTTGTCTTGGAGAGTTAATTACTCTCCTACTCCAAGACACTAGCCTGATCTACATTGGTGTTTCAGAGCCCTAGTAAATAAAAGTTACTACGTTGATTTTACTTTAAGCGTTAATTTTATGGTTTTTCTTAAAGACAAAAGGTAGCGGAAATGAAACCAATGGTGTGTAGACTCGACTCAAACCACTACAAAGATGCACCTAAGATGATTTATGCTACTTTTCTCTTTCAATGAAATTCCTAACTAAGAGAGTTGAGAAATGCAAATTTTATAGAAAACAACTTTCTTAGTAAAGACAATCAAAGAAACAATTCTCTTTATCTTTCCAAGCATACAAACATGACCACTCCTTACGTGCACAAAAAACTCTTTTTCTTTCAAAACCCCTCAAAGCTACTTGAAACAAAACTTTTCAAAGGAGATGTTTTTGTATTTTCTCTTATTTAATAAAGCATATAAATCTATTTTAACGAAAATCAATCTCAAAAATTATAAAATCTATGAAAACTTGACTCACAAGCAAATCAAAAATAAATTTACTCTAAGCAAACCTAACGAGAAAAAAGCCTACAAAGATGATTCTAGGTTGTTTTACTTGACCACAATCAAGCCAAGGACCAGCTAATGCAGAATCAAAAAACCAGTCAAAACAAAACTCAAATCTTTTTGTTCTTTTTATAAAATGGAATTCAATACTCAATCAACAAGTACTTCGAAATTTGCCAAAGAGACAACTCAAAGGTAAGTTGCTCTCGTGGGTAGACTTTACGACAGGTCCAACTCTTAAGAAAGCTGACAAAACCAGAGAGATCTAAGGCTTGACAACTTCTACCGCCAAAGTCACTACAGGACCTACTCAAAAATCAAACCCTAGGGCTTAAACTTCTATGAAATCCACTAAAACACTCAATGCTATCGAAACAAGTTCAGGTGAAGATTTTTGACAAGAGACTAATGGATCTGGGCAGTAAAACCTAAGAAAAAGCAAAATCTAAGAGGAAAATTGTAAAAAATGGAAATTTCTTAATTTTTAGCAGGGTACGCAGGCAACCCGTTAAGACAGGTGCGGGCCCGCTCTGTGCACACAGAAACAGTGCATACAAGTACGCACTGTACAATACTCAGAGGGTGCGTACTACTGAAAAAGCCAAGAAAAACTAAATTCAATCTAACCCTAAGCTAACCCACCCAAATACAAAGTCACAGAGCCAAAAATCAGAAAATAAATGACTTTTCTCAGATCAAAGTGGCATACAAAGGAAAAGACTTTCACATCAATGGATTCCCCAGTGGAGTCGCCATTTTGTCAGGCGGAAAGAGTCGATAGTGCGGACACAACCAACCTCCCTAGGAGCCTAAGACTCTCTAGTGACAAACAAGACAAATAAGAGCAATCCTTCTCTAAACATGCATTTACTATATAAGAAATCAAGTGTTTAGATCCTACCTGTAGTCCAACGCTGTTGTAGCAGTCCACCCTCGCTGATCCGGATGAGCTCCTCCTTCACTTCGAAACCTGCATTCACTAACAATCAAACGATTAAATAGCACTTGATAATCTCATAAAATAAAACATATTTAACACATAGACCAAGGAGTACATGAAACAACTCATAAATAACAAGTTATTGAGAAGAATGGACTCATTTGCATTAAAAGGAAACAAAATGAACAATTACAACCTCAGCCTTGGTGTTGTGCAAGTCCCTCCCAGGGTCCATCAAGAGTTCTCCTTTACTTTGACAAAGCTCACCCACTTCCAAATAGAACAAGCAAAGATGGCAATCTCTCCTCACAAGCTTCTAAATGGGAGTCCTAATTCCAGCAGCATCTACCCTTAGAAATGTTTAGCTTCCAACCTCCCCTCCTTCTGGCCCAATGCCTGTATTTATAGTGCTCTAGAGGAAGTTATTCAGGTCCACCATCAATGGGATAATCTCTTCTTTGGATGGGATAGCTCCCTTATTGATGGGATAAGTTCCTCTTTGGTAGGGGTACATGAACCATCTGGAGGCGCTCAATACACGTCGAACAACCTTCTGGAATGCTCTAGAAATGACCACAAGTAACTTTTTAAAGATTAAACTTGCGCATTTTGACCTTTACAGGGGTACGCACCTGCCCCTTTACATACAGAGCCTACAAGTAGGCAGCTTTTGTGAACATTAGGTGCGTATCCGCAGGTAAGGTTGAGAGAACCTGCGTACCCAGAGATAAACACATTTACAAAGACTTTTCTCTCTTTTTGGAGTTTGACATGGAGAGCAGAGGCATAAGACTTGCCCAGGAGGATAGCATGACTGTTGATAGAGCCATACTAACTGTAAATAGTCATGGTGACATTTTTTAGTGTAACAGGGTTGCAAGTCGAACAGGCCTTGGTGACCATCGGGTACGTCGAATGTGCACTGGTCGTGAATGGCATGCAAAAGTTTACAACATTTGCTTGCATAAAAAACAAGCGAAAACGACGTTTTTTGCCATTTTAACACAAATTTGGGCTTTTGCGGCATTTTGGCGCTTTTTTGATATGACGTTAGCATGATGTCATCGGCGGGTCCCGGGTACAGCAGGGTGACGTGGCAGTTGACTGGGCCGACGACGTGGCACAGGACATAATGGCAGGGTGGGGATGCCCGGGGATGAGGTGGCAATGACACGGGGCAACAATGGGTTGACGCAAGAGTGACGTAAGAGGCGACGTGGCGCTGACGTCGAGGGCGGAGAGGCAGAAGGTGGTTTGTGGTTTTATCAGACCGCCTTCTATACGGGGGCGGTATTTGTCAGAGGGGCTCCGATGCAATTGCATGGAGACACGCGTCTTTTGTACGGTGAAGAAACCGCTAGTCTATCGGAAGCTAACCGTCGGGCATTGGGGCAGCTCCGAAATCGGTGAGAGCCGTCGGATGGGGAGGGCCCGATCCGACGGTGGACAGAACTATGAGCTGCGGGTACGATAATGTACGGGGCCCGCTGAATATTATATCATTTGTTTATATGGCGGGGGTTCAAAACTTTGGGTTTGTGGGTTTTGCGGGTTATTTGCGCCGGAAGTGTTTAATGTTTAAATAAACATTTGAACACCCAATATTAACAAAGAGTGCAAAAAGGGTAGAATATTAAGGTTTAAGGGTAAAGGGGAGTGGTTATTAATTTAACCAGAGGTTAAATTAACTCTGGGTTAGGACGCGGAAGGGTTAATAGTAGTCCCGGATGGACTATTATTCCCCTAAACTATATTTATATGGCTATACTGCCATAGGGTGGGATATTTAATACATTTTTGGGATTTTATATAGTTTTTTGTAACAATAGGGATGGGAAGATTTAGTTAGGGAGCTATATAATAGGATTAGAAGTTAATATGATTTTGTGAAATGGAAATGTGAGGGGAATGATGCCAAGTTTATGATCTGAAACTTAGACATGAGATTTGAATGGGATATGGAGAAATGATTTTACACAAGAAATGTGGCTTATTTTCATTGAGAAAAGCCAAAACTTGATTTGATTTTCTCAAGAATGCAGTGCAAGTAGGACTGGTTGGGCAGATCCCAAAGTCCTCAAGGGGGTGTTAGTGAGAAACCTTTAGGGGGGGGGGGTGAAAGGGAGTTAGACATGCTTCCATAATTCTGCCATCAAACAACTGCTTTGGCATTTCTTTCTTTGATGAGAGAAGCTGTGTAATTGACAATACATCAGGTGATCAAAACCTTGCTTTCTGCAACCTCAAACTACCTACCCAGCCTACTACACCTAACATTTTTTCTTCCTTTTGAATGGGTGCACTTAGACTTGCAGACCCTGATTATCCTCTTTTCTTTTGACTGTCCTCCTATCTAAATGTACCCTTATTTCTTCCAAGGGCCCAGATTAAGTAATTGGGCTCCTTAATTTCTCTACCTAGCTAGTGATCTACCAAGCTTGAACTGTTTGGACAGATATTCATTCTCTAGTCTAGAACAAGCAATTTAAAACATGACATGGTCCAGATTGAACTGTTGGGCCATCCATCAAACTAGCAATGGCATTTGAACTAGCCGCTTTCCTGGTCTTTCTTTGGGGTTCATTTTTATCATTTCTTTTTTTTGGACCAATTTACTCTTTTTTCCCTTTGATAATTCTTCTAGGGCATACCCTCTTCACAGTTTTTAACTTTCCACTAATGCCTTTTTACAAAATATGGAACCTTTGCAGTATGAAAAGATGAACATATTTGGCACTTCCACTGTCCATCATGAAAAATGAAACCTATTGGTATAGGAACCTAACACATACCACACCCACAACCATACAACATCGGGTGGCTTCACCAAGGACGAGATCTTCGAGTCCGCCAGCAGTGCCGCCTGCCCTACAACATCAACCCCTTCATAGGTGAGGTATTGTGTGATGTTGCACTGCTTGATGTTTGTGATGCATTATTAGGCCAACCATGCTTATGGAAGCGACATGTTGTGTATGAGTCAAGGCCTCGCGCTGTTATTATTTCTTTGTGTAACACATTATATAGGATACCGGAGGTTGACCCACTTACCACCACTTCTTTGATCTCTGCAAAGAAAGGTAGTAAGATCATCTCCTAGACTAGGAAATTTATTTTCTATCTAGGTCACCCTCAAAGTAAGGGGAAGATCATAGCCACTTCCATGGCCCTCGGGAAGGATTCCTCCATGCAGCAGAAGTAGGTGGATACGGTCATGAAAGAAGATAGGGACATCTTCTCCTCACCCACAAGGGTACCGTTGCACTGTCAGGTCAAGCATTCGTCCGATCTGACTCCCGGAGCACCTCTACCCAATGGGCCGATCTATCACCACTCCATTGTGGAAAATTCCAAGTACAAGCAGCGACATGATCAACATTGGGTGCCACACAAGTTTTAGGTGGGAGACAAAGTTTGGTTGCATCTGCAGAAAGAACGCCTTACAAGAGCCCATTGGAAGCTCAGACCACTCTGATATGGTCCTTACACCATTACCAAGGTTGCGGGAAACAATGCTTTGGAGCACAACATTCCCCCATTCACTTGCTTGCACCAACTGTTCAATGTGGACCACCCTCAACCATGCTTCCCACCATTACCAGAAATATCAGAGATTGCAGAACAACTCACCAGGGACCAAGTTCAGCAGAAGTTTCTGCATCTCATGGAGGCACTCAACGCAATGGGGACCATTGCTTCCTAACAGGGGAGGAATGATCCAGGTGGATTTTTGTGTCCACTCGCCTATCCAATTTGGACCCCCACAACTGTCTCTTTCAGTTTCCTTAGTTGTAGCACAATTTACTATTTTTAGCATTTTTTCATGTCCTAAACTTCCAGAGCCATTTTGAGGCCCTAAATGACATTTTTTTGGGAAAATCGGGAGAAACTTGTGGCATGGACAAATGTTGCTCACTCAAAAGTTGTAGTCCTCAAATAGATATTTCTAACGAGGTATTGTGCGTGTCAAACGAAGATCATATGCCAAAGTTACGACCCCGAGAATTTGATGTACCAATTTACCCAAAACGGGGCCCATTGTTTGGCGCTTCATCTCTTAGGGTTAGGTTTTTCGATGCTTATGGTTTTCCATTGTTTATCAAAAATAAATAGGCCTTCAAGCCTCATTGTAAGACAATTCAGAGACATGTAGGTGCCACATCTCTTCTCAGGATAAGCTACCATCGCCCTAGCTGGTTTATTTCCATTTCTGTTTGTAAGCATATTTAAGTATTTTACATTAATGAAACGAAGTATTATTTCTCTTTCATATCTGTATTTATGGTTATTTTGTACTTTATTACATTCCTGTATAGATTTGGATCAGTGGTATCAGAGCAATCTGCTCATTCTCTGTTTTTCTTTGCATGTCCCCAACGAGGTCAAGATATAAGGAGCTAGGGCTTGAACTGGTCGAACCTTTGCATGACTAGCCTCGCAAATCCCGACGACATCCCATGACAGATGAAAAGAAAGATGAGGGGGTAGAAGATCCTATCAAAATCTTGCTTGAAGAAGCCCTCGAGTGATAAAGGAATGCGATGATGGAAAGCTTTGCCCAGATCCTTCAACGTCTACCCAAGGGTGACGCATCGACTTCCAACATCTACTCTAGAAACGCCGCACCCTTTAAGGTACAAGTTAACTTTTAAATCCCCATATTTGAGGGTTAGATAGATGAAAATTTCATAGATAAAAGGTTAAATCTACTAGAAGGGTATTTTTTGGTTCATGATTTTTCCAACTGGGAAAAGATCACTTTTGCAGTTATCAAAGTAGCCCCCCACATCAAGGACTGGTGGGAAACCTACTACGAGCAGAAGGATGACAGTACGGGCTCACTATTTTCAGCGATACACACTTGGAATTTATTTTGTGGTGCCATCAAGGAGCAATACTACCCTATTAGGAGCTATGAGGACAAATACATAAAGTGGACCACGTTGCGGCAGGGAAGGAACCAAGATGTGCCAGAGTTCACAAATATTTTTCATGCCCTTCGTACAAAGTTGGGTATTAAAGATTCTGAACTGAATTTGGTACTTAAATACCGCGGCCACCTACACAGGTACATCCAGGATGAGATGGAGTTCATGAACATCTCCTCACTCGGCACGACATACCGATATGCTGTCAAGATCGAGCATAAGTTTAAACAAAATAATTGAGACTTGGGATATGCAAATCCGAAGAACAAAGGAAAAAGCCAAGGTGGGGTGACCCAAGACAACCCATCGAAGCTGCAAGAAAATAACAACAACATGAAGTTAAAGAAGGACACAGGAAAGTGGTGTGAGTTTCACTAGAGCCCCACTCATAACACAAGTGAGTGTTGGACCAAGCAGTTGTTGGTGGCCGAGTTGAAGGCTTCAGGATCAGATGCATGTTCTGACCCTGAATTAGAAACCAACAAGGGGAATGATAAAGGGAAGCAAATCATTGATGTGGAGCCTAGTGCCACTGTTTCCACCACCAAGGTCTAGAAGAATGAGCCCAAAGATCTAGAGGAGGGGGAGCACCTTTTCCACTCACAGATGTGGGTGAAGGGTTCGCCGCTGCAATTCATTGTTGACAGTGGGAGGCAAAAGAACCTCATTTCAGCAGAGGTCGTGAAGCGGCTGGGACTACCAACCATACCACACCCACAACCGTACAACATCAGGTGGCTTCACCAAGGATGAGATCTCTGAGTCCGCCAAAGTGTCGCCTGCCCTACAGCATCAAGCCCTTCACAGATGAGATATTGTGTGATGTTGCACCACTTGATGTTTTTGATGTATTATTAGGCCAACCATACTTGTGGAAGCAACATGCTGTGTATGAGTCAAGGCCTCACGCTATTATTATTTATTTGTGTAACAAATTATACAGGATATCAGAGTTAGCCCCACTTACCACCACTTCTTTGATCTCTGCTAAGAAAGGCAATAAGATCATCTCCCAGACTAGGAAATTTATTTTCTGTTTGGCTCACCCTCAAAGTAAGGGGAAGATCATAGCCACATCCATGGCCCCCAGGAAGGATTCCTCCACGTAGCAGAAGCAAGTGGATATGGTCATGAAAGAAGACAGGAACATCTTCTCCTCACCCACAGGGGTACCAATGCACTGTTAGGTCAAGCCTTTGTCTGATCTGACTCCTGGAGCACCTATACCCAACGGGTCGATCTATTGCCACTCCATTGTGGAAAATGCTAAGTACAAGCAGCGACATGATCAACATCAGGTCACAGGTGCCACACAAGTTTCAGGCGGGTGACAAAGTTTGGTTGTATCTATAGAAAGAACGCCTTACAAGATCCCATCGGAAGCTCAGACCACTGCAATATGGTCCTTACACAATTACCAAGGCTATGGGAAATAATGCTTTGGAGCACAACATTCCCCCATTCCCTAGCTTTCACTCAGTGTTCAATGTGGACCACCCTCGACCATGCTTCCCATCATTACTGGAAACATTAGGGATTGCAAAACAACTCACCAAGGACCAAGTTCAGCAGAAGTTTCTGCATCTCATTGAGGCACTCAATGCAATGGGGACCATTTCTTCCTAAGGTGTGGCGAATGATCTAGGTGGATGTTGGTGGCCACCTTCCTATCCCACTTGGACCCCCACAACCATCTCTTTCAGTTTTCCAGTTTCCTTAGTTGTAGCACAATTTACTATTTTTAGCAGTTTTTCGTGTCCTAAACTTTCGGAGCCATTTTGAGGCCCTAAACGACGTTTTTTGGGAAAATTAGGAGCAAAATGGATCGCAAATTGATGTTTCTCCCTCAAAAGTTGTAGTCCTCGGATAGATATTTCTAACAAGGTATTGTGCACGTCAAACGGAGATCATATGCCAAAGTTACGACCTTGGGAAGTTGATGTACCAATTTACCCAAAACGGGGCCCATTGTTTGGTGCTTCATCTCCTAGAGTTAGGTTTTTGGATGTTTACGGTTTTACGTTGTTTCTCAACAATAAATAGGTCTTCGAGTCTCATTATAAGACAGTTCAGAGGCATGTAGCCGTCACACCTCTTCTTAGAGATAAGCTACCATCACCCTAGCTGGTTTATTTCCATTTGTGTTTGTAAGCATATTTCAGTATTTTACATTAATGAAATGAAGTATTATTTTTGCTGCATCTCTGTATTTATGGTTATTTCTAGACTTTATTGCATCCCTGTTTAAATCCGGATCAAGCAAGAAGCAAGCAAGAAAAAGCATAATCCAATAACAATTACACAGGGATGATCGGTTAGGACTTCAAGGCGCAAACCCCAAAATTCTATTGAGTTCACTTCGTAGTACCCCCAGGGTTTACCCAGAGGACAATTGAAAAATCGCAAAAACCAATAGGCCCAATGAATCAGAATTTCCCTCACGACACCGTAAGAGAAGACCACTGTGAAACTAAAAACCAAAATAAGGCTAGGGAACCAAATAACCTAGCTAGCCTTAGAGCCAAGAGCCAATTCGCGTGCTGGAATGTTCTAGGATCCAAGGTACTCATTTGAGAGCGACCCACATTCCAATCTATTATGAATCGGCATTCCACAATGCCACGCCTACAAATCCTACATCCAGGTGAGCACCCATGGTCCCCGTTGCACTCTCTACAATTCTCCCTCCTCACACAATTCATCGCCCAAAAATCCAACAGAGTGTTGACTGTCGGCTTCCCTCTTAACATAATTGAGGGGCCTTCTAGACTCTCCTCCTAGCGAATGAACCTTATGATGGAATCGTTAATTAAGGCTAGAAAGTGTGTTGCGTGGTGGAGGGGATAACCCCGTGGTGTAGGAGTATCCTCTCTATGGACTGAGATGATCCCTCTAGCCCAAGAGTGGGTCTAGCCACAAAGAAGACAATCTAATGTAAGTTTCCTTAGATTAGAATCGAATAAGAGGGCCTACCTCTTATAGCACTAATCCACTTGATGTTGATCTTGCTTCCTTGCTCCAAATTCCTTTCGTTCAAATACCTAAAACAAACATGCAAGAAACAACAAAAAACGTGAAAGCATAAAATCAAATTCAATCTACTTAAAAGGTCAAAGAATTCTAAGCTATCAAATGTAATATTACACCTGACATAGGAAATAAACCATTAGTTGTATTAAAATAAACTTCAAAGAGAAATACAACCGAAGCCTTGACGTTGGAGATCTCCTTTGTGGTGTCCAAGTCCTGCTACATGCCTTTTCAGCACTCTTTTCCTTCCCTAGCTTGACATGAAATGGCTTCCAAGCTATAACTCTCTCTCCTCATGCTTTAGCTACCAAAGACTAGTCTTTTGTCATCTAAGACTAATCTTCTTCTATCAAAAGCTAAATATTTCAGAATTTTGTAGCTTCACTATGTGTTGCATTGTGTGTATTGTAACCAAAAAGGGTAAGAGGAAGTGGTTTATGTAAGGAAAGGAGGATATGAATTAGATCCACTCAAGGGGGGAAGAAGGTCTTAACTCCTTGGGAAGGTCCACTTTTAAGGGGGAGAGAACCTTATATGGAGTTCTCGGTCCTTATCTAACCAAACGAACATTTAGCGCATCACCACTAGAAGTTTCTAGACGTGAAACCGTGTTTCCTTTTATAAAAAATTTCTAGAAGTAGACCGACATGGGTATTGGGATAATAATAGTGCTGATTAGTGCGGGTCATAGTGTAAAATTTTGCCATCAGAGCGGGTGAGACATTGGAAAAGAGCGTTGATCTTAAAAACTGGGTTTTAAGAAGGATTCTTTGGAAATGTTTTGAAGAGAGTGGGGACTTCTTTCTTCAAACTTCAAGGGATGTAAGAGCATAGGTTTCATGGTGAAATTATAACACAATAGTCACTACTAGGGTTCTCTGGGATCAAGAACGAGGAGTGTCAAATTACTGTATAACAGATGCCCCCTAAAGCATGAAGTCAGAGCTGAGAGTGATGGATGAAATGCTTTAAGATGGAGCGAGGACTTGGAATACCAGCATCAGAAGACCTACAACTCAAACATACATGTACATATCTAAAATCTGATAGTCATGCCTAATAAACATGAGAGGCATATAACAATACATGAATCCATGGTATAGGCGCAACTATCCATCAAGAAAAGGATCATGTTCATGGATCCTCGGCATGGACGCAACCATTTGACTGAAGGGATCATATGAAATAGATCCACGACATGGGCATAGCCATCCACATAGAGAGGATCAAAATGAAAAGACCCATGGTATGGTCGCAACCATTTGCCTAAATCATCATGTATATAATCATGAATGACTCATCACTCCTCGCAACCTGAACTTTTGTGATCTAAGCCTAGGGTCTTGCGCTCCAACACGACCCGATCAAAGTACAAATTCTAACATGTGAATAGATATGTTGAAGTCGAACATGCTAGAAAATCACTTGATTACCGCCCAATGATGTGAACCATTAACAAGTGCGAGAGAAACCAACCATAATATCAATGGCTCTCAAGGTACTATCCCTACAATTCACGAAGTGTGAATAAGGAACTAAATTCAAACACTTGTGAAATCATTCGATCAAAGGCCAATGATGAGAACCTATCATCGAGTGTGAAGAACTTTCCATTGAGGCATGCAAGCTCTAAGGTACTAGAAAGGAGTTTCTAGATCAACTTCCTCGATAATGAGCTGAAGTTGACAGGAAGTGATCTATCGAAGGAAGGTCATAATGAATGCTTCATCATCGACAAGAAATGGGAAACACAATGAATGAGAGTAATCTGATGGTGACATATGATCAGACAATGTACAGGGAGGAAATATTCTCTTGAACATGTGGATGACACGTCTTCGTATTTTGGCAGCATTTGACATCATAGGATCAGAGGTCATGGTGGAGTGGCAAAGATCATATGAGAGGTTTAAAATGGATAACCCAAAACCCAGGGAGGTAAGTGATAGAGTAAGGATGTCCCAAAACCCGACACAAATATCAGGTGTGTGTCAATGTTCAAGAGCGATATGCTACCTCAAGTGAAGAATACAACTGATGAAACACTTCTAATTTCCCCCCACCATTTTTGGCAAGTACCCAAATTATTTTTACACAAGCTTGACGGGGATAACATATGCTTGTAATATAAGTCCATCCTTCAGATGGATCCATCCTAGTAAGTTTTACGAGCCCTAGAAAGGAGTAGCTCAGTCTCTTCATAATGACAAGTCCTATTTCATTTAATCTTTTAACGAGTCTGACAAAGGTGAAATTCAACATCTTTTCATTTTTTAGAGAGTTTGAAAAAGAAGCAGAAAAGAAAACTCCAAAGGTCCCTTTTTGTAAAGTTGTCCCTTGAGCCCAAAAAGGTAGAAAAAAATACTCGAGAGAACCTCCTAGCCATGTTCGACTAAGGTGTACCTTTTTCGTAAATAGTTTATCCTAGCCCGAAAAAGGGGTAAACGTATACTGGGTAAACGATGTTTCACAGCCTTTAATGAGTTCAAAACAACAAGAGCTCGACAATCTTTTCATGTTTTGAGAGTCAGAAAAGAACATAAAGTAGATTCCCTACTTTTATTTGCTTTAATGAGTCTAAAAGGGAAAAATACTCAGCAATCTTTTCATTTTTTACAAGTCAGAAAAGAGCTTAAAGGTGACTCGTCCTGGAGGAATGAGTGGTATAAAGGGTAGCAATAGGTTCCGGTTAAGGGAGGAACTACTCGAAACACTGAAAGGTCAAGAAGCTAGCTAGAAAAAACACTCATCATTGTGGTTCCTCAGGAAAGGGTAAAACAACCAAGTGAAAGCAAATGATTGGCCAAAGAGATGGTGGCGATGGAATAAAACAACAAAGGCTCATCTAGTAAAGATTTGCTGATAAAAACGGTAATCATGAGATATAAACTGGGCATGGGTTCATTTTTACAGAAGCTTGAACCATGGGGAGCTTTGCATGAATTCAGTTTCATGTTTAAACAAGCTTGAAATGAAAAACTATGCTTGACTTAAGGTTGCATGCCCCCAACATAGTGACTCAATTCGAGGTACATACCCCCAAGCTTCATTTCATTTAGCTAGGTGGATGAAATGAAGGTTCACTTTCGAGATCCAGGAAAGACTCGACTAGGATTTTACGATATCTTAATCAAAGACTCAATTTGGAAAAGGGAGTCATTTCATTTTTTAACGAGGTTGACACAGTAAAAGAATTGTCCTCAAGACTCCTTGTTTCATTTCTTAAGGAGCTTGACATAAGACCAGGAACCATGCTCTGACACTTTGTTTCATTTTTTAACGAGGTTGATACAGGATCAAACTATCCTCGCATGCTGTTTCATTTTTTAACGAGGTTGACACAGAAAATGAATTATCCTCGTACTCCTTGATTCATTTTTTAACGAGCTTGACACAAGACAAGGAACTATGCTCACCCCTTGTTTCATTTTTTAACGAGCTTGAGACAAGACAAGGAACTATGCTCTGGCCCCTTGTTTCATTTTTTAATGAGCTTGACACAAGACAAGGAACTCTACTCTGACCCCTGTTCATGGACCATACGAGAACATGGCTCCTAAGAGGTCCTCACTAGATGGGAGAAACACGCTCTGGGAGGAATACATGTCAACTGGTACCAAAGATAGATCGGGTTCCAATGCCCCCAGTACATAATGTACTATACCATCTGTGTGATCATTAGTAGATGTGGAGATGGAATAGGTAGCCACATAATTGACCTGTGGCAGGGAGGGTACTACTTGAAAACAAGAACCAATAGGGGACGATGGTTGCATAGGAGGCACTTGGTGACTAATGAACGATAATTGATCAATGGTCACTATTCTCCCTTCGTGTGGAAAACAAACCACATGAAAAAGTGAAGAAACAAGAGCTCCCATGACATAAACATAGTCGCATCCAAGGAGAAGATTGAAATCTAAGGGACCTTGGACTACCATCATGTCTATATAGATGGTCTTTCCTCCCAAAGTAATAGGGAACTTCAGAAGGATCCCTAAGGGTTGACTGGTTCCTCCGTTGAAAGCCAACAGATTCTGGGTGACAGGCACAAGCTATGGGGAACCCAAATCTTTCCAAGTAGTAGAAGACATGATGCTAACAGACGCACCTTCATCTAATACAGTTCCATGTACTACCATATTATAGGCTTGTACTATGATTTGGAAAGGCACATAAGATGGGAGGCGGAAAGAAGTCAATTGACTCCAATAAAAAGAAATGACAGAACTACTTGGTGGGGGTGTCATATGATTGCCCCCATTTCTTGCAGGAGAAGGAGAAGGACTCTCCTAAACAACTGGGATTGGAGGGTCACTCTTCGATTCATGAGAATCTGAAGAGACGAGAAGAACATGAGCAGCATGGTCATCACTACTCTCTTCAGGAATAGAGTGAACAACTGAAGGTGGAGCCAATTCAACACTCTTTTCGACCAATGGTTGGTTGGGAATAGACACAAGAGAGTGATGCTCAGGAATAGCATGATGCGCAAGATATGAATCCAAGTCAATCTCTTTACCAACTAGGATAGGGTCAAAATAAATTCTCTGATCACCAACAAGGAGTTGGACCTGAGGAGCTGTAAGGTTTTCCAAAATTTTGGAAGCTTTATCCATGAGAGGAAAAAGGTGAAGAAGATGTTTCCCTTCACATAACCTACAGAGGAATTTAATTTTTCCCTTCTTCTTACCATCACTAGCTGAGGGTGTAGCATTGCCATGATCTCCAGAGGTCGATGCGGATAGTCGATCTAGATTTTGAGACCATACCTCTAAGACTTTAGGAATACCAGGACAATCTCGAAGGAGATGGTCACCCTTACATAGCTTGCAAGGGAATCTAACCTTCCATGGAGGATCAGAAGTTTTGTCTACGGGAGGTGAATTTGGAGTAACAGTTGCACGGTTGGCATCTTGCTTATCTGACTTCTTCTTCTTTGTCTTCTTCTTCTTCTTCTTAGCCCCCTGGTTACTGGATTTCAAACTTTCACCAAGTGAAGTAGAAGAGGAAGGTGAAGAAATAGGGGAAGAAGGTGAAAGGTCAACCTTAGAATCAACGTGATGTGGTTCAAATGAAGGAGATGGCTGGGTAGGAGTTGGGACACATGGGACCAATGAGGTCGAAAATAACCAGATAGCTAAACCAATTGTTAACCCAGGGAGGGACAACGTTGCCATATAAGGAGCACCAAAATTTCCAAAAGAAGGAAAAGGACCAAGATTCTCATCCGAGGGGAATCTTGGACTGGTAGACTCTGGAAATGTTTCCATTGGAAATGACCCTAAAGAATCTCTAAGGAAGACAACTTTAACTAGGAATATTTCGTGGGTAGTTAATTTTAAGACACTAAAACAAAACTTTGCCTTTTCATATTTTAAGAGTCAAGAAAAGGGTGAAAGGTGACTTTAGTCGCTTTCGGAGTTAATGAGCTTGAAAGGACAAGTGCTCGATGACCTTTTAAATTTGAAGAGTCAAAAAGACCAAAATGACTACTCAGGATAATCTAGGCAAAAGGAATTACCAGGTAACTGTGAACTGCAGAATACCTCCTGGTGAACTGAAAAGTATGAGCAGGAAATCTCCCTGAATGTTGTGTTTGGTGTATCACATTTACAAGGTGGCAGACTCGGCTTCCTATGGATAAATGATTGCAACATATAAGGGTCTCCCTTTATATACGCGATAGTACGAGGAGCACAAGTCCATACTAGCACTGTCTAATGCTGAAGCGAATGACAACTGCTAGGTTTAAAGATGCCGGAACACATCTCTAGCCCAGACCACTAAATGTGAGCATTAAGTTTCAATGCTTCCTTAGGTTAATTCAATAAATTTTAACGGTTGATCTTGCATTAGGTTTCAATTCCAAGGCCCTACCGTTGTCATCTTAAAACTCCTATATGCAGCTATATGAGAAAATAAATCTTTCTTCAATGAAAGTTAACACTAATTGAGGGATAGAGAGCACACAATCAATGCAACAATCAAAGAATGAAATCTTTCACTAATACATGTCCTAAATGCACTTAATCTTCCCTTAACAACAAAAGAAGTTTCATTTCATTTCCAATGCTTATGATGATGCAATTCTAGCTTCTCAATGACGCTAATAATGCAATATTTTCGCTTAAGTAAACTAAACTGATGTTCTTATTTTCATAAAATGCAAAATGAATCTTTCACATAAAGCACTTTAATGAAAATTTTCACAATTTCGAACAAACAAGCATCGATCAAATCCAGAGCATGATAAATGAAACTAAAAGAAACTTCTTCCTTGAATCACACAAACCAAACACACAAATGCTTCAATCAACAAACCAAGCAATGTAATCTATGCTTGGAAAGAGAAAAGAGACACTCGAAATAAGAGAACAAACGAGACTCTTTCACTCATTCAATTGAAAATGAAGCAATGAAGATGTTGTGACTGAAAGATGGATTAAATGAAGCAGCAAATTAGAAACTTGACACAATGAGTAAACAAAAAATGAATGGTAATTGACTTAGATTCCCTAAGGTCATAGAAACCATCCAAAAAACTAAAAAAATCAAGCAATGAAACTTCAAGCCAATCAATCAATCAAAACCATCAAACAAAGCATTCTAGTCACTTCGGGGCAGAAGAAGAGAGTCTCAGGGTCAAGACACACTAGCACCGGAATGGGAGAAATTCTGATTTGTTCTTAACTCAGATACTGGCACACTTTTTGGGTTGAAACTTGCGTTGATTGGCACGACCAACACGACTGGACAGACTACAAATAGCACTAATAGGCCTGATCAATGCGACTATTTGGCCAAAAAGAGTGCTGATCGAGGGATTCAAAGAAAAAAATAAAAAAGAACTTCACACAGGGCCAAAATTAACACATCAGAGGGTGGGATAGTGCTTGTATGCCTTCAAACAAGTCAATACAGATCTAGAAGACCATAAATAAACAAACTAGGCACACAAGTAGGAAAAACAGAGTGATGAAAAGGAGATGCATGTCCCTAGTGGAGTCACCAATTTGTGGTGTAGGAGTATCCTCTCTGCGGACAAAGATGATCCCTCTAGCCTAAGAGTGGGTCTAGCCACAAATACGAAAATCTAATGAAAATTTCCTTAGATTAGAATCGAATAAGAGGGCCTACCTCTTATAGCGCTAATCCACTTGATGTTGATCTTTCTTCCTTGATCCAGCTTCCTTTTGTTCCTTTCGTTCAAATATCAGAAACAAACATGCAAGAAACAACAACAAACGTGATAAATAAAATCAAATTCAATCTACTTAAAAGGTCAAGTAGTTCTAAGCTATCAAATGTAATATTACACCTGATATAGGAAATAAACCATTATTTGTATTAAAATAAACTTCAAAGAGAAATACAATCGAAGCCTTAACGTTGGAGATCTCCTTTGTGGTGTCCAATTCCTGCTACACGCCTTTTTAATAATTTTCATTCTCTAGCTTGACATGAAATGGCTTCTAAGCTCTAACTCTCTCTCCTCATGCTTTAGCTACCAAAGACTAGTCTTTTATCATCTAAGACTAATCTTCTTCTATCAAAAGCCAAAGATTTCATAATTTTGTAGCTTCACTATGTGTTGCATTGTGTATTGTAACCAAAAACAGCAAGAGGAAGTGGTTTATATAGGGAGAGGAGGATAAGAATGAGATCCACTCAAGGGGGGAAGAAGGTCTTATCTCCTTGGGAAGGTGCACCCTGGGGAAAGAACCTTATATGGATTTCTCGGCCCTTATCCAACTAAACAAACATCCAGCGCATCGCCACTAGAAGTTTCTAGACGTGAAATTTCGTTTCCTTTTATAAAAAATTTCCAGAAGTATACTGGCGCGGGTATTGGGCTAACAGTAGTGTTGATCGGCGTAGGTCATAGCATAAACTTCCGCCATCGGTGCGAGTGAGACACTGGGAAAGTGCGCTGATCTTAAAAATTGGGTTTTGAGAAGTATTCTTTGGCAATGTTTTGAAGGGAGTGAGGACTTATTTCTTCAAAATTCAAGGGATGCAAGAGCATAGGTTTCATGGTGAAAGTATAATGCAGTAGTCACTACTAGGGTTCTCTGGGATTAGGAACAGGGAGTGACAGGAGAGTGACAAATTATTGTGTAACAAACCTCGAGGCCTTCTCTTCTACTGTGTGTCCACCCCCATCAGGGGAAGGGATTATTAATATTCTAAATGCAAGGGATTAACATTATAAACCCCTAGGATTAATATTATAAACCCAAGGGATTAATAAACCCAAGGTATTAATATTATAAACCCAAGGGATTAATAAACCCATTCAATTATTAATATTATTAACCTAAAGGATTAATATTAAAAACCAAAGGTATTAATAAACCCAAGGTATTAATAATATTATAAACCCAAGAGATTAATTGTATAAATAAAAGGGATTAATATTATAAAAATCAAGGGATAAATGTGGTTGACTATTTTAGGGTTTATAATATTTATAGATTAACACATGTTAAATATGGTTGACTTTTGTTGATATGGTCAAATATAATCAACAAGAGAATCATAGTAACAATAGTCAACTTGACTACCATGGTGAACCATTGTGACAAACATTGTCACAAGATAATAATCAATCTGAGACTCATTGTCATGATGTTACATTACATTACAATTTATTCAATGTACCCTCTCAATATTACAAAATTAGGGTTTAAAATAAGGGCTTTTAGTATTGGGTTTCATATTGGGTTTATGAAACCCATTATGAAATTTGTTGGGTTGCATTGCCACATATAAAATTAGGGTTTAATATTAGGATTTATAATGTTGGGTTAAATATTAGGTTTTATAATATTGGGTTTAATATTATGGTTATAATATTAGATTTAATGCTAGGGTTTATACTATTGGTTTTATATTGTTAGGATTTATAATATCCGGTATAACATTAGGTTTTAACATTGTGACATTTGAATGATGCATAAATCTATCCAACGTCCCCTTATGACAAACATTGTTGCAATGTGACAAGCAATATGACAATCATTGTTGGAATTTTGCATTACATTGCATTTTTTTCAACGTCACATTGCAACACTACAACAAGGCTTCATATTGTGACATTTGCATGGTACAAAAATCAATCCAATGTCGCATTGTGACAAACATTGTTGCAAAATGACAATTAATGTGATACTAATTGTTGCAATGTTACATTACATTGCAATTTATTCAATGTCGCCTCCCAACATTACAAAATTAGGGTTTATTTATCCCTTGGGTTTATAATATTAATCCCTTGGTTTTTTTATTATAAGAAAATGCATTTATATTATATTAATAGGCAAAAATTTACATAGCTTACAACCATGAGTGCATTCTCTGCCTCTGTGTGAGGAAACTAGAGATGAGAAGTGAAAGGCTTTGTCCCAAGAAGGAGAAACTAGAGCTCATAGATCTCTGAGAATTTTCAAAAATTAGCTAACAATTATCAAGCAACAAGAACCTAAGATATAAAATTACATTGGTTTCCATGAGAAACCAAAACTGGTGTTGAGCCAAAACCATCAGTGAGCCTCAAGGCTCTGCACTAAAAATTTTCCAGCCAAGAAAAAATGAACATAGAAGGGAGCTTGCCATTAGGCTAGATCAGACTAAGAGAACCAACCTGAAAATCAACATAAGGCTGGAGTGCTAGATTTTGTCGCATTGAAACTGCATGGTCACCATGCTGGTGCCACATTGTACTTGGGAACTTCCATGAGCTTGCATGTTTCCGGTGTCCACCAAAAGCTCCTCCAGGATGTAACAAATGTATGGGTTGGGGTGAGGAGGGGAGGAAGGAGGAGCATCAACCATCAAGGGGACGAGAGTGTGGGAGGGAGGGGGATGGGCCACTAGAGGGTAGGGGATAGGACGGGAGTACGAGGGAGAGGGAGTAAGAGAGTAGGAGGAAGGGATATTCAGAGGGAATTCAACACGGAGGTCTCTGGCCAAGTGCTTAAGCAAAAAGAAAGTATGGATTTTATGGGTTGAGAGCTCAACTATCCAGCCAGAGGCCTTCAACCTCTTTTGGGCTCTCTCCTTGAGCTAGTGGGCAAAGAGGTTTCAGAGAGCCCAGAGCGTCAGACGACCTCTGTGATTTTTCACCTCCTCCATTGCAAGAATATCACTTCTGGTAGTCTTTGGGATGTCGTAATCGAACATTGCAACAATGGTGATGTCATCAAAGATGGTGGGGAGTCGCCCACGTCCTCTACCTTTGTCAGGGCATCAACTCCTCCTCTTGTCACTATTCATAATTGGTTGGAAATAGAGTAGTGCCGTAGAGTCAGAGCTGAAGGGAGTGTTTGAGGGAATGACAAAGGGAGAATGGAGCCTCGAGATAATCCCTTAGGTTTATAATATTGATCCCTATGTTTTATAATCCCTAAAGTTTATAAGATTAATCCCTTGGGTTTTTAATCCCAAGAGTTTATAATATTAATCCCTTAGGTTTATAATGTTAATATGTTGGGTTTATTAATCCCTTGGGTTTATAATATTAATAATTTGTTTGTTTCATGAATCGATTGGGTTTATAATATTAATCTCTTGGGTTTTTAATCCCTAAGGTTTATAACATTAATGCCTTGGGTTTAAAATATTATCCACTTGGGTTTTTAATCCCTAAGGTTTATAATATTGATCCCTTTAGTTTATTAATCCTTTGGGTTTACATTATGAATCTATTGGGTTTAAAATATTAATCTATTGAGCTATTTATCCACAGGGTTTATAATATTGATCCTTTAGGTTTATATTAATCTCTTGGGTTTTTAATTTCTTGGGTTTAAAATATTAATCCCTTGAGATTTTTATCCCTAGGGTTTATATTATTGATTCCTTTGGTTTATTAATCCCTTGGGTTTATAATATTTATCTCTTGGGTTTATAAATCCCTATTGCATTTCGTATTGGGTTTATGAAACCCAAAATTAAATCCCTTGGGTTGCATTGTCACATTAGAGAATTAGGGTTTATAATATTGGTTTTATATTGTTAAGGTTTATAATATCTTGTATAACATTAGGGTTTAATGTTGTGATGTTTGAATGGTGCACAAGTCTATCCAACATCGCATTGTGAAAAAACTTGTTGCAATGTGACCACAATATGATAATCATTGTTGGAACATTACATTACATTGCAATCTTTTCAATGTCTTCTTGTGGCACTGTAATAGAGCTCCATATTGTGACGTTTGCATGCTACAAAAATCAATCTAGTGTTGTATAGTGACAAACAATGTTGCAAGATGACAATTGATCTGATACTCATTGTCACAATGTTACATTACATTGAAATTTATTCAATGTTGCCTCTCAACATTACAAAATTATGATTTATTAGTTCCTTAGGTCTATAATATTAATCTCTTGGATTTATAATCCATAGACTTTATACTATTAATCCCTTGGGTTTTTAATCCCTAGGGTTTATAATATTATTCTGTTGGGTTTATATTATTAATCTTTTGAGTTAATAATATTAATAATTCATCTGGTTCATTAATCACTTGGGTTTATAATATTAATCCCTTGAGTTTATTAATCTCTTGGGTTTCTAATATTAATCCCTTGGGTTTTGAATCCCTCTGATTCTTAATATGAATAATCCCTTCGATTTATTAATCCCTTGGGTTTATAATACTCATCCCTTGGGTTTATAATATCAATCCATTGGGTTTATAATATCAATCCATTGGGTTTATAATATTGATCCCTTTATGAACAATATAATTTCTTGAGTTTATAATACCAATCCATTGAGTTTGTAATATTGATCCCTTTACGAATAATACAATCGCTAGGGTTTATAATCCATCAAGTTTATCAATCCATAGGGTTTATAATATTAATATTAAGGGTTTATAATGTTAATCCCTTGGGTTTATAATATTTATAATCTATTGTGTTTATTAATCCCTCAGGTTTATAATATTATTCGTTTCGATTTATTAATAATATTAATAAATGTGGGCTTAACAGACCCTTCCAATTCTCTATTTGTTTCTAATATTAATCCCTTGGGTTTATAATATTAATCCCTTGGGGTCTTTATCCCTAGGGTTTATAATAATAATTCCTTGGGTTTTTAATCCCTATGGTTTATAATATTGATCCCTTTGGTTTATTAATCCCTTGGGTTTACTATATTAATCTCTTGGGTTTAAAATATTAATCCTTTGAGTTTTTTATTCTTAGGGTTTACAATATTGATCCCTTGAGTTTTTTATCCTTAGGGTTTACAATATTGATCCCTTGGTTTTATTAATCCCTTGGGTTTATAATATTAATAATTCCTTGGGTTTATTAATTCTTTTGGTTTATAATCCCTAGGGTTTAAAATATTAATCCCTTTAGTTTAATAATTCCTTTAGTTTTATAATATTAATCCCTTGTGTTTTTAATACCTAGGGCTTATAATATTAGGGCTTTGTCTACCGACGCCACAAATTCACTTGGACGACATATTTCTTGTTAGAATCTGCTATTTTTTATTTATTTATTTTTAATTTAATTTAATTTAATTTCAAAAAATTAGAATGTTGTAGTGTTTGAATCATTTTTTTGATGGTGGAAATGGATTCAGCACCATCAAGAACCCTTGGCACACCCAAAACCTTAAAATTTGATAGTTGTAACTAAGATTTTTTTAAATTTCTGCCGAATTTTGTCATAATCTTGCGAGAATTTCTATTATTTGCCTAGCTAATTTGTGGGCTCTTTAGACTATGCTTAATATTAATCGATTCGGTTTATAATATTAATCTCTTGGGTTTATTATTATTTTTAGTCATTATAAATAAATTATTTATTATTAGTAAATAATTAGATTGTTGTTAGTAATTATTATTATTATTATGGATTTAATTGACCTTTCCAATTCTCCATATGTTTCTAATCTTAATCTCTTGTGTTTTTAATTCATGGGTTAATAATATTCATGCTTTGGGTTTAAAATATTAATCCCTTGGGTTTATAATATTAATCACTTTGATTTATTAATATTATTAATTATTATTATTATTATATTAACTATAATTAATTATCAATTAACTAATTAACTAATTAATTATAATAATTAATGGCATAGTCTAACTTATAGACGAAATAGACTTTTTCCCCGTAATCTGACGATACAATTTCAAACAAGATTGTTATTTTTTATTTTTTAAAATACATTTTTGAATGGATAAATGGATTCGACACCATAAAAAAACGCCGGGGCACTCGAGTTATATAGATTAAACAACTTAAACTCAAGTTTTTAAAAAATTCTATCAAATTTTGTTTAAAATTAACGAGAAAAAAAATTCATGAAAAAAACTATTTCATCTATTAATTAGACCACACCATAATTAATAAATAACAATTATAATATAATAATAATAATAATAATATTTTATAGTATAATAATTATTTTTATAATATTATTATTATTTTATATTCATCAATATCAATATTGATATTAATATTAAATCTATAACATTAATCGACAATATTGATATTATTATTGTTATATTAACTATAATTAATTTTATTAATGAATTAATAGATTTTTTGAGAAGATTTTTCGGTGTAAATCATATTAGAATACATTTGTCGATGCGTTTCCAACCAGCGAGTGTGGTTCATCGTTAGGACAAGTTGAAGAACCAGATCTTGGCTGCAAGTTAAATAGATAGAGCAAATCATCCAACGGGTAAGGAATCTTTGCATCTTTTAAGAAATGCTAGATCTGACTTCAACTTCGAAACCGACAAGCGTGCTTATTCAAAACAATGAATCTTAGTTGCAGTGACTCTTCCATGTAGGGATTCAGTTGTTGAATTTAGGCTTTTGCGATCCATATCAAGTTTTTTGAGAAGATTTTTCAGCGTAAATCACATTAGAATACATTTGTTGATGCGTTTCGAACCAGCGAGTGTGATTTATCGTTAGGACAAGTTGAAGAACCAGATTTTGGCTGCAAGTTAAATAGATAGAGTAGATCATATAATTTAATAATAATAATAATAATAATATTACTATTATTTTATATTTATTAATATTGATATTGACATTAATAATAATATTAAATCGATAAAATTAATATTTGTTAGTGTATTTCAACCATATTTACTGATATAATTGTGTATATGATTTATATAAGCCTATCAACATATATCAACCATAATATGATTGTATTAATAGACATCATAATAACATTGATTTCATCTCATTTTTACGAGAAAAAAAATATTAAAACACAAAATCAAATGAGACAAGATCATACATGACAAGCTAATAAACAAATAGTAGCTCGCAAGTTGGACTGTGGTTTTGTCATAATTTTAATCTGTATGTATACTTTGGCATCTTAACAACATATAAGCAAGTTGCACAATTTTTTCTCCCCTATGGGTGATACACCGCCGCTTCTGTTTTACTATTATAACTAATAATTAATTTGTGACTTGTTGAAAAGAATTATACCATTAAATTTATGTAATATTTAATAGTTTATAATGGTTACAATTAATGCATTTACATGAATTATAACTAAATACAGCTAAATGATGGGCAATATTGATCATTTCTACGAGAAATCTCAATATCCCTATAAATGTTATCAAGTACTTCCCCATGTACAAGCGTTTACACAATTTTTTGAATAAGTGGGTTTTTGTTTTACACATATTTCTAATGAGTTGGTTTTTGTTTTATGTTCGAACAATTGAGAGATTAATTACAAAACATTTCTTATCAAAAGTTCTAAATGGTTTCTCGTTAGAGGTAAAATGACGAATATGAGAAAAGTTGAGGTGAAATGGATCAATTGGTTGGGATTTTCTTTAATGAAATAGGCCCTTAAAGAATGTTTTTCTAGATATATAAAGAGTCTTCAGAATTTCACTATCACCTACTCTAGCAATCCCTTCTAGTTTGTACACTTTGGTAAAGGTTTGCACTCCCATTAGTAGCTAGTATCAATCACCTCAGTGATAGGGGCATTAATATCAAAATTGGAACCAGGTAGATAGGGCTCAAAATAAAATTGAAACTCAAGAAGCTAGAGAAGAATGCAATGGGGAAATTAAAAGTTGAGAAGCTAGAAATGAGATTAAAATTGGAATTTGACGAACTCAAGTTGAAGCTAGATATAAAGTAACTCATGTTCAAATTAAGTCTCTGGACTATCATAATATGCATTAAAATATTTTGTATTTTCTAGAGTTGGGTCTATGTTTTTCCTCCATTTTTTATGCTAAATAGAGTGTTCTAAGCTCTATAATTAGCAATATGCAATTAATGTATTTCAAGGGCAATTATATGTATCATAGAGATTAAAGCATTCCAATATCTATTACAAATTGGCATCTCAAGCATGGTCATATGCATTATCATAGAGTATTCCAAGAGCCTTAGATATGTATCAAAATAGGGTATTTCAACCACTATAATTCCTACTAGATTTAAGTATCTCAATCACTGTAATGGATGGCAGATCTCTATACAACTCATAGATATAAAATGTGCTTGTGGGTCTCATTTTATTCTGTAAACTTGCCTAGTAGAACTTCAATGGATTAAAATTAAAACTTATTAGTTGCAACAACACCAACAATAATAAAAGCCCTTAACAATAGAACCAGCAGCATGAGCAACATTAGTAAAACTAACAATAGCAAGAAAGCTAGTACCTAGAGCCAAGTCACCTAAAGTGAAGACTAGAGAGACAAGCAAATGTGGAATATGAACTGGTTGATGATGTGGTTGTGCTAGATAGTGTGAATACCATCTATTTCCATATTGCTTCATGTTTACATACATGATGGCCATGTGTTTGGTACATTGTCTATACAAACTACCTTATATTAGCATGTAAGGTAGACACAAGATGAGGATGAAGAGTATCGGTTTCATTTATTCATGAAATAGCTCGTAAAGGAAGAAATTTGAATTAAATGATAATTTAATGCAAGGTGGCGTTACCAATGATTACACCACTTATTGTAAAACAAGAGATCAAATACATCATCTAATAACATTGCAAAAAAATTAATGATACATGATTTGGAATATAATGATTTTACAAAATTTTAATTGCAGCGAGAGGCGCTCTCGAGCCCAATATGGTAGAGATGTTGTAAAATAAATTAAAATTAAATTAATAACTCCAACCCAACATGGTTAGAGATATTGTAATGTCATTTTTAACATTTTGACTCGATCAAAATAAACTAAAATTTAAATAATAATAATAATAATAATAATAATAATAATAATAAATAGGTATAAAGGTTGGCTAATAAATAAAGGATTTGTTTCATAGTAATTATGTGGTTATTATAGACTACTGGATCGATAGTGGAGGTAGAGACTGAAGCATATCATGGTTTTGCTTCAGGGTTTTGTTGCTGGTCACCATGGCAGGGCGCAAAGGAGGGAGATCAGCTCCCTCCTACAGTAAAGCGCTTGCGGACAAAAGAAAGGGAGTTGGATCACATCGCTTCAAGAAACCAACGAAGGTGGTAACAGAGGCTAAGAATTCATAAAAATTGGAAACTATCGGACCTCAAGGAAAGGAAGAGAATCATGAGGAAGTTAGTAAGGAGAAGAGGACAGAGGTTAGCAGTCCGAAAGTTTCTCCTATGAGCACATCAAGGGTCTGTAAACCAAGTCGACCGCTATTCCTCAAGTCGTTTAAGTGACCCAGCGCTGTAGGTACACAGAGACCACATGTCAGAATATGTTGTTATCTGTAAATTTATGGATATTTCGCTAATGGAGAAGGCTTTGCAAGCATGGATAAGGAACCACTTGAAACCAAAGGGGGAAATTGACCTTCACCTTGGGTCCAAGGGCTTCTTCATGGTGGTGTTCACAAGCTTAGAGGATAAAGATAGAGTGTTTGAGGGAGGACCTTATTTTTATGCTTCTGCAGGCCTTTATATGAGACCATGGGTAATGAAATTTGTCCCAGAACAAGAAAATTTCACGCCGGTGCTGGTCTGGATAAGACTCTATTCCCTCCCTTTAGATTATTGGTTGTCGAAGTCTCTAGAGGCTAACGGTAACAAGCTAGGGCATTTTATAAAGATCTCAGATGCTACTCTAAGAAGCAAATACACTTCCTTCGTCTGGATATGTGTGGAAATGGACTTATTTGGGGCACTTCCCGATGCAATAATTTTAGAAGTGTATGACGAGGAATGGGTGTAGGCGGTGGACTATGAACACGTCCCATTTAGGTACCGTAAGTGCCATGAACACGGGCACCTATATAGGGACTACCCATTGAAAAAGCTGGAGAGCAATACGAAAGCCACTATAGGCAAGGATCCGAAGGTTTTACTAAGGTTGGGGTCAAAGGGAAAGGAGGCAAGTGGTACCAAAAGAAAATTAATGAAGACAGACAACCGAGTCATAATAGTTTCAATATCTTAGAAGAAGAAATCGAAAACAACAGGACAAACCAAGAATCGGAGAATATTCCCACTGAGAAGGAAAGGGATACTAATATGGAGGATATACCAGAAAACAACAAACAAAAGGATGATATGCCGAGCATTATGGAGCTCAGTAGGGACCACGAGATGACCCCAAGTGAGGCTGGAATGGAAGACCATGAACTACAGGAGATTCTAGAGAGGGAGAATTTAGATCTAGAAAAGTTTCTGGAGCAAGGAATCACCAAAGGGGTAGACTCTCTACCAAAAGAGGAGTTTGACAAGGCTCAACAGCTCTTCCTTTGGAGATCACAAACGAATTGTTCTAGAGTCAAAAGAAACTAGGATAACCAGGAGAATATGGGAGTGAAAATGATGGAGGATACACTGATGCATTCTTCCAAGAACCTGAGTAGGAAAAGAGGAAGAAAAACACAGAATGAGCTGTTGACCGAATGTGGGAAACTTATGATTAACTCAAGTAAGATGAGGGATCTTACCAGTTACTCCTTTACAAACCTTTCTTAATGAAGCTTACAACCTGGAACATTAGGGGTCTAGGAAGTAAAAGGAAACAAAGAACTCTTAGCAGTAGAATGAAAGAAGAAAAATCAGATATGGTTTTTATTCAGGAAACAAAATGTTCGATGGACAAGATCAGAGAGATACACAGCAAATGGTTAATCAAGTATGAGTATCTAGAGGTTAAAGCGGATAACTCAGTGGGTGGGATTCTTACTCTATGGGATCCTTAAAAACTTGGAATCCTGGATGTTGAAGCTTCTAGGAACTATCTATCGTTGGTGATTCAACCTTTGGGTGATAAGGAGATCTACATGATCACTAATGTCTACGGTCCTCAAAAACTAGAAGACAAACTTAAGCTTCTCACCTCCCTTGAGAAGCTGAGAGAGAGATATCCTGATATGCCCTGGATTCTAGCTAGGGATTTCAATATGATCAGATCTCTTACAAAGAAAAAAGGCAGTGCCAAAAACTAGGCAGAGACTCCATTTCCATCCAGAACTTCATGATTAACATGGGGCTAGTGGACACCGAAATAGTAAATGGCACTTTTACTTGGAATAATAAGAGGGGAGGGGCTTCTCAAGTTGCCTCTAAACTAGATAGATTCATAATCTTAGAGGACCTCTTTCTCAAAGGCCTTGATATATCAGCTTTAATCCTTCCCTTTGGAGGCTCGGACCAATGGCTTGTCCAACTTGAAGCTACTTTCATGGGTACACCGAGGAATAGACCTTTTAGGTTTGAAAATGTCTGGCTCTCTCACCCTGACTTCACCAACAATATTGAAAAATGGTGGAAGGAAGATATGCCCATTCAAGGCACTAAAATGTTCATGTTGCAGCACAGACTAAAACACATCAAATATAGGCATAAAGATTGGAACAAAAAAGAGTTTGGTAATATTTTTAAAGCCAAAAGAGAAGTTGAGCAGAAACTCTAGGAGAATAATCAGATCATCATCTTAGAAGGTTTTACTGAGGAATGAAAAATTCAGGCTGTCTCTCTTCAGAATGAATGGGACTATCGGTGCACGAAAGAGGAGATTTTCTGGAGATAGAAATCGAGGGTGCAGTGGATTAGAGAAGGAGAAAGAAACACGAAGTTTTTTCATAGATCAACCTTGGATCACAAATCTCATAACAAAATTTCAAAACATAAATATTCTCAAGGGAAAGATCTTGTCTCTCACAAAGAAATGGAATCCGTCCTAGTTCAACACTTCCTTATCATAGCAGAGGAGTCTCTCGTCGATAGATCTCGGTTCATTAACAAATTCACCAAGTTCATTCGTAAGCTTGTAACCAGGGAAGACAACCACAATATTAACAAGCCAGTGTCTGAAGAGGAGGTTAGTGAAGCTATCAATGAGATACAAAATGGGAAAGAACCTGGTCCTGATGGCTTCAATGTGGAATTCTTCAAAGCTTGCTAGAAAACAGTCAAACAAGATATCCTTGATGTTGTGGAAGACTCTAGAAGATCCAAAACTGTTTTGAAAGCTCTTAATGCCTCTTTCATAGCTTTGATTCCAAAGCAGGAAAAATCTATGACACTGGACAGATTCAGACCCATAGCCTTATGTAATGTGGTGTAAAAAATTATTTCCAAAGTGATTGCTAACAGACTCAATCCTCTTCTTCCTTCTCTCATCTCAGAGGAGCAAACTGGATTTGTGGAAGGAAAACAGATTCTCAACAACATCATACAAGCTCACGAGGTGGTACACTCTCTTAAGAGCAATAAGCAAGCCGGTATGATTAGGGCAGTGCTAAGAGATTATCGCTTTGACCACAACTGGATAAGATGGGTTATGGCCCTTGTATCCATGGTCAACTTCTCCATTCTGCTTAACGACTCTCCCTCTAGAACCTTTATGCCTTCTAGGGGTCTCAGACAAGGGGATCTGCTCTCCCCCTTCCTCTTTGTTCTCATGATGGAAGGTCTAGGCAGAGCGATCAAACTGGCAAATTCTGACGGAAGAATCCAAGGTTTGAAACTTACTCCGGATGGTGCTGCTTCTACTCATCAACAATTTGTTGAGGACACAATGCTGCAGGGAATTCCTATGGTCAAGGAAGCGAGAGCTTTCAAAGAAATCCTGAACGACTTTGCATTGGCCGCTATTACAGAGGTAAGCCTTGACAAATCAAAGGTGTTCTTTTTTAACACTGACATTGCTATTCAGAGGAACCTCACCAGAATTCTTGGGTTTCAAAGGGATTAGTTACCTTCCAAGTACCTTGGAATGCCTCTTACTGACAAACCTTTGAGCAAGGGAGTGTGGGAGCTAGTAACTAATAAACTTCAGGACAAAGTTAGGAAATGGACCTGCAGGTCTTTGAATTTCATGGGGCATCTTGTGCTTACAAAGGCTATCCTGCAGGCTATACCCATTTTCATGTTTTCAGCTCTTCTTGCTTCTAAAGGATTTATGCAACAAATCAGGAGTATTCAACGAGATTTTCTTTGGGGAAAAAGGGAAGAGAAAAATAAGTGGGTTTTTGGTAGCCTAGGGAAAGCTCTACAAACCTAAGGCCCATGGTGATTTGGGGCTTCATGACCCTGAAATCCTTAGCAGAGTTTCGGGAGCCAAACTTTGGTGGAGGTGGCTCAAGGAATCGGCCACCCCTTGGGCCAAGCTTTGGAAGTAGAAATATGCAAATAATTGGTAGGAGAGGGATCATATCCGAATGTTAGGGCTCATCAAGGGCTCCCACATTTGGAACCTTTCTTGGGAGAATAGAGCCATTTTCCAAAAGCATAGTTTCTGGGAGATCCGAGTTGGGAACCTTGCACGGTTTTGGGAGGATAACTGGCAGCAATAACCAAAATTGTTTATGTAAGAACTGATCCAGGTGGATATTGGTGGCCACCCGCCAATTCCACTTGGACCCCCACCATTGCTTCTTTCAGTTTTTCAGTTTCCTTAATTGTAGCACAATTTACTATTTTTAGCAGTTTTCCGGGTCCTAAACTTTCGGAGCCGTTTTGAGGCCCTAAACGACGTTTTTTTGGAAATCTACCACCAACGATTTTGTATTTAAAATTGTCTTTTCCATCGTAGTCCTCGGAGAGATCTTTCCAATGGGTTATCATGCACATCAAACGGAGATAATATGACCAAGTCGTGACCCCGGGAAGTTGGCGGTCTAACTCACCCCAACGGGCCCATAAACTCTTGCTGTTACATCTCCTCGGTTTAGGGTTTTCTCTTATTGTTCAATAATAAAAAGGCCCTTGAGCCTTATTGTAAGGTAGTTTAGAGGCATGTAGCTGCCACATCTCTTCTCAGAGATAAGCTACCATCGCCCTAGCTAGTTTATTTCCATTTCTGTTTGTAAGCACATTTCAGTATTTTACATTAATGAAATGAAGTATTATTTCCGTTGCATATCTATATTTATGGTTATCTCTATAATTTGTTGCATCCCTGTTTAAATCCGGATCAATGGTATCAGAGCGGTCTGCTTTTTATCTATTTTTCTTTGCATGTACCTAATGAGGTCGAGATATAAGGAGTTATGGCTTGAATTGGTCGAACCTTTGCAAGACCAGCCTCGCAAATCTCGACGACCTCCCATGGCGGATGAAAAGAAAGACGAGGGGGTAGGAGATCCTATCAAAATCTTGCTCGAAGAAGCCTTCGAGAGACAAAGGAATGCGATGATGGACAACTTTTCCCAGATCCTTCAACGGCTACCCAGGGGTGACGCATCGGCTTCCAACAACTACTCTAGAAATGCCACACCGTTTAAGGTACAAGTTAATTTTTAAATCCCTGTATTCAAGGGTCAAATAGACGTAGATGTCCTCGAAAAATGGCTAAATCTAATAGAGGGTTATTTTTCTGTTCATGATTTTTCTAGTCAAGAAAAGATTATTTTTGCTCTTCTCAAAGCAACCCCCCACGTCAAGGACTGGTGGGAAACCTACTGCGAGCTGAAGGATGAAAGTATAGGCTCACTATTTTCAGCCACACCCACTTGGAATTCATTCTGGGATGCTATCAAGGAGAAGTACTACCCTGTCGGAAGCTATGAGGATCAATACATAAACTGGACCACGCTGCGGCAGGGAAGGGACCAAGATGTGCTAGAGTTTACCAATATTTTCCATACCCTTGGCATAAAGTTGGGTATCAAGGATTCAGAGCAGCATTTGGTACTCAAATACCACAGTTTCTTACACAAGTACATCCAGGAAGAAATAGAATTCTTGAACATCTCCTCACTCAGCACGACATACCGATATGCCGTCAAGGTCGAGCAAAAGTTTAAACAGAAGAAGCGAGACTTTGGATTTGCGAATCCAAAGAAAGAGAAAGGTGCCCCCAAACCGTAGAACAAAGGACAAAGCTAAGGCGGGGCGGCCCAAGACAGCCCGCCAAAGCTGCAAGCAAAGAACAACGTCGTGAAGCTGAAAAAGGACACGAGAAAGTGGTGTGAGTTCCATAAGAGCTCCATTCACAACACAAGTGAGTGTCGGGCCAAGCAGTCATTGGTGGCCAAGCTAAAGGTGTCATAATCAGATGCATGTTCTGACTCTGAGTCAGAACCTCACAAGAGGAATGATAAAGGGAAGCAGATTATCGATGCGGAGCCCAACGCCATTGTTGCCCCCACAAATATCCAGAAGGAGAAACCCAAAGATCTAGGGGAGGAGGAGCGTCTCTTCCACTCCCAGATGTGGGTAAAGGGCTCCCCTCTACAGTTCATTGTCGACATCGGGAGCCAAAAGAACCTCATTTTGGTAGAGGTCATGAAGCGGCTGGGCTTACTGACCACAACACATCCACAACTGTACACCATCAGGTGGCTTCACCAAGGATGGGATCTTCGTGTGAGCCAACAGTGTCGCCTTCCATACAACATCAAGCCCTTCACAGATGAGATATTATGTGACATTGCTCCCCTTGAAGTTTGTGATGTATTATTTGGACAACCATACTTGTGGAAGCGACATGATATGTATGAATCAAGACCTCATGCTGTTATTATTACTTTGGGAAATAAGTTGTACAAGATACCAGAGGTAGCACCGCCTACCACCATCTCTTTGGTTACTACAAAACAATGCAGTAAGCTCATTTCCAAAACCAGGAAATTTGTTTTCCTGATGATACGCCCTTAAGGAAAGAAGAAGACGGTGGCTATGACCTCCAGACATGTCCCCTCTGCACGACAACTACAGAAGGACAAGGTTGTGGAGGAGTACAAGCACATCTTCACCTCCCCTGCAGGGGTTCCTCTGCATTCTCAGGTCAAGCACTCCATCAATCTGACCCCAGGTGCGCCGCTGCCTAATGGACCAATATATCGGCACTTCGTTTTGGAGAATCATGAAATCAAGAGGCAGATTCAGGGGCTGCTGCAGAAAGGTCACATTCGTCCGAGTTCATCGCCTTGGGGGAGCCCGATCATGTTGGTGTAGAAGAAGGATGGAACTTGGAGACTGTATTGACTATCGGGCACTGAACAAGACCACTGTTCGTAATAGGTACCTGATCCCACGGATTGATGACATCCTGGACCAACCAAAGGGGGAAAATATTTCATCAAGATCGATTTGAAGTCAGGATATCACTAGGTACCAATCGAACCCTCCGATGTGTGGAAGATTGCCTTCAAAGCCAAGGAGGGCCTTTTCGAATGGTTGGTTATGCCTTTCGGATTGACTAATGCTCCTACAACCTTTATGAAGCTAATGGATGACATCTTGCGGCCATTCACCAATTCATTTGTAGTGGTATACTTGGATGACATCTTGATCTTCAGCTAGAGTTGGGAAGAGCACCTCCACCACATCCGACAAGTTCTCCAAACACTGTGGCAACACAAGTTATGTGCCAATTTGGAGAAATGAACTTTTGGCATGACCCTGGTTCATTATCTGGGATACATTATTGATGAATAGGGGGTGCATGTCGATCTAGCCAAGATCCAGTCATTTGGGATTGGCCATCTCCAACCGCTCTGACAGAGCTTCGCAGATTTCTAGGTCTTGCCAACTTCTACCGCATGTTCGTGTTGGGATTTTCTCATATCACTTGGTCCTTGAGTCAAATCACCAAGGGAGGAGCGAATGAAAAATTCTTTTGGTCTAAATCTCAACAGAAGGCATTCACAGAGTTGAAATATCGCCTCTGCTTGGCACCAGTGCTCGCATTACTAGACTTGCAACAACCATTTGTGGTCAAGAAAGATGCCTCTGGCTATGCTATTGGGGCAGTCCTTACTCAACACGGGAATCCAGTGGCATATCATAGTGAGACACTTTCAGACACAGCCCAAAAGTATCCCACTTATGACAAAGAGATGTATTCCATTATGCAGGCTTGCCAAAAATGGAAGCATTACATTTTGGGGAAGGAAACAACCATCCATACAGACCACTGACCCTTGTAGTTCATACAAACCCAAGGGAAATTGCAGAATGATCACCATCAGAAGTGGTCCATATACCTACAACAGTTCCATTTGAATATCAAGTAAAAGAAGGACAACACCAATAATGTTGCATATTGCCTCAGTCGACCACCGATCATGGCGTTAACCACCGTGTTAAACTCTTGTGGGCACAAGACTTCTGATTGGCCACTTCTCTACAAAGGCGACCCAGAATTTGGCCACACATACCAGACACTCTTGGAGGGTCAGCATGTTCCAAACTTTCACCTCCAGGATGCCCTGTTATGCCACCTAGGTCACCTTTGTGTTCCTTCAAGCGAGTGTGCCAAGATGATTTGGGAAGCACACTATAGTCGGGCTGCTGGGAATTTCGAGGTCGAGAAAATGGTGGTAGTAATGTAGAAGTATTTCTATTGGCCAAATCTTCGATAGGATGTCGGGAAGTACATCAGATCATGCACTTCCTATGCCATTGCCAACCGAACATCAAGAAGAAAGGCCTCTATACCCCGCTGCCTACCCCTAGTCAACCTTGGGAATCCATCTCCATGGATTACATGTCAGGCCTTCCTTCCACTAAGCATGGAAATGACCATGTTTTTGTGTTCATTGACAGGTTCTCGAAGATGGCCATTATGGCGGCCTGCAAGAAGAATATCACAGCAGAAGCCACTGCTAAACTCTTATTTGAACTAGTGTGGGTACACTTTGGGATCCCACAGCCTATCATCTCAGATCGGGATAGCAGGTTCCTCAGTACATTTTGGTCCAGTCTCTAGTTGATGCTGGACACCAAACTCACTAAGTCCATAACCTTCCATCCTCAAACTGACGGCCAGACAAAGGTTGGAAACAGGATGATTGTACGCATTCTACTCATGTACAACTCAAAGCATCGACGCACATGGGACAAGAGCCTCCCCTATGTTCAACACAACTGCAACCGGGCTCTCCACAGCTCGACTAGCCACAACCCTTTTTAGGTGGGCTTAGGATTCTAGCCACTATGTCCCATTAATGTGGCCATGCCATTTGTAGCTACTCATGCAGATTCAGCTCATATCTAGTCCGAAATAGATAAGGCCAACAGCTTCATTGAACACATCCAAAATATTCTCCAGCAGGTCCATGACATTCTAGAAAAATCAAATGCCAAGTACAAGCATCGACATGATCAACATCGGGTGCCACACAAGTTTCAGGTGGGTGACAAAGTCTGGTTGCATTTGCAAAAGGAAAGCCTTACCGGAGCCTTTCGGAAACGCATACCACTCTGATATGGTCCTTACACCATTACCAAGGCTATGGGAGATAATGCATTTGAGCTAAGCATTCCCCCATTCCTTGGCCTACACCCAGTGTTCAATGTGGACCACCTTTGGCCATAATTTCCAGCATTACTAGACACATTCGACATTGTAGAATAGCTCACACCCACAGAGTTAAATCCAGATTGCATGGAACAAGTTGCAACTGATCGGATCATGGACACACAGATCAAGCACACTCGCCAGCAGAATATCCAACTGTATCGAGTTGTCAAAGTGGGCCAACTCCTTCACTAGGGTAAGTGGCTCACCAGGGACCAAGTTCAGTAGAAGTTTCCTCATCTCATGGAGGAACTCAATGCAATGGGGACCATTGCTTCCTAAGGGGGGAGGAATGATCCAAGTGGATATTGATGGCCACCCGCTAATTCCACTTGGACCCCCACCATTGCTTCTTTCAGTTTTCCAGTTTACTATTTTTAGTAGTTTTTCGAGTCCTAAACTTCCGGAGCCATTTTGGGGCCCTAAATGATGTTTTTTTGGAAATCTACCACCATTGATTTTTTTTTAAATCATCTTTTCTGTTGTATTCCTTGGAGAGATCTTTCCAACAGGTTATCATGTGCATCAAACGGAGATAATATGACCAAGTCGCGACCCTGGGAAGTTGGTTGTCCAACTCACCCCAACGGGGCCCATAAACTCTCACTGTTACATCTCCTCGGGTTAGGGATTTTGTTGTTTAGGGTTTTCTCTTATTATTAAATTATAAGAAGGCCCTTGAGCCTCATTGTAAGGCAGTTCAGAGGCATGTAGCTACCACATCCCTTCTCAGAGATAAGCTACCATCACCCTAGCTAGTTTATTTCCATTTCTGTTTGTAAGCACATTTCAGTATTTTACATTAATGAAATGAAGTATTATTTCCGCTGCATATTTGTATTTATGGTTATCTTTGTAATTTGTTGCGTTCCTATTTAAATCTGGATCAAGAACTAACCTCTCTCAAAAATGACACTGACAACAAAGGTTTACTTATGGTAAGTGACTTCTGGGATTAGGTAAGGAACAATGGTAAATGGAGAATGTGGAAGGATCTTGGTTATAGTGAAGAGAGTCCTTTGAAGGCCCAGGTGGATTCTCTTGCTCTTGACTTGGAGCAGAGGAAGATTTTGGTGTCATCCTCATCTGAGCAACTGAGATGGGGTCGAAACACCGAAGGCACCTTCAACCTCAAAGAAGCTAAACGCATGGCCCTAGGTTTTGATTATCCAAACCCTGATCAAGTTTGGAATGACCTTTGGCAGAACTCGCAATGGATGAAAATCAAGTTGTTTATTTGGTTGGTTCACCAAAAGAAAATTCTCACATGGGAAAATCTTCTAAAAATGGGCTTTGTTGGCCCATCCAAATGCCATCTATGTAGCTTACAGGAGGAGATGATGGAACATTTACTAAACCTCTGCCCCTTCACCTCTACCTTGTGGGATTGGGCGGCCTCAGTCTTCAGGCAAACTGACAGGGATAGACTCAGCATCACCAACACTTTTAAGAAGTGGAGGAAAGACTTCTCAGGTAATGAAATCATTAACAAGGCTTGGACTCTAGTTCCAGGATTTATTATCTGGGATGTCTGGAAAGAACGTAATGGTAGGATTTTCAAGAACAAAATAGGCTCAACCTAGAACATCATTGTCCAAATTTTACGACAGCTCAAAGATACAGTAGGAGCCCTTATGTGCAAAATTCTTGAGGACCCTCCTTCGCCTTAGGATGCTCGCATACTGTTGCAGCTGGGTCTCCATTATCTGGTTCCCCAAGGCACTATTAAGGGTGTGAGCAAAACAACTGCTGGTAAAGATATCTGGCAGCCTCCTCCTCATGGTTTTTTGAAAATCAATATAGACGGGGCCTCTAAGGGCAACCCAAGGATGGTTGGATTTGGCAGTGTCATAAGAGATGAGCAGGGGCACATAAAGGATATCTTTCACAGTCATTTGGGGACTGCCACTAAGAACATGGTGAAGCTCATAACCTTAGAGAAGTGCCTGGAAATACTGATGGAGTCAAATTTACACAACGCCATCATTGAAGTTGACTCTAAATTGGTCATTAATGCAACCAAGAAAATGTGTAATGGAACGACACCTGGAAAAGTGTTGAAACACTGGAGGCTCTCGCAGGTCTTTCAGCGTATTCATTCCCACTTGTGAACCCTGAGAACCTTTAGCTTCGTTCATGTGCGAAGAAAATCCAATATGTTAGCTGATCTTCTGGTGAATGAAGGAGTACTATGTAAGGAAAGCTATATTCGGTACAACTAGGATTCTATACCCTCTAGTAAACTGTGTGATGATTGTCAATGACAGGCAACCAAAGACATGGCGTACTTCCAGACAATGAATAATGAGCAGGCGGAAGACTAGTGGAAGGAGAAGAGAGTGGAAGTCCTTGAGCATGGTTGAAGTGCCGTAATAAAATCCTAACCAGCGATCCCACAGTCAATGCTTATGACATAGCTAACTATGGGGGTTGAGTATTTGGTAAACAACGTGCTAGTTGAAGGGCCGCAGGCCATAGGATTTGATGGCCTTCATTATCAAATGGATATTGGGTTTTAAATTGTTTGGAGGTTAAGTCTAAGAGTGGACCCAAAGTTTTATAGACCAAGGGTTTATAATCTATATCGGCTTCGTGAAGCGAGTAAGTGTCGCGCAAGTTTTTCGTTGCAATATCATTGAGGACTGTTGAATCAAATGGGTTTTGATCTATGGTGCAGGATTTCATGGCCTTCGTTATCGAATGGATATCAGGTTTTAAAATGGTCAGAGGTTAAGTCTAAGAGCGGACCCAAATTTTTATAGACCAAGGGTTTATAATCTATATCTGCTCCGTGAAGCGGGTAAGTGTCGTGCAAGTTTTTCGATGTGATATCATTGAGGACCATCAGATCAAATGGGTTTTGATCTACAGTGCATGATCACCGTGCAACTCTATTGATCAGAGAGAATATCAACCGTCTGATTTAAGGTAGGATCGACGGTGGAGATTGAGCAATAAGAATTGAGTGATAAGAACTGGGGAGAGATCAATAGTTGGAACACTTAGGAATAATGACCAGGGGTCTAATTTTGTTTTTGTGTGTAAGGTTGTGGGTTTTTTTGACCCTGTTGTTTGTTAATCATCAGCAGGTCTATCTTTTTTTGGTATTTACACTTGTAAAGACGTGTACCATAAGTAATCTTTTTTTCGGTTAATTGAAAGCTCCACTCTTACTTGACCAAAAAAAAAAATGAAATAAATAAATAAAACATAAAATTAATAATTATATTTATAATTATAATTAATAATTAAACCAACCTAGATCCAAGCACCAAGAGGGACTCAATCTCTTGAGATGCAAAGCTCTTTTCAATTTTTGATCCCTCGGGGCACTTGATAGATCTATAATTTAAATGGATCTAGATTGGTTAACATATTGCTGTCGTTGCGACCCCCAAAATTTTGCCTACATTCAAATTTTGGAGCCTCCTTATGGTCATACCATCTTTCTTTTCAATCCATTAAGGCCGTTCTTGGTCATGTTGTTTGAGTGTTCATGTCTTCCTTTAAAAATTCTAAGCATTGAAACAACTTGATTTTATGTGGTTACCTTGTGATGCCTACATAACAAACTTCTTTTGAGCAAGCCTAGAAGTCAATGTGTATCCTTGGAATTCAATCATTGCACAACCCTTTGATGACAATAGTTGTGCAGTGCCTAATGACAGTGACTGCGCAGTCTTGAGAAATAGTGACTGTGCAATTCTTAATGGCAATGCTTGAGCAATCCTTATGGATAGTACTTGTGCAATCCTTAATACTAGTGATTACACAATTCCTAGAGACAAAGACTACACAATCATTATGTATAGTGACATTATGAGGGCATCAATAATGAGAGTGTACTTCTTCAAGTCAATCAATTCACTCTTGGCTCCTAGTTTACTGACATTCTCTAAGAACACTCACTAATCATAATCATATTTTCATTCCTATTCTCCCCATGCAAAGAGTCCAACCGAGAGCTCATCTTCACATTTATCTTTCACTTTCAAGCTCTGTGTACTATTAGAGTATAAGGAGCATTCTTTCACTCCTGGTTGCAAATTCCCCATCTTCTCAGTAAGTTTCTTAGTTGTTTCTTTTGCTTTATTTTTCTCTTACATGTGTTGTTTTTGGTTGCTCTATCTTTTGCAAGTGTCGTTTTTTCCTGCTTTCATTCTTACATGTGCGCTTGTGTTTTCTTTGTGTTTACATGCGTCGCTTTCACTCTTGCATGTGTCACTTTCACTTGTTTTCACACATCTTAAGAGAACCATGGCACACCTTCTAGAGGAAGCTCCAACACATTCTCCTATGCTATTTTATGTTATTTATCATTAGACCATATGTTGGACACATTCTTATAGCATAGTGCACCTTTTGGTTACATTGCGACACTTGTGTCATAAAGGTACATCTTAAGTGTTGCACTAAGAAACAAGTGTTGTTTTGTTTTGGTTTTAATGTTTATGTGTTGATGTTGGTTGTTGTATCTTTATTTACTTTGTATTTGATGGTAAATATGTGTGTGATCTTTGTTTGGGACTTTTTTGGATGTATTTTTTTCTATCTTGTTCCAGTGATCCCACACTTAGCCATTTTAGAGCTCTTCTTTGTCCTCTTATCATGTGTAAGTTGTAAATACATTGAACTCCCACTAGGTGATAATCACTACACATTCACAATACTTAGTGATGAAAACTATTACCTCATGTACCTATGCATGGAGCCTTTCTTGAGGACAACCCCCATTGTTGCGCATTGAGCACATTTAGAGCATAGCCACTAAACCCTTGCTACTTGTATTTCCTTACTGCACAAAGCCTTGAAAATTCTTGCCCTGTATTGCACATTGAGTACTTATAGTTGATACTAATGAATTATTTAGCTCCTTGTAATGAAAAACTATGCAATACAAAGGATTCCTTCCTATCATTGTGCGGTGAGCATTTCTAGGGTGCAGTTACCTAACATTTTGTTGCTTACATCAACCCTATGTGCAATCCCTTCACGAAATATGCCTCTAATTGTGCATTGTGTAGTTCTAGTGAGTAGCAGGGCCATCTCTTGGCCTCTACAATGCTCGACTATGCAATCCCGTAGTCTCCACCTCAATCACTTTGCATTGCGCAGTCATAGTGCACAATCTTGTCACTCTTGTCTCCTTAGTGCTCATCTGCATAATGCTTTGTCCTGCCTTATCTCAACTTTGCATTGTGTAGTTTTAGTGGATAGTAGGGTCATCCCTCAATTATTTCAAAGCTCAACTACACAATCCATTCTTCCTCCACTTTGAGCATTGCGCATTGTGTATTCTCAGTAAGTAAGCCTATCACCCTTGACTCCTGGAATTTCCCATTATGCAAAACCTCGATGAGCCTTCCATTATTGCGCATTGTGCAGTTCCAGTGGATAGCAGGGTCATCCCTCAGTCCTTGCAATGCTCAATTGTGCAATACCTAGGCCCCTTCTCTTAGTCCTTGCACAATGTCCCATCACAGTCAACATGTCAGTTGAGAAAACATAGATAGAATAGGTGATTATGGGACTGATGTTGTCTTATCATAAATGAGCTTCATTTGTAGGTCATGTTATATTAATATGATGATCAAGGAGGTCAACAAGAAGAGGTTTCAAGAATATACTCGTAGAGATAATACAAAGATGTTATCATGCAGGAGTAAAGGAATTATGGACCATGATGGAGAGATGGCAACTCATGATGACTTAGAAGGTTCCAACATTCATCCAGACCCTTTGGAGGGTGAAGATGAAGTACAAGCTAGATATATAACGAATGATTAAATATATAGAAATAAAGAGGAGAACTCGGCACTAATACATTACAATGAAGTCTCATGTCATAGTCACCAAATAATAGCTTCTCAAAGTGACAAAAAAATTCTTATGTTGTGCATGTATTTTGCTGCAATTTGTGGAATGTGATTTTATATTTCCAAAAATGAAAAAACTATTAAATGTGTGGAAGCCCAAAGGTCACACATGGAACATGAAGAGTCACTAGGAATTCTAAGGGTCATGTAAGGACTCAAAAGTCATGTAGAAGCTCAAGAGTCGTGAGGAAGGTCTAGAGTCACATGGTGAGGTGAAGAGTCACCACATTTGTTATAAATAAACCCTCATGCCTCAAGCAAATTAATTTTCACCTTCACTTCTCTAGATTGACATAGGAAAGAAGATCATTATTTGGAGGAACACATGGTGACTTAATGTTCCATTATTGGGTATAATGTTGCATTGTTTCAACCCCAAGAGTTAGCTCAATCGGTCAAATCAGTGCCTCGCCAATCGGGAGGTCACAGGGTCAATTCCCGAAAGCTCTTGGGGTCAGGTCAGCATAGGCCGAGGGGTGTGCTCCCCTTCGGGGTATGAGCTACCCAGTTCTTACCGTGGACGTAGCGGCTGCCCATTGACCATGGGTATCCGTGAACCACATGTGAAAAAAAAATAAAAATGTTGCATTGTTTTAATCGTGTATATTTGAACTTTCACTTATTTTACAAGGCTCTTAGAGTGAGCACACTCTCATTCATGTATCATGGATGTTGTGAGACTGTTATTTTAATGTTTACGATATATGTTATGTTTACTTATGCTAAAGAAAATTAACTATTTCGTTGGATTTGGTATATATCTTGTTGAATGTGCATTGTTATTTGCTTCCATGATCATTGTTATATTCTAAACTATTTTGTAGGTTAACCAATAAGTATTTCCTTGCTCTTGTGTTTCTCTTCTAGGATAGTAATATTAATTTTCTTCTAGAGGCTCACTCTTTCTTTCCCTCCCGTGAAAGTACCTTATATACATTGCAATTGTATGCTTCACAATGTCAACTTACTTGCTTTTTTCAAAGGTTATGTGCATACTCTCTTATGTTGTTTATTGTAGCCAAGGAAAACCATTAAGTTATGGCAAACAAGCCTATTATCTGGATGGGGCTCCTACTCCAAGCAGTGTTGGTAGACTTGCAACACTGTCAACACACACACACACACACATGATGGTCAATTAAGGATTAATGAATAATAAATAATAATCTCACTTTGATATACATTGTATTTTATAGGTATAATAAATATAAAGGTAATTCTAAAATAAAAAGGAATAATTAATTACTTATTTATTTGATTATTATGTAACTTATCAATGAAAAAGGTAAATTAGAATGCAATTAATTATTAGTCCTTGCTATACACAAAATATAGTTTTCATTTCAAAGTAAACATAATGTAGTTTCAATGCAAAGCAAAATTTCAATTATAAAAAAACAACATAATTTAATTAATTTTACAAAAAAAAATTAAAAAATTTATTACAAATATTTACTAACCATTTTATCATTTGAAAAAAATTATAATTTGATTTTTTAAATGGCATAAACTTATATATCAATAAATTCACCCCAATTCATGACAAAAGTTGTCAAAGCCAAACAAAGTTAATAGGTGTAATGCAGCTTAGTCCCTACCTCTACCACTAATTAATTGATTAAAGTAATGTGTGGTACACATTTTGTCATTATTTTCACCTCCACATTGCACACAAATTGCGTCATATGTGGTTGTCTATTGTTATTGTCGTGTTCACACTTCCGCATTCCACATTGCACGTAATGGAATACAACTCTTCGTATTTTTCTCCACACTTCCGCATTCTGCACATGTAACCGATCAACAAAATGTCTTAGAATTTTTGATACATTGTTTGAAGTGCAGAGTTGCAAATTAAGGCCATCCTTCTTTATGCAGGGTCCGCATTTTCTCATGCCTGCATTTCAACAATCTGTTGTTACTTACATGTTCACATCTCTGTATTCCGTACAACAAAAATCATACTGAGAAAATACTAAGCAATATTATATATCATATATTGAGAAAATATTGAGCAGAATTATATATCAATTTATTTGTGTAGAAGGGAATGTACACGAAGGTACAAGTTCATCCATTGTGTGGAGTTAATAAATTAATATTAAGCATATATTGAGGAATACTAAGCCCGAAAAATTACAATCTTCCTCGTGTGGATTAATACATTGTGTGGAGTCTCGAGATTCATCTGAAGCAAATACTGAGAAATATTACATATCAGTTCTGCAATGAATTTCTTCTTCGTACAGTGAAAGGTTTATTGAGCTATTTTTGCACAATGAAAGATTATTCACATTTTGCACAACAAAATATTTTTCCACACCTTTGTATTCCATATAATGAAATCCATATTTGCCTAGCTTCGTCCATTTATCCAATTGCACTAGGAAATTCAGGAATAGATTTTAGTGTGGGTATGAATTTTTTAGTGTTTATAATGCCAGATTTAATAAATTATTAGTTAGGATTGTAATTGTGAATCCTGGTATTGGAAGTTAAATAGCTAAGGTGGGTTGCAGGGGGTTGGAACATATATGTGGAGGAAGGAGAAAGAGAGTGCAAAAAGTGTTGAGTGCAGAGGTGGAGTCGAATTTTTTATTTGTGTCCAGTTATTTTCCGTACTTCCTTACCTCCAGATGGGGCCTTTTCTCTACAAAGCATTGCTCCACACACCCTTTCTCCTTCCTCTGCATATCAAAAAATTAGCCTTTTTTTTATGCCTCGACTCTGCATACTAAATTAGCATTACATGGAGTGCGAAGGAAGAAATATTAACTCAATATAGCCCCGACTCTTTAACAAACTCCCCCGGTCACATAGATTTCGTACCTGCAATAAAAGCCATTTTTGACACAATAAAGTATTTATTGAGTTACTTCCACATAATGGAATATTATCCATATTATCTCGAGCATAACAGTTTCAGAACACTCACTAATGAAATGGCGACTCACAAAATTATCCTTTTTTGTGCATGCCTCGATTCCACATACTAAATTGACTTATTGCTAATTAATTAATTAAGGAAATACATGGTATTTGTTTTATCATTATTCACACTTTCGCACTACGTACAAAATGTGGCATATGCATTTTGTCATTGCTTGATAATTCTATCTGTTGTTATTCTCGCATCCGCACTGCGTACAATGAAAGATGAGTTCGTGGAGTTTTATTCATAGCTTCGCATTTCGTATATGTGGTCGATAAACAATATGTCACAGAATTTTTGATACATTGTTAAAAATCCAGAGTTGTGGGTTTGTACATTTTCTGGAGTACGGAAATTCATATTAAGTAAAACCAGAGCAATATTATATATCATTTTATTTTTGCGGAGGGGAATGTGTGCAGAGGGGAATGTATGCGGAGGTGCAGGTTTGTCCATTGTGCAGAGTTCAGAAATTCATATTAAGCATATACAAAGGCATAATAAGCCTAGAGAATTACAATATTCCTTTTGCAGATTGATACATTGTGTGGAGTCTCGAAATTCATCAGAAGAAAATATGGCGCAATATTGCATATCAGTTCTACAATGAAGTTCTTCTCTATACAATGAAAGGTTTATTGTGCTATTTACACACAATGAAGGCTTATCCACATTGGTGCAATGAAATATTCCTCCGCAGATGTAAATTACGCTTAGGAAAAGTCTCTTACACTTTAAAAGCTTATGGAGATACAAAAAATTGCATGGAAAGAGTTGATGTTCCTTTCTCCACACACTTGTTCTCATGTATAACACCTCTTCCTTACTCGCATTAAAAAGACACTTAATTGAGTATTCGATAATAAGTATTTAGTTAATAGTATTTGAAGTTTTTGTTCCTTTCTCTGTACACCCATTCTCACGCACAACAATCCTTTCTTACATGCATAAAAAAGACACTTTATTTAATATTGGATACTAAGTTTTTTCTTAAAGACCTACATTAAAAAGGCACTTAATTGAATATTTTATAATAAGTATTTAATTAATAATATTTGAAAGCATTTGACAAAAAAAATTTGATGGGAAATTTATGTGGAGGATCACAACATTGCGGGTGAAATTTTGTGTCACATTATGAGTTAAGGTTCATGTTCCTTTCTCCGCACACTAATTCTCCCGCACAACACTCCTTTCTCACACACATCAAAAAGACACTTCATTTAATATTGGATACTAAATTTTTGCTTAAAGTTTAAGTAATTCAATGTTTACTGAATAAATTTCCCTCTACAACACTGCCCCATATTATTAATTGATTAACAGTATGTAATGTTGTGTAGGACATACATGTGCGGAGGGAGGACCGAAACATTGTAGATGAAAGTCTCTTTTCATTACTCCTTGTTGTGATTTTCCTTGATATTTTGTATTGATCATGAAAGACAAGTAGTTTTTCAACCCTGAATATGTCACTATATCAAGTAATTGATTTCTTGTTTACTCTATAATGCTAATGTTTCTAAAATCCTAAAAGAAATGACGATATTGATTCTGTCGGTGAATGCGCTGACACTATTATGCCTAACACTTTTATTGCTTTGTCTAAAGATGCCAAAATTGACGGGGTTGTAGGTCCATTACATAAGTGAGGGGGGGATAATTAATATTATTTTGTTGTGTGGAGAAAGAGTGCACGGGAAGTGTCGGAGCAAGGACTATATCGAGTCAAGATTTCTTCCTTTGCATTCCCCATAAGGCTAATTTAACACTAAAGGAGAAATTCACTTAGCCAGAGGAAGTGCTTAGAGAATATCACATTTTAAATTAGATCACATTATGAATTATATTAATGTGATTATTATTATGTGGAGGTGCAGAACAAGTAACGTTAATACATTGTGCGAAGTGCTTAAAGATTATATGGATCCTTAATACAATTTCCTGTTTTTTATTATATATATGCAAAGAAACTGGATATAGCAAGATTCGAAGGAGACATGGAAAATTCTGGAGTGGCGAGAATTTTTTTAGTTTTCCAGAAACATAATTAATTAATACTTATAGCATATTCGAATGAGACAGGGAAAGTTGCAGAGTGTCAATTCTTTCAAAGGAGGAAGTACTCGTGGAAAACTGTTTAGGATACATTGATGCAAGGCTATTGAAAACTTTACATTTTCTATTGCTTGTTAGGAGTGGAACAATGATTCTTTTATTCACAATTTTATGCAATATTAAGTGAAGTGCTTTTTTTTTGGCAGAAAGGTTGTGTAGGGAAAGGAACAAAAACATTGTTCTATAATGTTTCGTATGTCTGTATACATTTACATATGCCTTCCTATATACAACATTACATATCACAAAGTACATAAAAAATATAGCAAAAAAAATAGAGCTGGATAATGTAACAATAATCAAATGAGAATAAATTGAACAAAAACACACCTCTTAGCAAAGTTATCATTTTCTATCATTGTCTTAATTGAAATGATTCTTAATTGAAACAATTGAAAACACTAAATACATTTAGACAAACAAGATTAGAAAAATACTCAAGAATAATGACTATGGTTATCGCTCTTCGTTAACTGCTTAAATACCATGCAAAATGTTTCTCTCTTATACTATTTTTCTCCATTTTCCCTTTTTGACAATATTTCAAATTAGCATTATGTACAGGGGAGGGAGCTTTGTTTGTGCAAAATGCCATAGTGTGGAGGAAGCACAATGAAATATTCCTCCACACTTCTATATTCCACATAGTAAAATTAATTCAATACTAAATACATTGTTCTAGCATTGTATTCTTCACAGAAGTATGCTTGAGATCCAAAATTGGTGTCAAATGTTCATTTTTGTTTTAAACAATAACACAAAATTAGATATAATACAAACACTAAAATCATATGTTCAAAAACTTATACAAAAAATTATCAAAAAATTGGTATAGACTCAAATTTGTGCTTGATAATCATTGAATAGCATGAAATACAATTATAGTAACAACAATTGTATCCGGATTCAAATGGAAATCACCATAGCTATAATTCAGATATATACAAGATCATATTCAAAACATAGTCATAAAAAACAAAATTGTTGAACATAATTAGAAATGTGACAACGATAATTGAAAATCATGATACAAAATCATAAAAGTAAATGCATTTGTCCCAATGTGAACTGGGATTGGGCTCCCATGAACCGTAATATGAAAAAGGCAACTACAACGAAAAACAATAATTTGTATATATGAATTAGCTAAGGTCATGATAACATAACCAACAAAGTTGAATTATCTAATACTATTAAACATAAATTCTAATGTTAAATCATTTGAGAACACTTATAGTATGTAAAAGCGTCCATTGTGACCGTGTATCCGTTCTATGTCTATTGGGTTCATGATTTCTTCAACAAATTTGTCCACAATAGTTTTGATGAAATATTTATGAGGATCAACTATAATCTCCGTTTTGACATTTTTATTGAATATCTCCTTCTCAAATTTTCTAGCCTCTTCTTGCAATTGCACATCCAAGAAATAGTTCGCGTCATTGATTCTAACAAAAGTAATTAGCCATTTGGTAATTTGTTTTGCAATAAAATCAGTTATGTCATCAAACCCCATTGCCCTTGACTTTTTTAGCTTGTCTAATTCAACTTTTAGCATTTCTTTGTAAATTAATTCAGAATTGCATATGATGTGTGGACCATTTAGGCCCTATTTAAGCTTTACTACCATCAGAAATGCATCAACTCTTCTAGTGTTTATGCTATCACATTCAGAAATGATGTCTTGCAATGTACTAATTCTCTCAGACCATCTAACTTCCACTTGATTTATTCGATTAGCATCTGGAAGTCCTTTGTTTTCTTTCTCTATATCAGAGAGTAATTCAAGCCTATGACTAAAAGTAAGTAAATCATTGTCAATGAATTTCCTTTCTAGCTTAAGATTACTATTAACCAAATCCATAAATGTCTTAATTTCCTGTTGCAAATGCAATAAATTGAAAGTTTCTTTCCATGCATGATAAATAGTTTCTAATATTTGGCATATCTTATTAATGATATATGATTTCATTGCATTAAGGAGATTGACAACTTTATTAGATCTATGCAGTGTGGCAGGATGATCTAAAATCCCGATCGAAATTGTTACTTGCTTGTTAGCTTTTTAAAAGTGTTTGCATGTATTTAAAATCACCATGAAATAAATCTCAATTTAAATGACATACGAAAATTGTAAGGAAAATTAGCAGCCAATAAAGAGAAATAACCAAACACATAAGATAAAATGACAACATCACGTTGATAATGGAGAAAGGCTATCTTCAATCCTACCTCTCCAGGACCAGTCTTTAATGGGGAGGCCTTTTTAGTAAAAATGATCAAAATCCATCAAAATTAAATATAAAATACTTTTACTAGAATTCAAACTGACTATGTTGTGTTCTTCTCTATCTCTGGATCCTGTAGCAACTTTCAGATTTGAAATAGGCTTCTTGGTTTTCTTAGACTGTATGTCTAAAGTTTGGTTGTCCCGCTGCCACTCTCTACATAAAAACTCCTCTGGCTACATAAAAATACACCTTATGCTCTTATGGAACATTGGATAAATTTTGATAATAACTTGGGAAAGGTCGGGGGGTCAAATCCCAACCTCCCCGCCATCTGTTATGATACCTTAGGATATGGTGTATATAGAAATAATTTAAAAGGATTTGGTGGTGGGGTCAACGAACTTGCCACCCCACAAAACATAACCATAATAAATTGTATATAAAATTTATGTTATGTCCCTAAACCTTATCCAATGCATTGAGGTTTATGGCAGAGGTATGTTAAATTGGCGAAGTAGAAAACAGTTGACAGATATAGCGGGGTCATCAACAATGGCGGGCTCCGCCTTTTTTTATGCCATTCAGATACCCTTATCACCTTAAATATATGAGTCAGAGATATATTTAATAAGAATCACGTCAGCCCAGTTGGTAAGGCATCTTGTCCGGTTTGTCAATCTTCTTAACAAATTTTTGACCCATTCACTAGGGCCACATGGCCTTTTCCGGTTGGTCCACAGGTCACCCTTTCATTGGGCCACATGGTACCTTGGGATTGGCCCGACTTCACCCAACTGCAGCTTGCCACTTGTCGACATTTTATTGGTCACTGGAACCATGAATACGATCTAAAACCATGCGGTGGAACCTTGACTCATGCCTGCTGGAACCATGCGTTGACCATTGAATTTGACCAGTTGCCTTTGACTTTTTGGACTTTTCCTGAAAACTTTGACTTTGCATAACTTCTTGATACGAAGTAAGATTTCTCCCATTCAAGTTGTGTTGGAATCATTTTTCTAAGCTTTACGTGATGGCGCTACTTTCACTCAAATCCGGTGACTTTGAATTTTTTTCCATTAATCCCTTTTGGATTAATCTAGATCATTTCTTAATCGTTTCAGATCATTCCTAATCATTATGGATCATTCCTCCCCAGTGAGACCTTTTGGACAGCCAAAAGTCTTTACGTGGTTTTGACATGAAGACAATGTTCCTCCACTTGTCCTGTATCACCAATCCATTTTGTCCTGTGCACCTGTCTCATCAAAATCACTTGTAAAACCATCACAAATGAAAACACATTATTAATTTTTTACATGTTTCCACATCTTTATGTTTCTATTTCATTTGCCATAACCCATGTACAACACATCAATAGTGATAATAAGAACATAGATGCTAATATAAACAAACCAATATGTTTACCCTTATTGCTAGGTCTGCATGACAACACCTCATGTCGTAGTGTTTTTGTCTCTTGAAGCATAGCATGGTCATTTCTACCTACTACCACCATCCCTTTTTCTTGCTTCATATTAGCTTCTTTGTTCACTTTCGAAGACATGAGTGGGAAAATTTCACTTCTCAACCCCACTGATAAAATATGAGTCTCATGTTTAGACTTAGGTCCATGATTCTATTGTGTTGTTCGATCCACTTCTTACTTGCCCTTTCACTTCCTTTTCTGATCTTGGAACTGCTTAGGCTTTTGTTCAAGGTGTAGCTTCCAACAATGTTCTCTGTCATGGCCATCTTTCTTGCAGTATGATCAAAGATCATTTCAGATCTTTCTTCTCATCACAAAAACTTGGAATACTTTATTCATACTTCGCCTCCTTCCTCATGGCCTTCATATTCCTATATAAATTTCTTCTCTTCCAACACTTGGAAACACAATGGTTAGTCAACCCACAAAAATTGCATGGTTTTTTATGCCATAAAATTTTCACGTCGCCAATCTTACTAAAATCAAAAGGAATGCTTGAACATGTAACTTTATTATAACTTGGATGATCTTCTTTGGTGCATGCATGTCACAAATATTCTGTGTTCATTCTTCCACCTAACATCTCATATACCTTACTGCTAGATGAAGATTCTTGCCAATCTTCTTGCATCGTTGGTGCATAGGAGGTATCCCCAATTTCATCTTGAGTGGTTGGCACATATGACGTATTCTCTGAATGTACACACATTTCTTCATTTATGATTAAAAGAGATATAGCATAATTTTCTTTAACTTTCTCTTTCTTGGCCTTTTGTAGCTTGAGACGCAATGTTCACTTTTCATCATTTGTGGCTTTGAGACTTTTCTTGAGCTCTACGTTTTATAGTCGAAGTCTATGGTTAACATCCTCCAACTCTTGCAACTTTCCTCATTTCAAGCCTTTAGCCCTATCTACTTTCATAATTGCTTCTTCACCTGGTGATCATGCACACTTAAACCAAGCTATCAATAACCGCTCTAATACCACTTGATTTGAAATCCCGATCGAAATTGATACTTGCTTGTTAACTTTTTAAAAGTGTTTGCATGTATTTAAAATCACCATGAAATAAAGCTCAATTTAAATGACATAGGAAACTTGTAAGGAAAAATAGCAGAAAATAAAGAGTAATAACCAAACACATAAGAGAAAATGACACCAACATATTGATAATGGAGTTTGACTATCTTCAAGCCTACCTCTCCAGGCCTGATCTTTAATGGGAGGCCTTTTTATTCAAAGTTTTCAAAATCCATAAAAATTACATGTAAAAATACTTTAGCTCTAATCCAAACTAACTCGGTTGTGTTCTTCTTTGTCTCTGGATGCTATAGAAACTTTTAGATTTGAAAAAGCCTTCCTGTTTTTCCCGGAATGTCTCTCCAAAGTTTGGCTATCTTGCTACCCCTCTCTACATAAAAACTCCTCTTGCTGCATAAAAGTACAACTTTTTCTCCTATGGTGCATTGGCTAAATTTTTATAATAACTTGGGAGAGGTTAGGAGGTCAAATCCCAACCTCCCTGACATATGTTATGATACCTTAGGATATCGTGTATATAGAAATAATTTTAAAGGATTCAATGGTGGGGTCAACGGACTCACCACCCCACACCACATAACCATAATACATTATATATAACATTAATTTTATGGCCCTAAACCTTATCCATTGTGATGAGGTGTATGAAATAGGTATGCTAAATTGGAGGAGCGAGCAACAGTTAACAGATATGGCAGAGCCGCCAACAATAGCAGGCTCCATTTTTTTTATGCCATTCAGACACCCTTATCACCTTAAATATATGTAGTGGAGATACATTTAACATAAACCACATTAGCCTAGTTGATAAGGCATTAGATCTGTAATACAGAGGTATTGGGATCAAATCTCGTATGGTCCATCAGTTTGCTTAACAAATTTTTGACCCATCCGCCAGGGCCATGTGGCCTTTTTCGGTTGATCCACCTATCATCCTTTCATTGGGCCAAATGGTACCTCAGGATTGGCCTAAATTCACCCAACCGCAGCTTACCACTTGTCAACATTTTATTTGTCACTAGAACCATAACCACAATCCAAAACCATGCGACAGAACCTGACTCATGCTTGCTGGAACCATGCATTGACCATTGACTTGATGAGTTGACTTTGACTTTTTGGAGTGTGCCTTGAAAAATTTGACTTTGCATAACTTCTTCATACAAAGTCAGATTTTTCCATTCAAGTTGCGTTGGAATCATTTTTCCAAGTTGTACACAATGGAGCTTCTTTCACTCGAATCTTAGGACCTTTATTTTTTTGGAGATTAACCCCTTTGGGATTAATCTAGATAATTTCTTGATCATTTTAGATCATTCCTGGTCATTCTGGATCACAGGAGAATAAATTGGAAATGGTGGTATCTGTATTTCTAGTGGAGTCATTAACAGAGGACCAGAATTTAGAGTATCTTCTAGCTCTTTTATTATTTTTTTCAGTCTCAATTTCTCTACTCCCTATTTGTCAATTGACTATGCAAGTGTCTGACTAGTAGATCAATGGAATACCATGAGCCTCCTAGATCCAACACCAGACACATCAATATCTATTTTTTCTTGGTGAATAAAATTTTTATTATGAACTTTTGCTTTTTCAACTCTCAATTTTCCCTTGTCATATTTTGCATTTTGCAATAGGACATTCATAAAAAATAATGACCTCTTCTGCAATTTGCTCCATTATTTCTAATTCTTTACCAAACAAGAACTAACCCAATTAGGTGGTACACTATTGTCATTTTCCACACCTAGCTTGTTCAATGCTTTCTCTTTTTGTGGGACTTTTGGATTTCGTTGTTTGAACTATATGCGCTTTGTTTGGAGTGAATCTTTGAAGAGGCTCTTCATCAACTTTTCCACTTGATATTTCACTATGAATCGGTTTTATAGTGGGAGTATATTTTCTCTTTATTTGAATGGAGGATGAAGTTGCAACAATACTAGGTGTGGTAGCTGGAGATTGTTGTGTGGAATTTATGAAGATTTTCTTGTATTTTGCTTCCTTGATAAAAAATTTCAGTATCCATTACCTATTCTTGATTTTTGGTTCTCTATAACCCTTGTAAATGATTTGTTGCACAAACACATTTTGAATTAGACAAAGATTTAGACAAACTATTTTCTTGAACATTATGAGATGAAAATTGCATTGGTTCTTTATTAAGATTCAATTTAGGTTAATCAGGTAATTCGTTAAAGACATGGCATCATAATGAATCTATTATTGTTGGACAAATTGACTAACTATAAATCTAATTCATTGAAAATTAGATTAGCTTAGTTGAATATACAATTTGATTTGTATCAGTAAGAAAGCAAATAGAGAATGGATTTTTGGACATTCTTTGTAGTTCCTGTGCTTATCAGGTAGAAAGAGCCAATAGAAATCCCTAGATGACTTTATAAAGAAATAAATATCTAGGAGATAAATATGGGAAAGAACTTGAGAAGTTGAGGAAATGAATTGTTGAATAATGTTGACCCCATGCAGTTCTGACATCAAGATACTATTTGCTTCACACAATTTCAAACACTTATTCACTACAACATTCGTCAATCTATTAATGCAAATTTCATTCCTTCTTTTATTTTCTGTTGATAGATTCACATATCGTTGATACATAGACGACCAATGAAAATTCTCATCTATATAAGCAAATTAGTTAGTCATATGAGTAACAAATAACTTATTTCGTTTCTCTGCTACCTATTTTATCTCTCAATCAGGTTTAACTTTTCAATTCTCTGCTCCAGTCACAATCACTAGTTGTTACTATTTCTTATGTGAAAATGGTTATATACGACACTCTCAATAAATAACAATTGAAGATATCAAAGCCAATGTTTACGAAAAGTAATGGAAATAAATTTCGAAATTCCAAAACCATCTTTTCCATTTACTCCACATTTTTCTCTTTCTTTAATATCATTAATATACATGTCATAAGAGATAAAAAATTATGATATAAAATAATTATGAATTATTTGTGATTATGACAATTAGCTTAGAGAATATCAATAATAACTATAAATAGGAAATTGTGCAACAACAATTGCAACTAAATATTATGCATAGGCATGCTTAGCTACATCTACCATGAATCGACTTGGTGGTTGAGTTGGTCCATGCCACTATGTCGATTTTGATTTGTTTTATTTGATATGGGAGTATGAAAAAGGCTGAACCAAATTTGATATATGAATAACCTAATATGTGATTTTGAAGACTATGGTACAAAGCTAATTATTACAACATGTTCTAGTTGGTTACAAAAGTAAGCAACAAAAATTATCTTTTGGCATATTTTGTATCTCCGTACACATTCTCCTCACACATTTCTTCCAACATACCTCCCTTCCTACAAAACATTGCATATTAATCAATTAGTCAGTTTTTTTTGCTTGTTAAAGTTTCTGCAATGAAAACTTTGGTTTTTGTGTATATCAGATACAAATACTCACAGTATACAAAAGCAAAGATTTCAATTGTTAAAAATGGCAATTACCTTTTGCATCCATGATTCCCGACAAAAGTATTTGCGAACTAATGCTACCAATCATGAAGTAATAGTCTATTTCAATAGATTTATGTTCAATGTGTTCATCTATTTGTCTGAAATCAAATACTTTTGGAACACACTCTACATTTTTGAATTTTCTAGTCCAAATCTTATTGCTATTTTTCTCATTCGTTGTCGAGTTCACATCCTATCTATACATGCTTGATTACTGGAATCCGCCATGGATAAAACCAAGCGAGTTAATGATATCAATGGAAATATTTTTTGTTGTTTAACTATAGATTTCTCAATATGTTATGTAATCAATAACTGTTACTATTTGGCATTTGAGATATGTTACATAGAACAATCTTAATAAATAGCAATTGAAAATGCCAAAGTACACATTTACGGGAAGTAGAGGAAATAAATCTTGAAAGTTCAAAACTATCTCGTTTTTTTACTTCGCAAATCACTACTACTTCAGTATCATTGATATACTTGTACTAAGTGGCAAAAATTTACGAACTAAAATAAATATGAATTCACTGCCATCATGACAATTGTTGTACAAGTTGTCAATACAACGACACATAAATCTTGTGCGCAGATGTGTATATTTTTACTTGTAGATTCAAATTGATTATGTAATATGCTAGAACAAAAGACTTGGATCTACTCTACTCATCAACGGAAACAAAAATTGATTGATGAAAACGCTAAGTAGAAAAGGAAGAATTTCAATTGCATATAACACAATATTTTTTTGGGGAAAACAAATGCTCAAAACCTCGACTATCTATATTGCATTAACCAAAATATCTGAGAAAAAAATACAATGTTTTTTCAACCCGAACAATTCCTGCACAAGTACAATCTATATCTTTGATTCACAAAACATCTCAAGCCAACACTTAGCCAATTCTGTTGCCTGCCAAGCCCCTACTTCCTTGCGCAATCCCTAAGGGAATTATCCCATATTTAATTTGGAAAATGCCTCACCACAACTGCGAAATCCATCATAGGCTTTCTACTGATTGTATGCACTATCTGTACAACTCTAAAATACAACTGATAGTACACTATCCCTAAACTCTGATCACAACTTGGTCTTCCTCTAAAATAACATGCATGAGTTATTTATGAGTGAATCTTTAGTTAACTGTTGGAGCGGTGAAGCTGCACTAAAGTTGATCCCCACTACTAGACCTCCTACTAGTTCTTCCAATGCTTGAACTAGTTTAATTGAATTTAACTCAATTAGATTGAGTTAATTAATTACAACTCAAAATTACTCAACTTGGACCCCTAAAAAGGAGAGAATTGCAAACAAAGAGGAAGCACTAGTTCAGGGGGAGCGTCCCTTTGATGTTAAAAGATTTAATTTGTATACAAAAGGAATCATAATCCTTGGGGTAACAATCCCAAAAATAAGAAGTAAAAGAAATTTCGGGCATAGGAGGAGCATTATTAGGAGCAGAGCTATAGAAGAGGAAATGTTGCATGCAAAGAAAGATAGACACAACCTTGATGGGAGGGTATAGTTTCAAACAAAGAGAAGTAATTAGAGGAAGTAATTGCTTTGTGTTAACATCTCAGGGGTAGAAATTGAAACCAAAAGTAAAACCATTTTTTTCCCATTGATGTCAAAGGAGGAGACTATGTAGATATAAGGAGAGATAGAGGGGGGGAATTGTAGACATTAAGAGAAGTTGGAAATAAAGGAAGAGTTGAGTGCACTTAGAAAAGTTACATACAAAAGAAGAGTTACGAATAAGGAGAAGCACAAGTTCAAGGGGGGCACCCCTTTGCCATTAACGTCAAAAGGGAAGAAGTTGCAAGCAGAAGGAAAATTACAGACAGGAGGAGTTCTTCAGTACTATTACAAAAATGACTAAGGGTTGCCATCAATGACAAAGGGGGATAATATTGGAAATATTGTTGTCGTTGATATCAAAGACATGGGGAGAATACATGTCTAGGATAAAGATTGGAAAATGAATATTGTTAGAAATATTTTTGTTGGAATTTTGATGCCCCGTTTGTATACCCTATCTCTAAAATAATTTTTACTCTAATTACCTAGCTCAAATGGGAGCATATTATATATGGTTGGAAATATTATTATGATGCCTTTCCAATGTGTTGTAGCTGTTACAACCACCCTCCAAAAATTTATCCATGCTTTGATTTTGGAGCTTCCCTTCTATCCATGGAAGCTTATCTTTCATCGTTGTCAAGTTTTCATGCTATGATAAAAGACTTATATTTTCATGCTTTTCTTGTGATGTACTGATCCTGGTTTGATATATTTCAAACACAAGCTAACTCTTGACTTGACCTTGTAGCATTGTTGGGCTTGGCTCCAGAAACTGTGTAATCTTGGAAGCAAAGCCAGCTTTGCCTCTAGAAACTGCACAATCTTGGAAGAAAAGACAACCTTGCCTCCAGAAATTGTGAAATTCTTCTTGGCAAGCTAGACTTGAGCATGGAAATTGCATAATTATGGATGGAACCCTGGCCTTGATGATGCAAACTATGCAAAGCATATCATCAGCTCATAAATTGTGCAATGCACTAAGTCAAGAAGTTGCACAATCCTTGGGAATTGTGCAACCCTTCTTGGCAGTATGCATACCCGGTTCCTGAAAAAGAAAAAACAAAAATCATCCCTAGAAAATAGGGAGTCATTAATTAGTTTCCCAAAGGTGGCACACTTACTATTTTTGGAACTTTCTACAAAGTGTTGCATTTTCCTTGATCTTAGGCATGCACATCATAAACCCTAATCAGTCTAGATCTATACAATGGATTCCCCTAGATCTCATTTTTACATTCTAACTTGGAGCTTTAGCATTCCCAAGGAGATCAAGGAGGCTTCCAAAGTAGTTTGCCGTGCTTTTCTGGGTGAATTTTTCTTTTGTATTCTTTTATCACTTTTTCTATCGCTTTTTGTCATTTGGATTTTGTGAGTGTTGTTTTGCTTGTTTCTTTTCATGGTTTTTGGAATTTTGACTTATATTAGCTTGTACAAGTTTTGGTTTGGTCCATCATTTGCCTTTTACAAGTGTCACATTAGTTTTCAGTGATTGTCGTTTGGGCGACTCTCCATGCATGTTTGTTTTTCCTTTTGCATGTTGAGCTTCTGCACTTTATTTTCACTAATCCACCTATCCTTAGTCATATATTCACTTTAAACTTGCACTATCACTCATATCTGTTTGTTTCCTACACTCTTACTAGGCATATCTGATCATCCCTTGGTTAGTGTTTTCCTTGTCTAACTGGGCATTGCGCAATTCCAAGGCTCAATCTATCATCTTGGCCTCTGAGGTTGTGCAATGCATAGTACCTTGCTAGCCCAACTACACATTACATAGTTCCATGGCTCAATCCCATCCCTTGGCCACTGATACTGCACAATGTGGAGTCTCCAACTCAGTCTACCCAGGTTGAACTGTGCATTGTGTAGTCTCTAACTTCAAGTTGCACCATTGGCGATTGAGATTACACAATCAAATTTAAGGAAACTAGTCTCCCTCCTTTACCTCAAGAATTACATAATTATCCCTACCAGCCCATTGGTTTTTGTTGTGATATTACGTTGAGAGACAATTTTTTGAAGCTAATTTGTCCTTTCCATGAGTGTATTTTCCTCCTACAAGTATTATAGTTGTTGAGCACTTCTCTTCATCAGTAACTGAAATCATGGAACCAAAGAGATCTGCATCAAAGGATACCATAGAAAGCGAAAATGGGGAGGTAGTTGAGAGTACGCCAATGAACTTCCCATTTTATGCAGATACTCAATTTGTCATAAAAAAGGAATCATATATCACATGGCAGAGATTAAATGAAGCATTCTTAGCAAGAAACTTCAAAGCATACCTTGAAGACCACTAGGTGTATATCTATGTCTAGAAGTCAGGGTTACATAAGGTTGCATGCAGGTATCCCGCTTTTGCCATGTGCATTCGCTGTCATCTAGATAGTTTGTCATTTATATCCAAAGACTATGACTTTGAACAATGCCAGTGGACAAAGGCTTGCTTCTTTTTTGGCACCAGATTAACATCTCACGTGTCATTTTTTGGAGCTATAATTGCTCATGGATTCCTACTTTTATGCTTCCACTAGCTACTTGAGCACCAAGGGTATTGTTAAAAGTTGGGTAAAAGAGCCAAAAAAGTTATATTAGACACCCACCAATACCTACAAGACAAAATCTCTTAGGAGGGCCTATAAGCTCTTGATAGTTATATGTTGTAGAATCTATGGTCAGCAGAGCACTAAGACCTTCCCTAAAGGGTGGGAATTCTTACTGAACTAGGTTGTGAACGAAGGAAAACCATTCAATTGGTCAGACTTATTGGCTTAGCAGTTGTGGATCCATGTATCTAATGCTTTAGTCCCCTGAAGGGAAAGAAAGCTAGATTTTAGATGTTTGCCTATCTACTATATGTAATATGCGCACACAATGCATTCACTGGCATGAATTGGACTTGGACACCACAAGAGCCTATCGTGCACATTCATTGCAAGCTGCTTTCAGAGTGCAGCCATAGAGGAGTAATGGAAAAGTTGATTGATCACCTCCTCATTTCGCTGTACAAGTTGATCTTTGAGGAAGATCCATCTTGCATGCCACGTGAGGCAATGGAAGTAGTGTCAGAGATAACATATTGGTTTGCCTCACCGGATGGCAATTTCCTCAAGGTGTTCGACAAATAGAAGTATCCACATATTTTACCGAGGTATGCCACCGATAAGTTAGTCATGCAAGAAGTTGTGTATCATATCTCCACAGGGTTGTCAGTAACTTTATATAGGAAGAAGAAAGCACATTGTCCAACTCTTCCTATGCAAATCAAATTGTATGAGATCAAGAATCTGAAAGTCACAAATACTGAAGGAAAGGCAATAGAAAAATTTTCATTCGATACTCTGGACTTCAATCCATATGATCCTTGGAATATTTGTAGATACTACTATGCGAGGACTCATTTCCACTAGCTAATGAGACATTCTACAGGCAAGAGGAAGAACCTGGAAGAATGGTTAAGATGCCTCCACGTCCTGCGAGTTGGTCAATTTTACAGGAACTTCATAGTTTACTTCGCAGAAAGAAGGAAATCGAGAGGTAGTACCAATGGAAGGGCGCAATGCAGTGAGCGAGAAGGGAAAGAGGAAAGTTGTGCATAGTTCAAGGGCAGAGAAAATCCGCAATATGAAACCATATACAGTCATACTCAAAGCACCCATAACAACAGAGAAGAAGAGGAAACATAGGACAAAGGAAGAAAAACAGGAGCAGAGGGAAGAATGAGAAAAGAATATATTAGAGGAAGAAAGCCAGAAGCATGAGAATAAGAAAGGTGAAGAGTAGAAGAAGAAGAAGTTGCACGAAGACAAGCCGAAGAACAAGAATAGAACTGACAGCTAAAGGAGGAGAGAAAACAAATGCAGGACGAGGAATTCACTCAAGAGATTGAGGAATTAATCGAGATTCAAAACATGGAGGTAGAATTAGAGTTGCAAAACTATGATTTCAACCTGATTCCAAGTACACAGTAGGTTATCGTTCAGTCTCCCCCTCCTCTAGCAGAGCAAGCTCCAATATAGGAAGAGGAAATTATTCCTCTTAATGACGGTTTAGTTATGGACATGTACAATATGACTTATGACGTGCTTTAGAAAAATATTGTACAAGTGACGAACAAACATTTTATGGATGACCTCACATCTCCTGCATTCATCAAAGAAAGGGCGATCACGACAGACACTAGAATATATCCAGGAGTCATTTTCGTAGCCATCTTGGCCTTCATAGGTGCTACAAAGTCAAACATGGACTATTTGATGTCCAAGAAAAAATAGTTGGAAAAGAAATTGCATGCTTCTAGGTAGGAGGTTGAACAACTCCGAGTAGAGTTATAGAACGTAGCTCCCACATAGATCTATTTGGAAGAACTGAAGGCAACGATACTCGTCAAACCATCGAAATTAGGAGAGACCATGCGGAATATTTATGAGGAGCTTGTTACCGTGCATAAGGTAGTTTTCCACTTTCATGGGTTGCAGCAGAAGTGTAAAGATCATGTCAAAAATCTCAAGGTTGTGCAATCATCTATTGTTTCCAAGCATGAATGGTGAATGTAATAAAAAGGGGAACCTATTGAACTAGGAAAGAAGACAAGGAAAGAGGAAGATTTGGAGAAAATGAATGTTTGGATGCTCATCCAGAATAAAAAACATCTTGCCTCATTCATTGTCAACACTCATGCCTCATATGCATGATTGTACAACAACTTGGACTTCTTGGTGAAATTGCATGGGATCCCATCAGTTGGCTCACTCACTAAGACCAAACACAGGAATCAGGTCAGGAAGGAGATTGAAGAATACTTGGAGTAGTTGAGACAAATCACCATCAGGGAATATCTTGAAGTAAATAGACAGAATATGCAAAAGTACATTGGTGGCCCTGTCCAAATCAATACAATGTTGCTCCTGCTTAAGAAGGAAACATAGACCAGTTCCAAATCAGTGTACCCAGATGCCATGGAGGCTAGAGTCCACTTCCATCCTAACACCATCACACAGTTTGGGGATGTCATCTTGTAGTACAAATATTGGTACCATTACATGACCAAGAAATATCAAGTGGAAGTTGTTGAGCTAGAGTTTCCCCAAACTCAAACTTAACTGTTTTGTCTTATTAGGTTGTCTAGTTGGCTCTACCCAATTTTGTCTTATATGGGTATGAGAGTATTGTAATATTCTTTTGTAATTAATTTGTAAGTGAAATTCCAAGTGTCAATTGTGGAATGTGAAGAGTCATGATGTAATTAAGTTAAAGAGTTATTTTGTAAATAATTTGAAGAGTCATGAGGGAAGTCCAAGAGTCACAAGGGGAAGTGAATAGTCACCCCTTTTGTTATAAATATACCCTCATAACTCATGTAAAGGGATTTTGGGGAGCCAAGATTTTGGCTAGGCTTAGGATTAGAATCAGGAGCTTGGGAGTTTGTGAGAGCCTTGGCTTCTCCATAGCATAGAGGGAGTATCTTTCTTTGGAGGAGAAGGTGTAGAATTCATGTTCCACTATTGGGGCTAGTGGTTTGTCAATGGTATATGTATGATTGGAACTTTCACTTTAATAAAATCTCAAAGCCGACACATTTTCATGCATATGTTGTGAATATAGTAGGATTATTCTTGTTATGTTTGAAATGTATGTTATTTCACTTACGCTTATGCTTATGAACTATTTCGTTTGCATTGGTATGAATCTTGTTGAATGTGTGTTGTTGTATTTTTCCATCATGGTTAACTTGTGAACTATTTTGCAGGCTAGCTTGTGATGTCTTTATGCTCGTGTGTTCCTTTCAAGTTGCATACTATTACAGGCTTATAAGAGACTCACTCACTTTACCTTCGCTTATTAGAACCTTTATGCATTGCACTTGACTTTCCGCAGAGTCACACATTTGTTCCCACCAAAGTCACCTTACCCCCTCTATGCATTATTGTAGCCAAGGCGCATCATTAAAACACATTGCATCAGCAACCAGGTCATATTCTGGATGGGAATCCTACACCGAACAGTCTGAGGTCTGATTGGGACTTCATATCATGGAGACCCCTAAATGTTAGCAGATCCAATACCGTCAACATTTATAGCACTAGAAGGAGGGCCATATGACAAGTTGAGCCCATAAAGTTTGTTTGAACTTTTTGTATCTTTAATGGCTTCTTCCCATATCTTAAACGTGACATGTTTTTCTAGAATCAAAAACCTAAATGTTATCGTGGGAAAAATAAATGACTTCTCAAACCTAAATTTCGACGTCGAGGATGGAACAACCATTCTTGAGCACATAGCTCGTTTTTTCAAATTTTGCACTAAACATAATATTCACTATGAGGATACTGTGTGCAGGTTGTTTGTCCTCACATTCTAAGCACACATAAAGGAATGGCATTACAAATTTCCAATTTCTTCCATACACTCTTTCGAACATCTTGTCAAGGATATTTATCGTGCCTTTGACATGTATGGTTACAAATCTGTTTTCAATAAAATCATGCGATTGTGAAAAGCACCTAAAGAATCACTTGATGATTTTCACGATAGTTTCATACATTTTGTTTTGAATTTTCTAAAGATAATATTTATTGGAATTTAATGAAATAGAAATTTGAATTTATTGTTCATACTTTGATGAATCCACAAGAATATGAGTCTTTTGAAAGTCTCCCAACATACCTCAATTATGGAGCTCCTAAATTTGTGACGAAGGAAGGTTCTGTTCCAAGTGACTCTTCGTCTTCCCCTCATCAAACAACTCCATTTCTACAAGTTAAGGTGGGAGAACTTGAGAGTTCATCCATTGATTTACCACCATCTTCTCCCACCTCACATACTCAGAATTTTAGCGTAGGTTTGGACTACGAATCTAATGTTTGGGATGATATGCTATCTCCTCGTCATCCATCCGTTGGTTATTTTGGTCCTCCTGATTGTGAGTTGTTGTGTTCACCCATTTCAATCATTTTCTTTGATGTTCATGAGGATTAAATTTAGGATGGAGTTAGTGTTGAACAACAAACTTGAGATATCATTTACAATGACTATGTGTGGGAGTCTATTTTTGAACAAGAATTTGCAATGAAGGTTTATTTTTCTCCTTCCACATCTCCCCCTCATTATCCTGACATTTTCCATGATTCTGCCATTCCTGTTGAATCTTCAAAAGAACTAGTTTATGATGATGTTATTTTTTATCACACTAAAAATTCGTGGAATGTCAGTTTTACATCTGAAAGTAGAGAGGAAAAATATTCTCTTATTGATTTCTCCAATCCATCATCTGATCATTGTGAAGAAACAAAGGGTGAAATTTCTTGTTTCAATGTTCCCTTCTTTACGATTCATCAGATCATGAGGATGCCTTTGTTTACAATGACAAACTATCAGATCATGGTTGTTGTGATCTTTCCATTAATTAATCTAGTCACGACTCTAATTTTTCTATTGTTGATCTTTTTAAGCCACCAAATTTCGATGATCTACCTTCTGATGCTTTGTAACTACTGCAAGTTGTCAAGACACTTCAACTTGCGCTGATGGTTATGTCAGGTTCTCGCAACCTTGAGGCTTGATCCAATCATGATCATGATGGTGTCATATCTTCCAAGGCTCCTCATCACTCCTCCATTTCAAATTGAAAACCAGTTTGTATCTCAATTTTGCATCCTCTATTTGTTTTGCACAATCATATCGCTCAATCTTTGGAAGAGTCATACCTAGTGATATTTGTTGTGACACGCACATTTTCTTCTTTATTTATGTTCACTCAGTTTGTAAGTTTGAAAGACCGCTCTTGCATGTCATATTGTTGCAGTGTGTTCAAACACCATAATTCTTCCGCATAGTGTTTCACATGCACTTTTCTTTTGTATTTTTTGGCATATATTTGCAAACTTCGAATGTTATGGCATGCATCATTTTATCTTTCTTATTTTTTGTTATTTTTCAATATTTTGTTTGATATTGTTGAAAATAATACTGAGAGGGGGGGTGAATCAGTATTATCAAGCAATTTAATAAATCTTCCTTATTTGATCTTGAATTATTTTTGCATGTCAGTACCATAAAATAATGAGCATGAAAAACAGATAATCACACCAAAGAACACAAGATGTAAGGTGGAAACCCAATGTGGGTGAAAACCACCTGCTGCAATATGTCTCTATCTTCTTTCAATTTAGAAACTTCTTTTACAATGATTTTGTACTGGTGCAATCCTTTACCAGTACGCAGGCTGCAACCTGCAGAGAGCTACAACTCTCTCTCTCTCTCGTTTTCCAGTCTACTCTTGGAAGGGAGCTACAACCCCCTACTTCCTTTCATAAAGCATCAGATGATCAACAAGTACATAACAGATATAGACCACTACAGATATCAGATCAGTAATAACAGAAACAACCCAGAACACCTTATCAACAGAGAAATTCAGTCAACAGAACATCTTAAAACAAAGACGCAGTTTTTCTTTCTGTGGCCTGCGACCAGACGCAGTTAACTTTCTGCTACTCTGCGTCCACACGCAGATATCCTTCTGCTCCGCTGCGTGCCCACGCACTGTTCCTGTGACTGCTCTGCGTTCTGTTGCTTCAGGGACGCACCCAAAGATACTATCGCGCCGCGTCTTTCGCTACAGAGACGCACCTGAAAACATTATCGCGCCGCGTCCTTCTGCTTCAGAGACGCACCTGAACCTTGATCGCCCTGCGTCCCCACGCAGGTCTCTTTCTACTGTACTGCGTCTCGGCGCACTTACCCTTTACAGTATCAGCGTCCCGGCGCACTTGCCCTTTACAGTATCAGCGTCCCGGCGCACTTTCCCTTCACTGAACCTGCGACCCTTCAGATGTAAATGATATGAAGACTTCACAACAGACCCAAGCAGTCAGATCTACAGATCTGATCATGCGCCATAGAGATCACAGTCCATTAGAAGATTCGCCCTCTTAGATCTGGACTGGATCTCACCAAATAAGATATTCAACCCAAGACACTTGCTCCATCCAAATGAACTCCTTTGCTTTATATAGGCAAGCTCCTCCCCAAAACATGGAACAATACCACGAGCCGACACCATAGAAACACAAAACCATCGGCTAGATACCACACAAGAAACCCCCACGTGCTTTTCTCTGCCTTGAAATGTGTGCACTGGGTAGACGCACCCCCTGAACGGCTGGCCGGCGTCCCTGGGCGCGGGTTCTGCATGGTATACCTGCGGGGACGCACTTTCTGAACCGATTGCCTGCGTCCTTCTTAATTTTCAACAAACTGAGAGTCTTACCACTGGAGTTGCCATCAAGTACAACATCTGTAACATACAGTCATACCGGAAAACATAATGCCAACAATCTCCCCCTTTGGACTTGATGGCAACCTCACAAACTTTAGCTTCATTCTCCCCCTTTGACATCAAGGACAAAGGGTATGCTCCCCCTAAGCTCATGCTCCCCCTGAATATGAACCAAATCTGCAGCAACGCACCACCATGAAAGAGATAGAGACATATTGCAGCTATTTCCAAGATCTCCTTCTCCATAATGCCAACAATGCATTATGTGCTCCTCCTGAGCCTGTACCACCAATAAGAAGAAGTTCAACAAGATGATGCATCAACAACCCCCAGCTTTTGCCTGAGGTATTCAAACGTGTCCCTGGGCAATGGTATGGTAAGAATATCAGCAACTTGTTCCTTGGAAGGAACATACTCCAACTTGACTTTCTGTTCAAGCACTTGTTCCCGGAGAAAATGGTACTTGATTGGTATGTGCTTGGTTTTTGAATGCATAACCGGATTTTTTGAGATGCTGATTGCACTTGTGTTATCACATAAGATGGGGATAGGTGGTATACAAGTGATTTGAAAATCCTGCAAAGTCTGCATCATCCAAAGGAGTTGAGTGCAACAAGATGCAGCAGCAACATATTCTGCTTCAGCTGTAGACAAGGCAATCGAACTCTGTTTCTTGCTGAACCAAGATACCAGTCTGGAACCCATAAAGAACGCACCACCACTTGTGCTTTTCCTGTCATCCACGCTTCCGGCCCAATCTGCATCTGTATAAGCATGAAGAGTAAGATCTGTATCTCTAGGATACCATAAGCCATAATTTTGAGTCCCTTGAAGATATTTGAAAATTCTCTTTACTGCCTGAAGATGAGTCTCCTTCGGATTTGCCTGAAATCTTCCAACTATTCCAATTGCATGCATGATGTCCGGTCGGGTACCTGTCAAATATAGTAAACTTCCAATCATAGATCTGTAGGTTGGTTGATGTACTGCTGCAGATTCATCATTTGCACTGAGACTACATCCTGTGACCATGGGTGTACATACTGGTTTTGCATCTTCCATGCCATATTTCTTCAAAATCTGCTTGAGATACTTGGTTTGAGATAAAAAGATTCCTCCTTTCTTTTGTTGGATTTGCAAACCAAGGAAATATGTCAGTTCTCCTAGCAAGGACATTTCAAATTCTTTCTGCATGACCGAGGCAAAGCTTTGACTCATAGCTTCTTCATTGCTGCCAAAAATAATGTCATCTACATACACAACAAGTATTAGTAATTTGTCATTTTCAATTTTTATATACAGATTGCTATCTGCTGAACCTTTTGAGAAGCCTTGTTGATGAAGATATTTGTCCAACCGGTAGTACCAAGCCCTTGGAGCTTGTTTGAGACCATAGAGAGCCTTTTTCAATCGGCATACAAGATTTGGATCATTTCCAAGAATGAAACCATCTGGCTGTTCAATGTACACTTCTTCTTCCAAGTCTCCATTCAGAAAGGCTGATTTTACGTCCATTTGAAATACTTTGAAGTTTTGAAAACTTGAGAGAGCAAGGAACATTCGGATGGCCTCAAGTCTTGCAACAGGAGCAAAAGTTTCTTCAAAGTCTATTCCTTCTTGCTGCGCATACCCTTTACAAACAAGTCTGGCTTTGTTTCTAATTACTTCTCCATTTTCATTCAATTTATTTTTGAAGACCCATTTTGTTCCGATAACATTCTTATCCTTTGGTCTAGGAACCAGCTCCCAAGTGTTGTTCTTTTCGATTTGCTCAAGTTCTTCATCCATTGCTTTCACCCAACATTCATCTTTGCATGCTTCTTTCACATTTTGTGGTTCAGTAGAGGAGAGTAATGCCAAATAGCTTGAGGCTTCTGCAACTGTTCTTCTTGTTTGTACACCTGCTTCTTTCTGCCCCACAATCTGAGATTCTGGATGATTCTTCTGAACATATCTGGATGGAGTTTTCTCTTCTATTCTTGTCTGCTCCTCTGGTTCTTCTTGAGGTTCTCCTTGGGGTTCTTCTTCTTCATCATTCTGTCTTTGAGGGTAGCCTTCATCTTCTTCTATATCTTCATGATGTACTTGCCTAGGAATATATCCCTTCTCATCAACCACTACATCAATGCTGTCAACAATTCTGCCAAGTCTTTTATTGTAGCATTTGTATGCTTTGCTATGTGGAGAATAGCCAAGAAGAATGCCTTCATCTGCTCTAGGTTCAAGTTTGCCAAGCTGCTCATCAGTATTCTTGATATAGCATTTGCTCCCAAAGATTTTGAAGTGCTTTACCGAAGGAGTTTTACCACTCCAGAGCTCATGAGGAGTTTGAGTGCTGTTCACCCGGACATTTGTCTTGTTGAGAATAATAACCGCAGCATGTGCAGCTTCACCCCAGAAAGTTGCGGGAGTTCCTGATTCATCAAGCATAGCACGAGCCATTTGTTGGATTGTTCTGTTCATTCTTTCAACAACTCCATTTTGCTGAGGAGTTCTAGCTGTAGAGAATTCTCTCCTTATCCCATGTTCATCACAGAAATCGAAAAATTCATTTGAAGTAAATTCCCCACCTCTGTCGGATCTGAGGCACTTAATTTTGTGACCTGATTCATTTTCAACCAAGGCTTTGAAGGTCTTGAATTTTTCGAATGCTTCATCTTTGTGCTTCATAAGTCCTAACCAGACAAACCTGGAGAAATCGTCAATAAATAATATCAAGTATTCCTCTCCTCTAGGTGTTCTTTTCCTAAATGGGCCACATGTATCTGTATGTACTAGCTCAAGAGGCATGCTAGCTGATCCCTCTTTCTCTGGAAAGTTAGTCCTGGTTTGTTTTCCAAACTGACATGATCTTCATATGGTGTTGTCAGGAATTTTGATATCTGGAAGATCGCGAACTGCCTGATATTTGCATGCTTTCCTTATTTGTGAGAAGCTTAGATGTCCCAACCTTCGATGCCATAACCAGTGCTCTTCATCCTTGCTAAGATAGCATTGTTGTTCTCCTTCTTCAAATATGTACAGATTATTTGGAGTTCTTTTGCCTTTGAGTACTGTTTTACCTGTATCAAGATCACGAACAAGACATCCATTCGATCTGAAAATAACCTCGGTTTTTTGATCACACATCTGGCTGACACTTAGTAGATTATGCTTCAATCCATCAACATACAAAACATTTCCAGCCTTGACCTTTTCTTTCAAAGGAGCAATACCTTTTCCTTTTATAGTTGCAGGAGTATCATTTCCAAAAGAAACTTTCTTTCCCTTTTCTAAAGTAGAATAAGATTCAAGTTTTTCTTTATCACCTGTCATATGTTTCGAACATCCACTGTCAATGTACCATAGATTTTCCTGTCCTTCTGCATAAAATGCTATCCCACATCTTTCTGTTTGAGGTTCCTTTATTCTCCATGTTTTGGTGCTTGTGGCTTGTTCCTTTTTCTCCTGAAACCTGCTCCTGCATTCAGAGTCTTCATGACCAAAATTATTGCAAATAGAACATTCAACTTCATTTTCAAGAACCGAAAAGTTGTTATAGGTCCTTTTTGTAATCCCTGTCATACTTCTTTGTTTTTGAGCTTCCCTAGTCATGATTGTTTTATATGCAACACATTGAGCTGCTTTGTGACCAAAGTTATGGAAAGAAAAGCATTGTCCATTGAAGAAGCTTCTGCGGTTATTGAATCTACCAGCCAACTGATTGTAATTTCTATTTTCATCTATTCTTGAACCAAACTGAGAAGATTTTACCTGTGGCTGGTTGTAGCTTTTGTTCACCTTTAGGATGGATTGTCCCTGATAGTTTCTGTTTGTAATTCGTCCCTGCTTTACCTGATTATCTTCATTGTTCTTCTGCTCATTTCTTCTTGCTGCATCAAGATAACTTTTTGAGGTGGATGCTTGAGAGGTTTCTCCATTATAGCCCAAACCTGTCTTGTTTAGAGGAGACCGCTGCACATTGATAATCTCATCCAAAGTTTCAGATCCTTTGACAAACTTAAGATTAATAGCTTTTGTTTTCTCAATTTCTTTTCTGAGACCAACAATTTCACCTTCTAGTTTTTCAAGATGTTTTTCCTTTTCATCAATTTGAAATTGCAAAGTATCAATGATCACATTCTTTTCTTCTATGCATCTCTTGAGTCTAGTAATTTCATCATAGAGATTATCCACATCTACAGCATCCTCATAATCATCATCTTCAAATGCCATTAACAACTTATATTTATTACCTTGTTCATCTTCATCACTGTTTGATAAGCCATCACTATCTTCATGGGTGTAGTAGCTTTTCTTATTTGCACTTTGTTTCTTGTTCCATCTAGCAGGTTCTTTTCCTTTATCCTTATAAGGACATTTTGCAGCATAATGACCTACTCTTCCACAAGCAAAGCATTTGAAAGGTAGCTTACCTCTGAACCTTCCAGAACCCCTTTGAAGATTTCTGACAAAATTTGATTCTTCTTCCTCTTCTTCTGGAACATGGCTTGCTTCATAGTAATCTTCTTTGCCTGATGCCTTAAAAGCAGCTTCCCTTCTGTCTGATGGACCTCCCTTTCTCATTTCATAAGCAGTTAGAATTCCATGTAGCTGAGACATAGTGAGAACACGGAGATTTTCCTTTTCTTCTATTGCAGATACTTTAGATTCAAACTTGGGGGATAATGATCTTAGAATCTTTTGAACTACTATAGTCTCTTTTATTTCTTCACCCAAATTTTTCATACAATTAACAATCTCATCTACCCGAAGAAAATAATTAGCCACACTTTCATCATTATACATCTTGAGGGTCTCATATTGAATCCTGAGAGTTTGAAGTTTAGCTTGTTTTACCTGTTCATCTCCTTCATAGCTAGTGATCATTTTGTCCCATATCTCTTTTGCTGATTTGAAGTGCATGACCTTCATGAATTCTGTTTGGGATATACTTCCTAATAGAGTACTGACTGCTTTTGCATTTGTTTCATACTGCTTTTTCTCAGCTGGATCTGTAGGAGTAGCTGAAGGAAAAGCATAGCCTGTTTCTACAATGTTCCAAACTTCTGTACCAAGAGATTGAAGATATGCAGTAACTCTTACCTTCCAATAATTGAAATTTGTCCCATCGAAAATAGGTGGCCTGATTGATGCTTCTTTCTCGTAGTTGCTCATGATGAACGATCTACCTTCAAGCGATCAAGCTTCTCTGAAGGACCTGCTCTGATACCAATTGTTGAAAATAATACTGAGAGGGGGGGTGAATCAGTATTATCAAGCAATTTAATAAATCTTCCTTATTTGATCTTGAATTATTTTTGCATGTCAGTACCATAAAATAATGAGCATGAAAAACAGATAATCACACCAAAGAACACAAGATGTAAGGTGGAAACCCAATGTGGGTGAAAACCACCTACTGCAATATGTCTCTATCTTCTTTCAATTTAGAAACTTCTTTTACAATGATTTTGTACTGGTGCAGTCCTTTACCAGTACGCAGGCTGCAACCTGCAGAGAGCTACAACTCTCTCTCTCTCTCGTTTTCCAGTCTACTCCTGGAAGGGAGCTACAACCCCCTACTTCCTTTCATAAAGCATCAGATGATCAACAAGTACATAACAGATATAGACCACTACAGATATCAGATTAGTAATAACAGAAACAACCCAGAACACCTTATCAACAGAGAAATTCAGTCAACAGAACATCTTAAAACAAAGACGCAGTTTTTCTTTCTGTGGCCTGCGACCAGACGCAGTTAACTTTCTGCTACTCTGCGTCCACACGCAGATATCCTTTTGCTCCGCTGCGTGCCCACGCACTGTTCCTGTGACTGCTCTGCATTCTGTTGCTTCAGGGACGCACCCAAAGATACTATCGCGCCGCGTCTTTCGCTACAGAGACGCACCCGAAAACATTATCGCGCCGCGTCCTTCTGCTTCAGAGACGCACCTGAACCTTGATCGCCCTGCGTCCCCACGCAGGTCTCTTCCTACTGTACTGCGTCTCGGCGCACTTACCCTTTACAGTATCAGCGTCCCGGCGCACTTGCCCTTTACAGTATCAGCGTCCCGGCGCACTTTCCCTTCACTGAACCTGCGACCCTTCAGATGTAAATGATATGAAGACTTCACAACAGACCCAAGCAGTCAGATCTACAGATCTGATCATGCGCCATAGAGATCACAGTCCATTAGAAGATTCGCCCTCTTAGATCTGGACTAGATCTCACCAAATAAGATATTCAACCCAAGACACTTGCTCCATCCAAATGAACTCCTTTGCTTTATATAGGCAAGCTCCTCCCCAAAACATGGAACAATACCACGAGCCGACACCATAGAAACACAAAACCATCGGCTAGATACCACACAAGAAACCCCCACGTGCTTTTCTCTGCCTTGAAATGTGTGCACTGGGTAGACGCACCCCCTGAACGGCTGGCCGGCGTCCCTGGGCGCGGGTTCTGCATGGTATACCTGCGGGGACACACTTTCTGAACCGATTGCCTGCGTCCTTCTTAATTTTCAACAAACTGAGAGTCTTACCACTGGAGTTGCCATCAAGTACAACATCTGTAACATACAGTCATACCGGAAAACATAATGCCAACAGATATGCATTCCCTCGCTTAGATAGGTTAGCCGATGCATCGGTGGTTACACTAGAAGTTTAATTTTATGTAAATCTGGTCTATTCTTGGTTAGATTAGGAGTAGGGGTAGTTTTTTTGTTTTCTTTCTTGCATTTTGTTTGACTTACGTTGGGTGTGGAGCCTGATTATCCTCTGTATTCAAATGTCTCAATGGGATGTATACCCTAGGAAGACTCTACACCCCTCCACGCGGGGGGGTGTGGGGGGGCTAATCCCCCCCCGCTGGGGGGTCTGGGGGCCAGTGGTCCCCCAGTGGGGGTTCGGGGGCAGCGCCCGCGAAGCTAAAAATAGATGTAAAATTTCCTTATAAAAGTCTAGTAATTTCTAGTCAATCTGGGCCGTTCATTAGGCAGATGATCTAATGGTAGAAGTTATGTTTAATTTAGGGTTTTTTTCCCTAGAAGGCAACCGCTCAATATATATGAGGGAATTGTATTGCGTCTATGTAGATTTGCATTCTAAGTGAGGAAGAGAGAGGAGATTGAGAGGAAAGAGGGTGTTACAGCGGATCAACTATAGGTTGTATCTCTTCAATTTGTTGGATAATATAATAAAAGAAGGACTGGTTTTTTCTCCATGGATGTAGCCCAAACTGGGTGAACCATGTATATCTGTGTCTCTCTTGTTTTATGCGTTTTCTGTGTTTATATTTCTACAATATTTTATGTGTTCCATTTCTCTGTAATATATAATTTTCTAACAACTGGTATCAGAGCCGAACGTCTATTTGGTTGATAAACTCGCAGGAGAGAAGGGTTCCTGGTTCGAGTGGAAGAAATGGCAGAAGATTGTAGGTTTAGGGTCGAAAAATTCAACGGCCAAAACTACCAGCTGTGGAAGATGCAGATGAAAGAATATCTGTATCAGAGAGATTTGTACCTACCATTGAGCAGAAAGACAAAGAAGCCGACAAGTATGACAAACACAGAATGGGATATTCTGGACAGAAAGGCACTTGGAACAATACGGCTGTGCCTAGCGGCATCAGTAGCGTTTAATATTTCAAAGGAAACGACAACACAGGGTTTAATGTCGGCATTGGCCAAACTATATGAAAAACCCTCAGTGTCAAATAAGGTATTTCTTATGAAGCGTTTATTTAATATGAATATGTCAGAGAGTGGATCTGTTGCTGATCATTTAAATGATTTTAATACAGTTACAAGTCAGTTAAGTTCCCTAGGGGTAAATTTTGATGATGAAGTTAGGGCTTTGTTATTTTTGTGCTCATTGCTAAAAAGTTGGATGGTTTAGTTATGGCCATTAGTAACTCTTGTTGCACAAAATATTGTCACCATGACATTCTGCAATCAGTGTGAGTCTATCACCACTCATACTTTCCTCGTTTGCAAGTCTTAAACCTCAACTCTTCATGTCAAGCCTTGAAAAATAAGAGAAAGCCCTTAAAAATCTCTAAAACTCTAGTTCCGCACTTTCTCTTAGCATTACCTGCGGTCCCGCACCCCCTGGTCATGTCCCCTGCGGACCTGCCCGCTCTGTTTTTGTGTAAAGGGTGCGGACCCCTGTAAAAGTAGAAAAGGCGCAAGTATATTCTTAAAAACTCACTTTGGGTTATTTATGGAAGCTTCTAGAGGGAATCTTGAGGTGGCAAGTTCACTCCTTTGAGGTTCATGCATCCCATAACTAAAGGAGCTAACCCGTCTATGTGAGGAGCTTATCCCTTTAAAGGAGGACTCTATCCCTTCATAGGTGGACCTGTAACTTCCTTTCTCTGCACTATAAAGTGAGGCATTGGACTAGTTACTAAAGAGGTTGAAAGCTAAATATTTTTGAGGGTAAATGCTGTTGGAATTTAGACTTCCTAATTGAGCTTGAGAGGAGAGATTACATACCTTTTTATCTCATTGGGAAGAGTGTGAGGCTTGTCAAAGTAGAGGAGATTCTTGCTTGGACCCTGAGAGGAGCTTGTACAACATCAAGGCACCAAAGGTTGTAAAGTTCTTCTTTGTTCAAAGTTAATACAATCAAGTTTATTTTTCTCAATAAGCTGTCTTGTATGGTTTATTTCATGGATTCCTTGATCACCATGATGAATATGATTTATTATATTAGCTATGCAGGTGTTATTTGATGTGTGCTTGTTTGTGTTTGCAGGTTCTCAAAAGGAAACTCATTTGGACGGTCAAAGCGTGGCTGCCACAAACTAGCGTTGGACTTAAGGTAGGGTCTAAAACACCTCTTGGTTTTTATTTATAAATCGCAATATTTAGAGAAAGGTAGATTTGCTTGTTCTGCTTGTCGCTAGATATCTGTAGATACTAGGGAGATCGATCTTGTCCGCAAGAAGGATTTATCCGGCCAACAAATTGGCAACTCCACTGGGGACTTGAATTTTGATTTTTGCCTTTACTTTTACTTTGACTTGAGAAACTTTTTCTTTGTTTCTGGTTTTTGCTTGATGTGTGTGGGATTGGGTAGTTTTTTAGATTCTAACTTGTTTTTTGTTTTTTCACATTTTTGAAAGAGGACCACACATTCTGTTTGTAACATAGTGTGGATATCCCCGCACTGTTGCTTTACTACATAGAGTGGTACCGCATCTGGTTATACCGGAAGCCTGCGGACCCTGTCAAATTTTTGAAAAAACCTAAAATGTTTTCATCTAGTTAAGCTTAGGATTTGTTTACGTTTTTTAGCCTCTGCCCAGATCTGCATGTGTCATGTTAGAAATTTCTTGTAAGTGAGTTCCATTAGCATTTTGGTTTTAGGTGATTTTCTAGAAGTTTTGCGTGCCTAGTTTGATTTTCGCTTGGTCTTTGTAGTAACTCAGAGATTAGATGCCTAAGAAACCTCAGATTACCCTGGTTATATTGGTCTTCCTGATGAGCCTGACTGATTTGTGAAATCTGCCTTTGGTGAGAAATAGATCTTGTTTTCTCTTTGCAAAGATTTGAAAGAACTTGTTTGAAAGTTTTGAATTTCATTTTTAAAAAAGAAAACATAGCTGGGTGCTTTTTGATTAATTTTTTATTCTGAACGAATTAGTCCTTAGTTTGCTGAATAACTAAGTAAAACATCCTCGAAAAGAAATTTTGTAAGCTTTTACTTCAACTAGGTTTTTAGAAATTTTTAGATCTCAAGCATAGTTTTTTATAGTTTTGAGTGTTTTCTAGAAATTTTAAAATCTCTTTTGAAAGAAATTGTTTTTTGTAGTTTTTGAATGATTGAAAAGAAAGGGATATTTTTCGTGAGCGTAATTAGAAGTCTCGTTTTGAGTTTATTGAAAAAGACAAAAAATATTTTCTTTTCGTTTATATGTTGAACAAAGATTTGTTTTCAAAGATGTGCATTCTCAACTCTTTCTTTAGCTAGAAATTCATTGAAGAAAAAGAATTGTTTATCATCTTAGGTGCATTTTTAGTGTTTTGGAGTCGAGTCTTCACATCATAAAGTTTCATCTCCATACCTTTTGACTTAAGAAACAACCATAAAGATAACGCTTAAAGTAAAATTTATCTAGTAATCTTATTATTTCTAGGGCTCTTTATCACCAACATAGCTTAGGCTAGTATCTTGGAGTAGGGATTAATTAACTCTCCAAGATAGTAAAACAAACAAGTAGCTATATATTGTGGTAGGAGATAAATTCCAATTGTTACATCTATGCTCTGGGAAGCTCCTCTTAAAGGAGTTAAGCATGAGATCATATCTGAACCAGTGGGGTAATCAATCTTTCCTCATTGGGAACGATAGAAGATATACATGTATTAAAAATGGTAAACCTCGGATTGACCATTGTCGAGGAGCCTGGGGTCACTTGTTGGTAAACCTTGGATTATGTCAAGGAGCCTTCAAGGGGATTGAGCTTTGCTACTCTACCCTTGTGTGTGTATCGGATCACAGACTGTTCCCCCAGGTATATTTGTTTCTGTTGGTAACCATAGTGACCATAATCTATAAGATTCTTTCCTAAGGTGACGGTGGAGGGAAGATCTCACTGTACCTGGAGCAGACGTCGACTAGACTCACTTGGACTCTCTGGGTGGTTCTCTTCACTCGAGACGGTTTAGTGAAGAAACTTGTGGCAGTCTGTTTCATTAAGCAGGTTGTCGGGGTAACTGTTCCAACCACCCTTTCTATATTAAATTCTGCGACGTTGGATTTCATCACCAACTAGTGTTTTCGATACGGAAAGTTATTGTTTGTGTGTGGTTTGAACTCCTAGATTTTTAGGCGTGTGATTCAAATTTTTTGGTTCTTTAGAGACTTTAGGTGGTTTTATTGAGATTTTTCTTTGTTTGCGTGTGAAGTAATTAAAATATTTAATCGTGGCTGAATTACTGAGACAATCCCGCAGACTTCGGGGGCAACCTCCTGAGTATTCACCAAGCCAGCTTGAAGGGCTACGAGCTCTTGTAACTCCTAGTGACAGTAGAGTTGGGTCACCGAAAGAAAGAGAATCTTCTTTAGTTGTTCATCTTGATTATCAAGTTCAAGCAACAGAGTATATTTCTGAACCAATTTCATTTTCCAAAGTTACTGGTAGTGTTTCTTCTACTAGTGAATTAGCTGAAGAACCTGAAATTTCTGAGCCTGAAACTGAACCTGCTGCTACTCCATCGTTAGGATTTGCTTCTCCAACTTCCAGTGGTCCTGGTTCACCCAGGGTAGGAAGGATCATTACCCAAAATCTTCCCTCTGGACTTATTTCTATTGAAGAACTTGTTAGTCCGGAAGAAGGTATATCTATCCCTAAAAATCAACCAACTTTAGAACTTAGGGAGCGTGAATCAATCTTTTACAGTCCACCTAGGAGGGATGCTTGGTACGTCTCATTGACCAACTTTTTAGAAAATCCGGGTCTAAGTTTTTCACCACCTCGCATTCCTTTTCATCCAACACCTAGAGGTTATTATCCTCCTTTGAATATGTCGAGACAGTCATCCATGTTTTCCCAATCACCGGAAACATTTTTGTATGGCGGTCCTTCTGTTCCTTCTGGGTATCAGTCACTTACTAGTACTTTTTCAGGAGCATCTCCTCAACCCATTGAACATGGGCTATCAACTGGTAATAACAGAAATAAACCGTTGAGTGTAGAAGATATTCTTATGATGTCAGTTACCATTTCAAATCTGCAACCTCAAGGTAGTTAGTTACCGCCTAGGGGGCAACCTCAAGGTACTCAATTATTGCCTGGGGGGCAACCTCAAGGTAGTCAGTTACCGACTGGGGGGAAACCTCAAGGACAGTACATACCTTCAGGATAGTACATTCCTCAAGGTCAACCCCAGACTCAGTACATACCTCAAGGTCAACCCCAGTATCAATATATACCTCAAGGTCAACCCCAGTTTTAGTACGTGCCTCAAGGTTATCAACCTCAAGGTCAGTACCCAACCCAAGGTTTCCAACCACCTTCTGGTCAATCATTTGTACAAGGAGCTGGAAATGTACCTTTGAATTATCAGCCCTACGCTCAACCCGGTTACGGTCCTCAATATGTTCAACCTTCTATGGGTCAATACCCCGGAATGAACATGGTGTGGGATCCATCTCAATCTCAACAGATTTTGCAACCGAATGTGCAGTTGTCATCTCAATCTGGACAACCTTTAGTTTTTGGTTCAACCCAGCAACCCGTCCAGCCTACTATTCAAACCTCTGCACCTGGTGTAGCTCATTAGTCTGGGCCTAGTTCGCCTCGAACTCCGCCTCAAACGACTGCTGCAACTACTGCAGCTTCTGTTCAATCTACCCCACCTACTTCTGGAGTATCAACAGCTCTGGTTTCTACTGTTCCTGCATCAACTCCTCAAGCATCTTTACCTCATTCTGGACCCACAATTCAAACTTTGGTTCAGATGCCTGCAGGACAACCTGGTCCAAGTACGGTTGTCACAAGTCAACCTCAATTTACTTATCAATCGTACCAGGGACAGTACCAATTCGGTCCTGTTGTTCAAAGCCCAGTCTACCAGTATCAACCATACCTTGGATATACTTATCAGCAACCTCAACAACCCCAGTACGGTCCGGTTAATCCTAGTTTTTTGGGAGGATATAATATTTCAAATGTAATTCCAATTCCGAGTTATTCGGGATATCCTCCTCCTGGGGCTGGTCTTATGACCCAGGGTTTTCGAGACCCTAACCGTCAGTTACCGTTCATTGCAACTTTGGACTTGCCTGATTTGTCGCGCCTTACAAACGATCCAATTAATTATCTTCCGTTTTGGTCGCTAATGCCGAATAAGTTGCCCAGTGATATCCCAAAGTTTGAAGGTAAATCAAGAGAGGATCCGTCAAACCATGTGATGACTTATCACCTCTGGTGTGCATCTAACTCCATTATAGATGATTCAATTCGTTTACGTCTTTTTCAACGCACTCTGATTGGTCTTGCGGCCAAGTGGTACATTGAGTTACTGCGAGCCTCTTTTTATAACTTTAGTCAGCTAGCTACTTCATTCTTAACTCATTTTCAGTTGCCTGTCAGATATGACAATGGCATGGAATTATTAACTTCATTAAAACAGTCAACGTCCACTTATATTTCAGATCACATTCATGAATGGTGACGTCGACGACGTTTAGTGAAAGTTTTTGTTCCAGATCAAATTTTAGCTGAATGATTTGTTAAATCATTATTACCTAAGATCACTGAAGATGTAGCTAAGGCAGGAGTTGTTATTGAAGAGAAAGTAATTTCTTAAGCTCAGTACCTTGACCTCGTTTATACGCAGTTGGGTACGTTACACGAAAAAATCCCCGACCTTCCGAAACAAAATCAAATAACTGTAGCTCCTTCAGGGTCTCATGCCACTGATGGTATGATTGGTTCAGTTAACACCAAAAGTAAGAAGAAATCTTCAAAGAATTCTTCTCCTATTATAACTTTACCAGATTCCCTGACAAGAGACTCTTCCGCTGAAATTCCTGCCGATATTCATGTCGTCAAATCATCTACGGCCAAATCAAAATCCGGTGGTAAAAAGAAGGGGAAGAAGAAAAATAAGCAAAATTTGAAAGAGAAATCAAATAAAACAGAATCTACTGACGAGAAACGTAAACCCCATTATCCTTGTCTCATTTGTGATGAAGAGCATTTTACAAGAGACTGCCCACATCGCGCTGAGGTTGCGAAAATTGTCAAAGGTTCTCAAACGCTTGCTGTCTTGAAGGATCCTTTTCCTAGTCAAGATAGTAAGATGATAGGTTCTTCCTCAAATGCCTCAGAAGAACCCATAATGATGATGTCCCATGTTAGGATTGCGACGCGATTGCAAGATTATGGCAGTAAAAGTCCTGTTGGTGGTAAGGAAGTAGAATCTTCTAATTCAAACCCATCAACTTCAACTCCTGGTTCTGATCTGCTACAGATCGAGAAACCTAACCTAGACTTAGTAATCAAACCGCCTGCTAAAGGTATACTTCGAAAGTTAGCTTTCAATCCGCATGCGAGAGCTACTCAGAATTATAACATTCTTGAAGACTTAGCTATTTCCCCTTCAGCAATGTTGGCTTTGGAGGTGCTGCAATCATGTCCAGCACAGCGTAAATTGCTATTGTCAGCTATAGGAGCTGTTGATATTTAGGACTCGAACCTTATAATCTTTGATTTAGAAAATAGTACACCTCGCCTACCTCATCAAATGGCTTTCCAGATTCCAGTGTTAGTCAAAAACAGACCTTGCTTTAGGACTGTAATTGATGAGGGAGCTTCAATGTGTATTATGTCGATTTAGTGTTGGAGGTCGCTTGGTTCTCCTACACTCAATCAATCCCCGATGATTCTAAAGGCTTTTGATGGCCGTGGGTTCCATCCTTTTGGCATTCTACAGGATTTACCTATAGTGGTTGAAGGAAAAATTGTTAATCTAGATGTGGAAGTGGTTGATGCCCCTCTAGATTACAACCTTCTCTTGGGTCGCAGTTGGTCTTATGCTATGACTGCTGTTGTTTCATTGGTCTTTTGGCTTATAAATTTTCCTCATAATGGAAAGATCATAACTATAGATTAGCTGACATATTTTTCATCCAACCTAGCCTCTTCCGAAAGTATACAACATGTCGGTAAGACAACTATCCCCTACAAGGATGTTGGAGTAGGATTAGTTAAAGATTCTGGTTTCTAGGAACTTTTTCCTTTCCTCCTCCTAACGTATTGCCTTCTATTGCAACCATTCATATGATTTCATCAAACACTATTGTTTATGATGATCCTTGGATCGTACGTTCCGAATCTGAGGTGGATTGATTTGGTGATGCGATGCCTTTGAGTCCCTATGAAATTGCATATCAGGTTGTACAATTGTTATCCGACCCTTCTTCAACCGAAATTGATCTAATGAATGTGGTCTATGGACAATCACTTTCAACATCAAACTTAGATTCAAAAAAAATTTCCGAGCTTGTTCATACTGATGAGCAGATTCGTGAATTTTTGTTTATTGATGATTTACCATGGGAAGATCTTCATCATCGATCTTCGTTCTTACCTGAGCTTGATCACTTTGAGAATGATTTTTCATCTATTTTTACTACTAATTATGTCAAAGAACCACATAATCCATTGCAAAATCCTGATTCTGAGTTAAATTTGGGAAATATTTCTTGAATGGTTCCTATTGACATTTCAGTTAAACCTGGAATTGTTGAAAACATTCATATAGGTGCCTCCTGTACGGAAAATGAACTCCAAACTTATAAGGCCCTATTTCAAGAATTCTGCGACATGTTTGCCTGGTCATATGAAGAAATGCCAGGAATTGATCCAGCAATTGTTGTTCATGAAATCAAAACTTACCTGGATGCTAAACCTGTCCGACAACATTTGTGTTAGATCCACTCACGAAAAGTTGCTGCTATTAAAGCAGAAGTTGAAAAATTACTTAAAGCAAGTTTCATTTATCCAATTCCCTTAACAGATTGGGTATCGAATATTGTTCCTGTTAACAAAAAGCAAGGAACGATAAGAATATGTATCGATTATAGGGACATTAATCGAGCTTGTCCCAAAGACAATTACCCAACTCCCTATATCGATCAAATTATTGATGATTGTGCCGATAGTGAAATGTTCTCCTTTATGGATGGTTTTTCCGGTTACAATCAAATCAACATTCTACCTGTTGATCAACCAAAAACGGCTTTTATTTGTCCATGGGGGACATTTGCTTATTGCAAATTACCTTTTGGGTTGAAAAACGCCGGAGCAACTTTTCAAAGAGCTATGTCTTACGTGTTTCATGACATCAAGCACATTGTGCAACCTTATCTCGATGATTTACCTGCCCATTCATTACGTAGAGCCGATCATCTCACTCATTTACGAGCAATCTGTATGAGATGTAGGCATTATCAAATTAGGTTGAATCGACATAAATGTGTTTTCTGTATAGAAATGGGTCGTTTACTGGGATTTGTTGTTTTGAAAGCCAGCATTCGTGTTGATCCCTCGAAGGTTGAAGCTATTGTCAAATTGCCTCCTCCTTCGACTCTTCGCCAACTCCAAAGTTTGTAAGGGAAAGCAAACCTTTTACGTGAATTCATTCCTAACTATGCCGAGATAACAAAGGGTTTTACCAGGTTGTTGAAACAGAATACTCCATTCTTTTGGGATGAGATAGCTGACAAATCTTTTGATGCACTTAAACACACGTTGACCCATGCACCGTTATTAGATCCTCCCAACTACAACTAGGGTTACTTCTTGTATCTCGCCGCTTCTCATTCCACTATCGGGATGGTGTTAGTTCAGGAAGATGAATTCGGTAGTGAACATGTGATTTACTATCTTAGTCAAAATTTGAATCCGACTGAGCTTAAATATTCACATGTGGAGAAATTGGCCTTAGCAGCTGTTCAAGCTATCCAAAGATTTCATCATTACATCTTACTACGCAAAACTACTGTAATTTCTGACTGTAACCCTATGACCTACATTTTGACCAAACAATTGCTAGGGGGCAAGTATTCCAAATATATTTTTATCCTGCAGGAATTTGACTTAGAATTTTAAAAATCCAAGTCAAAGAAATCTTTAGTTTTTGCGGAGTTGATGTGTGACTTCCCGCGTGCTGATAATGAAACTGTGGCGGAAGAATCCATTGCGGACGAATCCTTGTTTCTTATCAGCACTCTTGATCCATGGTATGGAGATATCATTGTTTATCTCCAAACCCAATCTTTTTGGCCTGAAATTTCAAGTTCTTAGCGATGGAAAATATGTTTCCAATCCCAACAATACAAGATTATTGGAGATACACTCTATCGTTGTGGGGCAGATTCTGTTTTCCGATGTTTTTTAACTCATGAAGAAGCTGAAAAGGTTTTAAATGAATGTCACTCAGGAGTGTGTGGCGGTCATATGTCTGGGTATTCCACAGCCCAAAAGATATTGTGCGCTGGCTATTTCTGGCCATCTTTATTTAAAGATTGTAGTTACGCGGTCCGAAAATGCCACAATTATCAAATTTTTGATCGAAAGATGCGTGCTCCACCTGCTCCTCTACACCCTATAATTGTCGTCGGTCCTTTTGCAAAGTGGGGTATCGACTTTATTACATGTAACCCTCACTCAGCCGGGGGGCATGCGTATATCATCCTTGCGGTAGATTATTTTACCAAGTGGGCCGAGGCGATGCCTACATTTTCGGCAGACGGCAAAACTGCTGCAATTTTCATTTTCAATCATATAATTACTAGATTTGGTGTTCCACAAGCGATTATCATTGATCATGGGCATCATTTTCGAAACATCATGATGACTGAACTAACATATCAACTTGGCCTGCGTCACGATAGTTCTACTCCATATTACCCACAGGCTAATGGTCTGGTTGAAGCCATCAACAAAGTTCTAGTCATTATGATCCGACGAATCATTGGTATTCATAGGTCGAATTGGCATAACATGTTATTTTCAGTGCTTTGGGCATATCGAACCTCAGTAAAAACATCAACTGGTTTCACTCCTTTCCAATTGGTTTACGGTTTGGAAGCTGTGTTACCCATTGAATGCGAAATCTCGTCATTGCAAATAGCCATAGAGTTACTCCCAGCCACTTTCGAAGAGGAGAAACGTTTGTTGTACTTGGCTCAGCTAGATGAGAATCAACGTGATGCTGCACTAGTAATCAAAACTCATGCCAAACGAATTAAAGCTCAGTATGATCAAAATGTTACACCTTGTAATTTTTCGGAAGGAGACCTAGTCTTACTATAAGATCAAGCAAACGATAAGCTAGGGGCTGGAAAATTCGTACCTATGTGGCATGCTCCTTATGTTGTTAAGCGAAAGCTAGCAAAAGGGGCCTATGAAGTGGTAGATTTTGACGGTGCCTCTTTGGGTAAACCTAGAAATGGTATTTATCTGAAGAGATATTATGCTTAAATTTGGGTGTGGAGATTTTAGTTAGATTAGTTTCTTTCTAGCTGGTGTGTTTTAGATTAGAAAAGTGTGCTTAGTTTAGAGAGTTTTTTTTGTCATTATTCCTGCTTATCTTGATTTTACTCTTGATATTGCAAATGTCGACGCCTCTTCAAACATACATTGGTTTCGCTGATGGTGCTTGTCGTAATACATTGAACATTTCTTCCGCAGCTTGGGTTATCTATTCACCCTCTGATGAGTTGGTATCTATGCATGGGGTAAGCCTTGGTCAAACAAAGAACAACATTACAGAGTATAGTGCAGTGATTGAGTTATTATCTGAATCTATTTCATTTGGGATTCGGAGTTTGATTGTGAGGTTAGATTCTGAACTCGTTGTATTGCAGCTTAATAGAGTTTATGCCCTTAGAAATACAGTGTTATTGAGATTATTTTTGAGATTTCATCTCTTGGAACGTGAATTTGACTACATTGAATATCAGCATATTCCAAGATATTTAAATACATTAGTAGATGCAATTGCTTCTTGAATGTTAAATAGACATTTGCAATAATAAAACAGTAAATTTAAAAGCATTCCATAACATGTTTTACAAGATAGCCAGTAATAGTGATATAGCATAGCATAGAAGTGTGTCAAATATACATCGTCTTCGATCATAAGTTGAAAAACACCTTATGATCCGCAAAAATGATAGTACAAAAAGAAAAAATGTCATATGAGTCTACAAAAGGCGATCATCCTATCACTGGTGATGATCACGGTAAGAAACCACTGCTCAGGCCACCCTACAAAGGAACCTCCTGAAAGGTCATGGGACCCCAATCACATAGTGCTGTAACCTAAGAGGGATGTCATCTATGCTAGTCTCCAGAATGTTTGCTGTCAAACGCTCTAGATGATTTTCCAATTCGGCCAGGGTCTCTGTAGATTCATCCCGTGGGGTTGGTACTGCTGCAGTTGGGTGTCTCCTCTCATATGGCCGGAGAGTGGCTGGTCGTTGTGGACCCACATCTGCATTTGAAACTTTTTATTATCAATTTTGAACGATTTAAAAACAAAAAAAAAATTATTAGAAAATGTTGAGAATGATTTTACCTGAGTCATCCCATTGCTCTCCTGGTGGAAGAGTCATGTCTGGGTCACCACGATAATCCATCCCAGCATAAGGAAAATCCTGAATCGTGAAAAGTTGGTTCTCCAACCAACGAAAGTACTCAGGAGGAAATCAAACAACCTCTGAACCCTCCTCAGGATGACGGGCCATAATTACAACCTAACACATTAGCTTTGGCTCTCGGGGAAGTCCAACTCCAACGGAAAGATGTTGTGGGATCAACATCGGGACCCTCTCTAGACCAAAGCTCACAACTAAGAAACCATATCCAAAGTTTTTTAGTTGTCCGTTCTTTGTTCTAGTCAGTTGGCCTTTTACATTCGCCAACACAGCTTCGCACCAGTTGAAGATGGTGCCTCGATAACAGTCTACTGCCATTCGCATTTGGGATCCGGTAGCTACATGCAGTGCTGCACTTCCGCAGAGTCTGGTGACAGTAAATGCAATCACTTTAAGTTCAGGAAGGGAGATAGTTTTGATATCAATCCCTTTGTCCTTTGTTTGGTCATTACAAAACTCTAGTCGGAGACTATCGACAAACTGGCCACCTGGCCTAGCCCCGAATAGAGATAATCGTTCACCTCTCTTGGGCAAACCAGTCAAGAAGTAAATGTCCTCTAGCTCGATTTCGAGTTGGTGGCCACCAATAATGAAGCACTGGTCCTGTATATTCCATCTGTCCACCAGCCACTGCAAAAAGTCTACTTGGGCCCTCATGCTAGGTATGGCCCAGAATTTAAACAGCCCACATGCCCTCAATGCATCTATTGAGGGTTGATGATTAATTGCGGCATTGTCCACATCTTTGTGCTCCCATTCCCACCAAGTGAGCATTGTGTATATCCTACATTGAAAGAAAAAGCAGATTAGAAAATTTTAGTTCAAAGTTTTTGGGCGGAAATTGAAAAAATTGAAGTTGTAAAACCTATGTCGCAGGGTCCGCACTCTCCAGTTAGGGACAGTGCATAGGTCCGCACTCTGCCCAAACAGCAAGTGCGGGCCCCTGGCTCTTTCCTTTGTAGGAAAAAGTCAAGGTCCGCAGGTTTCACATGTTGCGCTTGCAGACCCCCGCGAGCGGTCTTTTAAACTAAATTTTTCCTAAAAATCAAAATAGAAGCCTAAAAACAAAATTCAAATGGTTGAAATGCAAGATTAAAGTGATGTGGATTACCTAGAGGTGACGGTTTTCGATTCCAACGGATGGATTTTCCGCAATCTTCACAGGAAGTTTCTTACCCAAAAGCTCTCTTCTCTCACTCTGAAGTCAAACGGTAAAAATGAATTTACAAAAGCCCTTTTTATAAGCTTTTTTGAATAAATGAATTTTTAATTTTTTTATTTTTCACTTTAAAAAGGTAAATTTTTTATGCATTTTTATTTATTTTAAACAGGTATGAGTAATATTTGAATTTTTGTGCAGAATATAGGATTTTTTAGGCTAAATTGATCATTTTCAACAAAAAACATTGGAGTCCTCTTTAAGCTCTTTTTTGACTCGTAAAATATGAAAAGATTGCCGAGTTTTTCTTTTTAAGCTCGTTAAAATGGAATTAAAAGGACGGTCGACTTATAGCTCTTTTCTGACCGTATAAACATGAAAAGATTGCCGGATTTTTGTCGTTTCAAGTTTGATATTGGTTATAAAACGACGTGTCCTTGATCGCTTTTTTACTTTTTCGGATCAGAGACACTAATTATGAAAAGTACTCCTTGATCGTAATGGTCAAGCGGTTCTCTCAAGTATTATTTTATACTTTTTCGGGCTTGGGAGACACAAATTTACGAAAAAGGACAACCATGGAGTTTTCTTAAGTTTTTCTTCTGACTCCCTAAAATTGAAAAACACCGAGTTTCTCCTATACTGGACTTGTTAAAATTTAACAGTAAAGGACCTGTTCAATTACAAACAGGAATGGACCACTCCTTCTTAGGGTTCGAATTTAAACTAAGTTGGACTCATCCAAAGGATGAGCTTATAATCAAGCAAATGTTATCCTCCTCAAGCTTGTCAAAAATAAAGAGGTACTTGCCAGAAATGGTGGGGGAAAAGAGAGAAAAATGAACATGTTTGTTATACTTTGTGTCTCAGAAAAGCATTCAACCACTCTTGAACACGACACTTTTTGTTCACCTGGGTTGGGAAATCCTTTGCCTAACAGTTAATCAAACTATATTGAAAGTCTTCAGCTGGTTTCTGGATATTAGCTTTGGGTCAATTGTCACCAAACCATCTACAGTGTCGTTATGTGTTCAAGAGGTCAGTGCAAATAAACCATTCATCTGCAAAATATCTGTCATCCATCTTGACCATCCCTGAGTCAGTCCTTGCAACTATATTTTTTCAAACTTGATCTATGATTTCGTGTTGTGGGCTTGCCTACGACGGATCACTTTATATCGACTTCAGCTCATTATCTAGAAAGATGATCTAGAAATTGTCAGTACCTTGGAATCTGCATGCCTCAATGTCAGGTTTCTCGCCTTCGATGATAGGTTGCATCATTGACCTTTGATTAAAGGATTGCGTGACATGTTCGACATCAACTCATCTATTCACATTTCATGGATTGTACTGAGTACTTTGAGAGCCATTGAAATTACTGCTGGTTTCTCTCACACTTGTTAAAAATTTATATCATTGACTGGTAATCAAGTGGTTTCTACCATGTTTGACTTCGACACATTCATTCACATGGATAGAATCTTACTATTTCGGGAAGAAGAAACCAAGACCCTGGATCTAGTTTCCACCATCCAGGTTGTGAGGAATTTTGTTATTCATTATACAGTGGACTATTCATAAACAGATGGCTGCGCCCATACTGTGTCTACATATGTCTATACTTATGATGTATTACGGAATCATTCCTATATCAGAGCAGTTTAGTTAGTTTTCTAGTCAGTTTTGATCTGAGTATGGGAATGCCTACCTCAGCGATGATATGATCACATATATATATTTTGTATTGAATGTTTTTACAGGTTCCAACCAGGCTCTCCACAGGATGATCCTCAAAATGATAAAGTACTTCACTCTTCTTAGATGACAAATACTATCCTCATCTATTATAGACTTCGCACTTTAGGGGGCAATCTGTTGCACAAAATATTGTCACCATGACATTCTGCAATCAGTGTGAGTCTATCACCACTCATACTTTCCTCCTTTGCAAGTCTTAAACCTCAGCTCTTCATGTCAAGCCTTGAAAAATAAGAGAAAGCCTTTAAAAATCTCTAAAACTCTGGTTCCACACTTTCTCTTAGCATTACCTGCTGTCCAGCACCCCCTGGTCATGTCCCCTGCGGACCTGCCCGCTCTGTTTCTATGTAAAGGGTACGGACCCCTATAAAAGTCAAAAAGGCACAAGTATATTCTTAAAAACTCACTTTGGGTTATTTCTGGAAGCTTCTAGAGGGAATCTTGAGGTGGCAAGTTCGCTCCTTTGAGGTTCATGCATCCCATAACTAATGGAGCTAACCCCTTTATGTGAGGAGCTTATCCCTTTGAAGGGGGACTCTATCCCTTCATAGGTGGACCTGTAACTTCCTTACTCTGCACTATAAAATGAGGCATTGGGCTAGTTACTAAAGAGGTTGAAAGCTGAATATTTTTTAGGGTAAATGCTGTTGGAATTTAGACTTCCTAATTGAGCTTGAGAGGAGAGATTACATACCTTTTGATCTCATTGGGAAGAGTGTGAGGCTTGTCAAAGTAGAGGAGATTCTTGCTTGGACCCTGGGAGGAGCTTGTACAACATCAAGGCACCAAAGGTTGTAAAGTTATTCTTTGTTCAAAGTTAATACAATCAAGTTTATTTTTCTCAATAAGCTGCCTTGTATGGTTTATTTCATGGATTCCTTAATCACCATGATGAATATGATTTATTATATTAGCTATGCAGGTGTTATTTGATGTGTGCTTGTTTGTGTTTGTAGGTTCTCAAAAATAAACTCATTTGGACGGTCGAAGTGTGGCTGCCACAAACTAGCGTTGGACTTAAGGTAGGGTCTAAAACATCTCTTGGTTTTTATTTATAAATTGCAATATTTAGAGAAAGGTAGATTTGCTTGTTCTGCTTATCGCCAGATATCTGTAGATACTAGGGAGATCGGTCTTGTCCGCAAGAATGATTTATCCGGCCAACAAATCTGTCTCTGGATCTAGTACTTTAAAGTTTGATGATCTTGTTGGTGCAATCCTTAGTGAGGAAATGCGACGGAAAAGCTCTGGTGAGACATCAGGTAATGCTTTGACTACAGAGACTAGGGGAAGAAAAATGGAAAGAGGAAAGAGCTCTGGATATCGCAGTAAGTCAAGAAAAGGTAGATCCAAGTCCATATCAAGGATAGTTGCTAGAAATGTAGGAAGAAAGGACACCTGAAGAAAGACTACAAGTCTCGGAAGGGAAAAGAAGGAGATGCGCAGCAAGAAACTAATCATGAAGCGAATGTGACAGGTGATGTGTTGCAAGATGCTTTGATTCTTTCATTAGAAAATATTATTGATTCCTGGGTGATAGATTCAGGGGCCTCATTCCATGCCACACCTGATAAGAAACATTTCATGATTATGTTCAAGGAGATTTTGGACAAGTTCGATTGGTTGATGATAAACCCTGTAAAATCGTTGGAATGGGTACAGTTTTCATAAAACAACAAAATGGAAATCAATGGCTATTGAAGAATGTAAGGCATGTTCCAGATCTAAAGAAAAATCTGATTTCAATAGGGCATTTGGGAGGTGAAGGTTGCATAAGTTCAATGGAATTCGCAGAGAGAAGAAAATTCCAGGAACACCACAAGAAAATGGTGTGTCAGAAAGGATGAACATGACAATCATGGAGTGTGCAAAGTTCATGAGATTGCATGCAGGATTGCCTTTACAATTTTGGGTAGATGTTGTAGATATTGTTGTTTATCTAATAAACAGAGGGCCTTCAAGTTCCTTGGATGGTGGTATTCCAAAGGAGGCATGGATAGGTAAAAAGGTAAACTACTCATTTTTAAAGACTTTTGGTTGTGAAGCTTTTGTCCACACTAACAAAGAAAATAGAACAAAGCTTGAGGCAAAATCAAAGAAATGTACCTTTATTGGATATGGTGTTAATGATTTTGGTTATTGCTTATATGATTACGAAAATCACAAAATCATTAGGAGCAGAGATGTAATATTCAATGAAAAGGTCTTGTATAAGAATTAGTTGTAGGAAAAGAAACAAGAAAAAGAAAACATAGAATACATAGTGCTTGACGATATCACAGGAAAAGTGATGGTGCCTGAAAATCATAATGATAAACAACCAGAACAACAACCACAACAACAACAAGCACTTCAAACACCTGAAAGTGGTGTTAGAAGATCTACCAGGATAAGTAGACCCCCTGAACAATATCTCCTTCATTATATTATGTATTCTTGACTGATTTTGGTGAACCAGAATGTTATGAAGAAGCAGTGCAGGTAGAAACCAGGAAGAAGTGGGAGCAAGCCATGAAAGAAGAGATGGAATCCTTAGCACATAACCAGATTTTGGACTTAGTCAGGTTGCCTGCAGGTAAAATAACATTGCAAAATAAATGGGTTTATAGGCTGAAGGAAGAAGATGGAGGAAAATAGATGTACAAAGCTAGACTTGTGGTGAAGGGGTTTGCACAGAAGAAAGGTATTGATTTTGATGAAATATTTTCTCCTGTTGTTAAAATGACTTCAATCAGAACTATTTTAAGTCTAGTAGTAGCTGAAGATTTGCATCTTGAGCAGTTAGATGTAAAGACAGCCTTTCTCCATGGGGATTTGGAAGAAGAGATATATATGCAGTAGCCACAAGGATATGAGGTAAAAGGGAAGGAGAAACTAGTGTGCAGGTTGAAGAAGAGCTTGTATGGCTTAAAACAGGCTCCAAGGTAGTGGTATCTAAAATTTGACAGGTTTATGTCTAAAAAAGGTTATACTAGATGTCACTCTGATCATTGTGTTTATCTCAAAAGGAAAAATGATGGCAACTATATTATATTGTTATTGTATGTAGATGACATGCTTGTTGCAGGTTCTAACATGCAGGAAATAAATGTGCTCAAAAGGAAATTGGCAAACTCATTTGCAATGAAGGATTTGGGTGCTGCAAAACAAATCCTTGGTATGAGAATAACTAGAGACAGGAAGAATCACAAATTAACATTGTCTCAAAGTGAGTACATAGAAAAGGTGTTGAAAAGGTTTAATATGCAGAATGCAAAACCAGTTAGTATACCTTTGGCTAGCCATTTCAAATTAAGTAAGGAGGCGTGTCCTAAGACACATGAAGAAATGGCTCATATGTCTAAAGTTCCATATGCATCAGCAGTTGGAAGCTTAATGTATGCAATGGTCTGCACAAGGCCTGATATTGCACGTGTAGTGGGAGTTGTAAGCAGGTACATGAACATTCCAGGAAAAGAACATTGGGTGGTAGTGAAGTGGATTCTCAGGTATTTGAGAGGTACCACAAATCAAGCATTAAGCTTTGGTGGTTCAAACATTGCTCTACAGGGATATGTTGATGCAGATATGGCAGGTGATAGAGATAACAGGAGGAGCACAACAGGGTATGTGTTTACTATAGGTGGAATAGCTGTCAGTTGGGTTTCAAAAATCCAAAGTGTTGTTGCACTTTCAACAACAGAAGTAGAGTATGTTGCTGCTACAGAGGCTAGTAAAGAAATGATTTGGTTACAAAGGTTTTTGGATGAATTGGGCAAGAAGCAGGAGTTGGGTAGGTTATACAGTGACAGCCAAAGTGCCATACATCTTGCAAAGAACTCTGCATTTCATTCCAAGACTAAACATATACAGCTCAAGTACCATTTCATACGGTCAGCATTGGAAGATGGACAGTTGAAGCTGGAAAAGATACACACTAGCCAGAATCCTATAGATATGTTAACAAAAGTTGTAACCAGGGAGAAACTGAGAATCTTCTCAGTTTCAATTGGTCTTCAAGTATGATGAAGAAGATGAGAAACAACCAGGTCCAAAGTGGAGTCATTGTCTAGCAAATGAAGCAGCGGTGGAGTTGCTATAATCAATCTCCAAGTGGGAGATTGTTGTGTGTGGAGCCTGATTATCTTCTATATTCAAATGTCTCAACCGGATGTATACCCCAGGAAGATTGTACACCCCTCCATGTGGGGGGGTGCGGGGGGGACTTTTCCCCCTTGGCTGGGGGGTCCGGGGGCCAGCGGTTCCCCAGTGGGGGTTCGGGGGTAGCGCCCCCGAAGCTAAAAATAGATGTAAAATTGCCTTGTAAAAGTCTAGTAATTTCTAGCCAATCTGGGCCATTCATTAGGCAGATGATCTAACGGTAGAAGTTATGTTTAATTTAGGGTGTTGTTCCCTATAAGGCAACCCCTCACTATATATGAGGGAATTATATTGCATCTATGTAGATCTGCACTCTGAGTGAGGAAGAGGAAGGAGATTGAGAGGAAAGAGGGTGTTATAGCGGATCAGCTGTAGGTTGTATCTCTTCAGTTTGCTGGATAACATAATAAAAGAAGGACTGGTCGTTTCTCCGTGGATGTAGCCCAAACTAGGTGAACCATGTATATCTGTGTCTCTCTTGTGTTAAGCCTTTTCTGTGTTTATATTTCTGCAATATTTTATGTGTTCCATTGCTTCGTAATATATAATTTTCTAACAACTTACTTTCCGCCCCTCTCTTTTATTTTCTTTCTAGTTGTAGGATAGCTTCCACATGAGATCATGTTTGTTTACGAAGCAACCATAGTGAAGTTTGAGAGGAATTTATGCTATTGTCAATGCCTGGTTATCTGTTTCTTCCCTCTCTTTGTATTGATCTTTCATATTCTATTTGATGATACCTTGATGGAAAATATGTTCTTTTTCAGAGAAAACCATAGTGGAATCACGATGCTTGAATCTATAACTAGCACCACCTGCTCTAATAGGTAGTTTATAATTTTCGGTTCCTTGTCAAATAATTCAAGTAGAGTAACGAGGGGAGAAAACTTTAATACGTATGTCAGAGGTATATAAATATCCTTCTTTGAAGGGACAACCTCTTCTGCTATCAATAAGTTGGGATCCCTATTCCGCCCCATGAAATTAATAAGTGCATATGCATAGTTCTATGAAAAAATGAAAAAAATAATAAAAGGCGAGAAAAGATAAAGGCTTCATGTGCCGAGAAGTGAAGCAAGCAACTTCACTAGGGTATTTTCTAGGCTCGCTAGCATTGGAGAAATATTTTTGTTCCTGAAGTGACTCCATCGGGGTACTGACTAGGCCTACTAGCAGCGGAGCAACACTAGAGATGAAAACTAAAACTCTGACAATCCGGCTTCACTTATATATCTATATACTCCTTATCCCCAATCGAAACAACTGAGTTTAACTTGGCTTGGTTAAGTGTGCCACCGATGAAGAGAATGGTAGGGACTATATCTTTAACTCAAGCTAAGTGAAGAAGCTACAATGATCAATGAACTAAACAATATTTCTTGAAGCGCTAGACTTGTTTTTCATGAGACAAGACCCATACAGAGAGTTGGAGTTCTACCATTGTGTTGCCAAGTATTGTAGCTGCTACAACCATCCTCGAAATTTTTCCCATGCTTTGATTTTGGAGCCTCCACTCTGTCCACATGAGCTTATCTTTCATTGTCATAAAGTATTCATGCTATGATAAAAGAATTATCTTTTCATGCTTTTCTTGTGATGTACTAATCTCAGTTTAAAATCTTTCAAACACAAGCTAACTCTTGACTTGACCATGCAACATTGTTGGGCTTACCTCCAGAAACTACGCAATTTTGGAAGGCAGGTCAACCTTGCCTCTATTCTTATTAGCATGCTAGCCTTGACCATGAAAACTATGAAATTCTGGATGGTAACCCAGCCTTGATGATGGAAACTATGCAAAGAATCATCAGCTCATAAACTGCGCAATGCATTGATATTGAACCTCAGTAGGAGGTTCGAAATGTCGATGAAAATTTCTCAAATGCGATGGATCCGGAAACCTCAATACAACAAAACATGGATCACAGAAGTCTATAAACTGAAAAAAGTCAAGAAGTTGTATATTCCTTGGGAATTGTGCAATCCTTCTTGGAAGTTTGAATGCCTGGTTCCCAAAAAAGAAAAAAAGTCCCTAGAAAATAGGGAGTCATTAATTAGTTTCCTGAAGGTGGCACACTTACTATTTTGGGAACTTTCTGCCAAGTGTCACTTTTTCCTTGATTTTAGGTATGCACATCATAAACCCTAATTAGTCTAAAACTATATAATGGACACCCCTTGAGCTCATTTTTACATTCAACCTTGGAGCTCTAGCATTCCCAAGGAGATCAAGGAGCCTTCAGTGGAGTTTGCGACTCTTTTTCGAGTGAGTTTTGTTTTTGTCATTTTTTGTCACCTTTTTTGTCGTTTAGCTTCTATGAGTGTTGTGTTAGTTTTTTATTTTCATGGCTGTTAGAGTTTCGACTATATTAGCTTGTACAAGTGTTGGTTCGATTTGTCATTCACCTTTTATATGTGCCACATTGGTTTTCTTGTTTTTTCCCATTAGTGGTCGTCGTTTTGGCAACTCTCCATGCATGTTTTTTTATCCCTTTTGCATATTGATCTTATGCACATGATTTGCATTGATCCATCTATCCTTATTCATATTTTCACTTTAAATTTGCACCATCACTTAGATCTTCTTGTTTCCCACACTCTTACTGGCCAGATCTGCTCATCCCTTAGTTAGTGTTTACCTTGTCTAATTGGGCATTGCACAAGTGTAAGGCTTAAGTTGTTAGCTTGGCCTATAAGACTACGCAATGCATAGTACTTGGTTGTCCCAACTACGCATTGTGTAGTTCTAGGGCTCAAGCACATCCTTAGCCACTGAGACTACACAATGCGCAGTCTCCACCTCTGTCTACCCAGACTGAACTGCACATTGCACAGTCTCTAGCCTCAAGCTACACCACTGACTGTTGAGACTGTGCAGTGCATAGTTCAAGAAGCTATTCACCCTCCTTTACCTCAAGAATTGCATAATTTTCCTTTTCATTCCACTAGTTTTTGTTGTGATCTTACTTTGAGAGTCAATTTGTTGAAGCTAATTTGTCTTTTCCATGAGTGTATTTCCCTCCTACAGGTATTTTAGTTGTTGAGCACTTCTCTTCATTAGTCACTGGAATCATAGCACCAAAGAGATATACTTCAAATGATACCATAGAAGGTAGCATTGGGGAGGTAGTTGATAGTATGCCAATGAACTTGTCAGTTTACGCAAATACTCAATTGTTCATAGAAAAGGAATCAGATATCACATGGAAGAAAGTGAATGAAGCATTCTTAACAAGAAGCTTCAAAGCAGACCTAGAAGTATAGAAGTCAGGGTTACATAAGATTGCATGCAGGTATCTGGCTTTCCCATGTGCAGACATTGTCAGCTAGATAGTTTCTCATATAGATACAAATATTATGACTCTAAATAATTCTAGTGGATAAGGGATTTATTCTTTTCTGGCATCATATTATCATCTCATGCATCATTTTTTGGAGTCAGAATCACTCATGGATTCCTACTTTTATGTTGTCACCAGCTACTTGAGCACAAAGGATATTGTTAAAATCTAGGTGAAAGAGACAATAAAGTTCCGTTAGACACCCACCAACACCTACAAGACAAAATCTCTCAGGAAGGCCTATCAGCTCTCTATAGTTCTTACAGAATATATGGTCAGCAAAGCATTAAGACCTTCCCTAAAGGGTGGGCATTCTTACTGAACCAGGTTATGAACGAAGGAAAACCATTCAATTGGTTAGACTTGTTGGCTCAGCAGTGGTAGATCAACATATATAATTCCCTTAGTCCCCCCAAGGGAAATCTAGTTATATTTTACGTGTTTTTCTATCTACTGGATGCAATCTATGCACACTATGCATTCCTGGCATGAATTGGACTTGAACACCACGAGAGCCTACTATGCACATTCATTGCAAGCTAATTTCGAAGTGCATCCATAGAGTAATGGAAGCATTGACAAATCACTTCCTCATTTTGTTATACAAGTTGATCTTTGAGGAAGAGATTCCTTGCATGTCACGTGGGGCAATGGAAGAAGTGCCGAAGATAGAAGATTGGTTTGCCTCACTAGATGGCACTTTTCTTAGGGTGTTCGGCAGACATAAGTATCTGCATATTTTACTGAGGTATGCCACTGATAAGTTAGTCATGCAAGAAGTTGTGTATCATCTCTCCACAGTGTTATCAACAGCTTTGTACAGGAAGAAGAAAGCACGTTGGCCAACTCTTCCTATGAAAATCAAATTGTACGAGATCAAGAATCTAAAAATCACAGATAACGAAGGAAAGGTGATAGAAAAATTTTCATTCGGTACTCTCGACTTCAATTTGTATGATACCAGGAATGTTTGATACCACTATACGAGGATTTATTTTCAATGGCTAAGAGGGACATTCTACAGGTTGGAAGATGAACCATGGAAGAATGGTTGTAATGCCTCCAAGTCTTGCGAGTCGGTCACTTTTGCAGGAACTTCATAGGTTACTCTACAGAAAGAAGTCACTCCATAGACAGTACTGATGGAAGGGTGAAACTCAGTGCATGAGAAGGGAAAGAGGAAAGTTTTTCATAGTCTAGGGGAGAGTGAAGCCGCAAGATGAAAGTAGATTTGTCATACTTAAAGCAACCATAGCAGTAGAGAAGAAGAGGAAACAAAGGATGAAGGAAGTAGAATAGAAGAAAAGGGAAGAAAAAGAGAATAAGAGATTGGAGGAGGAAAGATATAAGGAGGAAGAAGAAGAAAGGTGAAGAGTAGAAGAAGAAGAAGTTACACGAAGACAAGTCGAAGCACAAGAACAAAACCAACAACTAGAGGAGGAGAGTAAATAGATGCAGGACAAGGAGCTTTCTCAAGAGATTGAGGAATTAATCGAGATCCAAGACGTGGAGGTGGAACTGGAGCCACAAAAACAAGATGTCGACCTGATGCCAATTACACTATAGTTCGTGGAGGTGGAACTGGAGCCACAAAAACAAGATGTCTACCTGATGCCAATTACACTATAGTTCATCATTTAGTCTCCCCCTCCTCCAGCAGAGCAAGCTCCAAGCGAGGAAGAGGAAATTTTTCCTCTTGATGATGTTTCAGTTATGGACACGTACAATCTGACTTATGATGAGCTTAAGAAAAATATTGTACAAGCAATAAAGAAACATTTTTCTGAGGACATCGCATCTCCTACATTCATCAGAGAAAGGGTGATAATGATAAACACCAGAAGAAATCCAGGTGCCATTGTCATGGACATCTTGGCCTTTGCAGGTGCTACAAATTCAAAGACATACTATTTGATGGTCGAGAACAAACAGTTGACAAGGAACTTGCAAGAGTTTAGGAAAGAGGTTGAACAAATCTAAGCAGATTTATAGAACACAGGTCTATTTGGAAGAACTGAAGGCAATGATACTCGGTGAAGTATCGACACTAGGAGAGACCATGCAGAATCTTTATGAGGAGCTTGTTACGATGCATAGGGTAGTTTTCCACTTGCATGGGTTGCAGTAGAAGCATAAAGATCATGTCAAAACTCTCAAGGTTGTTTAATCAACTATTGTTGTCGTGCATGAATGGTCAATGCAATACAAAGGGGAAATGCTTGAACTAGAAAAGAAGACAAGGCAAGAGGTAGAGTTGGAGAAATCGGAGGCTCGGATGCTCATCCAGAATAACAAACATTACGGTAGTTTTGAGGTCTAAAATGGGCCTCCTAAGAAAAATGTACAACCAAAATAAACTTTATAAGAACGAATAGGATTCAATATGATGATGTAAACCATGGCTGATGATTCACCATTTTTTAAGTAAAAAAGTAAAAAGATTAAAAAATAATAAAATAATAAAACTATTTTTTCAACTCATATTTTCAACTTATCTCCCTATGGTTTTACTCAAATTTTGAGTGGGAGTAATTTTTGGATGTAAAATTTATTTCCTCGTCCAAGGAGTACCCATGTTGTATACTTTCCATGGACCCGTATACAAGAAAAATGAGAAATACATGAAAAATCGTGATTGCAATCACGTTTTTCATATAATTCTCATTTTTCATGTAGTAGGGTCCATCGAAAGTATGAAGCATGGGTACTCCTTGGACGATGAAACAAATTTTGCATCCAATGAGTGTTGTTGCTCGAAATTTTAGTAAACCCATAGGGAGATAAGTTGAAAATACGAGTTGAAAAAATAATTTATTCCTTTTTCCCTCTAAAATTTGATGATGTAATCTGATCTTATTTTATTATTTCCACTATTATTTTATAATTTCCTTAGGAGGCCCATTTTAGACCTCATAATTCCCCTAATGCATCTTGCCTCATTCATTGCCAACACTCAGGCCTCATATGCATGATTGTACAACAACTTGGACTTATTGGTGAAATCGAAAAGGATCCCATCAGTTAGCTCACTCATTGAGACCAAACGCAGGAATCAAGTCAGGCAGGAGATTGAAGAATACTTAGAGTAGTTAAGGAAGATCGCCATCATGGAAGATCTTAAAGTAAACAAACAAAATATGCAGAAGTACATTGGTGGAACTTTCCAAATCAATACAATGTTGCTCCTGCTTAAGAAGGAAACAAAAACTGATTCCAAATCAATGTACCCAGATGCCATGGAGGCTAGTGTCTGCTTCCAACCTAACATCATCATACAATTTGGGGATGTCATTGCACAGTACAAATATTGGCACCGTTATGTGACTGAGAAACATCAAGTGGAAGTTTTTAAGCTGGAGTTTCCCCAAACTCAAGCTTAATTGTTTTTTGTTATTAGGTTGTCCATATGGCTCTACCAAATTATGTCTTATATGGGTACAAGTGTATTATAATATTATTTTGTAATTAATTTGCAAGTAAATTCCAAGTGTCAATTGTGGAATGTGAAGATTCATGATGTAATGAAGTTAAATAGTTGTTTTGTAAACAAGTTGAAGAGTCATGAGGTAGGTTGAAGAGTCACATGGGGAAGTGAATCATCACCCGTTTTGTTATAAATATACCCTCATAACTCATGTAAAGGGCTTTTTTGGAGCCAAGCTTTTGGCTAGTCTCAAGCTTAGAATCAAGAGCTTGGGAGTTTATGAGAGCCTTGGATTCTCCATAGCATAGTGGGAGTATCTTTCTTTGGAGGAGTAGGTGTAGAATTCATGTTCCACTATTGGGGCTAGTGGTCCATCAATGGTATATGTATGATTGGAAATTTCACTTTAATAAAAGCTTAGAGCTGGCATGTTTTCATGCATATGTTATGAATATAGTATGGTTATTCTTGTTATGTTTGCAATGTATGTTATTTCAATTATGCTTATGCTTATGAGCTATTTTGTTTGCATTGGTACAAATCTTTTTGAATGTGTGTTGTTGTATTTTTCCATCACGGTTAACTTGTGAACTATTTTGTAGGATAGATTGTGCTGTCTTTATGCTCATGTGTTCCTTTCAAGATGTGTACTATTACATGCTTCTAAGGGACTCACTCACTTTCCCTTTGTGTGTTAGAACCTTCATGCATTGCACTTTGCTTTCCACAGAGTCACACACGTGTTTCCACCAAAGTCATTTTACTCCCTGTATGCATTATTGCAGCCAAGGTGCATCATTAAAACCCACTCCATTGGCGATTGAGTCATATTCTATATGGGACTCCTACAAAAAATGTTGTGAGGTCTAATTGGGACTTCATATTTGGGAGATCCCCTTAATATTGGTGGGTCTAGCATCGTCAACACAATTTTATATGTCACTCCTTTGCATTCCATGGGAATGAGTAGATATGAACTATTTCATGAAGATGACCCAACCAAAGTACAAGAATGTCGTTCCAACCAATTTTACAAGTCATCTCCATAAGTGAACATACAAACAGTGTAATAAAGGAAATATGAGTTCATTTTAACACCAATCTAATTAAGAAGAGATCTAAGGAAGCGAGGGGAGTTAGGAATAAGTTTTGGGGTGATTCTTGGAGTCTAAATGTGGAAGCAAAAATGTGATTTATGGGGTGAATGAGCCATGATGAAATTTTCACTCTAACTTTCTTCTTGGAATGTTTCAGATAGTGAAACTTTGAGGAGTTAAAGATAAGATATTCAAGCACTTATGGTTAAAATTTTAGAACTTGTTTTGCTAAAATTTCAGATATATTCTCTAAGGAAGTTAGGGCTCCTTAATGCCCCTAAAATCTTCTTCAAACATGTAAGATTGGTTTTTTTTTGCTACAAGTTTTCTTTTGGAATGTTTCTGAGTGTGAAACTTGGATGATACATATAGGAGATATCCATGTACTTGCGATTAAAATTTCAAATCTCGATTCGCTATAATTTTAGAGATATGGTTTAAGGAAGTTAGGCTTCCTAAATGCTCATAAATTTTACTTCAAACAGGGAAACTTCGTATTTTTTCTATAACTTTTTTTGGTTTTTTGTGATATTTTAGATTGTGGAATTTGGTGCAGAGAGATGAGATATCTCAAGGCACCTATGGTAAATATCAAATATTGTTTCATTATCATTTTGGAGATATTATTTGAGGAAATTAATGTTCTTGAATGATCCTAAAACATGATTCAAACATGTTAGCTTATCATTTTTGGCATAAATTTCTTATGAAATGCTTTAGACTGTGAAATTTAGAGGAAGCAAAGAAGATATTTCAAGGTGATTGTGGTAAAAAGTTCAAAAAAAATTCCCTATAATTCTAGACATCTTATATGAGGAAGTTAGTGTTCCTGAATGCTCCTACAACATGCTTCAAACATGTTAGCTTGGAATTTTTGCTATGACTTTCTTTCTGAGATGTTTCAGGTTGTGAAATATGTAGGAGACATAAAATAGACAATTGGGTACTTATGGTAGAAATTTCAAAACTAGATTTGAAAAATTTAATACGTGGCATGTTGTGAAAGTTCATTCTTGGGAAGAAGTCAAAAGAAAAAAGTTTAGGGAGATGTAGACTTGATAAAAAAATAAGAAGCAAGTAGACTTAGTGAAGGCATAAGCAACTAAAAAACCCAGTGAAGGTAGAAGTAGCAAGTAGACTTTTTGAAATTATAATCATCTAACAGACATTACGAAGAAGCAAGAATATTTAGTGAAGTAGGTTGGTTCCTACAAATGTTTGCGATTGTGGGGAGTGGTGTCTCCTATAGGTTTGTAATTTTCCATCCCACCCCCTTGTACTACCTTGGACTATGGGAGGTGTTACTTATTGAAAATATAAAAAATTGTGCATATACAAAAGCTAGCTTCCATATATGCACACATATATGGAAGTGTGTAAATTCAACTTCCCTAGATAAGCAATTCCATACATGTTTGCATATATGAAATCCATGCATATGTGAAAGTCATATTTAGTATATGCACACATATATTTCCATATAAACATGTGTAAGATGCATATATATGGATGTAGGATTCCATACATACATTCCATCTATGTAGTTCACATATATGGAATCTTTGAAATTTGCACATAAATGCAACTAGAGTTGCAACAATCTATGAGGCAAGTGGTGTTTATTTTATTTTTCATATTATTATTTCACTATGTTCACACAGTGACATATAGTGATTGTGTTGCAGCATTAGCCTTACCATACAAAAAAAATTGGAAAAAGTTTTAAGCTTTTATAAAATTTACTTACGGTTAAAGGCCTTTGTACCAATTTTTTTTGTTGATGTATGGTCGTCTCCTACATCAGGGATACAAAGCCCGAGGCCATATGTCAGTCATCTTGTTTTTTCCCCTTCGCCCACATTTCATATGGACCATTACCTCTATGTCACTCCCAAGGTAGTTTTTAACAATTTTACTCTTTCGCAGCACAACCACGTCTTTTTCACTGTCGATCAACTTGTTTATCAAACTCAAGTAACACGAAACATAATTATCTCCAGATACCTGGCATAGCTCAAGAGAAATTCAGTTACAAAAGACTACCTTTGTGTAATCCTTGACATTGATCGAAGGAAGATACATGATAACTTCCTTCTTATCAAAATCTGTTTTCTTTATGCCTCCATTGCATGGCTTAAATTCGATGCTAATGTTACTTAATTCTATTGTAGTAGGAATTCCTCTATTGTCCTTCCCTGATTTTTCTTTGAAGTTGTTGTCCATTTGATTTGCACGCTCATCACCATCATCAAAATGTGGAGACATAATGAGGTGGTACAACAAACCCAGAAGATGATGAACTTGTTCATCTGGTAGTGGTGAGGGTCATACATTCTATAGATTTTGGTTTTGGACTTAAATGTCTATACAATCTCCACTAGGAATTTTTATATCATTCATTACAATCAAGATTTAATACTTAACGACAATCACCAATCAACAAAAACTTTCATATTACTCTCAACAAAGACTAAGTAAATGCAAAATATAGATAGAATCTCCATGAAAAATTGTTATGTCATTAATTTAATACTTGACAAGTAATACCACTCTTTTTATACATTATCTAAGATTAGTATTTAGATGTTAACGTAATGAAAATATAAATAATAAATGCAACAACTGGATCAAATCTCCACAAAAATATCTTATATCATTCATTCGAATCAAAATTTAATACTTCACGATTACCGCAACTCATTTTATATAGTGTCTAGTTGTAGATTTTGACTTAATGAACACAAAAAACTTTGATATGGTCAATCAATATTTAATCAATGACCACTTTTTAAACATACTCAAACTTCTTAGTTGACTTAATGTTCACTACAATGATATGGAACATGCAATCTATATTATTCATTCCAATTGATATTTAATAATTTACAATTACCATAACTTCTTTTATCTCTCAGCACAAATCAATCTCTACTTTGGTACCATGTCTGGTTTTCAGTCCGTTAGTGTTAAAATGTCGGCTCATGCACATTGAGTTATTTGTCATGCAGAGGTTTTTATTTGAAAGGTTTGGCTTCCAAATTCTTTAAAGATTGGTTTAAAAACATATTTAAATATATTAAACATTAGAGTTATATTATATTTTATAATTATTAATTAAAAATTGAAATTATTGAAAGAATAGATTCAAATGTTTTTAGGTTTTATGTAAGCGGAGTCGAAAACCTTGTCCATATTGTCATCCATGTTAACCAATATTATAAGGTTTCTAGGAAAGGCTAATTATAGGTGTCTTTTTAGAAAATTGCATGTGTCTTTTTAGAATGGGTTGTTTGTTTCCTTTGAACATCTGCAAATTTTCTAGAAATTTTCCATAGGAAATTTTAAAAAAATATAGAGAATTTGTGTGGGGGCAATTTTGAAAGACTTGAACTTCAAGGATTTCTTCATTATTTCTATATTTCTCACTCACGGTGAGATATTTAAAATCACAATGTTATGTTATATTATTTTGATTTAAAATTGATAATAATAATAATAATAATGATTATTAATTAAAAAATTGTTAAAGATTATTTTAAAATTATTTTTTTAAACAAAAATCACGCGGTGCAATGTCTAAAAAGCAAGGGCAGTGACATTGCTACTAAGTGGTTCTTGTTATATAATGCTTAGTATTATGTTAATTTATGTTGTCTCTTTGCAAGTGGGTAATGTGTCTAACTGATTATCATATATTTCCTTTCACTATAAACACATGCTATGAGCCCTTATTAGTTATTCATCGCCTAGAGGTGGAATGCCTCTTAAATTCATTTTAAAGTGATCTATATTGTGTTTATATCCATGCTATGAATTATTTTATTTTATATAACCACTTCCTATTTATTGAAGAACATATCAAATCATGTAGACAACTAAATATAGATGAATGCGTTGAATTATACAACTACTATTTATAGATATTTATTAAAGGGAAGTATAAGCAACTTTGTTGTTAATTTCACTTGTTTTCTATTTTTTTGAATTTGTTTTATACATAGCCCATCTAATACCTCTAGATCTGTGTCTCTCCCCTTAAGCTCAACCATCAATTAAATTCTCTTAAATTTACATATGTCCCCAAAATTTACACAAGGATAGTTACAATCACAAGTTGTAGATAAAATGGTTGTTATAGACAAGTTTGGTGTCTACATGTTGATGTAATAGTAGGGTGGTGCCTGCAAGATGTTTCATATAAATAAGGTTTGTGGTTTTCTCCCATAAGGGTTTCCATGTATATTTTGTGTCAATTGTTTAGTTTATTAGATTGATGTTTTATGATGTTGGAATGATTAAATAAGTAAAAAAATGTCATTATACTAATTTGGACCCCCCTCCCATTCAATATAACTCATTTCTTGGCATTTTTCTATGATTATTGGGTCCCAAATTTTCGGGGCCATTTTCAGGCCCTAAAGAATGTTTCCTTGCAATTCGAGGAGCTAAGTATTTCCATGTCATACCTTGAACATAGTAAAAATATTTAGTCCTCATATCATTCTTTCCAACAATCTATCATGCACCAAAAATGGATATTGTATGCAAAATTTGCACCCCCGAGCAGTTGATGTACCAATTAACCAACTCAAGGCCTACAATTTTTTTTTCATTTCATATGCTAGGATTAGGATTTTGGATATTTAGGGTTGTTTTTTAATTTTAAAAAGCCATTCTTTTGGCTTCTTGTAATTTATTTTACAAATGCACATAGCCTTCATATCTCTCTATTCATAGATAGCTACCACAACCTCTCACTACAACCACAAGATATGAGCCCCCATTATCTGTTCATCTCCTAAAACGTGATCTATATTGTGATTATATCCATGCTATGAATTTTTTTATTTTATATGGCCACTTCCTATTTATTGAATAACATATCAAAACATGTAAACAACTAAACATAGCTGAATGCGTTGAGTTATACAACTACTATTTATAGATATTTATGAAATGCAAGTATAAGCAAATTTTTTGCTAATTTCACTTGTTTTTTATTTTTTTGAATATGTTTTATATATAAACCCTCTCAGACCTCTAGATCTCTATCTCTCGCCTTCAGCTCAACTATTAATTAAATTCTCTTAATTTTACATATGTCCCCAAAATTTACACAGAGATGGTTACAATCACAGGTTGTAGCAAAAATGGTTGTTACAAACAATTTTGGTGCCTACAAAGTAGATGTAATAGTAGGGTGTTGCCTACAAGATGTTTCATATAAAGAAGTTTTGTGGTTTTCTCCCATAAGGGTTTCCATGTATATCTTTTGTTGCTTGTTTATTTTAGGAGATTGATGTTTTATGATGTTGGAATGATTAAATAAGTAAAAAATTTCCATTGTATTGATTTAGACCCCCCCTTCAATATAATTGAGAATCCAACATCTTCTTGGTAATTCTATATGATTTTTGGGTCCCAAATTTTCGGGGTCATTTTCAGGCCCTAAAGAATGTCTCCTAGTGATTCGAGGAGCTAAGGGTTTCCATGTCATACCTTGACCATAGTAAAAATATTTAGTCCTCGTATCATTCTTTCCGCTAATCTATCATGCACCCAAGATGGATATTGTATGAAAAATTTGCACCTCCGAGAAGTTGATGTACCAATTAACGAACTCAAGACCTGTAGAATTTTTGTCATTTCATATGCTAGGGTTATGGTTTTGGATATTTAGGGTTATTTATTTATTTTAAAAGGTCATTCTTTTAGCCTCTTGTAATTTCTTTTGTGAATGCACATAGCCTCCATCTCTCTCTATTCAAAGATAACTACCACGATTATAGCTAGTTTTTGCTCTACAATATTATGTTATTTCATTTATTAATAGAAGTTGGGTTTTCACCATATTAATGTGTTTTCTCTTATATTTCTCTCTGTGTGTTTCATTTTATTTCCAACCTTTCATTTCATTCCTTGTACAACCTAGATTTATTGTATCATATCAATTTACTCGTTATTTCTTGATGCATGTCCCTGATGAGGTCAGGGTACAAAGAGTTCGGTCTCGAGCTAGTTTCACTTAAGAACAATCTCTCTTTCCAAACTAATTAGCCTCACATGGAGAAATAAAAGAGAGATGATTGAGTGGGATATATTATCAAGTTGTTTCTCTAGAAATAACTACCACAAAAAAAGAATGAGATGATGGCCAATTTTTCCCAGATCCTTTGTCAACTTCCAACAATAGTTGAGGCACCTTCAACCAACAACAATTTTGGAGGTGTGACACAATTCAAGGTACAATTTAACTTTGATATCGCCTTATTTGAAGGCCAAATATTTTTTTTTCTTTGAATAAATGGTTAAATCTGCTAGAGGTATAATACTCTGTCCAAGAAAAAAATGACAATGAGAAGATCACCTTTGCACTCCTGAAATTTGATCCCCGTGTTAAATATTGGTCGGAAGGTTACTACAAGAGAGACACAACAAGGATGAGTTTAGGACATTCAATGCATTATCCACTTGGGTTTCTCTTGTTAATGCCATTAAGAAATGATTATGCCCTATATGAAGTTATAATGACCAATACATGAGGTGGACAACCTTGCAACATGAAGGAGACTAGACAGTGCCAGAGTATACTAGTATTTTCCGTACCTTCTACTCAAAGTTAAAAAAAAATTAAAAAAATTAGACTCTTAGCAACACTTGGTTCTAAACTACCATAGTGGTTTACATAGGTACATCCAAATGAATATGTATTTCTTGGACATATCCTCACTGGGATTCACTTATCTATATGTTGTCAAAAATGAGAAAAAAATGTAGAGGAATAAGCAGGTGTTTGGGTTTGCAAATCCACTGCAACAAAAGCTTGGAAAAGGAAACCCAAACTTGTAAAACAAGGTACAAATCAAGGTGATCCAACCTCAAGATAAATAGCTCAAGTCATAGACATAGAAGGTTAATGGGAAGTTGAAATGGACATTGGAAAGTGGCGTGAGTTCCAAAAAAGCCCCTAGCACAACACTAATGAATGTCACTTGAAATAATCATTGTTGGAGCTCAAAGAAAAGGAAATATAATCTGACTTTGATTTTAATTTAAAGTAGGATAAAGTAAAGCGGATCATCAATGTCAAACCTATTGCTACTATTGTGACCACAAATATCAAACCAAAAGAGCAAAAGGATCTTGAATAGGGGTATTTACTCTTTTATTCATAAATGGGCGAAGGGGCCCCCATTGCATTGCATCATTGACAACAGGACCCAAATTTTTTTTATGTTAGTGGAGGTCATCAAGATATTGAAGATGTTGACAGTGTCACACTCCCAATCATAGGCCATTCGTTGGTTGATTCATAGACAAGACATAAATGTTAGCCAACAATCACTAGTAGACATGGGTGGAAAATTCGATGGTGGAATACAAAGAAATGGATAAAACCAAAAATTGTCAGAGGTTAAATGTATTATTATTATTATTCTTTTTTTTTAATCCTGACGAATGTCAGATATTTGAAAAGAGTTCCTTTACTGTCTAATATCTAACAGTTAAGGAAATCCCATCAGATATCAGACGGTCGTCGATGTTTTAAATCAAAATGTAATAATATAGTAATTATATGAGTAATTTTGTATTAGATCATGATTCAAAAACCCAAAAAACATTATAAACCCTGCATCAAACATAAACCCATCATGAAGTAGATAATTAACCGATCATAGGGCATTCAAGTAGGGCATGAGGGGACGAGGGAATTCGATAGCATAAGGGAAAGTGGTCGTGGCAGGTGTGGGAAGGTGGTGGCACAAAGGCATAAAGGCACCAAAAAATATGGCCAAAAGGTACTATATTTTTGTCAATGAAGTCTACCTCTTACTATTATATAGATTTGGGCATCATTTAGGGATTTATTCCACTCATTGACTGTATATGCCAAATCTAGACATCATTCAAGGATTTCTTCCACTCATTGACCATATATGCCAGCTTGGTCCCGTATAAATATTTAACATTTATGATTCCCTATCTTCTTCTCTCAACATGGGAAAGTTATTGGAAAAAACACAACTATTCATTCTTCTAACCATTCTTGGTTTCACACAACACAACATATATCGATACCGTAGCATTCCATTTCAATCTATTTTTGGTCTGAGGTACAATAAAATGCAACGAGTTATTGGATTGGATTTGAATATTTTGAGTTGCGGGAATTTATTTGATGTTAAAATATTCAAGAAGATGGAGGCGGGGGGGAAGAGGTTTTTTTCATCCTTGAAAACTATTGTTCTCCTCCCATAAAGTTTCTTCATCCATGAAAATTGCAAAGTCACCCTCCTACAATTTTCACCCAATGAACCAATAGTCAATCTAGTAGTGCAATTACTTTCTCTTAGGGAATGTTTGGGTCGATGGTGATTGTATGACCAAAACGCTTTCCTAGAAGCTCAGATTTGATGGAGGCACTATTTGTTGGAGTTGTTCATTAGTTGGTTTCCTACCCAGGTTTGTATCTTCTTCTCACAGTTATTTCTTCTCTCAAGCTGAAACTTTAGACCTTGAGAGGGTCGATTCAAATTCTTGTAAGCTCTATTAACGAAACATGGAATTTTCAGTGGCTGAACACTGTTGTGGTTATAATTTATCACAAAAATGGTTAAGAATGATAAATTTTTATGTTCAGAAGGTCAAGTCTAGTCCAACAAGCTACAAATGAGTTGAACGTCTCTATAAAATGTGAAAATGTGTTGCATTAGTGAGATCTAGCATGTTTATTTACTGTTATTTATTCTTTACAAAAAAAAACATTCTTGGTTTCACTGACCTTGGATGGCATTATAAAGAGCCTCTCATACCACTCACCCCTTTGGATGCCTTCACCTTTCTACATCCATAGGACATGAATTGTTCATGGCTTATACCCACTCTGTTGTTGTACTAGATCTCACCTTTGGGAAACTTTAGGTACATTCACTTCAATAAATAGAATAAATAAGGTTGCCTTAGACTGAACATAGATAGAATTATCATTATCTATCATAAGTAAAATCTCTCTAAATGGGAAACCAATAATCAATGAGTTATCTTGGTGGGCCTATGGCCATTATTCACACCACTGTCCTAAGCTCCCTCAGTTCAAAGATGCCCTTGTTTCTTATTGCACAAACCAAACTACACCACTTGTCACACCTGCATTAAGACCTAGAGCTTCCCTCTACCTACTAGGATGGTGGCAAGGAAAAAGGGAAAAATACCATGTCATCATAAGTCAAATGTTACTTTGTTTGCACCAAATAATTTAGAGAAGCAGATGAAAAAGGGACATACATTTTTTTTAACAAATCTATCCATGAGGCACAATGCATGTTTATGCATGTACATATTGTTGTCAGTTTGAAGAAGTACATAGCTTAGTTTACATTGATTTTTTCAAAAGCCATTCCCTTTGGAGGTGATATCTCAGATGTAAATTTAATCCCTATTGAAAATATACCATGTTTGGATGAGAATAAAAAGGAAGTTTATGTCTTGAATGGAGAGCTTTTAATGTATACTGATGGCACTGGATTTATATCTGAATATTTGGCTTCACGATGCCCAAAAAATGTATTTGAAGGAAAACATTTAAGCAGTCAGAATTCGAAGACCTTCCTCTTGCTCATTCAGTGTTGTATTTTCTATAATGGCTATACAATCAAAAGAATGTTTCTTGTTAACATAATATTTCCATGTGAAACGATCCACTTTTTAGAGTTGATGATCAAAGTTGAAAAACATGAAAATTATGTTTATTACCCAAGTATCAACTCCTTCAAAATATGGGTAATCAGAAATAAGCCAAGAACAACATCCCTTTTAACGCATTTGATCACATTTCTTACCTATGGAGGGGTTCCAAAATATTTCTTCATTGAGCTTGTAACCAGTACTATAGAAAAAATTTAGAATTAACTTAAATATGAAACAAAATCTTGGAAAGTTGTAAAGCAATATAGAGATTTAGATGATGGCCACATATGTCTTAAAATGTTATCAGGTGGAATTCCTTTGCATGAATGAATGCTTATTGGATTGACCAGAACCACCCTTGGGGTACCATGAATGAAATGTGAAGCAACGACCACAAAATAGGTATCTGGCATAAGCATATGCTCTTAGGGGCGATGTAGGTTAAATATTCCAATGCTAATGGTAAAATACCCTAATAATTAAATATAAGGTTAGTCTATGTGTTTCATTTTTGGTACCTTTATGTGTTGAATTTCACATGGTATTCAAATATTTATGATCATTCAATATCCAAGACTTGTATCCATTTCAACTAAATGAATCAACTTATCTATGTGAAGTCATTTTTGGCTTTGTTTAATCCCCATTGACTCAATCATAAATACAAGCTCCTAGGGACCTCTTGATCAACTTAGAGCTTTATTGAAGTGTTTGTTTTATAATTTCCATTATTGACCTAGTGTTTATCTGTGATTATTCATAGTCCGCATTTATAATATGGTTCACACTTATTTGTGGCTCTTGCTCTTATGTCATGCAGCTCATGAATATTATGGTTTTTAGGAATCATATAACTAAATGACAGATTCACTATGCATATGATCAATATTCCTTACAAGATCATATGAATCCTATATTCCAAAGGTTACTTTAAACATGCATTCTTAATCATTCACATAATAATCTAATTATTTGTACCCTACAATGAGCTTGCAACTTGACTAAATGCATTCCTTCATCCTTTTCAAAGTATTGTTTCTATAAAATATGGAATATATATTGATCCCGTCATAATGCCTCTTCCAAGATCCTTCCAAGATTATGACTCTTATAGGATCATGATGATCCATATTGGAAAAATGAATTCCTCTAACATAATGTTAGACAATGTATGGATGAATATTTATGCAAAATGGTCCCCAAGATTTTTATTCTTAAAATCTAGATGATTTAAAGCAACTCAACCAAGTAGGCGTTTAAACCTGCTACTATCATATGATTTTATCCATGATGCCATATTAAATTAGGATATTGCATGCTCTTTAGGGCTCTTCTATCCTTTTTTCCTTTCCAAGATAGCCTATAGCACTTTCTGTAATTTCGAACATGAGGTAACCCTAGACTTCCATATAAAAATATTTTTTCTTTCTTTGATATAAGTACCCAAGATATAACGTGAATTTTCTATATATATATTTAGACATATGTCATTAGTGTTTTTATTATTAATATAATGATGAATAATTGTGGATGAATTGTGTGATTTTATTTTTTAATGTGTCATAGTGAAAATTTAAGTTATCATAATATTTATGAGCAAATATTTAACTAGCTAAAATTACCCTCTTATGTAAAAAACGAAATTTTTTATTGGTCTAAAATGTTTCATCAAGTTCAAATCTTTGAATGTTTATAGCTAAGGATGGTGGAATAAAATTACAAATTACACTTATTTGATAAACAAGGTGACAAGGGGAAGTCACCAGCCTTAGAGCAATCCACAGATGCTCATGAGGAACTGCTTAGTGAAGAAGCAATTATATTTTCCACCAATCTAATCCAAACAATAGAGAAGCTTCAAATGAAATTAAATAAGAAATTTTGTTCTTTAATTTTGATTGAGTCGAAGATAGAAGAGATAAGAGGCCAAATCAAAATTGTTTAATTAACCCATTTCTTTATTTATGATTTTAATTATTTGTGATTTTAATTATATCATCCTTTATATAAAAAACTTTTTTATTTTACAAAGGCTTTTGAAGGAGAATGATCCTCATGTTGTGACTATGGGGGTCAGCGTTGGTAACAACACCGATTCTCTGCCTATGGCTGATGTACCGGTCACTGAGATTGATACACTCGTTATACCACACATGACAGGATTTGTACCCCTTGAACAACATACACCAGGATCTGCACATGATGTTATGGATGCAGAGTATGATCCCATGGCACATTTTGAAGTGAGATTTCTAGGATCTTCCCTTGTTACTAGCATACGAACACTATTGATTATGTTTTTGGTAGATGATGACCATGTCCCCATGAAATTAAAGAAACTTCTAGGTATTTAAGAAGTTTTTTAAATATTAAGTAAAATCTAATTGAAATTAACATATAGTATGCGATTATTCTAAACTAATGATAATATCATCCTGCAAGAAATGATGTATTCTATAAGCATTTGTATGACCTAACCTTGGAAATATTTGGCCCACCATTCACACAAAATGGAAATCCCAAAGTTCTAAGTTTAAGGATGAACTTATGAATGTGATGGTTGGCATGTTTGGTGAGGGTGCCTTAAAAAAACTAGAGTTGCCTCCAAGGTGGGCTTACATTTAAAACATATGTGGGACTAGTATAGATGTCATTTGGAAAGGACCAATTCCTATGAGTACCCTTTAGGGATTCTAGAAAGGGAGTGGAAAGCCCTCATGGTAGATGCAAATGAGAAGGTGCTTCCAAAAGAAGGGAAGAAACCACCCAAACCATGAAGATATGAGGCACTTTTAATAATGTAATTATTATGATTTATCATCATTGTGACATCTAATTAAGTTTTTCAATATTGTCAATATAGGCTCCCAGATAAATCCAAATCCACAATGGCTAGAATAGCTAAACATGGCCAACATCATCTTGGCTCGGGGGGTTACTCAAAACTGGCAGCAAAAATTGTAAGTATAAAATTTTTTTCATCCAAATGATAAATTCGTAACAATTTTAATTTAATATCACAAAAGAAGAAAAAATCATCTTCTCATGTAAAATTGCAGGGGTCACTATTTAATGAGGTTTCCACAGAGGAAGACTTCAAGCTTGCTTACAAGCACAATTGTTAAGCCATGGTTGAACATAGGACAAACTTGTTGTCTTCACAATCTTCTGACACCCAACCTAATGTTGGGTTGTGTTATATTCTTTCCACGACTAGCCCACGTAATTAACCGGGGGATTAGAGGGGGCCGGAGCCCCCCCTTCGTTGCACCGATTGCATCCCGGGGGGGTCACATGGGGTTTGAGGGGTGCAGGTAACCCCACTCTATGGGGTTTGGCGCAATGACCCAGAAAATTTTGGTTTTGGACCCTATGTTAGGTTGGGCAAACCTACCTATGGTTTTTTGCATGATTTTCGCACATGGTTTTGGACACGATGGTTTTCGGTCCATAGTTTTGGACGTGATGGTTTTCAGTCCATGGTATTGGATGCTTCGACATGTATAAATATGTATTGTAACATTGAAAGGAAAATAATGAAAAATCAATCTGGTAGTCCTGGTTTTGGGATCTAGGGGACAATCTCTGTGTATATGTGTTTTATGTGTTATGCTCTCGCATTGTTTATTTTTTGTGTTTTAGAATTCGTATGTAGGTAATTTTCTGTACGGTGTTAAAACCTACACCTAAGACTCAAGTAAATAAAAGCAATGAAGGGAATTTATAAATTATTACTTGTACAATCTCTTGGTTATTATTTTTGTCCATAAAGTAATGTGTTTGATTGTAAAAAGTAGGAAAGCAATGTAGATATAACACATGAGCCTAGTCACAGTGGAGTGCCTCTTGAAACTAATGTTCAACTCGGTACTGAAGGTATTTCACGTGCTATAAATAAATTGTAATATGGATTACAATTAAAAAATATTTAAATGCAAATGGTGTATTAATTATAATCTTTCTTGTTTCTACTCTAGAGCATGTACAGGATGAGGCCAGACAAGAGGAGGAACTTATGGCCACCTCTAAAAGTATTTTGCTTCCCTCCTGTACTGAAGCAGGTAAAGAACACTCTACTCATCTTTTTATTAATAAAAAATTTGTAATAATAATAATTATAAATATGAATTTAACATTTATTTATTATTGTGGTTTGATTTCCCCCCCTTGGAGCAGCATAGACATATGACCAGGTCAGGAGCAAGGCATATAGATCCCATAACAAATAAAGGGAAATATCAAGACGTCCTTGAGAAATATCTAAAAAAGAGAAAGAGGTTGAATAATAAATTATTGTACTTGTTTATTTAGAGTTCATTTTTTTAGTACCACATTTTTTACTGATAGGTTGAATGCCTCATGGCATGTGCACATGTAACTTTTTACTATCTTAATAAAAAGTTGTGATTTTTGCATTGGAAAACATTAGAACAACCTTGTTTATGTTCTGATCATCAAATAAATGCAAAAATAGAAATAGTGAAAGCATGTAATTTCCTTGGTTGTAGCATAAAATTACCAATATAACCTCAAACCAGTCTTTTAGATTGGGAGTTGGCCCTGCCAATTCAGAGAGTGATCTCTCTATGACTCAATTACTTAATGTCGCCACAGTAAAAGTTCATGTATACATAGTGGCTAGATATTCACCATTGGACATGGAGTCACAAATTGATTCCAAACAATATTTCAAGATTTGCTGAGTAAAACAAAGAGAGATCATAGGCGAGATAGAAAATGTTTATGTAGACCTTATATTATCAAGTTGGAAAGTATAAACGGGAAACAAACCATTACAACAAAGCATCAAGATGAATTTTGTGTAACTTTAGAAAAAAATATGATAATATTTGGATCTCATAAACATCAGAGCATCTCAATAAAGACAAAATATGAAAACTTATACAAATCTCATACAAATATGAAGACTTAAAAAATCATTGAATTAGTACAAAAAATAGTCATCACTAAGATACATAATGATAAACATCACCAAAAGAATATTTGATTTGAAAGTTTCAAATACTTCTGCCTCGGAAATCTTATTAAACTCAAAAATAGATACAAAACACAAATCTCTTTTCTCCCAAAAGAAAACCAACCCTTGGTTCCCCTTTATTCATAATTTTTATAGAAAAATTACATAATATTTAGATCTACAATCTTTGGGAAAATTCAATGTACAAAATATTAGAGTCTACATATATTTGATCTTGTTCTAATCTAATTAGATAGTTGAAAAAAAATCACAAGCTTCTCATACTCTTCAATTTTGAATTTGGATATGTATTTTTATCACTGCTAGAAGAGTGCATATAGAACTACTTTAGATATTTGAAATTGTTAGTTGATATCATGGAACAAAATCAGGAACAAAATCTGGATCAAAGTTTGGAACAAAATCTGGATGGGAAAACGCAAGTTATGACCTTTGACTTGTATCCTCAACAAATAGATAAGTCATCTTATCTCTTCAAAATGTATAGTTTTCCATCAACATGACTTAGCTATAGAGAAAATATTGCAAAAAGGATATGTTTTAATGTTGCCAAAATATCTAGGTCATCTGCTACCAAACAGAGTGTTGAAAAATTGCATTTTTATGCACTGCCATTTCATTTGGTAGAGTCATTGCACTTTGTTTATGTTAAAGATTTTTTCACTTCTACTAAGAGGTCAACGTTGTTAGGTTCAATTTATGTTGTCTTCTTACTCCTCTTAGTTCTAGCCGTCACGACCTTTTCAACTCTATCCTGGAAAATACTTTGTTTTTTACCTTTTTTCTGTGTGTTTCCTTTATTTTTTCTATTGTGTGCCTTCCTTGCATCTTCAAATATATCCTCATCCAAATTAATAACTTGGTCATTAAGAGGAGGATTTAACCTAATCCTTGCACTCAATCTCATCTTCTTAGCCAGCTTTTATGAGGGTTTCTTGTCCCATTTTTTTAGTTTTTTTCAGCATGTTTCTTCTTCTCTTTCTTCACGGATTTCTTTGATTTTTGTTGGCTTTTATAACTTTTTGGTTTACTAGGTTTTACAGTATTTTTCTTAAAAAGTTAGCTTCATAACTTTTGGGGTTTGATCCTAAAACTTTGGTGTTTTGAAAATTTGTGGCTGAAAGGTCTCTGACTTTTCTTTCTTTGCATGGATTTATTTTTCCTTACTGGAGGAAGTTTTGTAGGGTTTTCTTCCTGTTGATTTAATGAACTACTCATACTATGGGTTAGCACATAGGATTTGTTATGCGTTGCTTCAGAAGTTTGCACATGTGTTAGTATTTTATGTTTCTTACCCTTGTTGTCTCTAATTTTGGCAGTTCCTTATTAACAAACCCTCCCCAAAATAAGAAATTCTCCCATGTCCTTTCCACCTACCCAAGATGACTAACAACTAGCAGTTTGATAATGCCTTTATGGAAAATACAATGAGGTGGCATTTTAGGTTTTTCCCTAACTCTAGCTGACATTTTACTAAGACTCTTCAACAAAAAGTAAGGAGTATTCATTCAAACTTTGCCAATGAGATAAGACAAAAATTTTAAATGGTACAAGCCTACTTGGTCATATCTTCCTTTGCAAGTAAAATAGACTTGAATGATCTGGAAGGCATTGTTCCACAATGGCTTCAACCAAGCTCTCTGAACTCCTTGGTTGCAGTCTTCATTTTTGTGCTCCTCTTTCAAGAAAAACATAATATTGAGTCCTATGAGAATTTGATTCTTTAACCACCATTCTCCATTAGTTGGCAACCTTGTTGCCCTTGCGATGATCTCCTATGTGACTGGAAATGAAATATCAAAAATCATAGCAATTGTCCTATAAAAACCCTTGGACAATACTCTCGCTACTTCATAATTGAAACCTTCGATTCTGTGACAAAGGGTCATCCACCTGTCCTTGTCAAACAACTCAATGAGTTGAGGGTCACACTAGATAAGCTCAGGACCTTCCAGTTCATTTTGACAGTATGGTCGCTTCTGTTAGGGTCCAACCCTAACCCTCTTATTTATGTAATAGGGTCGAGTCATAGTTATAGTTAGTTAAAGAGTCAATAAAGCCCATATTAATAATTGTAAGTGGTTGACCCGCATTTAAAGAAAGGGACCACGGTTAGTTGTAAACCAGCTATGGCATTAGATAAATGGTATTAAGAGAACCATGGTACTGACCCATGGTATTGCATGAATGAATCCTATATAAAGGATAGAGACTCCCCATTGAGGAGTGTCGTGTCTTATTTTGTAATTGAGCCCTGCTCTGTTGGAGGTTGCCCCCTCGAAGAGGCAAGTGAACATTGCTTTCATCTTTGAATAATAAAATACATGTTGTTATTTCTCATTTTGTTCTGTGTTCCGGGTTGTATTTATTCATATATTTGGTATTTTGGCATATTCTTGCAAGTCAAGAGCATAACAAGTGGTATCATAGCACTTTCCAGGGCCGGTGGTATCTCCATTTTCAACAGATTTTTTCTTTTTGGCTAGAGATGTGTTTCAGCGTCTTTAAACCACGGGATCTATCATTGAGCGCATAAACTTGTGGATTTGGGGAGGCATGCACGCAGGAAATATAAGAGGTGGTCATGCTTGTTGGACTCCCTTGTAACCCCTGTGGGTACCCCTTCAAGTAGTAGCACATTAGACAGAATTACGCATGGACTGTCTTCCACATATCCTCTGGGTATATCAGAAGCCCCTTAGGCTCACCTGAAACCTCGCCGTAAATAAGCCGTCGGCCGTCTTGCTGCTACAGTACATTGATAACAGCACTCTGGGAGATTACTCGTGCATATGATAGGGTAGTTGGGTAGTACGGCTAAGGGTATAGTTGATCCTCCTTAGTTAGCGCCCTGAAATATTGGGTCAAGTACTACTGTTGGACCCTTATGTATATTGCGATCTGTAGCACTTGACACTCCTTGAGACCATAGTTCCCTTGTCTCTCTGAAGATCGCCCATTATCTTCTTTGCCAGATCAGATCTAGCAGTTGGGGTTATTTTGCTGCCGCAGCAATCAGATCCTCTAGTTCAGGGTTTACCGCCACAGTACCATTCAGATCTAGCAGCTGGGTTTCTGTCGCTGCCACAGTCCAACTCACATTCAGTAGTTGAGGGTTTCGCAAATAGATCTGACCATTTGTGCAGGGAGGCTTGTGGCTTCTATACCCTAAGGCGATTCTCGTAGGACATTAAGCATGATTAACTTTTCTGGAAATTGGCCATTGCAGTATTGATAAGTGGGGATGAGCTAAGCAAGGTGCTACCATTCACTTGTTAGCTTCAATTTTCGGGTGGCCCCAAATTTTTTCATAGTGACGACAAGTGATCTAGATCTGTGTATGGTAGAAACGTGAGCTCAAGCCATGGCCAATGAGAAGATGGAGACGATTGAAAAATGGTTGGAGGCTTTAAAGGTGTAGATCCAGACATAACAAGACATAGTCACAAAGGGAAAGTCGGCGTTACAATTGGAGGCATATGCTTTTAATGAAGACCATGAAGGAGAATCTAGCCATCATCTTCACTTCCATGGAAATCACCAACATTCGCACCCTTGACCACCCAAGCTGGACATGTACAAATTTGATGGCTCTAATCCAGCAATATGGCTATCATAAATGGACCAATATTTCACTCTGAATCACATCATAGATGATGAGAATAAGCTACGTGTGGGATGCCTTTACTTGGACCAAGAAAGATGGAAATGGTGGCAGTGGCATTAGAAATGCTATCCAAGGACAATTACTTAGCAGGTGTTCACAAAATCCATTTGTGGCTGCTTTGACTGTGAATCTAATTTTCTGGGTCATCTTACTAAGCTTAGATAGACAGGCACAGTAAACGACTATATTACAGCCTTTGAGACATTAGCCTTCCGTAAAACAGGTTTGGGAGATGAATTCTACTTGGAATGTTTTATAAGTGGTCTCAAAGATGCCATCCAAGCCCACATCCTGATGCACCACCTAGCCACATGGATGGAAGCTTGCACAAAGGCTATCGAAGTGGAACGTGCTTTAGCAGCCCAGTCACCTCATCCAAATTTCATAGCCAAGGGATGCCCCACCTAGGCTCAGGGCACTACCCAAACACTTAAGGTTCAAAAGGTGTCCCCCGCAGAAATGGATGAAAGAAGAAAGCAAGGATTGTGTTACTACTTTGATGACAAATACTCCATGGGGCATAAATGCAAGGAACCCAAATTCTTTCAAATTGATGCTACTGATCACAGTTCATCTAAGGAAGCCCCACCTTTTGAGGGACCAAAGGAGGAAGATGAGGACAACCAGCAAGACAATGAGCTCCCAGCTACACCAAAAGAACTAATTATCTCACTCCATGCTTTGGCATGCATTTCTTCTCCCCAAACTCTCAAAATCAGAGGTTTTATTAAACATCGCCCTATAGTGGTATTGATTGATAGTGGCAGCATGCATAGCTTTATCCATCAGAGAGTCACAAAACTTGTGCATTGTTTTGTCAGAGCAGTCTCTAATTTCCAGGTCTAGATTGTTGACGAGGGGACAATGAAATGTGAAGGCTACTGTGAAAATATCAAACTTTAGATGGGAGATTACCACCTAAAGACCCACATGTTTTCCATCAACATGGGTGGTTGTGAGATTGTCTTAGGTGTTGAATGGCTCCGCACACTAGGCCTAATCACAATGGATTTCCAGGAGTTATATATGAGCTTTAAGTAGAAGGACCACACACATACCCTCCGCGGACTCCAGGCAGGTACTCCTTCTATCATCAATTCGCATTGAATGGAAAAGTTGTTAAAAAAGGGCCATCATGGAGTTATCACCCAATTTAATGCCATCCAGGCCATCGAGCCCACTACTCTTCATATTCATCCTGAGATGCAATAGGTCTTAAACAGCCACCCACGGGTCTTTGAAAAATCTCATGAGCTTCCACCCTCTAGAGGGGAACATGATCATAGCATCACTTTGGTCCCAGGGGCACAACCACCGAGTGTGCTCCCACATAGATACCCTTTTGCCCAAAAGAATGAAATTGAAAAAATCATCAAGGAACTCTTGGAAGTTGGTGTCATTCATCCTAGCATCAGTCCTTATTCATCCCTTGTGGTCATGGTGCTCAAGAAAGATGGGGAATGGCATATGTGTCTAGACTTTAGGGCCCTCAACAAGCTTACAGTCAAAGATAAATTCCCCATCCCGATTGTTGATTATTTGATGGATGAACTAAATGGTTCTCAGTTATTTACTAAGCTAGATCTTCGCTCAGGCTATCACCAAATATGCATGAAAGAAGTAGACATTCCCAAGACTGCTTTCCAAACTCATGAAGGCCATTATGAATTCCTAGTCATGCCATTTGGTCTCTATAATGCCCCATCAACTTTTCAGAGCCTCATGAATCACCTGCTCAAACCATATCTCAAAAAATTTGTCCTTATTTTCTTTGATGACGTTCTCATCTACAACCTCACCTGAGAAAAACATCTTCAACATGTAGACCTGCGCTTGCAACTGCTCCGGAAGCATAAATTATTTGTCAAATTGTCCAAGTGTTATTTTGGCATGGAAGAAGTCGAGTATTTGGGCCACATTGTGGGGCGTGAAAGTGTCAGGGTGGCTCCCAAAAAGATCCAGGCAATGCAGGATTGGCCCCAACCAAAGACCTTGAAGAGTTTGAGAGGATTCTTGGGTCTCATCGGCTACTATCGCAAATTTGCCTGCAATTATGGTCGCATTGCTAGACCCCTCACTCACCTTCTCAAGAAAAATTCATTCCTCTAGACTAATGAAGCACAACATGCATTTATAGCTCTCAAACAGGCCATGTGTTCCACTCCCGTATTGGCACTACTCAACTTCACCAAATATTTTGTGATTGAATGTGATGCTTTAGGTACGGGTATTGGGGTTGTCTTAATGCAGGAAGGTCGACCCTTGGCCTTCACCAGCCAACAACTAAGTGGCAAACATTTGGGACAATCTACCTATGAGAAGGAGATGATGGCCATATTACATGCAATGGATACCTGGCAACCATACTTATTGGGGCGGCGTTTCCAAATCCACATAGACCATCGAAGCCTTAAATCTTTTTTGGAGAAATCGCTATCTTCACCACAACAAAATAAATGGCTAGCCAAAATGCTGGGATATGATTATGAGATAATTTGCAAGAAAGGGCATGAAAATGTCATAGCGGATGCTTTATCATGCCAATTTGAGGAGGAAAACACCCTACTAGCAATCTCTCTTCCTGTTCCAGATTGGATTGAAGAAGCCCGTAAGGAATGGTTTTCACATCCTTCGCTCTCCCAACTCATTAATAACTTGCAAGCAGATCCTAATTCCATAGTTGGCTACTCTTGGAAGGATGAAATTCTTCGCTACAAGGATAGAGTAGTGATATCACCGACATCCACCCTCAAAACGTGCATTTTGGCAGAGTTGCACTCATCTCCCACTGTAGGCCATGCAGGCTTTTAGAAGACTTATGCTCGCACTCGTCGTTCCTTCTTTTGGACAGGCATGAAAATTGACATTCTTACTTTTGTAGCTGAATGTGATGTGTGTCAGTGCCACAAAGGAGAAATAGTCAAGTCCCCAGGCACTTTACAACCATTGCCCATCCCTGCCTCAATCTGGACAGATGTTTATATGGATTTCATTACTGGTCTTCCAAAGTCAAGCAACAAGTCAGTCATCATGGTGGTTGTGGATAGACTTTCTAAGTATGCTCATTTTTGCACCATACCCCACCCTTTTACCCCCACTTTGGCAGCTCAATCTTTCATGGACTAGATCTTCAAATTGCATGGCATGCCCACTTCCATTGTGTCTGATCATGACCCGATCTTCACCAGTAACTTTTGGCAGGAACTTTTCAAGCTACAAGGCACCCAACTCCAACTAATTACTTCCTATCATCCCCAAACTGATGATCAAACTGAAGCAGTCAACAAATGTCTAGAGACCTACCTTAGGTGCTTCACTTCAGAAAAGCAACACCAATGGGTATAGTGGTTACCTTTAGCTGAATGGTGGTATAATACTAACTATCATTGCCTCCACCAAGATGACTCCATATGAAGTAGTTTATGGTCAAATCCCCCCTTCACCTACTTCCTATATCCCGGGATGCTCTAAGGTGCAAGTAGTGGATCAATTCCTACAGAACCATGCAACCATGCTAGCCCATCTCAAAGATAATCTCCATCAATCTTAGAATTGCATGAAGCAACAAGCAGACCAACATCGTTCGGAGCACACATTTCAACAAGGGGATCAAGTATTCTTGAGGTTGCAACCATACAAGCAAACATCACTCAAAGATAAGGGCCGTAAGAAATTATCTCCAAAATTCTACGGACCTTATCAAATACTTCAACGCATTGGAGAATTAGCCTACAAGCTAGCCTTGCCACCCATTGCAAAAATCCATCCCATCTTCCATGTATCATGCCTCAAGAAATTGGTGGGGAACAATTGCAAAATTCAAACCAGTCTACTTGAATTGGATGAAGAAGGTTCACTTTTTCTCCAACTTGAACAGGTCCTTGACAAGCGAGAACAACATGTGCGTGGCTACACGATCAAGGAAACCCTTGTCAAGTGGAAAGACAACTCTCCAGAAGATGCGACCTAGGAACCAGCCACTATTCTTCAGCAGTTTTCCCAGCTTCATCCTTGAGGACAAGGTTGTTTCTATGGGGGAGGGCATGTTAGGGTCCAACCCTAACCCCCTTATTTATGTAATAGGGTCGAGTCATAGTTATAGTTAGTTAAAGAGTCAATAAATCCCATATTAATAATTGTAAGTGGTTGACCCACATTTAAAGAAAGGGACCATAGTTAGTTGCAAACATGCCATGGTATTAGATAGATGGTATTAAGAGAACCATGGTACTGACCCATGGTATTTCATGTATGAATCCTATATAAAGGATAGAGAATCCCCATTGAGGAGTGTCGTGTCTTATTTTGTAATCGAGCCCTGCTCTATTGGAGGTTTCCCCCTCGAAGAGGCAAGTGAACATTGCTTTCATCTATGAATAATAAAATATATGTTGTTATTTCTCGTTTTGTTCTATGTTTTGGGTTGTATTTCTTCGTATATTTGGTATTCTGGCATCTTCTCGCAGGTCAAGAACATAACAAGTTCTTCCCATGACTACAAACGGCTTTACACTAACAGTTGAGAAAAAATAGGGATTGGGACGAGAATTTCACTCGTTGAGTTGGAACACTTATGAACCTCCACTAAAATAGTAAATGGTTATGATACAAGTTTGATAACACAAAACATGAAGCAATGCTCCACATTTGCCAATGATCACATGATGGCTCGATTTACAACCCACAATGCATAAAATTCTTTGATAAAAAGCTAGTAGGTAAACAAATTGTCCCATTTGTTGATTTTATCTAAGTGATAGATCTACGATGGTGATGAGAGTGGACGTGACAAATTGCACTATCTTTATCCATAGGAAAGAATCCTGCATAGAATCTTTAATGGACATGTGTCACTTCATGGAGAGTGTCAGAATTTGAATGATGCCTTAAACTTTGAGGAAGTCTGAATCTGTAATGCATATACACCATTGATCTCACATCTCCCATGATCTAGACCATTAAGCTATGTGCATTTAAACTAATATGTGTTATGCACTAAAATTTGAAATGGAAGTTTCGCTATTTTTGTCGGATTGACCATTCACTACCTTTTAATTTGGAAACACCCTTTAATTATATCATTGTGATTAGCACTACCAAATTAAAAGGAAGTGTCAATTAAAACTTGATAAAATTTAAAACTTAGGACCCCACTAGAGTTGATTTTAATGAAATATTTGCATGTGATAATATTATGCATCAAAGAACTTTTGTATGTAATACATTGGAGGCTCCGTGAACTTGCTTGCGCTAGGAAGAACTTTAATTTAATGAATGTTTGCTTCTTCTTCTTCTTCTTCTTTTTGTTTATCATCTTAATGTATTTCTTTCAACTATTTCCTATATAGTAGATAGATTGGGTACTGGGGAATTGAGAGTGATGTACTAGGGGGGCATGAGGGCTTCCACCTTCACATGGTTGGCCTTGTTTAATAGAGAATAAATTAAGATTTCGATAATCTTGGAGCAAAAGACCCTTGATCCAACAAAGAAACAACAAAGTAAATGTTGACTTCATCATTTCTTCATTGAGTGGAGGGAGGTTTTCTCAAGTATTAAACTACTCCAATAATTTATTCTCGAAACTAAGAGGAGCTCATTCAGGTATCCATGCACTCAAGTCCTTTTAATTAGTATGTATTCATGTAAGTAAATTTAATATTTGGTCAAATTTAATCTAAGTTTGCCTCATTGGTCTCATGAATATGTGTAGGACAACTAGTATCAAATCAGATGTTGATGTGGAACAACTATCAGAAGAAAGTAACTCAAAATGGTAACATTACATTTAGCATTCAAGGTAAGTTACTTTCAAGTTTATTCATTTTTGCTTCTGCATAATGCATTGCACTACTTACTATATTTGTAGTCATACGAGTGGTATATTTTTTAACTAACTTAACATTTGTTTTGTATTTTAAAGGGAGTTGTTGTACAAACTGGTAATTCCAACTTACAAAGTTCTTCAGATTGGAAAGAACATACTGCCACAGATGGAAGAAGGTATGAGCAATGGTAATTCAAAGGTGTATTATTTGTTTTTATTTGTCACTATCTAGTCAAAAGTGATGGAACAAGGTTGATATCATGAGTAGCAAGATGAGGGATACATGTAGTTGTGATCTTGTGGTGTTGCCCATTGCTTACATGTTCAATTTCTATTTAGTTAATACCTTCAACAAAAATACTACAAGCATTAAAATCATTTACAATTTTATATTACGCAACAAAGAAATTTTGTATCTAATACATTGGAAGCTTTGTGAACTTGCTTTCTCTAGGAAGAAATTTAATTTGTACATTCCAGTACCTACTAATTCTAGGTTTTACAATACCTAAATTGAAATGGCACTTTTGAGTGAATTGCAATATCTTGACCTTGTGTAGATATTAATTTAATAAGAAGACAAGGGAGTCAAGTTGGGAGAAGCGTTAAGAATTGATGACACCAATTGAGGTTAGATAACACAAGATTTCTGTAACTATATTCTTGGGTTAGTTATCTTAATATATGATGCCATTCTTTAGATATTCAATATATATAAAGATTCTTGACATTTCTAGAAGTAACCTCTTCTCTTTTTGCAACTTCTCAAAAAATTTTGTTCTCAATAAGTATTCCTTTTGGCATTGTTCATGTTGGGAAAAATAAATATGATAAACAATTTTTAAGTCCATGTCATTATAGCACATTTTAAGCTCACTCTATGAAAAAACTCCATAAATTGTTCAATATAATGCTCCAATACATCCAAATAATGTATCAAATGAATACCCAAGGTCATATCTTGGGTTAAGGGACCTCCATGAAGCATGGGAGTAACTTTCCAAGCTCAAAAATAACTCATAAACCCCTAAAAATCCACATTGACGTCAAAATAGATGGGGTTAACCCCTCAAGTTTAGCTCATTGGTCTTCAAATGGTGTCCTTTAAGTCACCTCCACATCTCTGAACTTGTGTCAAGTAAGTGCCAAGTCATATCTTCAGGATAGAATGTCACTCAACTAACCCCCTTTACATCATAAAAATTGTGTGTAAATACCTTTACTTGAAGGATGGGTAATAATGGCCTCTGGCTTGGGGACTTGTGCTCTTCTCTAAAGTACATGAGGATTCCAGAATATTTTCATTGTACACATCAGCTCCACAACACAAAATCAAATGCTCAAAGAGCTTATTCCAACTAAACTATTATTCAAATGAGCTTATTATATTCATACCCTAATGTAGATTCTTCAAGTGTTGTTTCTAAGTGAAATCTAATAACCAGTTTGGCCACCTCAAAGTATCCAAAGTACAATACTTTCCTCTTCCAATATGTTTTCTCATAATATAAAATAGGGTATAGCCAAAATATCGATGATTGTAGGCTAGTGTCTCCACTATTGCTAGGTTGAATATGAAAATAAACTTGTGTATATGCTCCTCAATGACATCTTTATAAGGGTTCCAATGTTGACTGCTACATGCTTCCTTTGTGTATTCTTAAAGAGGTTTCTTGTACAAGGACACTAAACGTTGTTCTAATATTTGTTGTTATGGAAGGAAATAGTCCATGATATTTGAGAGGTTGTCAACAAATCCCTAGCCTTTGGTATTTGTTCTTGTATAGGTTAGCACCATCATTGCTATAACATATAGGGGATATTCCTTAAGTTTTTGGTCTTTTGTTCTTGTATAGGTTGTCACCATCATTTTTATACTAAACAGGGCATATTCCTCATTTTGGAAAAAAAATAGGTCTGCCATGTTCTATTTGGAAAAATTATGGGCATACACCATCATAATGAAAACCACCAACATGATCTATCATCCCTTAAGTTGTGAAAAGAAGATATGCCAAAGGAAAGCCTAGATGAAGACTCATATTTAATTGAGATTAGTCAATTGATGTATACTTAGATATGCTTGAGATATATAAATTGGACCACCAACATTAATTTTTACATTATATTTGGAGTCAATGTGAATACAGGGTTGTTTACCATTTTTTTACAAATACGGAAACTCAACATCACCTGAGTACCATCACATTCCAGGTCATTGTTGGGTGACACACTTACACACTCATATTTACTAATTTTGGTGCCCCCCATTGAGGTAGCATCCATCTAATCTATATGAGAGATATAACGGTCTCCTATGGAAGGCATCTTCCAAATTTTAATTCCTAAAGATGATGATGTGAGAGTATTAAATACCCTTTCAATTTTTTTCACCACCAGGGTATTCATCAAGATGACAATGCAGTGCGTGCTCATGCCAAATATCATCCAATAAAAATAAGCATGCTCTTCTTTTGGCTCGTATATTTTGGAAGGTGTACCTATCACAACAATGTTTTGTTGTGTGATACTCATTTGCCTTCATTGGTACACAACTCAGATCTAACAATGAGAATACTTGTATCTATATCAAAAGTTTTATCAACCAACTATTGGTAGTCATTTTGAGTGCCTACAATTAGGGAGGGAGAATCCTGTGTATCTATTCATTCTATTGTAACCCTAGGGAAACCTTTTGGTTGAAAGGAGGCCATTACCTAGGACACCTGTTCAAAATAAATAAATATATTTCTTTTAGGGTTTTCTTAAATAATGGTGCCTAGGGATAACCCTTTTGGTGTAATGTGAATTTAAATCTTGGAAAAAATAAGCCAACTCTCCAAATGGCCTTTGTATCTGTGACTACAGTTTGTTTTTGGAGTTTTAATGTAGTGGGAGAAAGATTGAGAATGAAGATTCAATGTACATGGAAGTAAAGAATCTGATACACCAAATCTTAGCAGAAACTATGGGATGAAGGAAAATGAAGTGATGAAATTGTGGAGTGCTTTATTAAGGCTTCTTTAAGTAAATTTTGCAGGTACCTTCTGTTATTATCATAGAATTAGTAAGTTTGCATATAAAAAGAAACCAATTGCTTCATAACGCATTTCAATGCAAGAATAAATACAATGATTAACTTATAGAGATAGGAAATGCATAAAATAGCCAAAACATAGGAGGAATCACTTAAAAACTTTTAATAATTCTCCAAGAAAATTTCCAACACATTACACAGCAAAATATCACCCCTCTAAGCCAAAATTTGGAACACCTACAATGGTTCTGTTATCACTCCGTGATTTTTGAGGTTGTGGAAAAAATCATAGAGGCAACCACAGATCCACTTTGGAAACTTGGAATCTAGCTGTTCCAGTCTCAGAGAGGGATCTCTCTCTATTATTTAGCTTAGTATAACTGAAGGTATTAGGCTAGCTATTAAGTTAAATTTGGGGTTTTTTGTGTTGTTGGGTTGAAACGGGGAAGAAAGGCCATCGTCATGGGTTTGGGATAATCAAATACAGAGTTTGCAAGAAAAAATTACAGGGCAGGTTAGGCAATTTCACTAGATTCTTTAAGATCCGTGGTGTGAAGGAGAGGAAAATATTTTGAGATCCAATTAAAAACAAAGCAGTTAAGAATTCTGATTTTAATCTTCAGTAGAAAACATAAAAATTATTCATAAGCCAGAGACAGAGTGTACATTCAAATAAATTTTGTTCTTTATCTTCTTATAATAATTCAGATTTTAGAATCACATATGATGATAAAGAGAAAACAAATTGACAAAGAGAGATGCACTTCACTAATAAAAATGACACAAGAATATTGTAATGATTTCATTGTACTACTAAAAATTTGATCAATGGTGGCTCTGTGAGCTGCTTTACAATACAAGTCCTTTTCTTCAAAAAAAGTCCCAACCCTTCATAATTTGAATTATGAAGTACTTATGGAAAATATTACAAAATATCTTGATTCTAAAGATCAAGATATGATCCTAAAAATATCTAACAACTAATTGCAAAAATAGTACAAAAATTTAGGAATCTTCAAACTACTGGAACTGCTGGCCCTATTTCTAAGGGTGACTGTTGATGACTGAGCCTCCAACTTTTATGTGATGTTTTCCTTGTTGTCGAAGATAAAATTACTCAAGTAATTCACACAAATTCTCCCATATGTCTTTAGTATGGATAGAAAATTTAACTAATTTTCTATAGGCCTCATCGACATCTGTGTACTTCTAGAAAGTTGGTTTGATGATGAACAAATGCCTGAGCTCATGACTAATGAACAAGTCGAAATCTAAGGCCTCCAGAAATGCTTTCCCTATTATGTGTCCGTTTATACATGCAAATTTTGAATTATCTTGGTCCATAGTGGATATTTTCTCCTAGTACACTATCAAGCTCATAAATTTATCTCCCCTACCAATTAGTTTTGGTAGACCTTTCATGTTCAGCACCTACATCTTCTTATGAAATCTTTATATGTTGGTCCCTAAACTTTGACACTTATTGTCAAGTTGTAGCATAAGGTTCCTCTTGGTGTGCCTCCTCCTTACTTCTAAAATAGTCTATGCCCTATCTTGAATTCCCATCTACTCTAATTCTTCTCTGTTTTTGGAATTTAGAAATTTAATAAGTGTTTTTGCATACCTAGGCTTCTGTCCTAAGTCTGGTTTAATTTTCCTTGCTACCTCCTTGGACCTCCAATCAATTCTTTTTGTTCAAAAATAATCTGTATGGAAGGCCATATATCTATGATGGCCTCACCGATTTTTTTCCATATATTTTCTCTGGCTTGGGTCAGAGTTTGTTCCATAACCGATTCACTATGCAACTGCTCAATTTTAAGATTTAGCTTATGGGTTTTATGCAACTTTTCCACATAAAAATGATCAATTTTTAACTTTTATTCTGACAGTGTCTTAAGCTAAGCTCTTAACTTAGCAATTTCATGTTCCTGAATGGACAGATCATCAATGGCTTTAACAAGCTCACTTGCAGAATCTGATGTACGTGCTAGTGCTGAAGTTGATGTGGATGTTCTTAGGGTTGTGGTCGTTGAGATTGGGATTTTTTAAAGTGGAACTATGGCCAACTATGTTTCCTGCTCCTTCTCTTTGAAAAATTTCTATAGTTCTACTTCCATGTCCCTGATCTAGCTGTTTTGTTCAATAACTATCTGGAATATATCTTCTTTCTAATTTTCCATCTCTTCGACTTGCTTAGCCTGAGGATATTTTGTGGTAGGCAGTTTTAGCTATTTCCTTAATGTTTCCATATTAGCATCCTTTCTTTCACCACCTCTTCTATTGCCTCTACATCTTTTGGATTGTATCCCAATTTGATCACCAAGTCTTCTAGTGACTTGATCCTAGTATCCTTGGATAAGGATGAAATTCTTTCCAACTTTAGCTGTGACTGTGTATTGTTTAACGATACTTGCAATCTAGAAGTAGACATGGCAGCGTTTGTTAGTGTAGAATACAACATTTCACTAGTTAGTCTATGCATATCCATTTGATCTATTGGATGAATCTGTTGTGTATCAAAACTATATACAAATTCTTTGTAATTTGTTGGTGTCCTTGGGGCTGGCACTTTATCTTCCAGGAATGCAATTTGCATTTTTCCCTTTTTTGTATCAAATGTTGAAAGGAGCTTGTGTTTTGATGTAGTTGTATACTTCCAGAATTGTGTGTATGTTGTGGATTTCAACATCTCATTCCTCTTTTTGATTGCCCTGTATGTGGAAAAAATATTAGGCTCAGTAGTATCTTGAGCCAAGTCTCATGTTTGTGGTGTTTCTGGAGGATCTTGTGAATCAGAAGAAGATGGAGAGCCTAGGAAAATATCATGTCTTATACCTACAAAGATGTATTCTGATGTTGTTGAAGTAAGTGTACCTGACATGAATATGGTAATCTGCCCTTCCTCCTCTTGTATAAAGAATGGTGGTGGATTATTTTTAGGCTTCTTAGTGTAGATAAAAAATTGCTTGGCTTCAATCTTTGTTACTAGAGAAGGCTCTTCTTCTCTGGGACTTTTATGATGTTTCTCTTGAGGGATGGGTGTCTACAAGGTGGTTGTATATAAAATATGCTCCTCTGCTTATTGCAAGGTGTTTTCCTCTCACTAGTCTCGGTTCATGTATTGCTCAATCTCTAGCCGAGGAGTATGTGTGTAGGGAGTAGTCTTTTGCTCCACCCTCATCTTTGAAATCATACCAAAAGGGTCATAAGACCAAGTGAAGCTCAGTTTAAAGTTTAGTTGCTTCAACAAAAAAATTGCTTCTTTACCAGTTGTTCTGGTATTTCACGCAAAGTGTCCTATCTGTGCTTTGATATTAAATTGTGCCTTCTTCTTAGCTACCACACAATGCAGGTCATCCATATGTATCATTTGTATGATATATTCTTCTAAGAATAGTCTCATGGGAACAAATTTTGGTAGCCTATAGGATGGCAATTCACACTTATAGACTCTAATCTCGGTGTAAGTCTAGTATAAATATAAATCACTTGTCTTCACCTGGTCACTAAGATGCAAAACCTTCTTAATATCTTCTGCTATCCTAGGCTCCAAATCACTGTGTAGTAGAAAAATAAGGGTATACAGAAACTGATCAATATAATCAGTGAAAGTGAACTCTGTGGAGTTTCTCCTAACCAGAGAGGTTCAATGTATCACTAATTGAGCACTACCCTGCTCATCCATCTTCTGCAAAGTGAAGGGAAAGATGTCTGCGTGATGATAAATAAACATATAAACTAACACAACAATATATTTGAAAGCTTGCTATGTAGGAAAATTTATGAATTTCTCATGCATTGCCTTTGCAATAAATTCAATGTAATTAAAAACAACGGGTTTCTCAGCAGTGGTAAAAATTGAGAGGAAGCCAATAATGGCTTCATCAACCCACTAATCAGAGTGATAGCCAAGTAGGTATGAGGTGATGTTGATGATTTGTTTGGTTACCTCAGGGAACATAGAAGATGAGTATGGAGGGTTTTTTAAAGGTAATTGGGCATCTTTAGGAAGAAATATTTCAAATATTTTTGCTCTTTGAGGGAAGGTTAAGTTCTTGTAGAGCTCTATGAGAGAGTTTATTGAAAGTGGTTTAGAAGACTCTATAATTGTGGGTTGGAGCATTTGAGATATGGCATCAGTTTTGATGGTGATCAAAATTTCACCATTTTGGCTCATAATTACTCTTTAGGAGGGTTCATAGCTCAATTGATACCACGAGACTAGTTTAGAAAAGTGATGGGTCTGTGGGAACATGAATTGAGGGAGGGTAGACTCCCATAGATTCAATTCGTCACTTTTATCTAAAAAAATATGCTTCAACCAACTGTGAAGTTCGAACAAGTCAAATTCACAGTTACTTTCAATGATTTTATATTGCAGATCAACTAAGGGTAGATGATCCATATCAATAGGAGGGGGTAGCATAGGATTTTCCTATGATTTCTTTCCCTTGTCCTTAGGGGTTCTATTCTTAGGAGGCATTGTCAATCTTGAAAAGTAAAAACAAGGGGATGATGACACTAAAATTACATGGAAAAGGAAACTGGTTGTAGAATGCTGGAGTGGGATATCTGATAGCGACTGGATCATTGTCTCTGGGAAATTGTCTGGTTACCACAACAACGTGGAAGGTTGAAAACTTGTACAGGACATGCAAAACAAGTGAAAGAAAGGAGTTTGCAATTTTAATCGTGCTTAATAAGATCATTTTTAAATTACCGTTGGCTTTTACTGTTATAGGGAGTGGATACATTGCAAAGGGAGTGGGAGAAATTAATGGGCATAACGGTTTGCTAAGGTGGGCATGGGAGTGCCAGATGGAGGTTTATGATTGGGAGTGAGATGGATTCTTGGGAGAGGTTTAAATGGAAAGGAAGGTTAGGGGAGTGGGGTCCTCTATGCTGAGTTGGCGAACAGTGAGTGGGTCCGTAAATAAGTGTCATGGAGGATAAGAACTGGTGGGGAAACAAATGGTCAACACTGCACGAATTTTCAGGGGGGTGCAAAATGATGTGGGGGTGACACGTAGCAGGTTTTTCAAACCACCCCCCCCCTCCCATGGATAAAGCGGAATGGAGCTCAGGGGGGGCCCGAACACACTTCCATGTCATTGATCTGGGTAGGGAATATTTAACCGTCGATTTGCGGACAGTTAGTAATACCGTCGATAGAAATGTTTTTTCGTTTTATCATCAAACTCAACCTTAATGCCAAATGCATTATTACAAACGATTAATCATTCTTAACTGACACAATTAATTATTTTAAACCTAGTTAATTTATGTTAAGCATCATTAATCTATTCTAAAGGTGCATTTGATTTGCAAGCCCTTTTATTCATTTTTTAAAGGTTTTTATTTTTATTTTTTTCTATGTCAATTAACCATGATTAAATAGTGTGATTAACTGCACTAATCAAACTCAATCACGATTAAATTGTGTGATTGATTTATTCACTCACCTAATTAAATTTATTTTCAGACTAATCATGTTTAAACAGTGTGATTAGACTACCTATTTCTAATTCTCCTATTCACAATGTGGCATTTAAACAAGCTGCACACTTTATTTACAAAAATTCTTGCAGTAAGATTTCATGCAATTTTGATTTTTCTTGGTGGCATTTAGACTTTCTCACCTAGGGGGACATTTTCATATTTTTTTCTCTTTTTTTTTTCTTTTCTTTTCTTTCATTTCTTTCTTTATTCTATTTTTTTTGTCCCCTGCAATATATGTCTATATATCTATATATATATTTTTCATTTTCTTTTGGAAATAAATTTCAAACATGAAACATTATTTACATTTTTTCAAATATAAATCAAGAGGTCAAAATAACTCTTCCTATGAAATATAGGACCCTAACAGTGGATCCAACTGGGGATGGAATCCTCCTTGTAAGATGCCAAAGAACACGGTAGATCAGTAGCCTTATCCATTGGGCCAGTTTGAAAAAATCTTTCAACTGAACTATTATACCTGTGAATTATTCATACCTATGGCAACACACCATCAGAAGCTCGTCATTATAAAAGACAAGATCCAGTGTATCCATCGGGAATCAAAGCCAAAATATTTCAGGATACTAAGAAGATAGGTCTAGCTTAGGCAGTTGTAGGCTTTCGACAGGTCTAACTTGATCATCATACCTTTAGATTTGAGGCTCTTTAAGGAGTGGATGGCTTCTTGGGCTGTTACTATTCCATCCAAAATTTGGTGGCCTTTGACAAATCCAATATGTTCTTGGGAGATTAATGCCGAAAGGACGGGTTTGATCCGATTTACAATTATAGTTGAGAGGATTTTATATATGATGTTGCACAATGCTATAAGCCTAAACCCCTGAGGATCTTCTAAGTGATCTGATTTAGGAACAAGAGCTATGAAAGTGGATTTTAGGGTAGGATGTACCTTTTTCATTCTTATGGACTCTTCAACTACCTCTAGGATGTCTTTACCTAGAATGGGCCAAGTTCCTTGAAAGAATTCTGCAGTAAATCCATTTGGTCCCAGTGATTTGTTTTTTTCCAATCCTTTGTCCACTTCCTCCACCTCTTCTAAAGTAATAGCTCTCATGAGGTCCAAGTTCTGATCCCTACTTACCAGCTGAGGTATGTGCCTGGTTATCCGGTCTATGGCTTCTAATTAGTCAAGATTTAGTTCTGACATGATGTTTTGGAAGTGGCTCACCAGTAAATTTTTCATCTCATCATTTTGTACTAGTCAGTTTCCTCCTGGATCTAACAGTGAGAATATTCGATTATACTGCCAAATTTTGTTTCCATATGATCTCTTCTTGTTTCCTTCTTTCCTCGATCTTGGTTATAATTCTACCTTCTTCCTCCACTAAGGAACTTGAGTGGCCGTTTTTATCATTTGTTATTGAAATTGTTGCATCTTGGCTTGAACCAGTTCCTGATCATGCTTGATGTTGCCAAATCCTCTTTGTTCCATCTCTTAATCTTGCCCTTGAACTCCTTTAGGCATAGTTGGAATATATGCATTATGTTTCTACCCTGTTTTGTACTCGATGTCCACTAATCCTTTATTTTGTCAAGGAAGGTTGGGTCCTGTAGCCAAAAGGCTTCGAACCGGAATGGTTGTTTTTGCTGCCCTTGTTTTAGGTATACTTCCAACCAGATAGGCTAGTGGTCAGAGCCCATTCAAGGCAAGATCGAAGATTCATAGTAAACATCCCTGCATATCAATTCTTTATTTGCAAGAAAACGAGCCAACATGGACATTATCTGGTAGGTTCCTCCCCTGCGGTTATTCCAGGTATGAGTTCCATTGATGGTTGGAATATCAACTAGTTGCAGCTCTGCTTGCATGTCCCTGAACTGCTCCATTTTTGGTTCTTATCTTCTTATCCCTCCTTTTTTCTCTGCTAGTGAATTTATTAGGTTGAAGTCCCCTCCTATCAACCATAATTTTTCTATATGCATTTGGCACAGTTTCCTGAAACTCTAGAGGAAGCCTTCTTTCTCTCCAGGGGTGTGACGGTCGTATATTGCCAAGATGAAAATACATTCTCTGGTCCCGATGTTGCAAAATCTACCAGTCAGAATACGTGGCATTCCCATCCAATAATCTACCATTACCTTTGTAGGATTCCATAATATTGCAATTCCTCCTGCACTTCCTTTTGCAACAATTTCTACTACTTCATATACAGGCTTCATTTTCCTGAGCATTTCCTCTATTTTCTCCCCTGCTACATTAGTTTCCTAGAGAAGCACAATTTTTGGCTTCTCCCTTTTCAACCTGTCTTGTAGGTATCTCTATTTACCTCGATTATTTAGGCACTTCACGTTCCGTGAGATAACTATCCTTGGGTAACTTTGTTGGGTTGTTGGAATACCGCTAAAAGCAATATTACACTTCCCATGTTTACCATCATCTGTCCCATTATTTGTATTGACTCTTGTAGACTTCTCCATCCCCTTTTCTTCCCTCCTTTGCTTCGATTGTGTTGTTCCTGTGAGTTGTCTTGTTGCATGCCTAGTTGTTCCACTATATCTCCTTGTCTCTGTCCTTGATTAGCCATGTAGTGCTGGAATGTTTCTTTATACAATTTCTTTTGATCCTCTAGAATAAATCTTTCATCAAGGTGACTCCGTTCATTCAGGAGTATTTTTAGAATTACTTCCTCTGTACTCAACTCTTCCCTAGCTACATCGACTTCCATTGAAGTTAGATCTATTGGTTCTGGATCTTATTTTTCCGTCAAGTCTATTTGGGATTTTCACTTCGAGGTGGTCGTAGATTTAGTGGGACTGCTTCCTTTGTCCCTGTCCTGATTCTCCATCGGATCATTCTCGTTTAAGGTTTCCCCTTCCTCTTGCAACACCTCATTTCTATTCTTATTTTCCCTTTTCTTTTGGTTGTGGGATCCTTAGTTTTGCTGCATTTTCGTGATCTTCCTTTTATGTGTGACCTCTTTGAACCCCTCGTTTGCCTATTGTGGGGGGTTCTTATCTTGATCCTCCTTTAGATGTACTAGGCCCTCCTAGTTCATCGGACATGCTTTGTAGAGGTGACCATACTCATGACATTGGCGGCAATGAAATGGATGTGCTCATAATCCAGGGTTTGCTACCATATCTCTTCTTGGTACTCCAGTTCCACCGAGTCAGTGATGGGCTCCAATATAGGAACATATTTAGGCATAGGAGGTGTATCTTCCCCTGCGTGTGGATTCTAATATTTTCAAAAATCTATCTATTGAATTACCAATGCCTTCTAATATTTTTGGATTCTAGAAATCCATTGGGAGGCCGAAGAGTCAGACCCAAACAGGGGCTACCAGAAATTTCTCCTTATTTGGGTTATAACATTCCTCCTAGTATCTCATGAATAGCCCTGCATTATGGTAAAAATATGGACCATTTTCAAAAACCCTTTCCTTATCTTGTAGGTTTGAGAATATTACTGTAAAGAATCCTCTGGCTCCCATTTTGAGTTCTATATGACCTTTTGGTTGCCATTTCTGTTGTATCCATTTTATCAGATCCTTCTCTGTCGGCCAAACTCCGATGAATTTGCATATCATCACATGGTCCTTCATATAATTGTGGTATTTTTCCAATTTGTTTAGTGGGATTACAAAACGAGGTTTCTCCATTGCACAAGGCAGACATTGCACTCGACTCCTTTCCTACCATCGAGCTCCAAGGACAAGACCATTGTTAGGGTCGATGACTTCAGGGGGACTAGACTGGTATCAAGTTTTCCCACTTGATTCGCTAGTTGTTACATTACGGTAGGAGGGGATCTCTCGCCCCCTCTCTTGGGCTTGCATCGCCTCTGTCAGCTACAGGTCATGCATTGCCAGGCAGAGCCCTCAGGGTTTGTCAGTATTCTACGGGCCTCCAAACCCTAAGTCATTTGCATCGAGTTCTCTCTTTGTCTCAAAAACTCCACCAATTCCTCTACTTTTCCAAGCATCAATCTTTATCATTATTTATTTCTTTTAGTATTTCAACTAAATTAGGTATAAATCTCCTAAGGAAGTTTATTTTTCCAATAAAGGATTGGACTTCTTTTTTGTTCCTAGGGGGTCTATTTTCAATATTGCTTCTACTTTTCTAGGGTCAATCTTTATTCCATCCTTTGAGATGATATGTCCTAGTAGTTTTCCCTCTTTTAAGCCAAATAACATTTTCTTAGTGTTAAGAGAGGTGCCAAATTTTCTACATTTTTTGAAAACTCTCCTTAAATGGAGTAAATGCCCCTCATTTTTCCTTGAGAAAATAGTGATATCATCTAAATAAATGACTATAAACCTACCTAATTCATCAGCAAAGGAAAAATCCATTTCTCTTTGGAATGTAGCACCGACATTCATTAGACTGAAAGGAATTTTCACATACATGAAAGTGCCCCAAGGTATTCTAAATGTTGTTTTCTCTTGGTCATCTGGATGTACTAGAACCTGGTTATAACCAAAAAATCCATCTAATAAGGAAATTTTTGCTAATCCAACTACCTTCAGCAGGATGTGGTACATTTTGGGCATATGATAGTTGTATTTTAGGGAAGCTTTATTGAAATTTCTAAAATCAGTACATAGTCTAATATCCCTAGTCTTTTTCCTAGTGGGAACTAAGTTTGATACCCATTTTGAAAACTGCGGGGGTACAATGATTTTTCTATCATATGGTTTTTTAACTTCTTTCTCAACTAGGGGCAAAAGAATTGGGTTGATCCTTCTGAGTTTTTGTTTAAAAGGTTTATGGTCCTCTTTTATAGGTATTTTATGTTGTATAATGCTGGTGTTATAGGAATTTAAATCCTCACAACTCCAAGCAAATACATCTATGAGTTTTTTGAAAATATCTATATCCTTCTGCTTTTCAGTAGAAGGCAAAGTTTTGGAGAATTTAACTATTTTAGGATTTTCTTTGGTTCCTAAGTTACATTCTTCCACAGCGTCTCTAGTAGGTTCTATTTTAGGTTTTTAGCCACATCATTAAAATCAAATAACTCTTCCAAGGTGTTATGAAACCAGCTCAAGAAAAGATAGAAAAGATAGATCAACGCCTTAGAATTCAGCCTCTTTGATGGGGCAACCTCCTTTACATTACATAAATGAACAATTCTTGGATGATACAAATGAAAAGACCTCCTTTCTATATATAGGAGTCTAAGGGGTCATAACATAATTAGAGCCGACATAACAATAATAATGTAAGGGCACAATAATAACAATAGTGGGCTTCTATGGGGCACAATAGTAACAATATGGGCACTACATGGGTACATCAATATAATAAGTGGGTTGTACTAATAATAATAAGGGGTTACACTAGTAGTATAGGGGCCTAACATGCCCCTCTCCTTCAAAAAGCGTTGTCCTCAATGCTTGAGTAGTTCTTGATGCTTCTGTATAAAATTCTTGTCCTCCCATGTGGAATCTTCAGTGGGTAACTTCTTCCACTTGATGAGATACTCTGAAATTGATTGATTTTGTAGATGTCGGGTTCTTGTTTCTATGACTGCTCCAGGTTCCAATATGATTTTTCCTTCCTCTTCAATTTCTGGCAATATTGTTTGAATTGGGATCTTTTGCAACTTTTGAATAAGTGGCCATACTTCTTCGTCCTTCTTCCATTCATCCCTTGCTTCGTTTATCCACTTTGGTTGGATAATAGAAATAACACAAAACAATGCTTCCACATCCTCATCCTTGAAGAGTCTTCCCATTTGGTAAGGTCGCCACTTTTTAAGTGCATGTAGTATTGCCAACATTTCCTTGTCATAAATAGCTTGCTTGAGATGTAGCAGTAAAAATACCCAATCACCTACATCAAAACAATTTTCACTATGATGTTGATCTACCTGTTGTTTCGTTTGATTTTGCACCGAAATGGCGTTATCCTTTAAAATTTGGAGAACTTGTTGTTGATGCTCGATGTGATCTTTCACTGCTTGAATCTTTTTCTTCTTGATATGTCCTTCTATCTCTAGATTTTGAGGAGTGGTAATTTCTTCCAATCCTTTACAAGATATGGTCGGATTCATTTCTTGATGCTCGATGTGATCTTTCACTTCTTGAACATTTTTCTTCTTGATATGTCCTTCTATCTTGATAGTTTGAGGAGTGGTAATTTCGACCAATGAATTACAAGGTATGGTTGGATTCATTTCTTCTTTCTCTATGTGATCTTTCACTTCTTGCACCTTTTTCTTCTTGATATTTCCTTCTATCTTGAGAGTTTGAGGAGTGGTAATTCTTGCCAATGCTTTACAAGATATGGTCTGATTCATTTCTTCTTTCTCTGGGGCGGGGTCCTGGCGCATATCTTCTTCTTTTGATGTTTCTTGATCCTTTTCTTCCTCCTCTTCATATTCTATGAAAAATAATTTCTTCTCAATGACCTTTAGTGCATTTGCTATCACAATTGTAACAAAGCCCTTTTTCTCTTTTTTCTTCCAATTGTTGTGGTGTAACCCTTGTAGGTTGTGGAAGGCTAGGAGAAACAACATTTCCATATTTATAGTTGTGAGGGGTATGCTTCTTGGTTTCCATAATTTTGCTTTCCAGTGTGTCACAAAGCCCTTTTACTCTTTCCAATTATTGTGGTGTTGTTCTAAAGAAGGTGTTGCTCTTTGTATCCTCATAATGTGCTATCATTTCCTCCGTGAAAATTTACCATGTAACAAGTTGTTTACGAGAACAAAGCCCTTCATACCATAAAAATTGATCCGGTTATAAATATGAAGATGGAATACATACCTTTTGTAACAGTGGTACACCATGTAGATCAAAATATTGCTCCATCTGAAGTATCCAATTTACCGGATCCTTGCCATCAAACTTCCTCATCTTGATTTTTCTTGATTTTAGGAGCTCGATCTTGAAACGAATATAACTCTGTACTTTCATATCTTTGATTTCTAAAATTTCAACCTGTAGTAGCCCTCTGCATCCTCTTTCCAATGCCACTAAATTGATCCCAATTGGATTCTCCAAGGAAGAGTTATGCCAAATCTCCCATAGTGACCTGATTATAGACTAGTTCAGTAGAGTGAACTTGTACGACGTGCCACGAGTCACTGTTTCGACCTTTGGATCTAAAAAATGCATACAAGAAACTACAGTCCGTCCTATTTCTGTACCTTCTTATGAAATTTCAATCTGATCCCCAAAGAGAAAGTTATGACGATTTTCCCCAGGTCACCTGTTTGGAATGTAATTCAGGAGTCTGTAAAAAGACCATCTTCCTCAGATCATATCTCAGCAAATATAGTGCAAAAATCTCTGAAATTCGGACCCGAGGTGCAGTGTGATCTCTTCTCAAATGGGTTTGTTTTTCAACTTCTGAAACGTCGCATAAAAAAAGTTATAGCGAAAATGCCATGATGACCTGTTTGGAGCAACGAAACCCTAGAATCCAAAGCTCTGATACCAAATGTTATGAAACCAGCTCAAGAAAAGATAACAAAGATATATCAACGCCTTAGAATTCAGCCTCTTCGAGGGGGCAACCTCCTTTACATTACATAAATGAACAATTCTTGTATGATACAAATGAAAAGACCTCCTTTCTATATATAGGAGTCTAAGGGGTCATAACATAATTAGAGCTAACATAACAATAATAATGTAAGGGCACAATAATAACAATAGTGGGCTTCTATGGGGCACAATAGTAACAATATGGGCACTACATGGGTACATCAATATAATAAGTGGGTTGTACTAATAACAATAAGGGGTTACACTAGTAGTATAGGGGCCTAACACAAGGGAACTAACCCTCTAGGAAAAACATTATCCTTCAACTACAAAATTTCTGACTATTCTTGATCTTGATCTAATTCATTCAATTCTACTTTATCATCATCTTATGTACATTATTATATACATCACCATCTATGTCTATATTGGAACACTCGAATTCATCCTTTGACTGCAAAAAAATTTGAATCTGTTCATCATTACCGAAAACTTGCCAGTACCTGATATTTGTAGATTTTTTCTAAAAATCAGCTGGATCTGATACCATGTAGCAATTCTCACTGTAGATCACCTAATAATGCAATGTAACTAAAGAAAAATACTTGATCTACTTCTACTATCAAACATTGCGGAAGCTTAATCAATTTGAGCAAGATCAATCGGAACACATATAACGGAGAAGAAGAAATCATACACATGAAACATAGAAGAATACTCTGGGGAAAGCCTCAACTAAAAACCCCACTATCTGTATTATCATATAAGTGGAAATATCTCAGGATTACATAATGCTTTAGCTCACAAGCTATCCATATCTCAGTACAATCCCTCACTACTGCTCATAGACAGAATAGACAACACATATGCCTTCCTTCAGTCCTCCAAGCCTCCTATTTCCTTGCGTAGTTTCTCCTAGGTCCTCAAGCTACCACCTCTGTGTAATTATCCCTCACACACTGCTCTGATCTCTGAAATAACTGTGTAATCCTGAAGGAGATAATTCCTTCTGCATGGATGAGTTTCCTATATAGGAAAATTCCTTCAACTGATAGGACACTGTCCCTTCCTTTAATATCAGTTGGGTATTTCTCTGAACTGACATGCATGAGTTATTTATGAGAGAATATTCAGTTATCTGGAGAACACTAGTTGCATGCATGCATGCATTAACTGACTGAACTCACAATTAGTTCCTCCAACTATTTGGAACTAATTTAACTGGACTTAACTTAGTTAGCTGAGCTAACTAATTACAACTCAAATACAACTCATCCTTATCTCCTTAATCAAGGGATAACGTCCTCAATCAAAGGGATAACTGTTGCATGTCTTCACAAAGACTTCATGTTTGATTTTCTCCAACTAATTAACTCAAGATGAATTAATTAATTATTTTTCAAACATGTACTGATACCAAATTCAAATTTTAATTCTCAATTTTAATTCAAGGACTAATTAAAATTGGAATATCCCGAAATGCTATTTATAGCATTTCTATTTTTTTCTATTTCCAACAGAGTTGGAGTATATCTTGGAATGCTTTTTATATCAATGTTATTTTTAGCATTTCTTGTTGCCATTTTCAACAATATTATCTGGGACAGCTGGTATGTTTTTAACTTCAACTCTGTACTGGTGACTTGGATGATAGGGCATTTTGCAAAGTACTAGATGAAGTAGCTAGACCATCATCTATGGTGTTTTGACCTCTTGAAACTACAGATAACTCATACTCAACAAAACATTCAAGGAAATCTAGAACGACATTCCTATAAGCCCTTAACCTTGGATGTTTAGATGAATATTCCCCTTCGATTTGCTTAATTATGAGTTCAGAATCTCCATGAACTGAAATTCTTTTGGCACCTAATGTTTTCAAAAGTTGCAATCCTAGGATTAAGGCTTCATACTTAGCTATATTATTGCTACATTGAAAGTTCAGTTTATATGAATGTCCTTCATTTTTTCTAGTTTGTGAATTGAAAACCCACACACCTGCTCTTGATCCTTCCTTTCTTACCACCCCATCAAAATCCATGTTCCACAAAGGCTCATTTTCATCATCAAGTTTTACAATGTCTATTTTTTTTCTTCCATCTCACACAAATCAATTTCTAGGTTAGGGAGTTTTCCTTCTATACCTCCATCATTATACAAGATAAAAGAGTCTAGGTTTGAATGGATTGAATACAAGGGATGGTTGTTTGGTCTATCTTGGCTGCTAACCATGTATTTCCTTAGGGTCTCTCTATAAAGTCTTCTAGGCTGACCAAAAACAGGTATGGTTGCATGACTCATATCCATTTGTAGGGTGCCTTACAACTTTTCCCCCCATGAACTTGAGAGTAGAATTCCATACTTTGAGGGTATGTTTGCCACTACGATATCCATAATTATGATTTTGGCAGGGATTTGATCTAGGGTGACATAGAGGTCTTTAATGAGACCAAGACATCTTACCTTTCTCGAATCAAATGAATACAAGTCTTTATATGGCCTAGTGATGTCAAGATTCAATTTCTCCATTATGGCTTAAGGCATTAAATTGTGTGAGGCACCAAAGTCGAGCATGGCATTATGAAGAATCTTATCAAGGATATTGAGACTAATGTAGAAAGGGGGCACATTTCCATCTTGGGGTTTACCTTCTACCTTTGGGCCAAACATCAGTTCAGGCTTGTCATCAACAAGGTTTACGGTATCTTCTCCTTCTCCTACTTTTAAGGATTTCATTATTTGTGTCTTGTATGCATTATTATTCATCAGTTCAGTGAGGGGGATTGAAATTTTAAATTTAGGCAATTCGTTTTCTATGCTGAAGGAGGTTTGTGGTCGTTACACAAAAATATCGTCACCATGATTATTTGCAGTCAGTATGGGTCTATCATCACTTGTACTGTCCTCCTAAGCAAGTCTCAGACCTCAACTCTTCAAATCAAGCTTTGAAAATAAGAGAAAGACATTAAAAATCAATGTAACTCTAGTTCAGCACTTTCTCCCACTGTCACCTGTGGTCCCACACCTTCTGTGTACAAAAACTACGGACCTGCCCACTCTGTCCCTAACGGTGTAGGTGCGGACCCCTGTGAAAGTCAAAAGGCGCAAGTTTTATCTTAAAAAACTCACTTTGGGTTGATTCTAGAGGTTTCTAGAAGGAATTTTGACGTGGATTGTTCGCTCTGAGGTGGTTCATGCATCCCAAAAGAGAAGGAGCTAATCCCTTGATGAGAGGAGCTATCCCTTTGAAGGAGGGCTTTATCCCTTTGAAGGAGGACCTAGTAACCTCCCTCCATTGCACTATAAATACAGGCATTGGGCTGGTTGCTGGGGAGGTTAGAAGCTAAACATTTTTGAGGGTAAATGCTGGTGAAATCAAGACTTCCTAGTTGAGCTTAAGAGGAGAGATCACATACCTTTTTGGCTTCATTGGGGAGTGAGTGAAACTTGTCAAAGTAGAGGAGACTTCTTGCTGGACCCTGGGAGGAGCTTGTACAACGTCAAGGCAAAGGTTGTAATGTTCTTCTTCTTTTGAATTAATACAATCAAACTCATTTTTCTCAACAAGTATCTCATGTTATTTGTTTCATGGACTCCTTTACTTTCATGTTAAATATGTTTTATGCAATTGGATTTTCAGGTGCTATTTAATTTTTTTGCCTTGTTTGTGTTTACAGATTCACGACAAAGGAGCTCATTTGGATCGAAGGAGCGAGGGCATCCACAAGCTTGTGTTGGACCTAAGGTAGGCCCTAAAAACACTTGTTTGCTATTGTTAATCAAAGCATATTTAGAGAAAGATAGTGTCTGGTTGGTTTGCTTGTCATTAGGTCTTCTTTAGATTCTAGGAAGGTCTATCTTGTCTCCAAGATCGACTTATTCCGTGTGACAAAATGGCGACTCCGCTGGGGACTTGATTGTTTTCCTTGTTTTTACTTTGACCTGAGAAACTGTGTTTTTGTTTCTGTTTTTGGCTTGTTGTGTGTAAAATTGGGTAGAGTTTGTAGATCCAAAGTTATTTTTTGTTTTTCATAGCTTTGGGAGAGGACCGCACCCTAGCCATTTGACATAGTGCGTACCTACCCACAGCTTGGCTTTTAGCACAGAGCGGGACCGCACCTGTGTCAACTGTGGGCCTGCGGACCTTGTCAAAATTTTGAAAAACCCTAAGATTTTCTCTGTTAGTCAGCTTAAGGTTTGTTTAGAAATTGTTATCCACTGCCCAGACCTGCATATAACTTGTCAGAAGCTTTCCTTAGATTGATTTCGTTAGTGTTAGGGTTTTAAGTGAAATTCCTAGGAGTTATGCTTGTTGGGTTTGTTTTTCATTTTGGTTGTGTAGTGGCTCTGAGCTTAGAAGCTATAGAGACTTCAGATCACCTTAGTGTCTACCAGCCTTCTTATGAGTCTGACCATTTATGAAATCTCCCCTTGTTTGAGGAATCTGCTTTGAGTTTTCTCTTTACAAAACTTCGAAAAGCTTGTGTTTAAGAGTTTGGATTTTCATTTTCAAAAAGAAAACAAAATTGGTTGTTCTTGACTTATTTGTGATTCTGCATAAATTGGTCCTTAGCTTACATCTAGCTAAGTAAAACATCCTTAAAAAAGACTTTTAGTAGGCTTTGACTTCAAATAGGTTTTTATAATTTGTAGATCTCAAAGTTAGTCATTTTCATAGTTTTGAGTGTGTTATTTAAAAAAATATAAAAATCTCTTTTGGAAAAAAGTTTGTTTTGTAGTGATTGAGTGCTTTGAAACGAAAGAGGGAATTTTTTGTGAAATAACTAGTTGTCTCATTTGAGTGCATTGGAAAAGGACAAAAACTCTTCTTTTAATTTGTTGAATTGAGAAAGATTTGTGTTTACAAAGTATTTGCATTCTCAAACTCTTTCTTAGTCTAGAAGTTCATTGAAGAGAAAAAAAAAATTTAAATCATCTTAGGTGCATTTTTAGTGATTTTGAGTCGAGTCTTCATAGCACGAGTTTCATCTCCGCACCTTTGGACTTAAACAAAAACCACTAAAATTAATGCTTAAAGTAAAATTCATCTAATAACATTTTTATTTCTAGGGCTCTGATACACCAACTTAGCTTAGGCTAGTGTCTTGGAGTAGGAGAGTAATTAACTCTCCAAGACAGTAAAAACAAACAAGTAGTTGTATCTTGTGGTAGGGAAGAAATCCAATTGTTGCATTTATGCTCTGGGAAAGCTCCTCTTAAAGGAGAAGCATGAGATCTTGTCCGAACCAGTGTGGGAATCAATCCTTCCTCATTGGGAACGACGCCAGATATTCACGTATTAAAAACGGTAAACCTCGGATTAACCGTTGTCGAGGAGCCTGGGGTCACTTGTTGGTAAACCTTGGATTATGTCAAGGAGCCTTCAAGGGGATTGAGCTTGCTACTCTGCCCTTGCGTGCGTATCGGATCATAGACTGTTCCCCCAGGTATATTTGTCTCAGTTGGTAACCTTAGTGACCATATTCTTTAGGACTCTTCCTAAGGTGACAGTGGTGGGAAGATCCCACTGTACCTGGAGCAGACGTCGGCTAGACTCACTTGGATTTTCTGGGGGTTCACTTCACTCGAGATGGTTAAGTGGAGGAACTTGTGCTAGTATATTCATTAAGCAGGTTGCCGGGGTAACTATTCCAACCGCCATTTCTTTATTGAACTATGCGACGTTGGATTTCATCACCAACTAGTGTTTTCAGTACGGAAAATTATTGTTTGTGTGTGTTTGATCTCCTAGATTCTTTAGGCGTGTGATTCAAATTTGTTTGGTTCTTTAGAGACTTTAGGTGTTTTTCATTGAGATTTTACTTTGTTTGCGTGTGAAGTAGTTAAAAGTTTTCAACTGTGGCTGAATTACCAAGACAGTCCCGTAGACTTCGGGGCCAGCCTCCTGAGGAAGTACCAAGCCAGCTTGAAGGCTTGAAAGTCCTTGTAACTCCCAGAGACAGTAGAGTAGGGTCACCTGAGGAAGGAGAATCTTCTTTGATAGTAAATCTTGATTTTCAACCATTAGTAGTAGATTATAATCCACAGTCAGTGTCTGTTTCCAAAATTGCTGGTAGCTTTTCATCTACTAGTGATATAGGTGAGGAACCTGAAATATCTGAGCCTGAAAGTGAATTTGCTGCTACTCCGACATCGGGGTTTGTTTCTCCAACTTCTAGTGGTCCTGGTTCACCTAGGGTAGAAAGAGTAATCACCCAAGATCTTCCTTCTGGACTTATTGCTATTGAAGAACTTGCTCCGGAAGAAGAAGTAGGCATCCCTATCCCTGAAAATCAACCTGTTATTGAACTAAGGGAGCGTGAATCAATTTTTTACAGTCCACCTAGGAGTAGTTCTTGGTATCTTTCTTTGACTAATTTCTTAGAAAACTCAGGGTTAAGTTTTTCACCACCTCGTGCTCCTTATCACCCAACACCTAGAGGTTTTTATACTCCCGTAAATATGTTAGGACAGTCATCCATGTTTACTCAATCGCCCGAATCTTTTTTGTACGGCGGTCCTTCTGTTCCCTCTGGGTATCAGTCACTTTCTGGTACTTTTTCGGGAGCATCTCCTCAACCCATTGAGCAAGGGTTACTAACTGGAAACAATGGTACTAAGCCATTGAGCGTAGAAGACATTCTCATGATGTCAGGTTCTATTCCCAATCCTCAACCTCAAGGTGGCCAGTTACCGCCTGGGGGGTAGCCTCAATTAACACCTGGGGGGCAACCTCAAGGACAGTACATACCTATGGGCCAGTACGTCCTCAAGGTCAACCCCAGACTCAATATGTACCCCAAGGTCAACCTCAGTATCAATTCATACCTCAAGGTCAACCCCAGTATCAGTATGTGCCTCAAGGGTATCAACCCCAAGGTCAATACTCGAACCAAGGTTTCCAACCACCCTCCAGTCAAACGTATGTTCAAGGAACGGGAAATGTACCTTTCAATTATCAATCCTACCCTCAATCCGGTTATGGTCCTCAGTATTCTCAACCAGTTATGGGTCAGTACCCCAGAATGAATATAGTGTGGGATCCATCGCAAGCTCAACAGATATTGCAGCCAAGTGTACAGTTGTCATCTCAAACTGGACAACCCTTAGTTTTTGGTTCACCCCAGCAACCAGTCTAGTCTAACATTCAAACTTCTGTACCTTCGGTAGTTTCTCAGCCTGGGCCTAGTACACCTCGTACTCCGCCTCAAAAGACCGCTACAATTGCCGCAACATCTGTTCAATCTACCCCACCTACTTCTGGAGTATCGACAGCTCCGGTTTCTACTGTTCCTGTATCTACTCCTCAGACATCTTTACCACCATCTGGATCTACGATTCAAACTTCGGTTCAAATGCCTGTAGGACAACCTAGTTTAAGTACGGTTGTCACAAGTCAACCACAATTCACTTATCAACCGTACCAGGGACAGTACCAATTCAGTCCTATTGTGCAGCAGTCAATCTATCAGTATCAACCGTACCCTAGGTACACTTATCAACAACCTCAACAACCCCAATACGGTCCGATTAATCCTGGTTTTCTGGGAGGATACAATATCCCGAACGCGATTCCTATTCCTAGTTATCCTGGATATCCTCCTCCTGGGGCTGGTCTCATGACCTAGAGTTTTAGGGATCCTAATCGACAGTTACCGTTTATCGCAACTCTGGACTTACCTGACTTGTTGCGCCTAATGAACGATCCCATTAATTATCTTCCGTTTTGGCCGCCAATGCCGAATAAGTTGCCCAGTGACATTCCCAAGTTCGAAGGTAAATCAGGAGAAGACCCGTCGAACCATGTGATGACTTACCACCTCTGGTGTGCGTCTAACTCCATTACAGATGATTTAATCCGTCTTAGACTTTTCCAGCGCACTCTAATTGGTCTCGCGGCCAAGTGGTACATTGAGTTACCGCGAGGTACTTTTTATAATTTTAGTCAGTTAGCTACCTTGTTTTTAACTCATTTTCAGTTGCCAGTCTGATATGACAATGGCACGGAATTGTTAACTTCGCTAAAACAATCGACATCCACTTACATTTCAGATCATATTCATGAGTGGAGATGTCGACGGCGTTTAGTGAAGGTATTTATTCCAGATCAGATTTTGGCCGAGTGGTTTGTAAAATCTTTGTTGCCAAAGGTCACTGAAGATGTTGTTAAAGCTGGAGTTGTTACTGAGGAGCAAGTAATTGCTCAAGCACAGTACCTTGACTTGGTCTATACTCAGTCAGGTACATTACATGAAAAAATCCCCGATCTTCCCAAGCAAAATCAAATCACTGCAGCTCCTTCGGGATCTCATGCCGCCGATGGTATGATTGGCACGGTTAACACTAAAAGTAAGAAGAAGTCTTCCAAGAATTCTTCGCCTATCATAACCTTGCCTGATTCCCCAACAGGAGATTCTTCTGCAGAGATCTCCACCGATATTCACGTTGTAGAGTCATCTACAGCCAAATCGAAATCCGGTGGGAAGAAGAAAGGAAAGAAGAAGAATAAAACGGACAAAAGTTCAAAGGATAAACCTGAAAAGGTGGAATCCAATGATGAAAAGCGCAAACCTCGTTATCCTTGTCTCATTTGTGATGATGAACATTTTACAAGAGATTGCCCTCATCGAGCAGAGGTTGCGAAGATTGTCAAGGGTTCCCAAACTCCTGCTGTTTTGAAGGATCCTTTTCCTGCTCAAGACAGTAAGATGATAGGTTCATCCTCGAATGCCAATGAAGAACCCATACTGATGATGTCCCATGTTCGGATTGCGACTCGATCGCAAGATTATGGTAGTAAAATTCCTGTTGATGGTAAAGAAGCAGAATCTTCTCATTCTAATCCATCAACCTCAGCTCCCGGTTCCGATCCACTACAGATCGAGAAACCTAATCCAGACTTGGTAATCAAACTGCCCGCCAAGGGTATACTTCGAAAGTCAGCTTTCAATCCACATGCGAGAGCAGCTCAGAATTATAACATTTTGAGGATTTAGCTATTTCACCCTCAGCAATGTCGGCTTTGGAAGTGCTGCAATCATGTCCAGCACAACGTAAATTACTTTTGTCGTCTATAGGAGCTGTTGACGTTCAGGACCCGAACCTAATAATTTTCGATCTAGAAAATAGTACACTGCGTTTGCCTCATCAAATGGCTTTCCAGATACCAGTGATATTAAAAAACAGGCCTATTCATCGGACTGTAATTGATGAGGGAGCCTCAAAGTGTATTATGTCGATACAGTGTTGGAGATCGCTTGGTTCTTCGCTAAATCAATCCCCGACGATTCTAAAGGCCTTTGATGGCCGTGGGTTTCATCCTTTTGGCATTCTACAGGATTTTCCTATAGGGGTTGAAGGAAAAACCGTTAGTCTAGATGTGGAGGTGGTTGATGCCCCTTTAGATTACAACCTTCTCTTGGGTTGAAGTTGGTCTTACGCTATGACAGCGGTCGTTTCATCGGTTTTTCAAGTAATAAAGTTTCCACATAATGGAAAGATCGTAACAATAGACCAGCTGGCTTACTTTTCATCCGACCCAGCCTCTTCAGAGAGTATTCAGCATGTTGGTAAAACAACTATCCCATATAAGGATGTTGGAGTAGGACTAGTTAAAGATGCCGGTTTACTGGGAACTTTTCCTTTTCCTCCAATCAACGCATCATCTTCATTTGCAACCATTCATATGATTACATCAGACACCTTTATTTACGATGATCCTTGGATTGTCCCTTCTGAATCTGAGATAGACTCATTTTGTAATGCCAAACCTTTGAGTCCATATGAAATTGCCTATGAAGCCGTGCAGTCGTTTGCCGACCCACGTTCAACCGAAAATGACTTAATGAATGTGGTCCGTGAGGAATCACTTTTCACATCAACCTCAGATTTAACTATGTTTTCTGAACTTGTTCACTCTGATGAGCAAATTCGTGAAATCCTATGTGTAGATGATTTACCATGGGAAGATCTCCATCACAGATCTTCGTTTTTACCTGAGGATGATCGTTTTGAAAATGATTTCTCATCAATTTTTACAACTGAATATGTCAAGGAACCTCAGAATCCAATGAAACATCCCGATTTAGAGTTAAATTTGGGAAACATCTCTCGAACTATTCCTATTGACATTTCGGTTAAGCCCGGAATTGTTGAGAACATTCATATAGGTGCCTCGTGTACAGATGATGAAATTCAACTATATAAGGCCCTATTTCAAGAATTTTGCGACGTGTTTGCCTGGTCCTATGAGGAAATGCCAGGAATTGATCCCGCGATTGTTGTTCATGAGATCAAGACTTACCCGGATGCTAAACCCATCCGGCAACGTTTGCGTCAGATTCACCCACGAAAAGCTGCTGCAATTAAAGCAGAAGTTGAAAAATTATTGAAAGCAGGTTTCATTTATCCGATCCCGTTAACGGATTGGGTATCGAATATTGTTCCGGTTAACAAAAAGCAGGGAACAATAAGAATATGCATCGACTATAGGGATATTAATCAAGCCTCTCCAAAGGACAATTACCCAACTCCCTATATCGATCAAATCATTGATGATTGTGCTGGTAGCGAAATATTCTCCTTCATGGACAATTTTTCCAGATACAATCAAATCAATATTCTACCTGTCGATCAACCAAAAACGACTTTCATTTTTCCATGGGGGACATTTGCTTATTGCAAGTTACCTTTTGGGCTTAATAATGTCGGAGCAACTTTTCAAAGGGCGATGTCTTATGCGTTTCATGACATCAAGCACATTGTGCAACCCTATCTCGATGACTTGCCTGCTCATTCATTACATCGAGCTGATCACCTCGTCCATTTACGAGCAATCTTTATGAGGTGTAGGCATTATCGTATTCGGTTGAACCCACACAAATGTGTCTTCTGTATAGAAACGGGTCGATTGCTGGGGTTTGTAGTTTCGAAAGCCGACATTCGCGTTGATCCCTCGAAGGTCGAAGCTATCATCAAATTTCCTCCTCCTTCGAGTCTTCGCCAACTCCAAAGTTTGCAAGGGAAAGCAAACTTTTTACAACGATTCATTCCTAACTACGCCGAGGTCACAAAGGGTTTTACCTGGTTGTTGAAACAAAATACTTCATTATATTGGGATGAGATAGCTCAGAAATCTTTTGATGCACTCAAACACACATTGACCCATGCACCGTTGTTGCATCCTCCCAGCTACAACCAAGATTACTTCTTGTATCTCGCCGCCTCTCATTCCACCATTGGAATGGTTTTAGTTCAGGAAGATGAATTCGGAACTGAACATGTGATATATTACCTTAGTCGAACTTTAGATCCAATTGAGCTAAAATACTCACATGTGGAGAAATTGGCATTGGCAGCTGTTCAAGCTGTCCAACGTTTTCGTCACTACATTCTACTCCGTAAAACTACGGTAATTTCGGATTGCAACCCTATGATCTACATTTTGACCAAGCAATTGCTAGGGGGCAAGTACTCTAAATGGATCATTATCCTACAGGAGTTCGACTTGGAATTTGAGAAATCTAAGTCTAAGAAATCTTTAGTTTTTGCGGAGTTAATGTGTGACTTCCCGCGTGCTGACACGGAAACTGTGGCGGAGGAGCCCATTGTGGACGAATCCTTGTTTCTAATCAGAAATTTAGACCCGTGGTATGGGGATATCATCGTTTATCTCCAGACCCAATCCTTTCGGCCAAAAATTTCAAGGTCATAACGTTGAAAGATTCGTTTCCAGTCCCAACAATTCAGGATTATTGGAGATACTCTTTATCGCCGTGGGGCGGATTCTGTTTTTCGATGTTGCTTAACACACGAGGAAGCTGAAAGGGTTATAAATGACTGTCACTCTAGAGCGTGTGGTGGTCATATGTCTGGGTTTGCCACAGCCCAAAATATATTGTGCGTTGGCTACTTCTGGCCATCTTTATTTAAATATTGTATTACGGCGGTCCGAAAATGCCACAACTGCCAGATTTTTGATCGTAAGATGCGCGCTCCACTTGCTCCTCTCCACCCTACAATTGCCATTGGTCCTTTTGCCAAATGGGGTATCGATTTTATTACATGTAATCCTCACTCGGCCGGGGGGCATGCGTATATCATCCTTGCGGTAGATTATTTTACTAAGTGCGTCGAGGCGATGCCTACATTTGAGGCAGACGGTAAGACAACTGCAATTTTCATGTTGTGGGCTTGCCTACGACGAATCGCTTTCTATCGACATTAGCTCATTATCTAGAAAGATGATCTAGGAATCATCAGTACCTTGAGATCTGCATGCCTCAATGGCAGGTTTCTCGCCTTTGACGACAGTTTACATCATTGACTTTCAATCAAAGGATTCCGTGACATGTTCGACATCAACACATTTATTTGCATCTCATGGATTGTATTGGGTACTTTGGGAGCCATTGACATCACTGGTGGTTTCTCTCACACTTGTTAACAATTTACATCATTGACTGGTAATCAAGTGGTTTCTACCATGTTTGACATCAACACATTCATTCGCATGGATAGAATCGTACTGTTTGGGGAAGTAGAAATGAAGACCCTGGATCTAGTTTCCATAATCCAGGCTGCGAGGAATTTTGTATTCATTATATAATGGACTATTCATAAATAGATGGCTGCGTCCATACTGTGTCCACATGAGTCTTTACTTGTGATGTTTTACAAGATCATTCCTATATCAGAGCAGTAGTTAGTTTTCTAGTCAGTTTTGATCTGAGTATGGGAATGCCTACCTCAGCGATGTTATGATCTCATATATATATATATATATATATATATATATATATATATCTTGCATTGAATGTTTTTACAGGTTCCAACCGGGCTCTCCACAAGATGATCCTCGAAATGATAAAGTACTTCACTCTTCCTAAATGATAAGAAATCCTCATCTACTACAGACTTCACACTTTAGGGGGAAATCTGTTACACAAAAATATCGTCAACCATGATTATTTGCAGTCAGTATGGGTCTATCATCACTTGTACTGTCCTCCTAAGCAAGTCTCAGACCTCAGCTTTTCAAATCAAGCTTTGAAAATAAGAGAAAGACATTAAAAATCAATGTAACTCTGGTTCCGCACTTTCTCTCACTGTCACCTGCGGTCCCACACCTTCTGTGTACAAAAAATGCGGACCTGCCCACTCTGTCCCTAATGGTGTAGGTGCGGACCCCTATGAAAGTCAAAAGGCGCAAGTTTTATCTTAAAAAACTCACTTTGGGTTAATTCTAGAGGTTTCTAGAAGGAATTTTGATGTGGATTGTTCACTCTGAGGTGGTTCATGCATCCCAAAAGAGAAGGAGCTAATCCCTTGATGAGAGGAGCTATCCCTTTGAAGGAGGGCTTTATCCCTTTGAAGGAGGACCTAGTAACCTCCCTCCATTGCACTATAAATACAGGCATTGGGCTGGTTGCTGGGGAGGTTAGAAGCTGAACATTTTTTAGGGTAAATGCTGGTGAAATCAAGACTTCCTAGTTGAGCTTAAGAGGAGAGATCACATACCTTTTTGGCTTCATTGGGGAGTGAGTGAAACTTGTCAAAGTAGAGGAGACTTCTTGCTGGACCCTGGGAGGAGCTTGTACAGCGTCAAGGCAAAGGTTGTAAAGTTCTTCTTCTTTTGAATTAATACAATCAAACTCATTTTTCTCAACAAGTATCTCATGTTATTTGTTTCATGGACTCCTTTACTTTCATGTTAAATATGTTTTATGCAATTGGCTTTCCAGGTGCTATTTAATTTGTTTGCCTTGTTTGTGTTTGCAGATTCGCGACAAAGGAGCTCATTTGGATCGAAGGAGCGAGGGCATCCACAAGCTTGCATTGGACCTAAGGTAGGCCCTAAAAACACTTGTTTGCTATTGTTAATCAAAGCATATTTAGAGAAAGATAGTGTCTGGTTGGTTTGCTTGTCATTAGGTCTTCTTTAGATTCTAGGAAGGTCTATCTTGTCCGCAAGATCGACTTATTCCGTGTGACAGTGGTTTCTCTATTTCCTTGATGTTCTGGTCCTATTTTTTAAGGTTTTCTTTCTGAGTATCTTCTTTGGACTGACTAGAGGAAAGAACATCTTTGGTTTTACTAGAAGAAGGGATATCAGAGTGAGTTTTCTTTGGCTAATTATTAACAACCTTTTTGGAAGGAGTATCAGAGATTTTCTTAGGAGGAGCACCAACGGTTTTTCTACTCTTGAGGTTATATTTCCTATGCACTTCCATTATGGCATTTTGATAATCTTGTTTGAATTCTTCAGATTCTAATGAATTTGTTTCTGGTTGTGAAAGAAGAAATTGATCTTGCTTTTCTTTAGTCAAAAAGATATGATCAATTTATGTCTCCCAAAAAAAATTAATTTGGTTTTCCTCTAAATATTCTTCTAATTCCATTTCTTCTTCGGCATAGCTTTCCTGAAAATGAGGCCTAAGTTTTTGATCATTAGGACCCTTCTATTCGCTTTGTTTTATCATGGGTTGATTGGTTGATTTCTCCTGGGATTCTGATTTTTGTTTTGAGAATTTCCTTGGTTATCCCTAGGAGGGGTTCTATCAACCATTTTCATCCTCTCCATCATTCTTTCCATGGTTTTGACTAGGTTGTCTATTTTTAAGTTTGATGAAGAGGAGGAAGGTTCCTCCTTGATGGTAACCCTTCTTTTAGTTTGAAGCTTGGCTTTTTTGGCTAATAAATTAGCCTTTACTTTGACAACGTTACTTTGCTTTTATTCAAGTGTGGTAGGGTCTCTTTCTCTTAATTAGTAGGCCATGTCAACATCAAATCCTTCAGGGAAATGAATGAGGGCTAACCCTGGTTGGGGCTTTATAGTAGCTGGAATGGCATTATAGACTCGATTAAACCTATCATAGTATTCTTCAACAATTTCATTAGGCCCTATTTTTAGATTTTTATATTCATTTAAAACATGGATGGGATTATTTTTAGTTTCCCATCTATTTAGGAAATATTGATGAAAGGTAGAAAGGTCATTAATGGTAGCTGCTAGTAAATATTTAAACCATTTTCTTACCTCTCCATTAAGGCTTTGGGAAAAAGGCCTCATCTTCACATCATCTTCATCAACCTCCTAAAGGTCAAAGTAGTCATTCATTATATCTGCATGTTGTTGTGAAATGATGGCCACAGTGCCATCAAACTGAGGAATACTACTTTGATAGTCTTGAGGCATGTTATGTAATTAGGCAGGTAAAACTAGGGGAGCATATCAAGCTTTCATGACTAGTATACGCGGGTGAACAACAGATGAACTTGTATGAGGTGTAGATGTAGAAGGGATTAAGAAAATTTGAATTACAGTTTGTGATGTTGATGGAGAGGTAGTGGAAATTGTTGAGGAGATGGAACTAGTGGAAACAGGACGTAAAGATTTTGTATTGGAAGAAGAAATAGATAATGACAGAAATGAAAGTTCAACTGATTTCTAGATGTAAGCTTTGTATATATCTTGGTCTAGGCTTGTCACTAGATCTTCTAACTTTTCAAACTATTGGAGAGCTTGTTTGTCAAAATCCTGGTCTACAAACTGATGTTTAGATATGTATGGTCTTAACATTGACTCATCAATGACAGTTTCATTTGCAAAGCTTTTAGACTTGGTTATAAACAAACTGAGTTCAAAGGGTAGATCAAATTGAATATTTTATATGGTAACCAAACTCTTTGGAAAATAATTGGCTCTAGGCATAGGACTGTTACTCCCTTGACTTTCGATTAAGCTTGTCTTCCTTATCAACTTCTCAGGATTATCTAAGATATTGGGAGGATTCGGATCAGGATGAGCTCTGGTATGAATTCTTTTAGGAGCCATATCTATATAGTATTAAACACACAACTTCAAATATGTACAAATTTTACAACCTCAAAACATTTATTTCTGAAAAATAAATCATAAATGTTGCTAAAATAAAGTTTTTTAACCAAGTAAATAAAATTTCAAACAAAGATATGTTCGTCTCCAACGGAGTTACCAGGATGTTATCACTCCATAATTTTTGAGGTTGCAGAAAAAATCACAGAGGTAACCATAGAACCACTTTGGAAACTGGGAACCTAGCCCTTCCAATTTCAGAGAGGGATCTCTCTATATGATTTAGCTTTGTTTGACTAAAGTTATTATGCTAGATATTAAGTTTAGGTTGGGGTTTTTTGTGTTGTTGGGTTGAAACCGAGAAGAAAGGCCATTGGGAAAATGGAGTCACAGGTTTGGGATGATCAAATACAAAGTTTACAAGCTAAACTTACAGGGTAGGTTAGGAAAATTCACTGGATTCTTTAAGATATATCGTGTGAAGGAGAGGAAAAGATTTAGAGATCCAATTAAAAATAAAGTAATTAAGAATTCTGATTTTAATCTTAAGTAGAAAACATAAAAATTATTCATAATCCAGAGACAGAGTGTACATTCAAACAAATTATGCTCTTTATCTTTTTAGAATAATTCAGATTTTAGAATCATATATGATAATAAAGATAAAACAAATTGACAAAGAGAGATGTACTTCACCAATAAAAATGACACAAGAATACTGTAATGATTGCACTGTATTACTGAAAATCTGATCAATGGTGGCTTTATGAGTTGCTTTATAATACAAGTACTTTTCTTCAAAACAAGTCCCAACCCTTCATAATTAGAATTATGAAGTACTTATGGAAAATATTACAAAATATATTGATTCTAAAGATCAAGATAGGATCCTAAAAATATCTAACAATTGATTACAAAAATAGTACAGAAATCTAGGAATCTTCAAACTGCTGGAACGACTGGCCCTATTTTTTAGGGTGATTGTTGATGACTGAGCCTCCAATTTTGCTACGTTGTTTGCCTTGCTGTCAAAGATAAAAATTACTCAAGTAATTCACACAAATTCTCCCATCTGTCTTCAGTAGGGATAGAAAATTTAACTAATTTTCTATAGGCCTCATCAACATCTGTGTACTTCTGGAAAGTTGGTTTGATGATGAACAAATGCCTAAGCTCATGACTGATGAACAAGTTGAAATATAAGGCCTTCAGGAATTATTTCCCTATTATGTGTCCCTTTATACCTGCAAATTTTGACTTATCTTGGGCCATAGTGGATATTTTCTCCTGGTACTCTGTCAAGCTCATAATTTTATCTTCCCTACCAATCAATTTTGGTAGACCTTTCATGTTCAACACCTGCATCTTCTTGTGAAATCTTTGTATGCTGGTCTCTAAACTTTGACACTTATTGTCAAGTTGTAGCATAAGGTTCCTCTTGGTGTGCATCCTCACTTCTAAAATAGTCTCTGTCCTGTCTTGAATTCCTAGTTGCTCTAATTCTTCTATGTTTTTGGAATTCAGGAATTTAATAAGTGTTTTTATCCCTATTATAAACATATTTGGGCACTTCAACCCTAATCTTATATGTCGATAAACTAGGGCTCTTTAACACCTAAAAGTGTTGTTTCATACCCTAAAAGATCATGGTCAACTTATTACATCATTCCCCAAAAGTTCCACCTGAAAAACCATCAAGAACTGGCTTGAACTGGACCATACTGAAAGCTCCACTGTTAGGGTGCGATGCATATTGACTTCTACACTAGCTAGGTGCGATGAATATTGACTTCTACACTAGCCAGGTGTGATGCATATTAAAAAGGCCTTCTGTGGGGTGCGATGAGCGAGAATGGACAAATGTCTGAGACAGTTTTCTAAGTGGATGCTCATGGAATCTTCTAGAAACTTCTCATATGACACTTGTTTCTCTGAATTCGCCCAAGGATGAGTAAGAGATCCAAGAAATCTCCAAGTGGAACCAAAAACAACAAGTGGAATGACACTAATCAAAAACCCAGGGATGACTCACACCCTTGTAGACACCTATAATTGGATCCCTCATCTGAGAGATCTGGAGGCTGGAATTTGGTAATTTTTAAGGAAATGTTGATAGTTTGTATCTGAGAAAGAGCAGTGTATTGTTGGGCGATCTTGATTTTCATGAGGTGAAGAGGGATTTGATGCTAGGAGGATGATGCTGGATCAGACAGCTGGGTTGTAATTCTCCCTTCTATTTTAATAAAGTTCTTTGAGTTTTCCTCCATACAATTTTGTATTTGTGAATGTTGTTATTTGTGAATGCCATTGTATGTTCATTGTATTTATGATTCTGCAATGCTTATGATATAATAGATCAAGATGCTTTGATGGTGTTTTGTTACTTTGTCTCTATAGATATTCACTAAGCAGGATAAGTAGGAGAGGAGGTGCAAGCTCTGTCAAGGGGGAGAGAGATCAAGCAAGGAGTTAAGTGAAAGATCCAGGTTGGTTCCTTTTCCTCTCTCTTATCTATCATACATAGAGGAAATCACAAATTTCTTTAAACTGTTTGTTTCTAGGATAGCTGCCAATCCTAGAGGGCTAGTCGATTGAAAAGACACTAGTTTTCCCGGAAACAAAATGGCGACTCTGCTGGGGATTGAATAGATGTTTGTTTGTTATTGTTGTTTATTTTATAAACTATAGATGGAGCCTGAAGTTAGCCAGATAGCCTTCGAACTACTCTTGCTCTGCAATTGCATAGTAGATGAATGTTGCTTCAGTCAATCTCCGGTTTAGTTTATGAATTGAACATTTTACTTACAAACATTCTAGATTCCATTTTGGTATCTCAGTAACCTCTCAAGATCATACCTCTGTACTTTGTTTTTTACTGTCTATCATAGCTCAGGTTAACTCACTGAAATCAGCTGCAAATTTGAGCCAAAACCCATCTCAGTTGCGCTCCATAGCCCATTGCACTGTCTGTCATTATCTACTAGTATGCATCGTGCCTCCCAAGCCTAAAAAATGTGATGCATCCATGTTTCTATGAAGCCCAAGTGTGATGACTAACTGAGCCTATTTCCCTTCTTGAAATTTGGGGTTTTTGTCCTTGTTTTTATCTCTATTTAGTTGTTTTGCTGCTTATGAACAATACCTCATTATTGAAGCTTCCTTGCATCAGATAGATCAGCCTCCATTGATTAGGATTAGTATATGTTTTTATGTATTTGTTCATCATTTATGATCCTTTGTCGAAAAGTTGCTTAAATCAATCTGTCGTTTTGGTACAAAAAGTGTCGTAATTGTTGTTTTGTGTCAAAAAGAGAAGTGTCATTAAGTCTTCCTTCCTTGGATAGTCGATTGAACTTTTTGTCATGTATTTGATTTGATTTGTTGATATTTGAAGTGTCGAAAGCATTTTCTAATCGAAATTGAAAAGTTTCCTTCAGTCTTCCTTTCTATTTTGAAAAAGAAATTGTCGAAATGTTGCTTTGAGTAAAAATATTTCAGATCTTTACTACATTTAGTTTTCTTTTTTGGAATTGTCACATTAAAGAGAACGAAAGAAAATACATTAATTTGAATTTGCATTTAGACTGTGTGTGGAAAATGATTTACGAAAAGTGCATTTGGTGTGTGTTGTTTTCTCTTTGTTTGAAAGAATCGTAATCTTCCTTCCTTAGTAGCTAGGATTTTCATTGCTCAAAATAAACAACGATTGTTTATCATTGTAGACTGAATATTTAGGAATTTTAAATTTACATCACGCGGTGAACCATTGAAAGGAAAACTTTTAAACAAGATCAACTCTAAAATAAATTTCAATGAACTTAACAACACTTTGGAACTTAACACAACACATCTAGAGGTCTAGGCTAGAGATGTGTTCTGGCGTCGTAAAATCTAGTAACTTTCATTTTCATTGAAGGTTTGGTGATTCCTCCTCCTTGATACGACAAGTGCTAGCACGGACTTGTGCTCCCCATACCGTCGAGTATATATTGGGAGACCACAATAGGCTTATATCCATTATCCATAGGAAGTCGTGTCTGCCGCCCTATCGATCGCAATGCGCTAAACACAACATTCAGGAAGATTGACTATTGTACATAAGTCCTTGGTAATTTTTCTTTAATTTATCACCAAGGTGTATTTTTCAGTTTTGCGATTGGTTTGGTAATCCCTCTGTTTAGATCTCCAGAGTAGTCACTTTCATTCCTTTTCGAATCTTTAAAAGAAAAGGTCCATCTGAGCACTTGTCACTTTAGGCTCATTAAAAATCGAAGGGGACTAGATTCATCTTTAACTTTTTCTCGACTCTTAAAAATTGAAAAAGCAAAGTTGTGTCAAAGCATCATTAAAATTTATTAATTCGGAATAACATTATTTTCCCCTTAAATTTGAGTTGATCAAGTAATCCACAATCGTGGAAGAAAGTCAATCAAAACCCCGTCATTCACGGAGACTAGCGAGTCAACCATCTTTGACTCTGGAAATGAAGCCATTCCGGGCAAAATGGTCTCATTTAACTGAGTCCAATTCATCTGGTTTATTTGAAACTTTTGTTTCAACATCGTCAGAGACAACAATTACTCCGATTATTTCTAGTACACCTTCCTTTAGAGAAGAAGTCCCAAAGTTACAAGAGGACACTAGAACTGATCCTAGTGTAATAGTAAACACTTCTATAACTGAAACAACTCCATCTAGAGTTGATCCAGAGACTGAAGTTCACGTACCTGAACATCTGGAAGTTGAATTCCAGAATTCAGAAGGTGTCACCCCTCTGGTATCTGTCACTATAGAAGCTATACCTTCTTCAGCTCTAGAAATATTTTACAGACCTGATGGCCTACCTATTCCTCTTGGCTTGACTTCTATAGAGGAGATAGTAGAGGATCCTCAAACCAGTGCCCCATTACATTTTGGAACTGGGATTCATCTGTATCCTTCTACTCCTGAGTTTGGTTCTTTTAATCATCCTTCCTCGTAAGTTCCTGTCGAATCACTAGAAAATATTTTGGATAGACTAAATATGTCTGAGCAACCATCAACATCTAGGACTGTGTCATCTGATACAGCTACGGCAGAGCTTTCTGCTGCCATTCCTACCATGTTTGCTGGTATACCATCTGTCCCAGCTAGTTACCAACCACTAGTTGGAGTCCATTTAGGGGCTGTTTCGATGACATGGTTTGTTCCTATTTGTTCATTTGGAGTCCCATATGGTATTTCTTATGTTGAAACTCAGCAAATTGATCCTGCTTGTCAGTATCAATTTGGACAAACTAGTCTTCAAAGACTAATATATCCTTTGAACACTAGACTGCTGCCATATGGAGGGCAGTCTACTTTTTCATTTTTCCCTCTTGGAGAACAACCATATGAGAATTTACAACAAAATTCAAGTCAAACTAGAATTACATCCAGCGGTTGGGTACCAATACTGCCTCAACAACCAAGGGTTGTATATTCAATGCAACCGACCCAACCTGTGTCGAATATTCCCACTACACCTACTATTGTGACTATGTCACAAGTACAAGCATTGCCTGTTGTGTGTCAACCTCAAGTCTCTCAGGTTGCAATACAACAACCTCTTGTCTCTACAGCTCAATCACAACCTCAGGTTAGTGCTTCCTTACCTGGAACGACTTAGGCTCAAATGGGTATAATCACTCTGCATCTTGGTCAATCTTCTAGTATTGGGCAACAGCAAATGGTCCAACAACCATGGCTAGTACAATACCAACAACCGCAATTCCAACAAACCTACCGAGGACATGAGCAACAAGGCTTTGTAGGTAATGGACAATCACATTTTCAAAACGGTTATCAACAACCATACTATAATTGTTATGTCCAACAACCTTATCAAAGTTACCAGCATCAGATACATTATGTTGGTATGCAAAGACCTACTACTTAGGCGATTCTGTCTTATCCTCGGTATGCTTCGCCTAACCTGAATCAACAGTTTCCTTTTGTAGCAACTCTAGAATTACCGGATTTGAATCGGCTAACTAATGATCCAATTGCATACGCCCCTTGGTGGCCAGCGATTCCTCATAAACTTCCCTCCGATATTCCTAAATTAAATGGAAATCCAAGTGAAGATCCATCGAATCACGTAATGAATTTTCATTTGTGGTGCTCATCTAACACCCTGAATGATGATTCGATTAGGTTTCGCCTTTTTCAGAGAATGCTCACTGGTCTGGCAGCGAAATGGTATATTGAATTGCCTAGAGCTTCATTCGATAACTTCAGTGCCCTTTCCACTACTTTTCTAACCCACTTTTAGTTACCCATAAGGTACGAAACAAGAACAGAACTCCTTACCAATTTTAAATAGACCACGACCACTCACATATTTGACCATATTCATGAGTGGCGACATTGTCGCCGAATGGTAAAGACATATGTTCCTAATTAGCTTTTAGCTGAGTGGTTTATTAAGTCCTTATTGCCTTCTATAACTGAGGACATGGCAAAAGGAGTTGTCACTGAAGAGCAAGTCATTGCTCATGCCCAATATTTAGACTTGATCTATACTCAGTCTAGCACACTCTATCACAAAATTCCTAACGCTCCTAGACCAGAATTTTCAGTTCCACGCCCTCCTAAATTAAGCAGGGACTCTCACGCCGGTGACGGTGTCATCGATGTCTCAAGCACACAAACTGCAAAGGCTTCATCTAAAAAAGCCCTTGCAGTTTCTAGTCAAAAAGCAAATGACAAACCTCTTGCCTCAGAGATTAATGCCATGTCATCTAACAAGGGCAAGAATCCAAAGCAACTAGGGGGAAAGAAGAATGGGAAAAATAATAAAAATAAACAGGAGAATGCAACTCTTGAAAAATATTCTCAAAACCCTACTAGGCAAAAGAAACCTCGTTATCCATGTTTCATATGCGACGACGAGCATTTCGCAAAAGATTGTCCACATCAAGCTGAGGTTGCGAAATTTTTAAAGACTTCAAATACCTCAGCGGTGTTGACTGATCCATTTCTGAACCTAGAAACTAATCTGGTTGCTATTGATCATGCTTCTCCATCCCAAGTGCTTATGCTATCCATCTCAAAACAGCAAAATGATGCTTTGATATCGACAAGGAATAAAGATTATGGGAATCCACCATTGTCGAACAACAAGGCTACAGATCAACCCAGTAGTTTGACAACGACTTCGCCTGAAGTTGTTCTACCCATCATTCTTGAATTAAAAATAAAGCCACCAAAGGGAGTCATTCATAAATCAACATTTAATCCTCGTGCACAAGCTGCACAGAATTATAATATAGTGGAGGATCTGGCTCAATCGCCATCCGCTATGTCGACACTTGAAGTACTACAAAATTTCCCCTCCCAAAAGTAGGATTTGTTATCAGCAATAGGTGGGATTGACCTAGCGGATTCCAATCTTGTGGCCTTTAACCATAAAGGATATACACCATAGTTACTGGCCCAACTCGCTTTCCTTATACAGGTAAAATCCCTCAATAAAACTGTTCATCAAACAATCATTGATGAGGGGGCATCTACCTGTATTATGTCAATGAGTTGCTAGAAAACTTTAGGTTCACCACCCTTGTTGCGATCATCAATGACATTAAAGGAATTTGATGGAAGAACATACACACCATATGGGATTTTAAGTAACTTGCAAGTTGAACTGGGGGCAAGACAATATAAATTGAAGTTGAGGTCATTGATGGAAACCTTGATTACAATATCTTACTGGGTAGGCCCTGTATTTATGCTATGGCTGCCGTTGTGTCTACATATTTTAGAAATATTGCATTTCCCTTTCAAGGTGGAATTACAATCGTTGACCAACTAACCTTTTTTCCCAACAATTCGCAAGCTACTGGAAGCATTCCATTGATCCATGGAAACTCTCAATCACTTCAAAATGTCAGAGTAGGTCTCCTAAAAGACCCTTCATTAATGGGTACTTTTGCCCTCCCACCTCCACCTGGACTTGTGGAAGTGGCCATAGTGGAAACCTGTCATATGATCTCTTCTACATCATCTAAGATTAAGAAGAAATCTGACCATTTTGATAGTGTGGATCACCGCGAGGTTTTTCCCCCAAGCCCCATAGAATATTTTTAGCAATCAATATTTTGGGCCTGGGCGGTGAACCCAAATCAGCACTCAACGAGTGTTTGGATAGATAGGTCTCTAGAGTATGGTACCTCTTCTGATCCTTGGTCTCTAGTACATTCTACAGATGAAGGAATCATCCAGTCAATGATGATAGGAGAGACACCATGGGAAGATTACCACCATCATTCCCACCTTCAAGATCACAATGAAGATTATTCAAGTGACCTTAATCATCCTTCAGTTTTCGACCCAATTTTACCTTTAGAAGATCATATCCTTCCCAAAGAGAGTGAGAACGATACTGTTCAAATTCTTTTTGTTACTTTAGAGTTCGATGAACTTGGAGGAAATCTGCCTGTTCCTTCACAACAGGAAGAGAATTCCCCCAGTTCCCGCTACTCAAGGGGTTAATTCAACTGTTTATTCGGTACCCCCTCCAAGTAGTCTAGTCACTTCCTTTGATTAGAATCGACGAGAAAGATCCTGCCTTCCTTCTTATGTACCATTCCGGATCATAGTACAAGTTTACAAAGTGATCATGTTCGGCACTATCATAGATGAAGGGGCATCAATGAGTATCCTTTCCTCAACTGCTTGGAAAGTGCTTGGTTCGCCATTGCTTATGCATGTTACACAGAATTTGTCAGGCTTTAACAAAGGAACCAGTCGACCGTTAGGGATCCTTCCTAAGTCACTGATAACTTTGGGAAGGAAGACTGTTCACCTGAACGTGATGGTAGTCCCAGGACCGTTAGATTACAATCTACTCCTTAGATGTGACTATGTTTATAACATGGAAGATATTGTTTCAACACTCTTCCGAAATATGTGTTTCCCACATGAAGGCAAAATTGTCACCACTGACCAACTTTCATTTCCCAGTTCAAACATAGCTCCAAGTCAATCATCATCCCTAAATGGTCCTTTTAGATCCACGGTGTCTCTTCAACCTTCATTCCATCCACCTAATTATCGTGTGTAGTCTGGTGAATGCAACGAAGCTTAGGGGGCATGCACCCTTGTCTATTTGGCAGACAAACCCAGCTGAAAGGATATTTTTTCTTGTAGAGATAAGTTTCCTGGTGGGTTATGTGATTGGTCTGAGACACCTTTCACCTTCGTCTATTCTGTAGATGAAGTGCAGGAAGTGTTTTTTCTGTTCCGCGGATGAAATCATCCTGCATAACCACAGTAAGTTTCCATATGGTTACTGGAGACTCTCCTTTTCATCATGCTAGGGGCATGAAAACCTTTTTATGCAAACTAAAAACGACCAATTTCATATCCTAGTTTTGTTAGCTTTTTAGCTTTTTAGCTTTTTAGTTTTTTAGCTGTTTAGCTTCTTAGGTCAGGTGATTGGTCTGATCACCATTCACCTTCGTCCACTTGATACTCGGACAAAGCAAAGGAAGTGTTTTGTCTAACCACTGGTAAAACTATCCTACCTAACCTCAGTAGTTCCTTAGCTTTTTTGTTTTTCTAGTTTTTTTAGATTGTCATTTCTAGCTTACATAAAAGGAAAAACTAAAATCTGAGCATATTTTATATGCATGGTTCAAGCTCGTTAAAAAATAAACCTACCCCTGAGCATAGTTTCCGCAAGGTTCAAGCTCGTTAAAAAATGAACCCGCACCCACACTGAGCATAGTTTCTGCAAGGTTCAAGCTCATTAAAAAATGAACCCGCATCCAAACAGAGCATATGTTCCCTCATAGTTCAAGCTCTTTAAAAAATGAACCTACTTTCGGTAAATAACCTTCGTGATTGCCATTGCATCAACCTTTTGAGCCTTGGTTGTGTTCCTGCCATCACCTCCATTCTTTTGGCCGATCATACGCTTCCACTTGATTGTTTACCTTTTTGAGGGACATCTACGACGAGTGGTCCTATTAGCCACCCTCTTCACATCACCATGTTTTGAGAATTTCCAAGATTACCCGGAACTAGTTGCTACCCCAGATACCACTCGTTCCTAAAAAACGAGTCCTCTTTAAACCCTTTTCAGACTCGTTAAATATGAAAATATTGTTGAGCAATTGGCCTCTCTAGCTCATTAAAGTGATTGGAGGCACCATCCCTCCTGTATATTTTAATCTTTTTCACACTTGAGGGGTTATCTCATGAAAAAGATCAAGCGTTTGTCTTTTTCGGCTCGCTAAAGTGATCGAAAAGTCATCCCTTTTCAGACGTAAGGGATTATGCTATGAAAAAGAACTGCTGGAGTTTCCTTTTTGTCCCTTTTCAAACTCTCTAAACATGAGAAGGATCGAGTTATCCTTGTCATTAAACTCATTTAAACAATAGCGACAAACTTGTCCACCCAGACAAGAATGAGTTTCACTGTTGCTAGACTCGCTAAAACATAGTGATAAGTTTTCCCGAAGGGAAAATTATAGAACAAGCACATGTTATCCTCCTCAAGCTTGACAAAAATAAAGAGGTACTGGTCAGCAATGACTGGGGAAAAAGGGAAGAAAACTTGAATAATTTTATGGTAGCAGGTCACTCTTGAACATGACACTTTCACTCCATCACCATGATTGAGTCGGGTTGGGTTATTCCGTTCACCGGTCATTTCACCATTGGTCTTTCACACCATCCATTTTTGGGGTTAACGCTACCAATCCATCTCAGTGTCACTGATATGTTCAAGAGAAGTCATTTAGTTGAGAATTCACCATCCAGTCAATGCCTCATCCATTGCAATACCTTCGATCTCTATTTTTCATGACCGCCATTCCTAAACCTTGTGTCGTTGATCATTTTCACCTCCAGAAAATCATTTAGCTTTGTTTCGTGTCGTAGATGTGGGATACATTAAGGCCTTCCTACGACGGGTCACTTCTTGTCGACATCAGCTCATTATCCAAGAAGTTGACTTAGAAACAACCCTTTCAGTACTTTGAAGCTTGCATGCCTTAATGGCAAGTTTCTCACTTCCAGTGATAGGTTGACATCAATGGCCTTTGACCGAAAGATTTTGCGTGGTTTTTGACATCGGATCATATATTCACACCAAGTGAATTGTACTATAGTACCTTGAGGGTCATTATCATTATTGGTGATTCCTCTCACGTCTGTTAACAACTCACATTATTGGCTGGTAATCAGGCAATGTCTTTCCATGTTCGACTTCAGAACATCTTTTCACATGGATCGATTTGTACATCGGGTGAAGATTGAACGAGTTTGAAGACCATGGATCTAGTTTCATCCATCTGGGTTGCGATATATATTCAAGAATATAAAGACATCAAATGTACACAAAAGTTTCATAGATGGTCATCCAAGCCAGGGACGATGACCCTTCATATGAAGAATCACCAGTCTGCAACTACAGAAAATTATCTGTTTTATGTACATGAAATGAATTTATAAAGCTGAGCATGGGAATGCTTGCCTCAGCTATATCATGAAAATTATATGATGATGATGTATTGTATTGTATCTTATACAGGTCACCTTCCAGTTTCGGAAACCTCAGATCCTCATGTTAAAGCATTTCACCCGACATCAAAGATTTACAACTTCATGCTTTAGGGGGCAACTGTTATAGACATATTTGGGCACTTCAAACCCAATCTTATATGTTGATAAACTAGGCCTCTTTAACCCCTAAAAGTTTTGTTTCATACCCTAAAAGATAATGGTCAACTAATTACATCATTCCCCAAAAGTTCCACCTAAAAAACCATCCAGAATTGGCCTAAACTGGACCATACTGAAAGCTCCACTATCAGGGTGCAATTCATACTGACTTCTACACTAGTCAGGTGCGATGCATATTGAAGAGACCTTTTGTGGGGTGTGATGAGTGAGAAAGGACAAATGTCTGAGAAAGTTTTCTAAGTGGATGCTCATGGAATCTTCTAGAAACTTCTCATATGACACTTGTTTCTCTGAATTTGCCCAAGTATGAGTAAGAGATCCAAGAAATCTCCAAGTGGAACCAAAAACAACAAGTAGAATGACACTAATCAAAAACCCAGAGATGACTCACACCCTTGCAGACACCTATCAATGGATCCCTCATCTGAGAGATCTGGAGGCTGGAATTTGGTAATTTGTAAGGAAGTGCTGATAGTTTGTATTTGAGAAAGAGCATTGTATTGTTGGGTGATCTTGCTTTTCATGAGGTGAAGAGGGCTTTGATGCTGGGAGGATGATGCTAGATCAAATAGCTGGGTTGTAATTCTCCTTTCTATATTAATAAAGTTCTTTGAGTTTTCCTCCATACAATTGTGTATTTGTGAATGTTGTTATTTGTGAATGCCATTGTATGTTCATTGTATTTATGATTCTGCAATGCTTATGATATAATAGATCAAGATGCTTTGATGGTGTTTTGTTATTTTGTCTCTACAAATATTCAGTAAGTTGGATAAGTAGGAGAAGAGGTGCAAGCTCTGTCAAGGGGGAGAGAGATCAAGCAAGGAGTTAAGTAGAAGATCCAAGTTGGTTCCTTTTCCTCTCTCTTATTTATCATACATAGAGGAAATCACAAATTGCTTTAAATTGTTTGTTTCTAGGATAACTGCCAATCCTAGAGGGCTAGTCGATCGAAAAGACACTAGTTTTCCCGAAAACAATCCCTAGGCTTCTGTCTTAAGTTTATTTTAATTTTCCTTACTACGTCCTTGGACCTCTGTATCAATTCTTGTTGTTCAAAAATAATCTGTATGGAAGGACATATTTCTGTGATGGCCTCACCGATTTCTATCCATATATTTTCTTTGGCTTGGGCCAGAGTTTGTCCCATAACCGATTCAGTATGAAACTGCTCAATTTTAAGATTTAGTTGATGGGTTTTATTCAACTCTGCCACATAAAAATGATCAATTTTTAACTTTTGTTCTGACAGTGTCTGAAGCTGACCTCTTAACTTAACAACTTCCTGTTCTTGAATGGACAGATCGTCCATGGATTTAATAAGCTCACTTACAGAATCTAATGTATGTGCTGGTGTTGAAGTTGATGTGGATGCTCCTGGGGTTGTGGTCGCTAAGATTGGGATTGTTGTAAGTGGAACTATGGCAAATTGTGTTGCATGCTCTTTCTCTTTGAGCAATTTCTCCAGTTCTACTTCCATGTCCCTGATATGGCTATTATGTTCAATAACTATCTGGAATATATCTTCTTTTTGTTTTTCAATCTCTACGACTTCATTAGCTTGAGGATCTGTTGTGGTAGGCAATTTTAGTTGTTTACTTAATTCTGCCATATCTGTTGGCATTATGATGCATGTGTTGTCCTTGATGGAAACTCACTTGTAACATAACAAGTATATGGTAACTATACGAATCCACAGGTCAGCTCAGAGGTGACAGAATGATGGAACAAAATACCATAATGATGGGTCAAAGGTTTACAAATCAGAATCAAAAGTTTGATAAGGAGGAGATTGTTGGCATTATGAATTAGGTTTTATCCTTGATGGCAACCTACCTGATGAGTTGTTCCTAATGACAACCTATTTGATGAAGGGAATCCTACTTGATAACTTGTCTCTTGATGAAAATCTACTTGTTAAAGGTATAAACAGGATGTGTTTACAGATGCATGGCAGTTCAGAGGAATCAGTTCAGAGGAATGATAAATTTGGAAGTTCAAGAACTATACGTGGGTTCTGTTAAGCCAAGTCATGTATATACTTGAGCTTAGTGAAGCAAAGTAGCATATGGCTTTTGCACTATGGTATTCTAAACTAGAAAAGTATCGTATGGCCCATAATAATGAGTGCAATAAAGCATATTGATCCCGTCAAAGAATGCCATCGACATAACTATGGTTTTGACCCGTGGTATTGAAAAAGGATAAAACTATATAAGGTGATGAATATCAAAGTGTGTGGAAACTGCAAGTGATGGAAATCTTATGAAGAGTTAGATCAAATGAAAATATGCATGTTATGGGTTTTGATGCTTTGATTGATCTAGACTAAGTATGCACTTGAGAGTTTGATGATGGATGAGACCCAATAAATCTGAAATAATTATGCACTAATGAATACAACGATGGATTAGGATCATGAGACCTGAAATGACTTTTCATTGTATGATCTTCTCATGGATTGACTAGATCTAAGTATTGACGCACATTTTTATCTCTGAATATTATGATCTGTGTCTTTCTGAAGTTCTAAAGAGCTGCACAATTTTAGGTAAAAGTTTGCAGATCTATACGTTGGTTGGTCTCAGGAAAAGCGTGTATACACACGGGTTAGTTTCTTCAAAGTCATGTATATAAAGTAAGGGTTTTTTTTCATAAATGACTAATCAATCCAAGAAGTACTGTTGTTTCTCTGTTGTCTACCAATGATGTCCTCATGATGATCTAGGTTGAGTGATAATGTTTGAAATAGAACTGATTGAATGATGAAGTTGAATGAGGTTGAAGAATGTTAATATTACTTGTTGATTGTGATTGAAGATCAGAGGAAGTTATGTGATTGGTTCAGAGTGTTATAGTAGATCTGAGTATGACTCAGTATTATTTTCAGAATTGCAGTAGTCAAGTTTTCAGTTTTCAGTATTTTAAGAACTATACGAGGGTTTCTCTACAGAAAAGCATGTCTGGATGCGGGTTGGCTTAAGTGAAGTAGCATATGAATTTTGGATTTTGAATGATTAGTACTGCAATTGATTTTGTGTGTTGATGCACTATTCTGGGTTCAATTTTGTGTATTGGTTACAGTGATATCACTATTCCTCTTGATTAGTTAAGTTTTGGTTAAATGTTAGTTGATTGGGTTTTCAGTGAATGGTTGATTCATTTGTATTAGAAATTGATGATTGGTTTTGAGTGAATAGTTGATTCAGTTGTATCAGAAATTGATGATTGGGTTTCAGTGAATGCTTGATTCAGTTGTGTCAAAGATTGATGATTGGGTTTCAGTGATTGGTTGATTGTGTTAGAGATTGATGATTGGGTTTTAGTGATTGGTTGATTTAGTTGTGTCAAAGATTGATGATTGTGTTACAGTGATGAGTTACAATTTGATTATTGATATTGAGCTTAAGCATTGATAATGGGTCTAGTCTAAAAATTTGATGAAACGTAGCCTACAAGTTAAGATGTTTTGCAGCAGGTGGATCCAGTGTGAAATTTCATGAAACGTGGTCCCTGGATGTTGCTAAGGGTTGGAGCCTTCAGTGAGGAATTCAAAGCTTTCTGCTAGTAGTAGTTGGTGATTAGATTAGGGGATTGGAGCTCCCTTCCAATAGCAGCTGGAGAATGAACGAAGGTTGTAGCCTTATGCATGTTGGTGCCCGCGTACTGGTACAAGTTTACACTAGTACAAGAACCAGGGGGCAGGAGCTCCCTTCCAGTAGGAGTTGAAGAACGAATGAAGGTTGTAGCCTTCTGCAGGTGGGTTCCTACGTACTAGTATGAGTCTACACTAGTACAATATTGTAAACATATTTTTCTTTATATTAAAAAGAAGATAGAGACAACAGCTGCAGGTGGTTTTTTCCCACATTAGGTTTCCACCTTAAATATTGGTGTTCATGTGTGTTTCTTATGTGTGATGGTTTATTTTATTCTTACAACACATCATTACTGTTTATCTAATGTTTAATAAGGTACATATGCACTGGCTTAAAACCAACATATGATGAATTAACTGAATCCTAATTTTATTGGATGTATGCTGGTTATGTTAAGAACAGTTGTGTACACACGTGGGTTCCTTTGAGTAAATTCGTGTATAGAAATATGAATATGAAATGAAAAAGCTATTGATTTGAAAACACTGATTCACCCCCCTCTCAGTATTTTTCCCAACACTTGGTATCAGAGTAGGTCCTTTGGTATAAGCTTGATCGTGTGAAGGAGATCCATCAAGATAATGGGAAAGACGCAAAATAGGAAATCACCTCAAAAGAAGAACACATCTCAAAGAGATAGTGGCAGTGTTAGAGACAATTGGCTATTAGGTGGAAACAAATATTCGGATTTAGAATCACCCTAGAATGAAGAGGAACAAGCAAAAGAATTATCAGGTACTAATTTTTTGTTCTCTGGTGATACCATTCTCTGTGCATGCAATATTGAAGAAAATGAAGGTGACGGTGAAACAATTGAATTTTCTCTTATGGGTGAAAGTGAAACAAAATCTAATATAAGTAGAAGTTAAAAGTCTCATAGATAAAATTAGAGATCAACAAGATCCGTTTGATAAAAGGGAATGTACCTACAAAAAAGAGGTTACTAGGTTAAAATCTTAGTCAGAGGAAGGAAACAAAATAAGGAAGTAGTACAAGGAAAAGGAATATCAATTTCAAAGACTGCAGGATGAAGTGACATCATTGAGAAATCAAGTGAATGAAAAGGATACAACAACTAGGAAACTTAAAGAAAGAACCAGATATTGTGAAGGTCTTGAAACTGAGGTTGACTCTCTAAAATAAGATCTTGAAAAATCAAATAAGAAGAATGAAGAATTACTTCAAGCATATGAAGAACAAGAAAATGAGATTCTCAAATTAAAACAACAAGTGGAAGAAGGAAGAAAATTTGAAGAGATCATGAAGAAGCAATATCTAGAAAAGGAAAAGCAATATCAGGTTGAGGTAAATATCCTAAAAGTTAAATTAGAAGAAAAGGATCAACTTTTACAATTTCAATATAGTACTTAGACTTTGGATAATATTCTTAGTACTCAAATGTACCCTACCATCAAATTGGGCCTTGGTTTTCATGAAACTGTTAAAGGTGAATCTAGCTCACAAACTGAGGCAAGGAATTGTAATGCAAAATCTGAAATGCTCAACAAGGAGATAAGAAGTCAACCCCATCAACAACCAAGGAAAGAAAGTCTTCAAGGAAAATCATTTACTCCTAGCTATAGAAGTGTTAATTGATTATTTCCTCTAATCAATAATGTTGAATGTTCTATATGTCATAATTTTGGACATGTTGTAGCCAGGTGCAAAAATAGAATGTTTCAAGATAATAACCCTCTCACATAAATATCATCAACTTCGAGGTACTTTAAGGGATATTTTTTCCTTGCAATATATTTGGTCACAAATCCATTGATTTCTATAGAAGGAATATGAAACATATAATATGTTATGCTTGTAACAATTTTTGGCATGTTGTAAAAGAATGTAGGAACAAGTCTATGGATCACTGTAGACAATATGGTAAGAAACCAAATGAGAACATTGATATCAGAAAAAATGAAAAAGATGGATCCACCAAAAAGCAATAAAAGGAAAATTAGATAAGGCATGGTCTTTCTCTCTGCTCATTCGAAGACGAAGATGAATGGTACATAGATAGTGGATGTTCTCATCACATGACTGGAGACAAGAGTAAAATGGAGTCTCTGATGAAGAACCATCATGGTAATGGTATTCTTGGAATTAAGGTTTCAACAAAAGTTCTAGGACCAGGTACAGTCAGCACTGACTCAAGGGGAACTGAAAGTATGAAATTTTAGTATTCCATTTTTCCTACGTGGGTCCTATGAAGACAAGTCACATATATACGTGAGTTCAAAATTGCATAGTTGCGTATATGTTGGTTTGATGAAGAAACAATGGGACTGACTCAGAAAAAGGGTCTGATATGGTTCAATCAATTATCAATTGTCTTTTATGTTTTGATGGATGATGATTACAGTATGTTGATACTATTTAGAAGTACTTTTGGCCCTCATAAGTTGTTTATTACTTGATGTGTAACTAGTTGATGATGATACCTTGATGATTCTTACTGATATATGAAATAATTAGATCTAATAGTGAACAGTTGGAAATGGTTCAGGGGGAGCATTTGCTATGCTTCTAATAATGCATTGTTGGAATTATGTTTTCTTTAGAAGTCCTTGGTATGTAATGATGCTTGTCAATGATGATGATGTTTATATCGCTACAGTGTTTAAATGATGCATCATGCTATGTTGCGATCATGGGTTGCCTATGATGAAATCACAGATGATACTCATATTGCTTGAGCCACATAGTTGTTTTGATGATTATAATTAGATTTATGGATGATTCAATTGATTCTTTTGATGATGTATATAGTACATATGTTATGTTGCTTACATGTTGATCTTCATAAGTTCAAGGAGAAAAACAAAGCTTGAGTACACAACTTCATTATTTGATGATGATAAGTGTCACTCATTTCTTTTATGCTGTTGTCATCATGACTTCAAAGATGCATAAATTTCATATGATGCAATTATGGATGAGGATTTTTATAGTTTTTGGCTCTCACATGGTATATTATTTGAGGATTGTTGCTCTTGATGGTATCAAGAAAGTTTGAAAAATGACTGTGAGCTCATGATTTTCTTTTCACATTGATGAGAAGCTCGATACATATTGCTATCTCTATCATGGATACAATACAGATAAGGATCACATGGATGAGTACTTAAATTGCATATTGGTAAATGATGCTGGTATAAAATATCTTAATGTATGAAGAAAATTGTCCAAGAGAATGGTATTATTGGAGGTTTCATGAAGACATGGCTATTTGGAGACATGGCTTACTTAGTCACATGATGATGATGATGATAAGGAATGATGAATACTTCTTAATTTATGTTGATAGGCTTGGTTCTCACATATGTTGATTATCATGGCTTATTCTTATCAAATTTGGAATGTTAGAAACTCCCTACTGATGATACATTTTTTATATATGGAGGAAAGAACATGCAGTTCTTGCTATGATGATTTGATGATGATGTTGGGGTCATGGATGATAACTATGGTGCTTTCACATGTAAATTATATGATGTGAATGGTTTTGTGAAGATATAGGCATTACTACTTGGAGATATGACATATGCTTAGTTGATTCATAAAAGGTTGTGTTTTTTATGAACATAGATAAAGGATTTTTCTAACAAAGAAAAAGAGAAAGTTGATATTGATAAGGTCAAGAGGATGAAGTTGATAACAGATATAAATGAAAATATGTATGCATCATTCTTAGTCATAGGTTGATGATATTAAAGCTACATTGTCTTATCTTGTGAATTGATGATGGAGATTTACAGGTTGTTATTCTTGGTGATGCTTATGGTGCAGATCATATATGGTGTATGATATAACTATCATGGTCTTGTTTAAGTCTTTGGTCTTTGCTATAAATGTCATGTATATCATTTGATGTAAATGTCATGTAAAGACCTATGATGTACTCGATGTAAAATTCAGCCATGTATGAACTATTGTGGTCAAGTCCTTTTGGACAAATGATGAATTTTGAAACCCCACTATGTTTGGGAAGTTAATGTAGTAATGATGTAAAATGTGCAAAGCCACTATGATTGGGTGATTGATGTAAGTATTTGGTGATAGGAAAAGTTTTAGGAGTCATAGAGTCATGTACTTCATTGTACATCCATTAGAGATTTTGGCATGTGCTCACAGGGAGCATGATCAGAGAATTTCAAATGTGCTCAGGGGGAGCATGGTCAGTATTCATATTCAACAGTTCAGATATGGAAGTCTTCATTTAACATTGTCATCCCTTTTCCCTTGATGTCAAAGGGGGAGAGTAGCTTGATGTTTTGAAAATATTGGTGCTTGGCTTGATGTTATTTACAGGTTGTGGTGATCAAACCCCAAAGTGGTTGCCATCAAGTCAAAAGGGGGAGATTTTTGGAATTATGATGCATGTGTTGTCCTTGATGGAAACTCACTTGTAATAGAACAAGTATACGGTAACTAGATGAATCCACGGGTCAACTCAGAGGTGACAGAATGATGGAACATAATACCATAATGGTGGGTCTAAGGTTTACAGATCAGAATCAGAAGTTTGATAAGGAGGAGATTGATGGCATTATGAATTAGGTGTTGTCCTTGATGGCAACCTACATGATGAGTTGTTCCTAATGAAAACCTATTTGATGAATGGAATCCTACCTGCTAATTTGTCTCTTGATGAAAATATTCTTGTTAAAGGTATAAATAGGATGTGTTTATAGATGTGATAGAATGCATGGAAGTTCAGAGGAATGATAAATTTGGAAGTTCAAGAACTATACGTGGGTTCTATTAAGGAAAGTCACATATACGCACAAGTTTAGTGAAGCAAAGTAGCATATGGATTTTGCATTGTGGTATTATAAATACCATGTGTTCTTACCATGGTATTGGCCCATAGTAATGAGCGCGAAAAAGAATATTGGTCGTGCCAAAGAATACCATCGACATTACTATGGTTTTGACCCGTGGTATTAACAAAGGCTAAAACTATATAAGGTGAGAACATCAAAGTGTGTGGCAAGTGCAAGTGATGGAAATATTATGAAGATTTAGATAGAATGAAAATATGCATGTTATGAGTTTTGATGCTTTGCTTGATCTAAACCAAGTATGCACTTAAGGGTTTGATGATGGATGAGATCTAATAGATCTGAAATAATTATGCACTAATGAATACAATGATGGATCAGGATCATGAGACCTGAAATGACTTTTAGTTGTATGATTTTCTCATGGATTGACTAGATCTAAGTACTGACACATGGTTTTATCTTTGAATATTATGATCTGGGTCTTTCTGAAGTTCTGAAGAGCTGCACAATTTTAGGTCAAAATTTGCAGATATATACATTGGTTGGTCTCGGGAAAAGAGTGTATACACACAGGTTAGCTTCTTCAAAGTTGTGTATATAAAGTAAGGGTTTATGTTCATAAATTACTAACCAATCTGATCACTGTTGTTGTTTCTCTGTTGTCTGTCAACGATGCCCTCATGATGATCTGGGTTGAGTGATAATTTTTGAAGTAGAATTGATTGAATGATGAAGTTGAATGTGATTAAAGAATGTTAAGATTACTTACTGACTGTTATTGAAGATCATAGACATATATGTGATTGGTTCAGAGTGTTGTAGTAGATCTGAGTATGACTGAGTATTCTTTTCAGAATTTTAGTATTCAAGTTTTTAGTTTTCAGTATTTTAAGATCTGTATGTGGGTATGTCTACAGAAAAGTGTGTATGCAAGCAAGTTGCCTTAAGTGAAGTAGTGTATGCATTTTGGCATTTGAATGATCAGGACTTGTTGTGATATTCAACAACTCCCCCATTTGTTAACATAATATCTAATATTCTACTAATAAATGGGGACCCTTAAAAAATCCTTCCAAAAAGAATAAATTTAGCATTTAGGCATTTTCTCGTTATTTTTTGAATAAAGCAAGATATCAAGATGAAACCCTTTGAAAAGCTAGAAAATGCTCACCTTTTCGCATATCGCATGATCAAGCATGTCAAAATCCCTGTTAACAACCAAAACTCGTGAGAAAGCGATCGAAAGGGATTACCATGCTTAACCTTGAAACTATTAGACTTTTTTCATTTGAACTAAGTCCTAAAACGTTTCTTATTAAAGTAAGGCCTACATCGCATATCACCACTTGCAAAGAGTGCACCCTCACAAAGTATCTTTAACCATATGATATGCAATATTGTGATGACAGGTTCACCCTTATTGCATCACATTGAAAACCCTTAAGAGAGACCCGAAACCTTATCAACCCTATGATATTGCAAAATGCAATGGGAGCCCGAACCCAATTACCAACTAAGTTATAAAGAAACACTCAAGTCCATTGGGCAATGAAAAAGGATTTACAAAGAAAATCCTATCAAATATGCTATGCTTTAAAAACCAATAAATAATGCCTCGCATATCACATTTCGCAGAAACCAAAGGAATGGGAAAGAAAGCACACACACGAAATGCGATAATGCAATCTACGATATTGCATCGCAAATTGCAAAATCAACATTTTTGCAGTTAAAAATCTTGCCACCCTAATAAGTTTCTTTCCTTGGTCTTACATCAGAAGAAAAATCAACATTCATACATTTGTTGAAGAAATATAAGAATGTCTTTTCTTGGAACTATGAAGATCTTAAAACATACGACACCTCTATAATTCAACATACCATCCCCATGATATCTGATGGAAAACTTGTGTAGCAGAAATTGAGAAAGATTCATCCCAATTTAGAAAATCAGATTAAATCTGAATTGAATAAACTACTAAAAGCCAAGATTATTTTTCTGGTCAGACATTCCAGGTGGGTCTCCAACCTTGCCCTAGTCAGGAAAAAGAATGGTGATATTGGAATATGTATAGACTTCCACAATCTCAACAAAGCTTGTCATAAGGACAAATTTTCATTGCCTCCTATGGAATAGATAGTGCAATCAGTTGCAGGCTCAGAACTAATGTCTTTCCTGGATGGATTTTCAGGTTATAATCAGATTCTAGTACATCCAGATGATCAACTAAAGACTACATTTATAACCAAATGGGCCACCTATGCCTATCAAAAGATGCCATTTGGATTAATAAATGTTGGTACAACGTTTCAAAGAGTCATGGACATAGCTTTCAAAGGTTTGGTAAACAAATTAGTGGTAATCTATTTAGAGATATAACTGTATACTCCAAAAAGCACAGTAATCATCTGAGAGATTTAAAACAAATCTTTGAGCATTGTTAGACGTATAGAATTTCTCTCAATCCAAAGAAATATCTCTTTGCATTAAGTGAAGGAAAACTCCTTGGATTAATTGTATCCAAACAAGGGATTCACATTGACCCCGATAGAATAAGAAAATTTTTTGAAATTCCTTTACCTCATAACAAAAAATCCATGCAATCTTTCCTAGGTCAGATAAATTTTGTCAAAGGATTTGTCCCCGACTTTTCACGAATTATTTTACCTCTTCAATCCATGAGTAAGAGAAATTCTCTTTTCAAATGGGGACATACAGAGCATGAAGCCTTTGATTTGATTAAATAAGCAATCATAAATGCTCCCTCTTTAGCAACTCCGAATTTTTCTAATCATTTCATTTTATATACTTTTTCTTCCGAGAAATCATATGCAGCTATATTAACACAGGTCAATGATGATAAAGCTGAAGCATCAATTTCTTTCTTTGGCTCCAATTTACAGGGGGCTGAATTGAACTATTCAAATGTTGAAAAATAAGATTTTGCTTTAGAGAGGAGGAAGGACCTGTTATAGAGATTTATGAACCCAACGTTTCAGACTACCAAGTGAGTCCGTCATCAGGGGATGCGTCAATAGATATTGTTGTTTTCAAATCCATAAAGCATTTCAGACCCTTTCTCCTCAAAACCCACACAAAGGTAGTAGTACCATTCTTAGCAGTGAGAAATCTATTAATACAAAGGGATGTAGGTGAGAAGAGGGAAAATTGGATAACGACACTGCAAGAATATTACATTGAAATAAGACCAACTAAAATTTTAAAAGGTCAAGGTTTTTTCAAAAGTTTAGCAGGAGCATCCGACTTATCAGCGCTACAAGATTCAGGTGATGATATACAAGTATACAAGGTAAGCCTTAATGACACTGAATCTTGATATCTTGATATCATCTTTTATTTAAGAAATGGGTATGCCCCTACACAACTAAGTTACCAAAGAAAAAGGGCTTTGAGGCTAAAAGCTAGAAAATACCAAATCATCAATAATGTGTTATTTAGAATAAATTATGATTCTGTTTTTCTTAGATGTCTTGAAAAATTTGAGGCAGAAAATGTTTTGCAGGAACTCCATGATGGACCAGCTGGTGGACATTTTTGAGGGGATACAACCGCACATAAAATCCTGTATGTTGGCTATTATTGGCCTACCTTATTCAATTATACACAGAGTTATGTAAGGAAATGTAAAATTTGTCAAACAGCTGCTGGTAGATAGAGGAAACCCGCATTACAATTGTAACCAGTCAACATTGAACAACCATTTGAACAATGGGGACTGGACATAATAGGTGAGATCATTCCTCACTCCTCTAACCAACATAGATACATTCTTACAACAATTGATTACTTCACAAAATGGGTGGAATCAATTTCGCTTAAGGTAGCCAATTCTGAAAACATCATTGAATTCATCGATTAGTTTATTATTAGCAAATTTGGTCTGCCATTTTCCCTTATGTTTGATAATGCATCTTATTTTTTAGCCAAAGCTATGACAGAATTTGCTCTTAAAAGAGTTTTTAAACTTAAATACTCTGCTAACTACTATCCTCAATGAAATGGCTTAGACGAATCTACAAACAAAAATCTCATAAGGATTATTAAATGAATCGTTGATCAAAGTTAGAAAAACTAGCATAAGTCTTTAATATTTTCTCTATGGGTAGATCGAATAACACAGAAGGCCTCCATAGGCACTTCTCCTTTTAATTTGGTCTATGGGAAAGAATTTTTCCTCCCAACAAATGTAGTTATTCCCTCGCTAGCCCTAGTTCAATTTATTGAAGAAACACCTTCCTCCTCTATGCAAGTGAGACAATTAAAATTCCTTAAGCTTGAAGAAGAAAGAGAAAAGGCCAAAATTACACACGCACATCATCAACACTTAGTCAAAGCTTCTTTCGATGCAAATTCTGTAAGTTCAAAATATTTTCATCTCGGAGACCTGGTATTGAAATGGGATAAAGCACACGAGGAAAAAGGTAAGCACACCAAGTTCCAACAAATGTGGCTTGGCCCATTTCAAATTGTGGAACAAATAGGCCCATCAACCTTTTTATTGTGAGATTTATCAGGAAAGAGAGAATATCTACCTGTTAATGGGTAGATCCTAAAGAAATACTTTTCATAGAAGATGGCCTCTTTTATTTCGTGTATATTATTGCCTTTACTTTTTAGGAGAAGTAAAAGTTGAGTAGCATTTACTTTTGGCTTTACAAATAGTAGTCTATTTTATATTTTGACTTTTCGCTTGTATAAGTAGAGATGGTTAAGAAGATGACTTTTGCATTTGAAACATGGGTTAAGTTTTATTACTCTGAAATTGCTTGTTCTCTGCCGAAATTATTTGTCTTTTGCTAAACCTCGACTTTATAAAGAAACCTTTGCTCTACCATCAGTCAAGAAAAGTATCTTTAACAAAGAAAAGTCTCTCTACAAAAAAGCATCTTTAACTCTACAATTGTCATCCAAAAACTCTTAAGGAGTCAATGATTCTCCCCATATAGTAAGCTTTCATCCTCAGAGTGTAATTCTAAAATATGCTTAAACTTAAAGGATAAGATGTCTCATCAAGAGCCGGCTTACCATGATCATAGGGAAATAACTAGCTGACATTACCAATACTGCATATTAAAATAGGGTAATGGCTTGAGATTGTATCAATCAAAAGACAAGGGGTCTCATCAAGAGCCAACTTGTTCAGATAAGTTACAACCAGTGAATGTGATCTAGGTGGATGTTGGTGGCCACCCACCTATCCCATTTGGACCCCCACAACTGTCTCTTTTAGTTTTTTCAGTTTCCTAAATTGTAACACAATTTACAATTTTTAGCAGTTTTTCTATTCCTGAACTTCTAGAGCCGTTTTGAGGCCCTAAACGTTGTTTTTTGGGAAATCTGGGAGCAACATGTGTCTATGGACTAATGTTTCTCTTCCCAAAGTTATAGTTCTCGGATAGATCTTTTTAACGAGCTATTATATGCATCAAACGAAGATCGGGTGCCAAAGTTACGGCCTCGGGAAATTGATGTACCAATTTACCCAAACAGGGCCCACAATTTGGCATTTCATCTTCTAGGGTTAGGTTTTGGGATGTTAAGGGTTTTCCATTGTTTCTAAAAAATAAATAGGCCTTCGAGCCTCATTGTAACATAGTTCAGAGGCATGTAGCCGCCACATCTCTTCTTAGAGATCCGCTACCATCGCCCTAGCTGGTTTATTTCGATTTCTGTTTGTAAGCATATTTCAGTATTTTACAGTAATGAATGAAGTATTATTTCCATTGCATATCTGTGTTTATGGTTATCTCTGTAAATTATTGCGTTCTTGCTTAAATCCAGATTAATGGTATCAGAGCAGTATGCTTTTTCTTTGTTTTTCTTTGCATGTCCCCAATGAGGTCGGGATATAAGGAGTTAGGGCTTGAACTGGTTGAACCTTTGCGAGACGACCCTCGCAAATCCCAACGGCCTCCCATGGTAGATGAGAAGAAAGATGAGGGGGTAGGAGATCCTATCAAAATCTTTCTTGAAGAAGCCCTTGGGCGACAAAGGAACGCGATGATGGACAACTTTGGCAGATCCTTCAGCGACTACCTAGAGGTGACGCATCAACTTCCAGCAGCTACTCTGGAAACGTTGTGCCCTTTAAGGTACAAGTTAATTTTGAAATCCCCATATTTGAGGGTTTGATAGACGCAGATGTTGTAGATAAATGGTTAAATCTGCTAGAGGGTTATTTTTCTGTTCATGATTTTTCGAGTCAGGAAAAGATTGTTTTCGCTCTTTTCAAAGTAGCCCCCCACGTCAAGGACTAGTGGGAAACCTACTGTGAGCATAAGAATGAAAGTATGGGCTCATTTTTTTTCAGCCGCACCCACTTGGGATTCATTCTGGGATGCCATCAAGAAGCAGTACTACCCTATCAAAAGCTATGAGGACAAATACACCAAATGGACCACGCTGTGGCAGGGAAGGGACCAAGATGTGCCAGAGTTCACAAACATTTTTCATACCCTTCGCATACAGTTGGGTGTCAAAGATTCTGAGCTGCATCTGATACTCAAATACCGGGGCTACCTACACAGATACATCCAGGAAGAGATGAAGTTCTTGAACATCTCCTCGCTCGACACGACATACCGATACGCTGTAAAAATCGAGCAAAAGTTCAAACAGAAGAAGCAAGACTTTGGATTTGCAAATTCGAAGACCAAAGGACAAAGCCAAGGTGGGGTGACCCAAGACAACCTGTCGAAGCCTCAAGAAAAGAACAACACCACGAAGTCAAAGAAGGACACAGGAAAGTGGTGTGAGTTCCACAAGAGTCCCACTCATAACACAAGTGAGTGTCAGACCAAGCAGTTGCTGGTGGCCGAGTTGAAGGCTTCAGAATCATATGCATGTTTCGACCCTGAGTTAGAACCCGACAAGGGGAATGGCAAAGGGAAGTAGATCATTGATGCAGAGCCTAGCGTCACTGTTGCCACCGCCAAGATCCAGAAGAATGATCCCAAAGACCCAGAGGAGGGGGAACGTCTTTTCCACTTATAGATGTGGGTGAAGGGTTCGCCGCTGCAATTCATTGTCAACAGTGGCAGCCAAAAGAACCTCATTTCACCAGAGGTCATAAAGCGGTTGGGCCTACTGACTACACCACACCTACAGCCGTACAGTATCGGGTGGCTTCATGAAGGACGAGATCTCAAAGTTCGCCAGCAGTGTCACCTTCCCTACAGCATCAATCCCTTCACAGATGAGGTATTGTGTGATGTTACACCTCTCGATGTTTGTGATGTACTATTAGGCTAGCCATACTTGTGGAGGTGACATGTTGTGTATGAGTCAAGGCCTCGTGCTGTCATATTTCTTTGTGTAATTCATTATACAGGATACCGGAGGTAGCCCCACGTACCGCCACCTCTTTGATCACTACCAAGAAAGGCAGCAAGCTCATCTCCTAGACTAGGAAATTCATTTTCTTTCTGGTTCACTCCCAAAGTAAGGGGAAGATCGTCACCACATCCATGACCCCCGTGAAGGGTTCCTCCACACAGCAGCAGCTGCAAAGGAATACGGTCATGAAAAAACACAGGAACGTATTCTCCTCACCCACAGGGGTACCACACAAGTTTTAGGTGGGCAACAAAGTTTGGTTGCAATTGCAGAAAGAACACCTTACAAGAGCCCATCAGAAGCTTCAACCACTCCGACATGGTCCTTACACCATTACCAAGACTGTGGGAAACAATCCTTTGGAGCATAGCATTCCTCCATTCCTTCGCTTGCATTGAGTGTTCAATGTTGACCATCATCGACCATGCTTCCCACCATTACTGGACACATCAGAGATTGCAGAATAGCTCACCAGGGACCAAGTTCAGCAGTAGCTTCGTAATCTCATGGAGGAACTCAACACAATGGGGGCCATTGCTTCCTAAGGGGGGAGGAATGATCCAGGTGGATGTTGGTGGCCACCCACCTATCCCATTTGGACCCCCACAACTGTCTCTTTCATTTTTTTCAATTTCCTAAATTGTAGCACAGTTTACTATTTTTAGCTGTTTTTCGGGTCCTAAACTTCTAGAGTTGTTTTAAGGCCCTAAACGACGTCTTTTGGGAAATCTGGGATCAACATGGGTCCATGGATCGATGTTGGTCTTCCCAAAGTTATATTTCTCAGATAGATCTTTCTAACAAGCTATTGTACTCATCAAACAGAGAACGGGTACCAAAGTTACGACCCTGGGAAATTGATGTACCAATTTACCCAAACGGTGCCCACAATTTGGCGTTTCATCTTCTAGGGTTAGGTTTTGGGATGTTAAGGGTTTTCCATTGTTTCTCAACAATAAATAGGCCTTCGAGCCTCATTGTAACACAATTCAGAGGCATGTAGCTGCCACATCTCTTCTCAGAGATCTGCTACCATCGCCTTAGCTGGCTTATTTCCATTTCTGTTTGTAAGCATATTTCAGTATTTTACAGTAATGAAATGAAGTATTATTTCCACTGCATATCTGTGTTTATGGTTATCTTAGTAATTTATTACGTTCCTACTTAAATCCGGATCAGAATGGCATTGTCAATTTTGGTCACCAAACCAAGACAATGGCCTTTAAGGAGTAAAATGAATTTTTATTTTTATTTTTTTTTAACATATTTGGGGACCATTTATATTCCAAAAAAGATTGGGATATTGAGCTCCTGAGATACAAGACTTTAAGGCCCGTAGGCGAAGCTAGGAGATGATTAGAAAGACAAAATTCTCCTTTTCTTCTGTCATTTCTGACTTGTGGAAAACAAGAGCAAGTGAAAATTCTAACAAACTGAGACAATAGTAAGCAATATCTGCAATACATCTCAATCTATGTTAATATGGCTGATCTGGCGTGCTGTTGATTCATCTGGCTTGCTGTCAACTTCAGCATTCCTGAGACTTGAAGAACTGGTGCTGGGCGCATTTCGTTTCTCCATCATGTATTTCAGGATGTCAATTGATTCCTGAGCGTGGCTACATCTGTTGGCCAGATCATTAAACTGTTCCTGGAGCGAGGAGACTCTGTGAAGGAAGAGGTTGAGGTCTGCTTCGTATTTCTCACTGGTCATTTTGGCATGGGAATCGATTTTAGCATCCAGGATTCTTTGATGCACGTGGATTTGCTCCAGTTCTACCTGAAGGTCTGCGCAGTGTAGGCAGTCTTCGCTTTTTGCCATTTCTTGGATGCTAAATGTTGTCTTGCTATTCTGATTGGAGTGAGAGGGGCCAGTTGTATGTAAAGTAATTTGCCTTGCCACTGAGAACAGAGATGGACAGAGTCTGAGAATGCCCTGAAGGTCAGAACAGGAGAGGGAGCAGCCCTTCGGGGTCGAGGGAAGGAAGCGTGAAGAGCTTACGCTGCAGAGGAGGGGGGAGGATGGAGCGAAGGACAGAGAGCGAAGGGGAATGAAAGCAAGGGTGGAATGGGAAGCAGCAATAAGCTGGGGAGAAAGCGGAGATCCCAGCCAAGCAGGGGATCATGGAATAAACGTAGAGAGACACAGAGGGGACCAGAGCGACTGTGCGCTGGAATGAGGGAGGGAAATTGAATTTAAAGAAAGAGGACCACTGGAGAGGAGGGGCGGAATCACGAGGGAGAGGAAGAAGGAGTCACAGGAGAGAGGGGTTCGACACAAGTGAGATAGCATGGGATGGGTGACGGGACAGAAGGGAGGTGAGGAGATCACGGTCAGAGATTTGGCAGAGGGGGAATGATGCTGAGTCCTGTCAGAGTATCCCTTGAGTATGTTGCAGAGATCTGGATCAAATGTGCTGCCACAGATCATGTAGAGGAATTTGGTCAAGGGAGGTGATGTTGGGACTCTAAATTGTTGCAGAGAAGATTGCCTTTGGATCTACAGCACGCTCTGCTGGCACAACTGTCAGCTTCTTTGTTGAGAGAGCGGAGCACATGGTAAAATCGAAGTTCCATGTTTTGACGGTTTAGTGCTTGACACCTGTTTATTGTTTGCTGAAGGAAGATATTGGATGCCTTTCGATTGCTAACCATGAGATTGATGATAATGGCTGAGTCTCCAAATATCATCGCTTTACTAATTCCAAATTTTTGAAGTTGATTTAGTCCTTGATAGAGGGCAAGAGCTTCTGCCCTGTTGTTGGATAAGGGACCTAGTCCCCACTCAAAAGTGGCTATGATGCTACCACTGGGATTATAAATAACTCTGCCTGCACCTGTTGTTCCAGGATTGGATTTAGAGGCTCCATCAAAGAAGAGGTAGTGGGAATTGTTGTTTCGAAGCCATCCTGAGAAATCTTCTTCTTTGATTCTTATTTTCCAACTGTGTTTGGGGATGTTGGACTGGATGGTGGCATTGTTTTCTATCTGATTGCTCCTGCTATTATCTATCAAACAGCCGATGAAATCTCTTTCTTCGACACAGAGGCCGGCAACATCAATTTTCTTCATGTTTTTAGCAGAGATGGTTTCTAACGTTAAACTCTTTGCCTTGCTGCAGAGTTGCCTTGTGATGGTTTCCTTGTCTTTGAAGATCTTGCGGTTCCTTGCCAGCCAAATTTTCCACAGAAGGGCATAGGGGAGAGCATCCCAAACCCGTTTAGCTATATTGTTCTTCTTATGCTGCCAAGGGTAACTCTTCTTCCAGAGACTCAGAACCTCGCCAATGGAATTCTGGGGGTTCCATGGGGGATGGTCATTAGGGGAAATTCCACTCCAGCAAGAAATTGCAAAGGGACATGTGATGAAAAGATGCTGGATGGTTTCTTCTGCTGCTTGACAGTTTGGGCATCGAGAAGGCCCAACTATACCTCTCTTTTGCAAATTATCAGTGGTGAGGATTTTCCCTTTCAAAAGGGTCCAGATGAAGAATTTGATTTTGGGGATGGCCTCGGACTTCCAAACAATTTTCCAGTGCGTCCAAGTAGGAGCAGGATAGTCTCTATTGCACAAATATTGGTGGCCAGCTTGAATTGTATAACTAGAACCTGTGGGATCCCATCGAAAACTGTCAATGCCATTTTTTATTATTGGGGCAATGCTGTGGAGATGAGTCTGGAGATTGTCGAAGCTCTCCTTGAGATCTTTGGGTATGGGAGGGAAATTCCATCCCTTCCAAATTTGCGAGTTAATGTCCCATTGCGAGATTTGGTCCAGAAAGTGTATTCCTTTATTGTGTAGAAAGAGAAGGATTTGATCCGTACCTGGTTGACTGCTGATAGACTGGTTCCCCATAATCTTGTCTGCTCCAATTTTAACACTGTTGCTACCCTTGGGGACTTTGGAGGTGTTTTGGGCCAAAAGGGGATGACTTTTTTGCATAGTTTCCAAACTTTTGAACTGTTTCTAGCGGGTATTTCGCAGTCCAAAAGCTATTGTCTTGGGCTGCTAAGGTATTTGGCTTCTAGCACTCTTTTCCACCATGCCGGTTGTTCACCAATTAGTCTCCACATGATCTTACCTCCAAAAGCCAAGTTTGAGAGTTTAGGGGATCTAATTTCGAGTCCTCCACAGTCCTGACCTTGGATTACCTGCTTCCAGCTAACAAGATTGAACTTCTTTTTTCATTTTCCCCCCCTTTCCAGAGAAAATGGCAGAGTATGCTTTCCATTTTGTTATGGAAGGTGATTGGAGCCTGCATTAGAGTGAATTGGTAAAGCGGGAGAGATGAGAGTCCTGATTTGAGTAGGATAAGGTGACCTACCGGATTAAGCCATGTAGATCCCCACTGCTGCACTTTCCTCTTCATTTTATCAATAATTGTATCCCAGATTTCAGCTTTTAAGGGTCCAATGCTCACAGGCATTCCCAGGTAATTGAAGTATTCCCAATTTAGCTTGCAAGGAACCCCAAAAATGTTAGCTATATTATGGAGAGTTTGGGCTGATGCATGCCAACCATAGATGCAGCTTTTTAAATGGTTGATCATGCCTCCTGAATAGCTCATATATTTGTCCAGAAGAGCTTTGAAACGTCGGGCTATTGTGACAGACGCCCCTCCTATTAACAGAGTGTCATCAGCAAATTGGGAATGATTTATGTTTTTAACTCCATTCTTGAACTTTATGCCAGTAATGAGGCTAGCTCACCTCTTGTGATCTAGGGCCTTGCTGAAAGATTCAGCCATCAAGATAAACAGGTAAGGGGAGAGAGGGCAGCCTTGTCTCAGCCCTCTCGAAGATTGAAAGGGAGGTCCAGGCCTACCATTAACAAGGGGGGAAATCCAAGGCCCCGAGATACAGGCTTTGATGAGATCAAGAAAGGGCGCAGCAAAGCCCATTTTTTGGAGAACAACAATTAGGAAGGAATGCCTTACCCTATCGAAGGCGTTGGCCAAATCCAGCTTCAGGATGAATCCTTTTTCTTTCCTGGAATGGCTGGAATGAATTGCTTCTTGAACAAGGAGAATTGAATCAGAGATTTTCCTATTGGCCAGAAACCCACCTTGGTTTTCAGAGATGATCGAAGGAAGAAGAGGTTTGAGACGAGTAGCTAAAATTTTGGTGAAGATTTTGTAAGAGGAGTTGCAAAGAGAAATAGGCCGGAAACGAGAGAAGGTTGAGGGTCGATTCTCTTTGGGGATGAGGGCTAGGTGGGTGGAGTTGGTATAGCCTCCAATTTTCCTTTTGCGCTGGATCCATTTCACCATTTTGATGAGATCTTTTTTAATAATTCCCCAATGAGCTCTATAGAAACTAATTGGAAAGCCATCCGGACCAGGAGCTTTGTCTGGTTGGAGAGCCCAGATGGCTCCTCTTATTTCTTCTTCTTCTATCTCCTTGCTCAAATTGTCATTGATTTCAGCGCTGATCCCACTAGGGAGGTATTGCAGCAGGTCTGCGTAATCTTCTTCTTCTCCAGTTTCTGTTAGGAGTTCTCTGTAATGATCTGAAGCAACTTGCTTGATAGCGCCTTGGCTGGTTTGTTGATTGCCTTCGCTATCTATGATAGAGGAAATGTTGTTCCTAATTTTCCGCATTGTAGTTTGTTTATGGAAAAAGGTCGAATTTTTGTCTCCTCCTTTCAGCCATAGCTGTCTAGACTTGATTCTCCATTTCTGTTCTTCTTCTCTATTGATGCGGTAAAGCTGGCCATAGAGTTTATCTTCATGATCTTTATCTTCCTGCTGAAATTCGCGCTCCTCAATTGTGCTATGGAGATTTTCTAACTTGGCTCTGGTCTCTCTTTTTTCTTTTTCCGGCTCCGTGTAGCAGTTTTTTGCCCAGTCTTTTAGAGCGTATTTGACTCTTTTAATTTTTCTTTCCCAAATGTATCCCGACGATCCTTCTATGTGCTGATGCCAAGTGTGTTGGATAAGTTCTTTGGCTGCTGTGTTTTCATTCCACAGCGGACTGTATTTGAAGGGGAGAGGCCCCAATGGACAGTGGGTTTCAAGGACCAGAGATGTGGGGTAGTGATCTGAAGCTGTGGAAGGGTGAATGAAGGCATAGGCAGCAGAGTAGGTGGAGAGGAGAGTTACATTCACCAAGATTCTGTCCAGTCTTTCCATGATGTTATTTTTCCCCAGCCTGTGATTGTTCCAGGTGAATTTGTAGTTTTTAGGGACTACATCAACAAGGTCGCAGTCCTACATAATAGTCTCCAACTGGTTTCTGTAGGGGTCTGGGGAGAAACAGCCTCCTCGTTTCTCATTGGAGTGCAAAATGAGATTTAAATCTCCCCCCAAAATAATGTTACTATTTTCTTCTTCAACTATATTTTCGCTGAGAGAGCCCCAACATTGCTCCTTATCTCTATAATGGTTTGGTGCATATACATTGTAAATGATTATCCTTTGGTTATTTGTAGTACTCTCCAGAGCAGTCTTTATCCAGTGTTGATTGATTGTTTCTGTTGTAATACTCCAAGTATTTTGGTTCCAAAGCGTTGCAATTCCCCCAGAGGCTCCTCTTGATTCACAAACACAACCTTTGTACTGTTTATGTTGTGCAATGATTTTTTTCATTTCTTGCTGCCCCTGTTTTGTTTCTTGGACTAATACAACTTCTGGTTTCTCTTGATTTATTAGATCTTTTAAGGCAGTTATTTTGGAGGGGTGCCCTAGTCCCCTACTATTCCAGGAGAGGACTTTCATCATTTCAAGTGGGGATTGCGAAGAGTTTCTTGCCCTCCCTGCTCCTTATTTACTAAATCTTTGTCAATTTGTCCCAAGATGTAGGACTCTATGGGATTCTGGATGCCCATGGCTATATCCTTCTAGGCATTTTCATCTCTTTGTTGTTTAGCCGATTTCCTTCCTGACCCGTTTTTCTTTTGATTGTCTAAGGTTGCACCATGCTCCTTTGAGTTACTTCTGGTGATTCTGGCTGAGGGTGGATTGGGAGGGAGGGTGGAGGAGATAATCAGAGGGAGAGGAGATTCTATGGCATCAGTTTGGGCTACGGGGGGGTAATCTTCTGGGGGAGTGAGGATATGGAAAGGGTTGGAGGATGGTGAAGGTGGTGGGGGGTGGGGTTGGTCCAGCGGGGTTAGAGCGGAGTTAGAGAGGGACGAGGTGGATGGGATGGGTGGAATACGAGCAGAAGGTCCAGCTTCAGAGCTTGGCTTGGGGTTGGGGGCTGCTTTCTTTTTCTTAACTATTTCCCATTGTTCCTCTTGCGAAGTATTTTCTACATCTACTAATTTAGTACAACGATTGGCAAAATGGCCATATTCATGACATACCTTGCACTTGAATGGAATCTGTTCGTAATCCAATTGCTGAATGTGGGTCCAATCATCCACCTTGAGCTTGATGGCCTCTGGAAGTCCTTTGCCTAGATCTACTTCTACGCAGATGCGGGCACAAGCCTGCATGTTGTCTTTTGGTTCACTGTGATCAATGTATTTTCCTACAACGTTCCCAATAGCTCAAACTGATTCATCTCCCCAGCAGTGGAGAGGAAGATGAGGAAGCCAAACCCAGACAGGTACAACGCTCGGAATGTCCAACTCGGGATCAAAGTCTAGAGTCCATTTGTTGAGGTATAAACCTCTTGAATCCATGAAATAGGGCCCATTCCTGAATATCAAATCTTTATCTTCTTTTGTCTCAAAATGAAAGGTAAAATACCCTTTTCCACAAAATCGTATGGAGATTTTGCCTTGTGTTTTGTCAGACCAATTCCTTTCAACCCATCTTTGCACTGTTTTCAGCGATGGCCAGAGTCTAGTAAATTGCTCGATGAGACCTCGTTCTGCTAGAGCAAGGGCGGCCATGCGAGGTAGAGTTGGGGGCAGATTAACTTCCTGCAAAACATCGAGCTTTTTCACGAACTTGGAGATTGTTGGGCGAGGCCTCTGAGGTGGTAAGGATCTAACCAGAGCTGAGAAGGCCTGTTGAGCATCAGCCGCCTCCGGTGGAGCCTCTGGAGGGGCCATGACTGAGATCCGAGGGTCGAGGCATGATCGAGGTTAACCTAGCAGCAGGGGTGCGCTCGAGCAGCCGTAGAAAAAGGAGTAAAATGAAAATTTTAAAGAAAACAGAATTTAAAAAAAAAAAGAATAAAAAGTATATAAACCTGAACTTATCTTTAAGGATTAAATTCTTATCTAGATGGGATACTAAATCATTGTTGGTTAAAAGGTAACCCTGTCAAGGCTATGGACGCCTGCTAGCAGCAGAGGCTCTACCTATGACAACTGAGTACACCTAAAAGTTGATTTGTGAGAGTCCCCCTATTTTTATCTTTAAAACCAAGTAATGACTCATGTAGACAAAGAAAATTTCATATTGAAAAGGATGATCAAAAGAATGATAATTAGGCAGATTTTGTTTTTATGATTCAGAGTAATGTTACTTATCTTATATTTCATGTATTTTTACTTTCTAAACTACCTTTATTTTGGAATTTTTTAGAAATGTCAAAAAACTATTAGAGACAACTGGTTCTAACCCCCCATTTGTTGACATAATAGATAATATTCTACTAATAAATGGGGACCCTTAAAAAATCCTTCCAATTTTATTTTTTTTTATCATTTAGGCCTTTTCTCGTTATTTTTGGAATAAAGCAAGATATCAAGATGAAACCCTTTAAAAAGCTAGCAAATGCTCGCCTTTCCACATATTGCATGATCAAGCGTGTCAAAAGCCCTGTTAATGACCAAAACTCATAAGAAAGCGATCAAAAGGTATTACCATGCTTAACCTTGAAACTATTAGACTTTTTTCATTTGAACTAAGTCATAAAATGTTTCTTATTAGAGTAGGGCCCACATCGTATATTTCCACTTGCAAAGAGCGCACCCTCACAAGGTATCTTAAACCATGCGATATGTGATATTGTGATGACAAATTCACCCTTATCGCATCGCATTGGAAACCCTTATGAGAGACCTGAAACCTTATCAACCCTGCGATATTGCAAAATGTGATGGGAGCCCAGACCGGATTTCCAACTATGTTATAAAAAAACACTCAAGTCTGCTAGGCAACAAAAAAGGCTTTAAAAATAAAATCCTATCAAATAAGCTATGGTTTGAAAACTAATATAGAACACCCCCCTATCGCATTTCGCAAAAACCAAAGGAATGGGAAAGAAAGCGTACACATGAAATGCGATAATGTGATCTGTGATATTGCATCACAAATCAAAAAATCGGCATTTTCACAGTTAAAAATCTCACCACCCTAATAAGTTTCTTTCTCGACTTACGATGAAAAACATGAATGAGCAATAAAGTTAGGGATAAGGAACCATTAGTGGGAATTTAGTACAAGTTAATGGCATCTACATTTGAAAAGTTGTTCGACATTATACGATATCTTCTCACTTGCATTTAATAAAAACTCCTTTCTTGTCACCTTTTCAAAGTCATCTGTATCATTCATTCTTATGTTCATTTTTATTTGTGTCTATTCGATAGCTTCTACTTCGCTCCATTTTCAGGAACAATCCATAGCAAGAGTCGTTGCGAGAAATGGCAAAGAGGGGAAAGGTAGCCACATCTGAAAAATTAGAAATGATCCCCCTGTTCTCTGACACTACATGCAACAAAGACAGAGGAACCTCAACATGGAAGGCCATGTATGATTTATTAGAAGAAGAGAAACCAAGACCTCTGGTAACAAAGGCCACAACGGATGGTCATATTTCCTTCAACACCTCCTTCTTCGAGATAACAAACTCATTTCTACACCACCTAGTGCAAGGCCGAAGATAATTCCATATACCGATATGGTTAAATGGATAATCAATTAGGTGGACATCTTGAATAGAGAATTCAAGAATAGCAGGTAGGAGGTTATGGGATCATTTTCACTGGACAGCCTGCGGCTTATGTATAATCTAATATAGCCACAGAATCTCTACAATAAACAGTACCTCGAGAAATTTTCTAAGGAGAATGAAGACCCAACAGATGTCATGCAGACCTGGACTGAAAACGAAGGCAAGATCAAAAAGGATAAGACGGGTATGTATTCTACAACATCTATCTCTCCCCCTCATAGTTTTGCAACAACCATGCTATGTAGAATGTTCGGCAATCCTGATACTACCAAATTTTTCCGAGAATGGCGGTCATTAATAGATGCAGCCATAAATGCCACAATAATGAATTGGGCCCAAATTTTGTCTGATAATTTGGCGAAATCCATAATGGAGTATAGGAGAAATAGGAGTATCTCTTCAAGGGTTTAACCTCCATTTTTCATGAGCGCCTATGTAATGGACGCTATCTATTTTGGTTGTGAATTTCCTATCATGGGATGGAAGTGGACTGTGCAAGACCCGCTTCCTATCCATATATATCATAAGAGTATGTGGGAATCTCATTTTCACCCCCATTTTTACAAAATTTGTCAAGGGTTTATGCTGCTTATTCATAAAAAAGTCTTCAGTAGGAATGCCCCTAGATTTTCTAGAGAAGCTAAAGTAGATATCCTACCTGTAGCCAGATGGTTTGGGGAGGAGACATTTACATATATCAGAGTATATGGGAGCATTTCTTCACCACATGTCCTCCCATACTATTTCCCCGACAAGTTAATGGCCAAGGCGATAGACTACCAAACAGCAGGGGAAGGTGGGCTAATCAAAGGATTGAAGGAACATGAAAAAGCCATTTGGCCTATGTTTCCATTGCAATGTGGTGCATTTGCACCACACGATTTTGGACATGCATGCAAGGAAGCAGAGATTATGAAATCTATGAAATTGAATACATTCCCTAGAAGGAAGTATGACCCAAATGGCACCGCCAAAGACTTCACTACTATGGTGAAAGTGAAACCATTCACCCATGAGGAAGATGCCTTCGATGACCTCTTCCTACAAAAAGAGACATTTTCAGAAGTGACACATATGGCATCACTACTTTTTGCCCCAGATGATCTTGAAGCCTTCCACAAATATAGGGAAAAGATATTATTACAGGTCCCATTAGACCTACTACAGATTGAACCAATAAGGGAGCCAAGTCCCAGTGTAAGCTTAGACTAGAGCTCAAGAGAAAATTACGAAGTAGAGTCCCAAGAGAATTCTACTTGTTAGCCATAGCACTCACAGCTACAGTCTCAAAATGGGGGCAATAAAAACAGAGAGTCCAAAAGGGACACAGCCGGAACCACAGAAAAAACAACCGAACAAACCTCGGCAAAGAAATAGGTTGAACTTCCCTCTACTTCCACTTAGTCAATGAAACCCCCAGTTGTTGATTTAGAAAAAGAATGGGAGCATTTGAATAAGAAGCTCCATACAAAGGAACAAACATTTGAGATACAGACTCCAAACACAAATCAACTCAAGAAATTACGGTGGAGAAAATTGTAGGCACTTAAGATGTGGAGCTCTTCCTACAACCCCCACTTCTTAAATTATTTTGAGAATTGAGGAAATTCCTCCATTAGATGTGTTTTATAGCCCTACCCATAAAGTTGTCATCAAAAGGAAGAGGAAGAAAAGAAAGTTAGATGTTGCAGCTATTACCACTCCCGACAATGAACTAATGGACATTGTCTGGAAAGATTCACCCATGGACCCATCTGAGAAACTTACGAGACTTTCGCAATTTGTGGGAGACTATGATACAAAAAATATTGATAAAGCTACAGAGATCCAAATGCTACTTAGAGAAAAGGAACAAAATATCCTGTTATTGGAACAACAATTAGAGCAATAAAAATCTAACCAACAAGCAGAGTTACAAATAGCCAAACTTCAGCAGGAGTTTGACAGATACAAATACAACATCAATCCAACCTAGCAGAAAAGGATGTGTGGATTCAAGCTATGACAAAGAAGTATAAAGACAGCCTGCAAATCAATCAGTTTGTAAAAGAAGCACTCAGCTTTAACTCCCAACTAATTCAACAAATGGAAGTTTTGTGCTAGAAAATCTCGCAAATAAGCCCTTATGGCGAGATCAGTGATAATCTAATAAGCCAAGTCATCAACATGAGACTTGAGTATGACGAAGTCCATCAAAGGATTTATGACTTTATCACCTGGCATGAATCAAAATATGGGAGAAAGGCTTATTTTCCAAAACTGTAGGAATCACATAAAGAAATTTTATTTGTAGACTAGGATTCTCAACTCAAGCAAGCAGAAAGGGCAATGGTGGTCGTGGAAGTAGCAACAAACAACATCATTGAAGCCATTAACTAAAATCTACATGGCACCAACCTGGTTGTAGAATCTATACCAGGATTTCTTCCAAACACCAATCAACTAGAGCAACAATGGAGACAAGCAGCAAAGGAAAGGGAGGAGGTGATTAGAAAAACGAGTAAGCTGAACTGGGAAGAATACTGGAAATTCTTAGTCAAACCATACAGTCAGTGGATGACCTTGCGATGACTAACTATCTCCACACACAAAAATGGTGCCAGCACTAAAGGACGATATATTTATTGGACAATTGAAATTTGAGATCGGCCAATCGACACAGCTCAAACCAATGACAGATATCTGCGATATTAATGATCAAATGCAAAGGAGTTAGTCACTTTGTTTTATTTTTATTTTAGTTTTATTTAGCATAATCTAAGAAAGGTCTTTTAAACATCCTTAGTTTTTTTTTGTAATAATCTATTTTAGGACCTATAGTTTTAGTATTTAAACTCCTCTCATGCATTTAGAAGGGGTCCAGAAATTTTATCAGAAACATTCTTCAAAACATACACTTATGTACCTTTGAGGAGGTTCTAGTGGAATGAATGGAACATGATCTTTTTTTTTTTTGAATATTTGGCATGCTCTAATAAAATTTCACTTTTGCACTCTTAGATGATGTTGGATTGATTCGAATTAGGTCGATATTGCTAAAACACATGAGCATAACTTATCATATACGGTACTTTTATCTTGTGATTATTTTTTATTTAGGTATTAGGCAATAAATTTTCTTGAATTGTTTTATGTATGAAAATTTGAATTTCAGTTAGCATTATTACACTTCTATATGGTGTTGGCTTTAATTTTCTGTTGAATATATGAACGATTCTATATGCGATATATCTTTCACAATCATTTTGGCTAACTATTTATCCAAAACTATTATTGTTAAATAGTTTCACTTCTTATTGTAGTTGAATGATCTTTATTACCAATTTCTATAGGGCATTATTGTATATCGCATACTTTACTTTACTCTCGGACATAGTTATAGTTTAATAGTGTTCAAACTAGGATATATTCCTGTGTTCAAATAGTTTAGATTAGATTACACTTAGCTTAATCATCCCCCTGTTACATCATATATAACCCCATCAACACTATCAAAATCTCTTTTGGGATGCTGGTCCCATTATCCCCAATCAGAGCCACTACACCAAACGGAAAAGGAACTACCAACCAAGGTCCAGACTAGGTGGTTTTCCCCCATGTTGTAGCAATGATTTTCGAGGCTTCAACATTTTGGCGCTAGGAGGGCATAACTATGAATGGAAAGTAAATTCAAACCAACAGGCTATTCTAAGAGTAAAAATCCCTCACCTTCACCTCCAACTTCTCGATCACATTCGAAATCTCTGAATCCTAAGTGAGAAGTTATAAAGACACCCTTAGAACACACTATTGAAATTCTACAGAAGCTAGATAATTCTTCTTCTATAGAAACCCCTGAAGTCCAATCTCTGATTCATAAGTTACATTGGATTTTGATATCTTAAGAAGAATCTAAGTTATCCCAAGATAGTGTTCCTTCTCATTTTCCCTCATCTCAAAGATTGAATAGAGCACAGAGTGAAAAGTTTGATATCCCTCCATTCGAATTCCCGCTACCAAGCTGTAAGAGGGCTAAGAAGACACCATATGAATCCCATAGTGAGGTTCTCTCATAATTACCTCGATCATCATCAGTCATTCCATCCATTTCATCACAAGGTCAATCACCCACCTCACAACTCCAGATCATGACTTACATAGGTACTGGAGCACAAGCCTCCTTTACCCAATCACCTTCGACCACTGGAACATCTTCCTCTAAGAAAATACCAATGATGGCTCAAAACCCTCCAAGGCCATGGAAAAATCTAGGATTCATATGAATGGCAGGGCCTTTACACCAATTTCCAGCCCATCCCAAAAAGTGGCTACCAAAGTTCAATCCTAATAATGGCCTACCAGCTGAGGAACACATAAACAATTTTATGTTGTCCATTAACCTAAATGAAGTAGTAGAAGAAGATGCAGTTGTAAGATTATTCCCTTATACCATACAAGGATCAGCAGGATCATGGTACTTTTCATTACCATCAAGCTCTATTAATAGTTGGGATGCCTTTCAAGAGTAGTTCCTAACCAAATTTGGAGATGACAGATCCATGGCTACCCTTCTTAACCATCTCTCCAATTTGAAAGCTGAACCTAAAGAACTGATCAAAGACTTTAATTCTCATTTCAACAAGTTATTGAATAAAATACCAATGACATCCAAGCCCAGTGATGAAGTCCAAAATGAATGGTACATTTCTGCCCTCCCTTCAAACGCAACAATTTTCGTCGATAGAGCTGCTAAACCAACTTTGGCAAAAAACATGAAAGAAGCAATAGTTGTAGAAAACAAATTCTAGCCTTAGATAAGAAAAATTCTTTAGAAGAACGAAAATCCAAGAAAGTGACCTTTAGGGATGAATCCAAGAAAAAAGCACCTAAAGATCCTTTTGATCTTCAAGGCTTATAGAAATTCCTCAAAACCATGTCTAATGAAATGGTTGATATCAAGAAAAACGTAGCAGAGACTTCCTCAAGGAAATCTTTCAGACCATATAAAAGGAATCCCTCCACTGATCCTAAGCCTCCAAGCACTATATCAAATGTTGAATCAGATATGGAGGATGATGAAGTCTCAACAACTGAAGAACAAATAGATGATGAAGAAGTGGTCGAATTACAAGGAATGTGGGACTTTATCCTTCCCAATGAAGATACACAAGAAGCACTACCTGTTGCAACACAGAGTAGAAACCCTATTGATTTACCTCAAACAAATCCAAAGCAGAAGGTATCAACTCCGACTCCCAAGGAAAAAACAACAGGTAAGAAGTCTCCATCTAAATCTACCCAAACCGCTCCTCTTCAATCAAATTCTTCACCTCCAGTTAAGACCCTGATATTATCTGATGAAATTGAATACAACATTGTGGATGATATGAAAAATACTAGGGAAAGTATTACATTTCATGAGCTTAGAAAGTTGAAACATCAACTGAAAATGTTTCTAAAAGAACTCAAAGCAGTCCCTACTTCACCTCTTCCTATTGTTGTAGTCTCATACGCTGCCGAAGAAATGGGAAGGCCCCTTAATACTTCACTAGACAGGATCGATCCTACTGATATTGCTCTAATCGAAGGAAGATCTAAATCCCATACTCCTCCATTTCTATTGACTTTTGAAATTTTCAACAAAAATATACAAAACTGTTTGACTGACTCTGGAGCTTCATCTAATATTTTACCAAGAACAATTTGTGCGAAATTGAATGTTCAACCTCAAAAATCCACTGTGCGCATTGTGCAGTTAGACCGATCCCAAGTCAAAGTTATAGGGGAACTTAATCAAGTTACCATTAGACTTTCATCGAACCCTAAAGTGTGTCAAGTCATTGACATTCTTGTAGCTGATATTCCCAAGTTCTATGGCTTAATCCTTAGTAGAGATAGGTTAGAGAAGCTCCATGGTTATTTTGCGACTGACTAGTCTCACATGTGGCTTCCCTATAATGGAAAGCCAAATCAAATAAGGGTTGATCGTGAAAAAACATCAAAAGTATATTGTTACAGAATTAGAAGGAGAGAACGAACCAGTCATGTAAAACAACACTATCATCGGAAACTACTCAGTCGAATCATTTCTAGGAAATTTCAATGCAAATACTTCACCTTTCTTGGAAAATTATGTTGTATCGCAAGTTGAAAACTTTTCTCAAACAGATACTTCTAAGTGTATAAATTTTGTAGATAAACCTGTAGTTATCTCTTTATTTTGGAAATTATTTTTTGACGGATCTAAATCCAATGATGGAGCAGGAGTAGGATGCATATTAGTTAGCCTAGAAGGGGAAAAACTATGTTAGCATGCAGACTTGAATTTGATTGCACAAACAACATTGCTGAATATGAAGCGTTAGTTCAAGGCCTGTATAAAGCCATCGGCCTTAATATCAAACACCTTCAAGTGTTTGTCTGGACATTTGAAACATTATCAATAATTAGTCCAAGGCCTTACTTCTCACTTTACAGCATTTAATATTTCCCCTATCCCAAGACCCCAAAACACAAGCGCCGATCTTTTGGCTAATGTGACCTCCAAGCTCATTCCACCATGAGATTACAGTCCTGATCGCTTTTCTATTGAATTGATTTTTAGGAATTTTATTCTCGACAATGTCACCAATTGCTGAGTCTTTAATAACGATCCAGATATCATAATATTTTTTACATCAGAAGGTTCTTATGATGACCAGGTAGTTAACGAAGATCAACATGACAGCTAGCTTAAGAAAGAAGCAACTATGAATGTTATTCCTAAGTTTTTTGTTAAACTAGAAGCTTTATATGACCTTAAGTAAAGATTCAAAAGACCCACCAACTCAAAACTTTAGAGTTCAACTTTGAGGTTTGAATTAGTTAATCTTCAAACTGACCTTAAACCTCAAAATATCAATCTAGGCCTTGGTCTTACATCAGATGAAAATTCAGCCTTCATACATTTGTTGAATAAATATAAGAATATCTTTGCTTGGAACTATGAAGATATTAAAACATACGACACTTCTATAATTCAACTTACCATCCCCATGACATCTAATAAAAAACCTATGCAGCAGAAATTGAGAAAGATTCATCCAAATTTAGAAAATCAGATTAAATCTGAATTGAATAAACTACTAAAATCCAAGATTATTTTCCCAGTCAGACTTTCCAGGTGGGTCTCCAACCTTGTCCCAGTTAGGAAAAAGAATGGTGATATTCGAATATGTATATAATTTTGCAATCTCAACAAAGCTTGTCAGAAGGACAACTTTCTATTGCCTCCTATGGAACAGATATTGCAATCAGTTGCAGGCTCATAACTAATGTCTTTCCTGGATGGATTTTCAGGTTATAATTAGATTCTAGTACATCCAAATGACTGGTTAAAGACTAGATTTAGAACCAAATGGAGAACCTACGCCTATCAAAAGATGCCATTTGGATTAATCAATGTTGGTGTAACGTTTCAAAGAGCCATGGACATAGCTTTCAAAGGTTTGGTAAGAAAATCAGGGTAATATATTTAGATGATATAACCATATACTATAAAAAGCGAAGTAATCATTTGAGAGATTTAAAACAAATCTTTAAGTGTTGTTAGAGGTACATAATTTCTCTTAATCCCAAGAAATATTTCTTTGCATTAAGTGAAGGAAAACTCCTTGGATTCATTGTATCCAAACAAGGGATTCACATTGACCTTGATAGAATAAGAGAAATTTCTAAAATTCCTTTACCTCATAACAAAAAGTCCATGCAATCTTTCATAGGTTAGATAAATTTTGTCAAAAGATTTGTCCCTGACTTTTCACGAATTGTTTTACCTCTTTAATCCATGATTAAGAAAAATTCTCTTTTTAAATAGGGACATATAGAGCATGAAGCCTTTGATTTGATTAAACAAGCAATCATAAATGCTCCCTCTTTAGCAACTCTAATGTTTTCTAATCATTTAATTTTATATACTTTTTCTTCCGAGAAATGATATGCAGCTATATTAACACAGGTTAATGATGATAAGTCGAAGCACCAATTTCTTTCTTTAGCTCCAATTTACATGGGGCTGAATTGAACTATTTAGATGTTGAAAAACAAGGTTTTGCTATTTTCAAATCCATAAAGCATTTCAGACGCTTTCTCCTTAGAACCCACACAAAGGTAGTAGTACCATTCTCACTAGTGAGAAATCTATTAATACAAAGGGATGTAGGTGAGAAGAGGGAAAATTGGGTAAAGACACTGCAAGAATATGACATTGAAATCAGACCAGCTAAAATTATAAAAGGTCAAGGTTTTTGCATAATTTTAGCAGGAGCATCCAACTTATTAGTGCTACAAGATTCAAGTGATGATATATAAGTATATGAGGTAAGCCTTAATGACACTGAATCTAGATATTCTGATATCATATTTTATTCAAGAAATGGGTATGCCCCTACACAACTAAGTTACCAAAGAAAAAGGGATTTGAGGCTAAAAGATAGACAATACCAAATCATCAATAATGTGTTATTTAGAATAAATTATGACTCTGTTTTGCTTAGATGTCTTGAAAATTTTGAGGCAGAAAAGGTTTTGTAGGAACTCCATGATGGGCCAGCTGGTGGACATTTTGGAGGGGATACAACTGCACATATAATCCTGCATGCTAGCTATTATTAGCCAAACTTATTCAAGGATACACACAGTTATGTAAGGAAATGTAATTTTTTTCAAGCAGCTACTGGTAGACAGAGGAAACCCACATTACCATTGCAACCAATCAACATTGAACAACCATTTGAACAATGGGGACTGGACATAATAGGTGATATTTTTCCTCACTCCTCTAAGAAGCATAGATACATTCTTACAGCAACTGATTACTTCACAAAATGGGTGGAAGCAATTCCACTTAAGGTGGCCAATTTTGAAAACATCATTGAATTCATTGATCATTTTATTATTACCAGATTTGATCTGCCATCTACCCTTATGTTTGATAATGCATCTTATTTTTCAGGCAATCCTATGACAGAATTTGCTCTTAAAAGAGGTTTTAAACTAAATACTCTGCTAACTATCATCCTCAAGGAAATGGCTTAGCCAAATCTACAAAAAAAAATCTCATAAGGATTATTAAACGAATCGTTGATCAAAGTCAGGAAAACTATCATAAGTCTTTAATATATTTCTCTATGGGCAGATCGAATAACACAAAAGGTCTCCATAGGATCTTCTCCTTTCAATTTGGTCTATGGGAAAGAAGTTGTCCTCCCAACAAATGTAGTTATTCCCTCGCTAGCCCTAGTTCAATTCATTGAAGAAATTCCTTCCTCTTTTATGCAATTGAGACAATTACAAATCCTTAAGCTTGAAGAAGAAAGAGAAAAGGCCAAAATTACACACGCACATCATCAATAGTTAGTCAAAGCTTCCTTCGATGCAAATTTTGTAAGTTCAAAATCTTTTCATCTCGGAGACCTGATATTGAAATGGGATAAATCACACAAGGAAAAAGGTAAGCACACCAAGTTCCAACAAATGTGGCTTGGCCCGTTTCAGATTGTGGAACAAATAGGCCCATCAACCTTTTTATTACAAGATTTATCATGCAAGAGAGAATCTCTACCTGTTAACGGGCAGATCCTAAAGAAATATTCTTCATAGAAGATGACCTCTTCTATTTCTTGTATATTATTTCCTTTAACTTTTAGGAGAAATAAAATTTGAGTAGCATTTACTTTTGGCTTTACAAATAATAGTCTGTTTTATATTTTGACTTTTCGCTTGCATAAGTAGAGATGGTTAAGAAGATGACTTTCACATTTGAAACATGGGTTAAGATTTATTACTTTGAAATTGCTTGTTATCTGTCGAAATTATTTGTCTTTTGCTAAACCTCGACTTTATAAAGAAACCTTTGCTCTACAATTAGTCAAGAAAAGTATCTTTAACAAAGCAAAGTCTCTTTACAGAAAATCATCTTTAACTCTACAATTGTCATCCAGAAACTCTTAAGGATTCAATGATTCTCCCCATCTAATAAGCTTTCATCCTCAAAGCGTAATTCTAAAATATGCTTAAACTTAAAGGATAAGAGGTCTCATCAAGAGCCGGATTACCATGATCATAGGGAAATAACTAGCTGACATTACAAATACTGTATAATAAAACAGGGTATTGGCTTGAGATTGTATCAATAAAAAGACAAGGGGTCTCATCAAGAACTATCTTGTTCAACTAAGCAGTGAATGGCATTGTCAATTTTGGTCACCAAAACAAAGCAATGACCTTTAAGGAGTAAAATGAAAATTTTAAAGAAAAGATAATTGTTTAAAAAAAAGAACATATGAAAAGAATAACAAGTATATAAACCTGAACTTATCTTTAAGGATTGCATTCTTATATATATGGCATATTGAATCATTTCTTGTTAAAAGGTAACCCTGTCAAGGCTATGGACACCTCCTGGCAGCAGAGGCTTTACCTATGACAGCTGAGTACACCTAAAAGCTGATTTGTGGGAGTCCCCCTGTTTTTATCTTTAAAACCAAGTAATGAATGATGTAGACAAAAAAAACTTTCATATTGAAAAGGATGATCAAAAGAATGATAATTAGGTAGATGTTGTTTTTATGATTCAGAGTAATATTACTTATCTTATATTTCATGTATTTTTATTTTCTAAACTACCTTTATTCTGGAAGTTTGTAGAAATGTCAAAAAAATATTAGAGATAACTGGTTCTTCTAGCGAATCGCCAATTGTTGTGCTATTCAATAACCCCCCCACTTGTTAACATAATAGCTAATATTCTATTAATAAATGGGAACCCTTTAAAAATCCTTCCAAAAACAATAAATTTGTCATTTAGGCATTTTCTCATTATTTTTGGAATAAAGCAAGATATTAATATTAAACCCTTTGAAAAGCTAGCAAATGCTCACCTTTTTGCATATCGCATGATCAAGCGTGTCAAAATACCTGTTAATGAACAAAACTTGCGAGAAAGGGATCAAAAGTGATTACCGCACTTAACCTTGAAACTATTAAGCTTTTTTCATTTGAACTGAGTCCTAAAACGTTTCTTATTAAAGTAAGGCCCACATCGCATATCGCCACTTGCAAAGAGTGCACCCTCACAAAGTATCTTTAACCATGCGATATTTGATATTGTGATGAAACATTCACCCTTATCACATCACATTGGAAACCCTTAAGAGAGACCCGAAACCTTATCGACCCTATGATATTGTGAAATGTGATGGGAGCCCGTACCCGATTGCCAACTATGTTATAAAAAAAACACTCAAGTCCGTTGGGCAACGAAAAAGGCTTTACAAAGAAAATCCTATCAAATAAGCTATGCTTTGAAAACTAATAAAGAATGCCCCGCATATTGTATTTCACAGAAACCAAAGGAATGGGAAAGAAAGCGCACACATGAAATGCGATAATGAGATCTGCAATATTGCATCGCAAATCACAAAATCATCATTTTCACAGCAAAAAAGCTCGCCACCCTAACAAGTTTCTTTCCTAACTTACGATGCAAAACATTAATGAACAATAAAGCTAGGGATAAGGAACCATTAGTGGGCATTTAGTATAGGTTAATAGAATTTATGTTTGAAAAGTTGTTTGACGTGCTATGATATCTTCTCACTTGCATTTAATAAAAACTCCTTTCTTGTCACCTTTTCAAAGTCATTTGTATCATTCATTCTTATGTTCATTTTTACTTGTGTCTATCTGATAGCTTCTGTTTCGCTCCATTTTCAGGAACAATCCACAACAAGAGTCGTTGGGAGAAATGACAAAGAGGGGCAAGGCAGTTGCATCTGAAAAATCAGAAATGATCCCTCTGTTCTCTGACACTACATGTAGAAAAGACGGAGGAACCTCAACATGAGAGGCAATGTATGATTTATTAGAAGAAGAGAAACCAAGACCTCTGATAAAAAAGGACACAACCAATGGTCATATTTCCTCTGACGCCTCCTTCGAGACAGCATGCTCATTTTTGCACAGCATAGCCACAAGGCCAAAGATAATTCCATATACAGATATGGTTAAATGGATAATCGATCAGGTGGACGTCTCAGATAGAGAATTCAAGAATAGTAGGCAAGAGGTTATGGGATATTTTTCACCAGACAGCCTGCGGCTTATGTACAATCTACCAGAGCCACAGAATCTCTACAATAAATAGTTCCTCGAGAAATTTGCTAAGGAGAATGAAGACCCAACAGATGTCATGTAGACCTAGACTGAAAATGAAGGCAAGATCAAAATGGATAAGATGGGTATGTATTCTATAGCATCTATCTCTCCCCCTCATATTTTTGTAGCAGCCATGCTATGTAAAATGTTCGACAAGCCCGATACTACCAAATTTTCTCGAGAATGGCTGCCATTAATAGATGCAGCCATAAATGCCACAATAATGAATTGGGCCCAAATTTTTCCTGATAATTTGTGGAAATCCATAATGGAGTATAGGAGAAAGAGGCGTATCTCTTCAAGGGTTTACCTTCCATTTTTCATGAGCGCCTATGTAATGGACACTATCTGTTTTGGTTTCGAATTTCCTATATTGGGATGGAAGTGGACTATGCAAGACCCCCTTCCTATCCATATATATCATAAGAGTATGTGGGTATCTCAGTTTCGCCCCCATTTTTACAAAAATTTTCAAGGATTTATGTTGTCTGTTCATAAACATGTCTATAACAAGAATGCCCCTAGATTTTCTAGAGAAGTTGAAGTAGATATCCTACCTATAGCCAGATGGTTTGGGGAGGAGACATTTACATATATCAGAGTATTTGGGAGCATTTCTTCACTTCATGTCCTCCCATACTATCTCCCCGACAAGTTAATGGTTAGGGATGTAGCCTACCAAACAACAGGGGAAGGTGGGCTAAGAAAAGGATTGAAGGTTTGAAGGAACAGAAAAAGGACATTTGACCTACATTTCTGTTGCAATGTGGTGCGTTTGCACGACACGATTTTGGACATGCATGTAAAGAAGTAGGGATTATGAAATCTCTAAAATTGACTACATTCCCAGGAAGGCAGTATGACCCAACTGGCACCACCAAATACTTCACTACTATGGTGAAAGTGAAACCATTCACCCATGAGTAAGATGCCTTCAATGACCTCTTCCTACAAAAAGAAACGATTTTAGAAGTTACGCATATGGCATCACTACTTTTTGCCCCAAATGATCTTGAAGCCTTCCACGAATATAGGGAAAGGAGATTATTACAGGTCCCATTGGACCTGCTACAGATTGAACCAATAAGGGAGCCAACTCCTAGTGTAAGTTTAGATGAAAGCTCTAGAGAAAATTCTGAAGCAGAGTCCCAGGAGAAGTCTACTTGTGAGTCAGAGCACTCACAACTACAATCTCAAAATGGGGGAAATAAAAATAGAGAGTCTAAAAGGGACACAGCCAGAACCACAGAAAAAATAGCCGAACAAACCTCAACAAAGAAACAGGCTGAACTTCCCTCTACTTCCACTCAGTCGGTGAAACACCCAGTTGTTGATTTAGAAAAAGAATGGGAGCATTTTAATAAGAAGCTCCATATAGAGGAACAAACATCTAAGATACAAACTCCACAACACAAATCAACTCAAGAAATTACAGTGGAGAAAATTGTAGGCACTCAGGATGTGGAGCTCATTCCTGCCACCCCCACTTCTGAAATTATTTTGAGAATTGAGGAAATTCCTCCATTAGATGTTTTTTATAGCCCTACCCATAAAGATGTCATCAAAAGGCAGAGGAAGAAAAGAAAGTTAGATGTTGCAACAATTACACTCCTGACAATGAACCAATGGACTTTTTCTGGAAACATTCGCCCATGGACCCATCTAAGAACCTTACGAGACTATCGCAATTTGTGGGATCCTATGGTACGACGACTATTAATAAAGAAACAAAGTTCTAAATGCTGCTGAGAGAAAAGGAACAAAAGATCCTACTGTTGGAACAACAATTAGAGCAAGAAAAATCTAACCAACAAGCAGAATTACAAATAGCCAAACTTCAGTAGTAGTTTGAATAGATGCAAATACAACATCAAGCCAACCTGGCAGAAAAGGATGCGTGGATTCAAGATATGACAGAGTAGTATAAAGACAATCCACAAATTGATCAGTTCGTAAAAGAAGCACTCAGCCTTAACTCCCAACTAATGCAACAAAAGGAAGTTATATGCCATAAAATCTCCCAAATAAGTCCTTATTGTGAGATTAGTGATAAGCTAACAAGTCAAGTCATCGACATGAGACTTGAGTATGAAAAATTCCATCAAAGGATTTCTGACTTTATCACTTGGCAAGAATCAGAAGATGGTAGAAAGTTTGATTTACCAAAACTGGAGGAATCGCATGAAGAAATTCTATTTGTAGACTGGGATTCTTAGCTCAAGCAAGCAGAAAGGACAATGGTGGTTGTGGCAGCAACAACAAACAACATCATTGAAGCCATTAACGAAAATCTACATGGCGCTAACCTGGTTGCATAATCAATATCAAGATTTGTTCCAAATGCTAATCAACTAAAGCAGCAATGGAGACAAGCAACAAAGGAAAGGGAGGAGGTGATCAGACAAACGAGCAAGCTGAACTGGGAAGCATACTGACAATTCTTAGTCAAACCATATAGCCAGTGGATGACCTTGCGATGCTTAACTACCTCCACACAAAAAATGGTGCCAGCACTGGCGGATGCTATATTTACTGGATAGTTGAAATCTGCGATTGACCAACCGACGCAGCTCAAACCAATGACAAATATCTGTGATCTTAAAGATCAAATGCAAAGGAGTTAGTCACTTTATTTTATTTTTATTTTAGTTTTATTTAGCATGATCTAAGGAAGGTCATTTAAACCTCCTCAACTATTTTTGTAATAATCTATTTTAGGACCTATAGTTTTAGTATTTAAACCCCTCTCATGCATTTAGAGAGGGGTCCAGAAACTTTATCAAAAAAATTCTTCAAAACATGCATTTTTGTACCTTCGAGGAGGTTCTGGTGGAATGAATGGAACAAGATCTATTGTCTTTTGAATATCTGGCATGCTCTACTGAAATTGCACTTATGCAGTCTTAGATGATGTTTGATTTATTCGAATTAGGTCGATATTGTTGAAACACATGAGCAAAACTTATCATATATGGTACTTTTATCTTGTGATTATGTTTTATTTATGTATTAGGCAATAAATTTTCTTCAATTTTTTTATGTATGAAAGTTTTAATTTCGGTCAGCATTATTGCACTTTTGTATGGTGTTGGCTTTAATTTTTAGCTGAATATATAAAAGATTCTATATGCGATATATCTTTCACAATCAGTTTGGCTAACTATTTATCCAAAATGATTATTGTTAAATGATTTCACTTGTTATTGCAGTTGAATGATCTTTATTACCAATTGCTATAGGACATTATTGTAGATCACATACTTTACTTTATTCCCGGGCATAGTTATAGTTTAATAGTGTTCAAACTAGGATATATGCATGTGTTAAAACAGTTTAGATTAGATTACACTTAGCTTAATCATCCCCCTGTTACATCATATATCACCCCATCAACACTATCAAAATATCTTTTGGTAATTACTGGTCCCATTTTACCCAGTCGGAGCCACTACACCAAAAGGAAAAGGAGCTGCTAGCCAAAGTCTAGACCAGGTGGTTTTCCCCCATGTTGTAGCAATTATTTTCAAGGCTTCAACATTTTTTTGCTAGAAGGAGGTCCTAACTATAAATGGCAAGTAAATTCAAACAAACAGGCCATTCTAAGAGTAAAACTCCCTCACCTTCACCTCCAACTTCTTGATCACATTCCAAATATCTGAATCCTAAGAGAGAAGTTGTAAAGACACCCTTAGAACCCACTACTGAAATTCTACAGAAGCCAGATCATTCTTCTTCTATAGAAACCCTTGAAGTCCAATCTATTTTTCATATGTTAAAGGGGATTTCGATATCTCAAGAAGAATTTGAGTTATCCCAAGATAGTGTTACTTCTCACTTTCCCTCATCTCAAAGATTGACTAGAGCATAGAGTGAAAAGTTTGGGATCCCTCCATTTGAATTCCCTCTACCAAGCCATAAGAGGGCTAGGAAGACACCATCTGAATCCTATAGTGAGGTTCTCTCATCATCACCTCAATCATCCTCATTCATTCCATCCATCTCATCACAAGGTAAATCACCCACCTCACAACTCCAGATCGTGATTTACACAGGTACTAGAGCACAAGCCTCCTCTACCCAATCACCTTCAACCACTAGAACATCTTCCTCTACGCAGATACCAATGATGGCTCAAAACCCTCCAAGGCCATGGACAAATCCAGGAGCCGTATGGATGGTAGGGCCTTTACACCAATTGCCAGCCCATCCCCAAAAGTGGCTACTAAAGTTCAATCCTGATAATGGCCTACCAACTAAGGAACACATAAATAATTTTATGTTGTCCATTAATGTAAATGAAGTATTAGAAGAAGATGCAATTGTAATATTATTCCCTTATACCTTACAAGGATCAGCAGGATCATGGTACTTTTCATTACCATCACATTCTATTAATAGTTTAGATGCCTTTCAAGAGCAGTTCCTAACCAAATTTGGAGATGACAGATCCACGGCTACCCTTCCCAACGATCTCTCCAATTTGAAAGTCGAACCTAAAGAACCAATCAAAGACTTCAATCCTCGTTTCAACGAGTTATTGAATAAAATACCAATGGCATCCAAGCCTAGCGATGAAGTCCAAAATGAATGGTACATTTTTTCCCTCCCTTCAAACATAGTTATTTTTGTGGATAGAGTTTCCAAACCAACTTTGGCAGAAAACATGAAAGAAGCAATAGTTGTAGAAAAATGAATTCTAGCCTTAGATAAGAAAAATTCTTTAGAAGAACATAAATCCAAGAAAGTAACTTTTAGGGATGAATCCAAGAAAAAATCACCTAAAGGTCCTTTTGATCTTCAAGGTTTTCGAAAAGTCCTCAAAACCATGTCTAATGAAATGGTTGATATCAAGAAACAAGTAGCAAAGGCTTCCTCAAGGAAATATTTCAGACCATATAAAAGGATTCCCTCCACTAATCCTAAGCCTCCAAGCACTATATCAAATGTTGAATCAGATATGGAGGATGATGAAGACTCAACAACTGAAGAACAAATAGATGATGAAGAAGTGGTCAAATTACAAGGAAGGTGGGACTTTATGCTTCCCAATGAAGATACATAAGAAGCACTACCTATTGTGACACGGAGTAGAAACCCTGTTGATTTACCTCAAAAAAATCCAAAGTAGAAGTTATCAACTCTGGCTCCTAAGGAAAAAACAATAGGTAAGAAGTCTCCATCTAAATCTACCCAAACCTCTCCTCTTCAATAAAATTCTTCACCTCTAGCTAAGACCATGATAGTATCTGATGAAATGGAATACAACATTGTGGATGATATGAAAAAGAATAGGGAAAACATTACCTTTCATGAGCTTAGCAATTTGAAACATTAATAGAATTTGTTGCTCAAAGAACTCCAAGCAGTCCCTACTTCACCTCTTCCTGTTGTTGTAGTCTCACAAGCTGCCCAAGAAATGGGAAGGCCCCCTAGTACTTCACTAGACAGAATCGATCCTACCGATATTGCTCTAATTGGAGGAAGAACTAAATCCCATACTCCATTTCTGTTGACTTTTGAAATTTTCAACAAAAATCTACACATTTGTTTAGTTGACTCTAGAGCTTCATCTAATATTTTATCAAGAAGAGTTCATGCGAAATTGAATGTTCAGCCTCAAAAATCCACTGTGCGCATTGTGCGGTTAGACCGATCCCAAGTTTATAGGGGAACTTAATCAAGTTACCATTAGACTTTCATCGAACTCTAAAGTGTGTCAAGTCAATGACATTCTTGTAGCTAATATTCCCGAGTTCTACGGCTTAATCCTTAGTAGAGACTGGTTAGAGAAGCTCCATGGTTATTTTGCGACTGACTAGTCTCAAATATGGCTTCCCTATAATGGCAAGCAAAAGAAAATAAGGGTTGATCACGAAAAACATCAAAAGTATATTGTTACAGAATTAGGAGAGAATGAACTAGTCACGTACAATAGCAATATCATTGGAAACTACTCAGTCGAATCATTTCTAGGAAATTTCAATGCAAATACTTCACCTTTCTTGGAAAATGTTGTTGTATCACAAGTTGAAAACTTTTCTCAAAAAGATACTTCTAAGGGTATAAATTTTGTAGATAAACCTATTGTTAGCTCTTTATTTTGGAAATTATTTTTTGACAAGTCTAAATCCAACGATGGAGTAGGAGCAGGATGCATATTAGTTAGCCTAGAAGGGGAAAAAACTATGTTAGCATGCAGAATTGAGTTTGATTGCACAAAAAAAGCTATTGAATATGAAGCATTAGTTCAAGGCATGTATAAAACCATCAGCCTTAATATCAAACACCTTCAAGTGTTTGAGGATTCAGAAATTGTGATAAAACAAGTAATAAATACTATACATTGTTTGTCTGTACATTTGAAACATTATCAATCATTAGTCCAAGACCTTAATTCTCACTTTACAACATTTAATATTTCCCCTATCCCAAGACTCCAAAACGCAAGCACCAATCTTTTGGCTAATGTGGCATCCAAGCTTATTCCACTAGTAGATTACAGTCCCGATGGCTTTTCTACTGAACGGTTTTTAGGCCTTCTATTCCTGAGAATGTCACCAATTGGCAAGTCTTTAATAACGATCTGGATATCATAGGCTTTTTGATATCATGAGGTTCTTATGATGACCAGGTAATTGGTGAAGATCAACATGACAGCTAGCTTAAGCAAGAAGCAACTATGAATGCTATACCTAAGTCTGTTGTTAAACTAGAAGATTTATATGACCTTGAGGACAGATTCAAAAGACCCACCAACTCAAAACTTCAGAGTTCAACTTTGAGGTTTGAATTAGTTAATCTTCGAACTAACCTTAAACCTCAAAATATCAATCTAGGCCTTGGTCTTACATCAGGTGAAAAATCAACCTTCATACATTTATTGAATAAATATAAGAATGTATTTTCTTGGAACTATGAAGATCTTAAAACATACGACACTTCTATAATTCTGCATACCATCCCCATGACATCTGATGAAGAACCTGTGCAGTAGAAATTGAGAAAGATTCATCCCAATTTAGAAAATCAGATTAAATCTGAATTGAATAAACTACTGAAATCCAAGATTATTTTCCCGGTCAGAAATTCCAGGTGGGTCTCCAACCTTGTCCCAGTCAGGAAAAAGAATGTTGATATTCGAATATGTATAGACTTCCGTAATCTCAAAAAAGCTTGTTAGAATGATAACTTTCTGTTGCCTCCTATGGAACAGATATTACAATCAGTTGGAGGCTTAGAACTAATGTCTTTCTTGGATGGATTTTCAGGTTATAATCATATTCTAGTACATCCAGATGATCGGCTAAAGACTACATTTAGAACCAAATGGGGCACCTACGCTTATCAAAAGACGCCATTTGGATTAATCAATGTCAGTCCAACGTTTCAAAGAGCCATGGACATAGCTTTCAAAGGTTTGGTAAACAAATCAGTGGTAATATATTGAGATGATATAATTGTATACTCCAAAAGGCACAATAATCATCAGAGAGATTTAAAACAAATCTTTGAGTGTTATCAGAGGTACGGAATTTCTATTAATCCCAAGAAATATTTCTTTGCATTAAGTGAAGGAAAACTCCTTGGATTCTTTGTATCCAAACAAGGGATTCACATTGACCGTGATAGAATAAGAGAAATTTCTGAAATTCCTTTACCTCATAACAAAAAGTCCATGCAATCTTTCCTCGGTCAGATAAATTTTGTCAAAAGATTTGTCCCTGACTTTTCACGAATTGTTTTACCTCTTCAATCCATGATTAAGAAAAAATTTCTTTTTAAATGGGGACATACAGAGCATGAAGCCTTTGATTTGATTAAACAAGCAATCATAAATGCTCCCTCTTTAGCAACTCCAAATTTTTTTAATCATTTCATTTTATATACTTTTGCTTCCGAGAAATGATATGCAGCTATATTAACACAGGCCAATGATGATAAAACCGAAGCACCAATTTCTTTCTTTAGCTCCAATTTACAGGGGGTTGAATTGAACTATTCAGATGTTGAAAAACAAGATTTTGTTGTTTTCAAATCCATAAAGCATTTCAGACCCTTTCTCCTCAAAACCCATACAAAGGTAGTAGTACCATTCTCAACAGTGAGAAATCTATTAATACAAAGGGATGCAGCTGAGAAGAGGTCAAATTGGGTAACGACATTGCAAATATATGACATTGAAATCAGACGAGCTAAAATTGTAAAAGGTAAAGGTTTTTGTAAAATTTTAGTAGGAGCATCCAACTTATCAGCGCTACAAGATTCAGGTGATGATATACAAGTATATGAGGTAAGCCTTAATGACACTGAATCCATATATGTTGATATCATGTTTTATTTAAGAAATGGGTATTCCCCTACACAACTAAGTTGCCAAAGAAAAAGGGCTTTGAGGCTAAAATCTAGAGACAATAACAAATCATCAATAATATGTTATTTAGAATAAATTATGACACCTTTTTGCTTAGATGTCTTGAAAAATCTGAGGCAGAAAAGGTTTTGCAGGAACCCCATGATGGACCAATGTTGAAAATGCAACAAGATGATGGAGCTTAGTGGAAAGGAGTCGCCCTCACTAAGTGGACCCACAGGCTATTTTTGGCGCAAAGTCTATTTTTAGACATATGGATCATGGTCTATGAGTTGCAGGATGCTATTTTTGGATGATTGGTCATGTTGGTAAAAATAGATGGACTTCTATTTTTAGACATATGGGCGGAGTCTATTTTTAGACTGCCAAGCTAAAAATAGAACAGTCGAATATTATTAGCTCTTAATAATATTTGGACTATAAACATTATCTTATCCTCTTGGAGCACTTCAGTTCGAGCTACGGATGTGGCACATGTAGCTGTCAGAAGGAAATACGCTTTTCTTATGGGTCAGTTGAGCTATTGCATGATGGACTTTAGTTAGAACTCAAGTGGTTGAGTTTGGTGGAGTTGATTGAGGATTTGATGGAGTTGTGTTCAGTTTGACTTAGTTGAACTAGTTGTATTTAGTCTAACTGCAGAATACACTAGTGATGAGTGATGTGAATTAATTGTTAATTAATTCACTAATTATTAACTCATAAAGCAAATAAAGAATACATCAGTTAACTCAGTGCATGGACAGTTCAATGGAGACAGGTGTTAGAGGTTGAGATTGCTACCAGTTGTGACTATAGTTGTGCATGAGATTTTTCACATGCATGGATTGAGTAATTGCCAATGAGGATTGTGTGGTTCAACCAAGGAAATACGAGTTTGGTTCAGCCATTCATCATTATTCTCATGCAGGATTGCGCAGTGGAGGCAGGCAAACAATGGAGGAGATTTGAGGCATCAGATCTGAGCTTTTTTGTGTGTAACAGGTGGAGATAGTACTGAGTACTTGTGAGGAGTATTGTACTATGTATTGTTACATGTTCTCAATCATTATAATATATAGATAGTTGGGGGTTTTAAGCTGTATGCTTTCCCCGGTTACATACTGTGTTAATGTGTGCATGTAATTTATGTTTCATTGTTTTTAATGCTGCTAAATTGATGATCAACATAGAGGAGATTATGTATTATGCATGTATTCCGCAATAGTGTATAATCGAGATAATCTCTGTGAATAAGTGTCATATTATTCAAAATTTCTACAACCACTTGGTGGACATTTTGGAGGGGATACAACCGCACATAAAATCTTGCATGCTGGCTATTATTGGCTAACCTTATTCAAGGATACACACAGTTATGTAAGGAAATGTAAATTTTTTCAAATAGTTGCTGGTAGATAGAGGAAATCCATAACACCATTGCATCTAGTCAATATTTAACAAGCATTTGAACAATGGGGATTGGACATAATATGTGAGATTGTTCCTCACACCTCTAAGTAGCATAGATACATTCTTACAGCATCTGATTACTTCACAAAATGGGTGGAAGTAATTCCGCTTAAGGTAGCCAATTCTAAAAACATCATTGAATTCATCGATCATTTTATTATTACCAGATTTGGTCTTCCATCTTCCCTTATGTTTGATAATGTATCTTATTTTTCAGGCAATGTTATGACAAAATTTGCTCTTAAAAGAGGTTTTAAACTTAAATACTCTGTTAACTATTATCATCAAGGAAATGGCTTAGCCAAATCTACAAACAAAAATCTCATAAGGGTTATTAAACGAAGACCTCTATAGGCACTTCTCCTTTTAATTTGGTCTATGGGAAAGAAGTTGTCCTCCCAACAAATTTAGCTTTTCCCTCACTAGCCCTAGTTCAATTTATTGAAGAAACTCCTTCCTCTTTTATGAAAGTGAGACAATTGCAAATCTTTAAGGTTGAAGAAGAAAGAGAAAAGGCAAAAATTACATACACACATCATCAACAGTTAGTCAAAGCTTCCTTCGATGCAAATTCTATAAGTTCAAATATTTTCATCTCAGAGACCTGGTATTGAAATGGATAAAGCACACGAGGAAAAAGGTAAGCACACGAATTTTTAACAAATGTGGCTTGGCCCATTTCAGATTGTGGAACAAATAGGTCCATCAACCTTTTTATTGCAAGATTTATCAGGCAAGAGAGAATCTCTACCTGTTAATGGGCAGATCCTAAAGAAATATTTTTCTAGAAGATGACCTCTTCTATTTCTTGTATATTATTGCCTTTAATTTTTAGGAGAAATAAAAGTTGAGTAGTATTTACTTTTGGCTTTACAAATAGTAGTTTCTGTTATATTTTGACTTTTCGCTTGTATAAGTAGAGATGGTTAAGAAGACGACTTTCGCTTCTGAAACATGGGTTAATTTTTTTTACTCTGAAATTGTTTGTTCTCTACTGAAATTATTTGTTTTTTGCTAAACCTCAACTTTATAAAGAAACCTTTTCTCTACCATCAGTCAATACAAGTATTTTTAACAAAGCAAAGTCTCACTACAGAAAAGCATCTTTAACTCTACAATTGTCATCCAAAAACTCTTAAGGAGTCAATGATTCTCCCCATCTAGTAAGCTTTCATCCTCAAAGTGTAATTCTAAAATATGCTTAAACTTAAAGGATAAGAGGTCTCATCAAGAGTCGGCTTACCATGATCATAGGGAAATAACTAGCTGACATTACCAATACTGCATATCAAAATAGGGTAATGGCTTGAGATTGTATCAATCAAAAGACAAGGGGTCTCATCAAGAGCCAGCTTGTTCAGCTAAGTTACAACTAGTGAATGGCATTGTCAATTTTGGTCACCAAACCAAGACAATGGCCTTTAAGGAGTAAAATGAAAATTTTAAAGAAAAGAGAATTGTTTAAAAAAATAAAATGAAAAGAATAACAAGTATATAAACTTGAACTTATCTTTAAGGATTGCATTCTTATCTAGATGGGATACTGAATCATTGTTGGTTAAAAGGTAACCCTGTCGAGGCTATGGACGCCTACTGGCAGCAGAGGCTCTACCTATGACAACTGAGTACACCTAAAAGCTGATTTGTGAGAGTCCCCCTGTTTTTATCTTTAAAACCAAGTAATGACTGATGTAGACAAAGAAACTTTCATATTGAAAAGGATGATCAAAAGAATTATAATTAGGTAGATGTTGTTTTTGTGATTCAGATTAATGTTACTTATCTTATATTTCGTGTATTTTTATTTTCTAAACTACCACTATTTTGGAAGTTTTTAGAAATGTCAAAAAACTATTAGAGATAATTGATTCTTCCAACAAATTTCCAATTGTTGTGCTATTCAACAACCCCCCATTCGTTAACATAATAGCTAATATTCTATTAATAAATGGGGACCCTTAAAAAATCCTTCCAAAAAAAATAAATTTATCATTTAGGCATTTTCTTGTTATTTTGGGAATAAAGCAAGATATCAAGATGAAACCATTTGAAAAGCTAGAAAATGTTCACCTTTTCGCATATCGCATGATCAAGTGTGTCAAAAGCCCTGTTAACAACCAAAACTCATGAGAAAGAAATCAAAAGGGATTACCATGCTTAATCTTGAAACTATTAGACTTTTTTCATTTTAACTAAGTCCTAAAACGTTTCTTATTAAAGTAAGGCCCGCATCGCATATCGCCACTTGCAAAGAGGGCACCCTCACAAAGTATCTCTAACCATGTGATATGTGATATTGTGATGACACATTCACCCTTATCACATTTCATTGGAAACCCTTAAGAGAGACCCGTACCAGATTGCCAACTATGTTATAAAAGAACACTCAAGTCCGTTGGGCAACGAAAAAGACTTTACAAAGAAAATCCTATCAAATAAGTTATGATTTGAAAACTAATAAAGAATGCCCCACATATCGCATTTCACAGAAACCAAAGGAATGGGAAAGAAAGGGCACACAAAAAATGTGATAATGTGATCTGCAATATTGCATCACAAATCGTAAAATCGACATTTTCATAGTTAAAAATCTCACCACCCTAATAAGTTTCTTTCTCAACTTACGATGCAAAAAATTAATGAGAAATAAAGCTAGGGATAAGGAACCATTAGTGGGAATTTAGTACAGGTTAATGACATTTAACCTTGAAAAGTTGTTCAACATGATATGATATCTTCTCACTTGCATTTAATAAAAACTCCTTTCTTGTCACATTTTCAAAGTCATCTGTATAATTCGTTCTTATGTTCATTTTTACTTGTGTCTATCCGATAGCTTCTTCTTTGCTCCATTTTCAAGAAAAATCCACAACAAGAGTCATTGGGAGCAATGGCAAAGAGGGGAAAGGTAGCCGCATCTGAAAAACAAGAAATGATCCCTCTGTTCTCTGACACTACATGCAGCAAAGACGAAGGAACCTCAACATGGGAGGCCATGTATGATTTATTAGAAGAAGAGAAACCAAGACCTCTGGTAACAAAAGCGACAACCAATGGTCATATTTCCCCCGACTCCTCCTTCTTCAAGACATCATGCTCATTTGTACATCACATAGCCACAAAGCCGAAGATAATTCCATATACATATATGGTTAAATGGATAATCAATCAAGTGGATGTCTCGGCAGAGAATTCAAGAATAGCAGGCAAGAGGTTACAGGATATTTTTCCCCAAACAACCTATGGCTTATGTACAATCTACCAGAGCTACAAAATCTTTATAATAAACAGTTCCTCGAGAAATTTGCTAAGGAGAATGACAACCCAACAAATGTCGCACGGACTTGGACTGAAAATTAAGGCAAGATCAAAAAGGATAAGATGGGTATCTATTCTACAACATCTATCTCTCTCGTTATAAGTTTACAGCAGCCATGCTATGTAGAATGTTCGGCAAGCCCGACACTACCAAATTTTACCCAGAATGGCTGCCATTAATAGATGCAGCTATAAATGCCACAATAATGAATTGGGCCCAAATTTTGTCTAATAATTTTGTGAAAGCCATAATGTAGTATAGGAGAAAGAGGAGTATCTCTTCAAGGGTTTACCCTCCATTTTTCATGAGCACCTATGTAATGGACACTATCTGTTTTGGTTCTGAATTTGCTATCATGGGATGGAAGTGGACTGTGAAAGACCCACTTCCTATCCATATATATCATTAGAGTATGTGGGAATCTCAGTTTCGCCCCCATTTTTACAAAATTTGTCAAGGAGTTATGTTGCCTATTCATAAACAAGTCTGTTACACTAAAATTTGTCACCATGACTATTTGCAGTCAGTATGGCTCCATCAATTGTCATACTGTCCTCCTTGGCAAGTCGTATACCTCTGCTCCTCATGTCAAACTCCAAGAAAGAGAGAAAGTCCTTAAAAATCAATATAACTCTGGTTACGCAGCTTCTCTTACCCTTACCTGCGTGTACGCACTTCAAGTTCATAATACCTGCGTACTTGTACGCTTTGTCTGTAAAGGGGTGGGTGCATACTCCTGTAAAGGTCAAAAGGCGCAAGTTTTACTTCAAAAAAGTTACTTGTGGTCGAATCTAGAGCATTCTAGAAGATGGTTTGACGTGGATTTAGCGCCTCCAGATGGTTCATGCATACCAATGAAAGAGGAACCTATCCCATCAAGAGGGGAGCTATCCCATTGAAAGAGGGGCTTATCCCATTGATGGTGGACCTGATTAACTTCCTCCAAAGCACTATAAATACAAGCATTGGGCCAGAGGGAGGAGAGGTTGAAAGCTGAACATTCCTAAGGGTAGATGCTGCTGAAATTAGGACTCCCTTATAGAGCTTGAGAGGAGAGATCCCAATCCTTTCTTAGCTTCATTTGGAAGTGGGTGAGCTAATCAAAGTAAAGGAGAACTCTTGCTGGACCCTGGGAGGGACCTGCACAACACCAAGGCACTGGTTGTAAGGTTTCTTTTGTTTCCAATTAATACAATTAAGTTCATTTTTCTCAACAAGTTGTTATATATAATTTGTTTCATAAACTCCTTGGTCTTTATGATGAATACGTTTTATTATATGACTTATTCAGGTGCTATGTAATCATTTACTTGTTAGTGAATGCAGGCTTCAAGGAGAAGGAGCTCATCTAGATCGGAGAGGCTTGGCTACTACAAACAGCGTTGGGCTAAAGGTAAGCCTTAAACACCTGGTTGCTTTTATTTTAAATGCATATTTAGGGAAAGATAGTGCTTGATTGTTTTGTTTGTCACTAGAAAAGCCTTGTTTTCTAGGGAGGTCGGTTTTTTCTGCAAAATTGACTCTTTCTACATGACAAAATGGCGACCATACTGGGGAATCCATGGATTTGATTGATTTCTATTTTGATTGATACTTTGATTTGAGAAAAGTCGATTTCTTTCTGGTTTTTGACTGATTGACTGTGAATTTGGGTGGAATAGCTTAGGGTTGAGTTAGTTTTTTATTTTTCTTGTTTTTGAGAGTAGTACGCACCCTCTGCATTAAGCACAGTGTGTACCTGTACCCACTTCTGCTTTGTACACAGAGCGTGGCCGCACCTGTGCAAACAGGCTGCCTGCGTACCCTGTCAAAAGTTTAGAAAATTTCCATTTTTTCCTTTTTACCTATTAGATTTTATTTATAGTTTGTTTTTTGTTGCCCAGATCCACTGGTTACTTGTCAAAAGTTTTCATCTAAGCTTGTTTCATTAGCATCAAGGGTTTTAGTGAAGTTCATAGAAGTTCTAGCCCTAGGTTTGATTTTTGTATTGGTCTTGTAGTGACTTTGGCTTTAGAAGTTGTAAAAACCTTGGATATCCCTGGTCTTTTCAGTCTTCTTAGGAGTCGGACCTTTCGTAAAATCCACCTTTGTGAGAAACCTACCTTTGTGTTGTCTCTTTGCGGAATTTCGAGAAGGCTTGCTTGTTAAAGTTGTGAATTTCATTCTTAAGAAAAAGAACAAAATATTTTTATTTTTGTTTTTGACTGATTTATGATTCTGCATGAATTAGTCCTTGGTTGAATTGTAACCGAGTAAAACATCCTGGAATTATATTTTGTAGGCTTTCACCTCATTAGATTTGTTTTTAGGTAAATTTCTCTTAGATTTTCATAGATCTTAAAATTGATTTTTGTTAAGTAGTTTTTTATATATTGTTGAAAAAAAATATATTTTGGAGTTGATTTGCATTAGTTTTTCTTGATGAAATTAGTGCATTAGAGAATTTGTTATATTTTCTCTTAGTGATCAATTTTTTGCATTGTTGGAAGTGAATGGAAACTCTCTCCTTACTTTAGTTAGGATTTATCGAATTGAAAAGATTACATTATCATATTCGATTGCATTCAGTTTTGAGTCGGGTCATAACACCATTGGTTTCGTATCCATTTACCCCTTTGAGTAATAACAACCTACACAGCGCTTAATTAAAATTCATCTAGTAATTTTTACATTTCTAGGGCTTTGATACACCAACATAGCTTAGGCTAGTGTCTTGGAGTAGGAGAGTAATTAACTCTCCAAGACAGTAAAACAAACAAGTAGCTTATCTTATGGTAGGACAAATCCAACTGTTACATTTATGCTCTGGGAAAGCTTCTCTTAAAGGAGAAGCACGAGATTGTGTCCGAACCAGTGAGGGGATCAATCCTCCTTCATTGGGAACGACGCCAGATATGCACGTACTACAAACGGTAAACCTCGGATTAACCATTGTCGAGGAGCCTGGGGTCACTTGTCGGTAAACCTTGGATTATTATCAAGGAGCCGGCAAGGGGATTGAGCTTGCTACTCTGCCCTTGCGTGTGTATCGGATCGTAGACTGTTCCCCCAGGTATATTTGTTGTTGTTGGTGACCTTAGTGACTATTATCTTTAGGATTCTTCCTAAGGTGACGGTGGAGAGAAGATCCCACTGTACCTGGAGCAGATGTCGGCTAGACTCACTTGGATTTTCTGGGGGGTTCACTTCACTCGAGACGGTTAAAGTGGAGGAACTTGGTCCAGTCTATTCATTAAGCAGGTTGCCGGGGTAACTGTTCCACCCGCTATTTCTATACTGAATTCTGCGATGTTGGATTTCATCACCAACTAGTGTTTTCGGTCCGGAAAGTTACTGTTTGTGTGTGGTTTGACTCCTAGATTTGATAGTGCATGTTAATTTGTTTGTTTTTACTTTTAGAGACCATAGGTGTGAATTGTGAATTTTAATTATTAAGTGTGAATTGTGAATTGTTAATTTTAGTTTTAAATTGTTAATAAAATTCACTGAAGTTGAATATAATGGCAAATGTTCCGGAATTTACCAACCTAGGAACCCCTCCTAACGAGAATCCTAGTACTTTTCCTTACTTTGGAAATGTTGGTCCTCCTTATATGGCTACTTTGTCATTACTTGGATTTACAATAGGTTTACCGATATGGTTATTTTCAACTTCGTTGGCCCAAAGTACTCCAATTGTTCCACCTCAACCGAATGCTTCACCTCAACAGAGTTCACCATCTCAACATCACCAACCTTCTGTTGACCCTTTACCTTCTTCGCCTAATTTTTCTTCCTCCATTTCTTCCTCTTCACTTGGTAAAAGCCTTGATGCTAGTAACCAGGTGGCTAAGAAGAAGAAGAAAGGGAAGAAGAAGAAGAAGAAGAAGAAGCAAGACAAGAAAGAAGTCAACCAACCAACCACGACTGTAAGTGTTAGTTGTGTTGAGGAAAACTCTGAAATGCATCGTAAACCCAAATACCCTTGCAGGCTTTGTAAGGGTGACCACTTCCTTGTCAATTGTCCTGGTATTCCAAAGGTCTTGGAAGTATGGTCAGAAAAATCACATCAACTTTCCATTGATCCATCAACCAATGATAATCAGGTTCCTGGGAAAAAGGGTAAACTTAGGTTTCCTTGTAAGTTATGCAAAGGGAGTCATCAAACTCACATTTGCCCTCATATGGATGCAGCCTCAACATTGTTGGAAAACCTTACTGTTCCACAACAAGAATTTCCAACTGGTTACCGTAAAATTTCTCCCAACCTACCGTCAACTGACGGAGTGATTGATCTAATTTCAAGTACAGTCGATCACACTCTTCCATTGGAGAGTGAAACTCATGTCACTCAGGTTGATGATCCGTTAGTTGATCCAGTGGTCGATTCAATTTCACATTCGGTCGATCCCACTTTCTCTTTAGAGAGTGAACTTCATACCGCTGAGGTTCTTTTTGTTACATCAGATTCTTCTACGCCGGGGGCATTTCACCTGTTTCTACAGAACCCTCTCCAAGTACTGAGGTCTTTTCCTTTGATTGGAATAGATTGACAGAACCTTGTCTTCCTTCCTCCATCCCTTTCCAAATCATTGTCAAGGCTGGTGGTAGGGACATGCATCGCACACAGGTAGATGAAGGTGCTTCTGTTAGTATTTTATCCTCAACTGCTTGGAAAGCTTTGGGTTCCCCTCAGCTTGCGCCAATTACACAGAATCTGAAAGCTTTTAACATAACCATTAGTGAAACTTTAGGGATCCTTCCTAAGTTTTCTATGACCTTGGAAGGTAAGACTGTCTGTATTGATCTTATGGTAGTTCGAGGTCCCTTGGATTTCAATTTACTCCTTGGGCGAGACTATGTTTATGCAATGAAAGTTGTCGTATCGACACTCTTTCGCATGATGTCTTTCCCTCACAATGGCAGTATTGTGACTGTAGACCAGCTTTCGTTCCCTAGTCTTGTCTCAACTACCAATAATATGACACCCCTAAATGTTCCTAATTCTAAAGTGGTATCTACCCTGCCACCGGTTAATTATGTGGCAACTGGTCCCATGTTTTCGGTTACCACTGTAAGTGAGCCTCTCACTGTTTGCTCATCTTCCTTTGATTTAGATCCGGTAATTGACATGGAAAACTCTATGGGATTACTTGAACATGATGTTCTTATCCCTTTTGAGTCCCTAGACATGTGTTCCTTCCAGATAAGTATTCTTCCTTCTGATGAAGACCTCTTGGAAGCCATGATCAAGGTGTGTCCATTGACATGTCTTTCTTCCAGTTGGAAGCCATGATCAGTGAGAGCGAGGACAGTTCCTTTTCTTGTGTCAACCTCGTTAAAAAGTGAAACAGGTGTCCGCGAGGATAGTTTTTTCCTGTACCAACCTCGTTAAAAAATGAAACAGGCTGCATCAAGGAAAGTTCCTTTTACTGTGTCGACCTCGTTAAAAAATGAATCGGTGAGTGTGAGGAAAGTTCCTTTTACTGTGTCAACCTCGTTAAAAAATGAATCAGTGTGTGCGAGGATAGTTTGTTCCCGTCTCAACCTCATTAAAAAATGAAACTGGAGCATAGTTCCTTGTCTTGTGTCAAGCTCGTTAAAAAATGAATCAAGGATTTTATGAGCATAGTTCCTTGTCTTGTGTCAAGCTCGTTAAAAATGAATCAAGGATTTTATGAGCATAGTTCCTTGTCTTGTGTCAAGCTCGTTAAAAAATGAATCAAGGATTTTAGAGCATAGATCCTTGTCTTGTGTCAAGCTCGTTAAAAAATGAATCAAGGATTTTAGAGCATAGTTCCTTGTCTTGTGTCAAGCTCGTTAAAAAATGAATCAAGGTTTTTTAGAGTATAGTTCCTTGTTAGGTAGATTGTAGAGAGTAGTTATGAGCATAGTTCCTTATCTTGTGTCAAGCTCGTTTAAAAAATGAAACAAGGGTTTTGAGGATAGTTCTTTTCCTGTGTCAACCTCACTAAAAAATGAAATGACTCCCACGAGTCTTTCCAAGATTTCGAAAGTAAACCTTCATTTCATCCACCTGGTTGAATGCAATGAAGCTTGGGGGGCATGTACCTTGATTTGCGTCATTATGCTGCGGGCATGCGAACTTATAACAAGCATAGTTTTTCGTTTCAAGCTTGCATAAACATGAAACTGAATCCGAGCATAGTTCTTTTCCTGTCTCAAGCTCGTTAAAAAATGAAACAAATCCTCCCCTACTTGAGTCGAGAGTTTGACTAGATCTCATAAATGTTAAGTTGTATATTTAGGTTAGTTATTTCAGTTTTTTTAAATTTTCTTACAGTTTTAGGTCGAGTCTTTCAAATGATCTCGTACATGAACCTTCATTCCATCCAGCTTGTACTTAGTTGAATGAAATGAAGCTGGGGGGCATGCGCTCTAGAAATTATGCTTAGGGGGCATCAAGCACAGTTTTCTCTCTGTTTCAAGCTTGTGTAAAAATGAAACTACTTTGAAGCATAGTTTTTCTCTGTTTCAAGCTTTTGTAAAAATGAAACATATCTCGAGTCAATTTCAGTTATTTTCAAGACTCGTTAAACTCATGAAAATCCCGAGATTATTTTGCTATCTTTCATTCTCGTAAAACAAATGAAAATGCCGAGTTCTTTCCGTCTTTTCTTGCTCGTAAATTAAATTGAAAGTCGACCATGAGTACATTTTTATCATTTTTTCGAACTCGTTAAAACTTACGAAAAAGTGAAACCTTAGAGTCATCTTTAAGCCCTTTTCTGACTCCTAAAATATGAAAAGATTGTCGAGCGTTTCTTTTACACTCGTTAAAACGGAATTAAAAGACGGTCTACTTACAACTCTTTTCTGACCGTAAAAACATGAAAAGATTGCCGAATTTTTTTCGTTTCAAATTCTATATTGGAAATAAAACGACGTGTCCTTGATCGCTTTTTACTTTTCAGATCAGAGACACTAATCATGAAAGTACTCCTTGGTCGTAAAGATCAAGCGATTCTCTCAAGTATTATTTTATACTTTTTCGGGCTTGGGAGACACAAATTTACGAAAAAGGTCAACCCTGGAGTCTTCTTAAGTTTTTCAGACTCTCTAAAATTGAAAAACACCGAGTTTCTCCTATACTGGACTCGTTAAAATTTCACAGTAAAGGGCCTGTTCGATTACAAACAGGAACAGACCACTCCTTCTTAGGGTTCGAATCTAAACTAAGTTGGACTCATCCGAAGAATGAGCTTATAACCAAGCAAATGTTATCCTCCTCAAGCTTGTAAAAAAATAAAGAGGTACTTGCCAGAAATGGTGGGGGAAAAGAGAGAAAAATGAGCCTATTTGTTATCCTTTGTCTCAGAAAAACCTTATCACCACTCTTGAACACGACACTTTTCATTCACCTGGGTTGGGAAATCCTTTGCCTAATAGTTGATCAAACCACATTGAAAGTCTTCAACCGGTTTCCGGGTATTAACTTTGGGTCAATTGTCACCAAGCCATCTGTTGTGTCGTTATGTGTTCAAGAGGTCACTGCAAATAAACCATTCATCTGCAAAATACCTGTCATCCATCTTGACCATCCCTGAGTCAGTCCTTACAGCTACATTTCTTCAACTTGATCTATGATTTCGTGTTGTGGGCTTGCCTGCAATGGGTCGCTTTCTATCGACATCAGCACATTATCTAGAAAGATGACCTAGAAATCGTCAGTACCTTGAGATCTGCATGCCTCAATGGCAGGTTTCTCGCCTTTGACGACAGTTTACATCATTGACTTTCGATCGAAGGATTCCGTGACATGTTCGACATCAACACATTTATTCACATCTCATGGATTGTACTGGGTACTTTGAGAACCATTGACATCACTGGTGGTTTCTCTCACACTTGTTAATAGTTTACATCATTGACTGGTAATCAAGTGGTTTCTACCATGTTCGACATCAACCCATTTATTCGCATGGGTAGAATCGTACTATTTCAGGAAGTAGAAATGAAGACCCTGGATCTAGTTTCCGCGATCCAGGCTGCGAGGAGTTTTGTATTCATTATATAGTAGACTAATTATAAACAGATGGCTGCGTCCATACTGTGTCTACATGATTCTATGATTATGATGTACTGTGAAATCATTCCTATGTCAGAGCAGTAGTTAGTTTGTTAGTTAAAGTTTTTGATCTGAGTATGGGAATGCCTACCTCAGCGATGATATGATCTCATATATGTATTTTGTGTTGAATATTTGTAGGTTCCGACTGGGCTCTCCACAAGATAATCCTTGAAATGATAAAGTGCTTCACCCTTCCTAGATGATATGAAACCCTAATCTACTACAGGCTTCGCACTTTAGGGGGCAATCTGTTACACTAAAATTTGTCACCATGACTATTTGCAGTCAGTATGGCTCCATCAATTGTCATACTATCCTCCTTGGCAAGTCTTATACCTCTGCTCCTCATGTCAAACTCCAAGAAAGAGAGAAAGTCCTTAAAAATCAATATAACTCTAGTTACGCAGTTTCTCTTACCCTTACCTGCGTGTACGCACCTCAAGTTCATAATACCTGCGTACTTGTACGCTCTGTCTGTAAAGGGGTGGGTGCGTACTCCTGTAAAGGTCAAAAGGCGCAAGTTTTACTTCAAAAAAGTTACTTGTGGTCGAATCTAGAGCATTCTAGAAGATGGTTTGACGTGGATTGAGCGCCTCCAGATGATTCATGCATACCAATGAAAGAGGAACTTATCCCATCAAGAGGGGAGCTATCCCATTGAAAGAGGGGCTTATCCCATTGATGGTGGACCTGATTAACTTCCTCTAAAGCACTATAAATACAGGCATTGGGCCAGAGGGAGGAGAGGTTGAAAGCTGAACATTCCTAAGGGTAGATGCTGCTGAAATTAGGACTCCCTTATAGAGCTTGAGAGGAGAGATCCCAATCCTTTCTTAGCTTCATTTGGAAGTGGGTGAGCCGATCAAAGTAAAGGAGAACTCTTGCTGGACCCTGGGAGGGACCTGCACAACACCAAGGCACTGGTTGTAAGGTTTCTTTTGTTTCCAATTAATACAATTAAGTTCATTTTTCTCAACAAGTTGTTATATATAATTTGTTTCATAAACTCCTTGGTCTTTATGATGAATATGTTTTATTATATGAGTTATTCAGGTGCTATGTAATCGTTTTCTTGTTAGTGAATGCAGGCTTCAAGGAGAAGTAGCTCATCTGGATCGGAGAGGCTTGGCTGCTACAAACAGCGTTGGACTAAAGGTAAGCCTTAAACACCTGGTTGCTTTTATTTTAAATGCATATTTAGGGAAAGATAGTGCTTGATTGTCTTGTTTGTCACTAGAAAGCCTTAGCTTCTAGGGAGGTCGGTTTTGTCCGCGAAATTGACTCTTTCCGCATGACAAAGTCTATAACAGGAATGCCCCTAGATTTTCTAGAGAAGCTAAAGTAGATATCCTACCTATAGCCAAATGGTTTGGGGAGGAGACATTTACATATATCAAAGTATTTGGGAGCATTACTTCATCGCACGTCCCCCCATACTATGTCCCCGACAAGTTAATGTCTAGGGAGATAACCTACTAAACAATAGGGGAAGGTGGGCTGAGCAAAGGATGGAAGGAACAGAATAAGGCCATTTGGCCTACATTTCTGTTGCAATGTGGTGTGTTTGCACTACACGATTTTGGACATGCATGCAAGGAAGTAGATATTATGAAATCTCTGAAATTTACTTCATTCCCAGGAAGACCACATGACCCAAATGGCACTGCCAAAGACTTCACTACTATGGTGAAAGTGAAACCATTCACCCATTAGGAATATGCCTTCTATGACCTTTTCCTACAAAAAGAGACGTTTTCAGAAGTGACGCATATGGCATCACTACTTTTTTCCCTAGATGATCTTGAAGCCTTCCACGGATATAGGGAAAGGAGATTATTATAGGTCCCATTGGACCTGCTACAAATTGAACCAATAAGGGAGCCATCTCCGAGTGTAAGCTTAGTTGAAAGCTCCAAAGAAAATTTCGAAGCAGAGTCCTAGGATAAGTCTACTCGTGAGTTAGATCACTCACAGCTATAGTCTCAAAATCTGGGCAATAAAAACAGAGAGTTTGAAAGGGACACAACCGAAACCATAGAAAAAATAGTCGAACAAACCTCAGCAAAGAAACAGGCTGAACTTCCCTCTACTTCCACTCAGTCGGCGAAACCCCCAGTTGTTGATTTAGAAAAAGAATGGGAGAATTTTAATAAGAAGCTCCATACATAGGAACAAACATTTGAGATACAGAATCCGCAACACAAATCAACTCAAGAAATTACAGTGGAGAAAACTGTAGGCACTCAGGATGTGGAGCTCATTCCTGTCACCCCCACTTCTGAAATTATTTTGAGAATTGAGGAAATTCTCCCATTAGATGTGTTTTATAGCCCTACCCATAAAGTTGTCATCAAAAGGTAGAGGAAGAAAATAAAGTTAGATGTTGCAGCTATTACCACTCCTGACAATGAACCAATGGACATTGTCTGGAAAGATTCACCCATGGACCCATCTGAGAACCTTACGAGACTATCACAATTTGCAGGAGCCTATGCTACAACAGCTATTAATAAAGAAACAAAGGTCCAAATGTTGTTGAGATAAAAGGAACAAAAGATGCTACTGTTGGAACAACAATTAGAGCAAGAAAAATATAACGAGAAAGCAGAGTTACAAATAGCCAAACTTCAGTAGGAGTTTGAATAGATGCAAATACAACATCAAGCCAGCCTAGCAGAAAAGGGTGCACGGATTCAAGCTATGATAGAGAAGTATAAAGACAGTCTACAAATCGATCAGTTCGTAAAAGAAGCACTCAGCCTTAACTCCCAACTAATGCAACAAAAGGAACTTTTGTTCCAAAAAATCTTACAAATAAGTCCTTATTGTGAGATTATTGATAAGCTAACAAGCCAAGTCATTGATATGAGACTTGAGTATGATAAATTCCATCAAAGTATTTCTGACTTTATCACCTGGCGAGAATCAGAAGATGGGAGAAAGGATGATTTTCTAAAACTGGAGGAATTGCATAAACAAATTCTATTTGCAGACTGGGATTCTTGGCTCAAGCAAGAATAGAGGGAAATGACAGTTGCGGCAGCAGCAGCAAACCGCATCATTGAAGCCATTAACAAAAATTTACATGACGCTAACCTGATTGCAGAATTTATACCAGGATTTCTTCCAAATGCCAATCAACTAGAGCAGCAATGGAGACAAGTAGCAAAGGAAAGGGAGGAGGTGATCAGACAAATGAGCAAGCTAAACTGGGAAGCATACTGGAAATTCTTAGTCAAACCATACAGCCAGTGGATGATCTTGCGATGCCTAACTACCTCCACACAAAAAATGGTGCCAGCACTGATGGACGCTATATTTACTGGACAGTTGAAATCTATGATCGGCCAACCGACACAACTCAAACCAATGATAGATATCTGCGATCTTAAGGATCAAATGCAAAGGATTCGGTCACTTTATTTTAATTTTAATTTTAGTTTTATTTAGCATAATCTGAGGAAGGTGGTTTAAACCTCCTCAACTATTTTTGTAATATTCTATTTTAGGACCTATAGTTTTAGTAGTTAAACCCCTCTCATGCATTTAGAGAGCGGTCCAAAAATTTTATCAGAAACATTCTTCAAAACATGCACTTCTGTACCTTTGAGGAGGTTCTAGTGGAATGAATGGGATGGGATCTATTTTCTTTTGAATATCTGGAATGTTCTACTGAAATTGCACTTTTGCACTCTTAGATGATGTTGGATTTATTCGAATTAGGTCGATATTGTTGAAACACATGAGCAAAACTTATCATATATGGTACTTTTATCTTGTGATTATGTTTTATTTATGTATCAGGTAATAACTTTTCTTCAATTGCTTTATGTATGAAAGTTTTAATTTTCGTTAGCATTATTGCACTTTTGTATGGTGTTGGCTTTCATTTTCTGTTGAATATATGAACGATTTTGTATGTGATATATCTTTCACAATCATTTTGGCTAACCATTTATTCAAAATGATTATTGTTAAATGATTTCACTTCTTATTGTAGTTGAATGATCTTTATTACCAATTGCTATAGGAGATTATTGTAGATCACATACTTTACTTTATTCCCAGGCATAGTTATAGTTTAATAGTGTTCAAACTAGGATATATGCATGTGTTAAAATAATTTAGTTTAGACTACACTTAGCTTAATCATTCCCCCATTATATTATATATCACCCCATCAACACTATCAAAATCTCTTTTGGGAAACTGGTCCCATTATCCCCAGTCGGAGCCACTACACCAAACAGAAAAGGAGCTGCCAACCAAGGTCCGACCGGATGGTTTTTCCCCATGTTGTAGCAATAATTTTCGAGGCTTCAACAGGACTGCAGTTGATTATGTGTGTTGATGTAGTATTTTGGGTTCAGTTCTGTGTACTAGTTACAGTGATCTAACTATTCAAGTTGATTGGTTGAGTTTTGATTAAGTGTTAGTTTATTGGGTTTTTAGTGAATGGTTGATTCAGTTGTATCAAAAATTGTTGGTTGGGTTTCAATGAATGGTTGATTTAGTTGTGTTAGATATTGATGATTGGGTTTTAGTGATTATTTGATTCAGTTGTGTTAGAGATGAATGATTGGGTTTCAATGATTGGTTGATTCAAATGTGTCAAAGATTGATGGATGTGTTACAGTGATGAGTTGCATTTTGATTATTGATATTGAGCTTAAGTGTTGATAATGTGTCCAGTCTAAAATTTTGATGAAACGTGGCCTACAAGTTAATATTTGTTGTAGCAGTTGGATCCAGTGTGAAAATTCATGAAACATGGTCCATGGATGTTGCTGAGGTTTGGAGCCTTCAGTGAGGAAGTCAAAGATTCCTACCAGTGGTGGATGGTAATCAGATCAGGGGGTTGGATCTCCCTTCCAATAGTAGCTGGAGAAAAAATGAAGGTTATAGCATTCTGCAGGTTGGTGCCCGCATACTGGTACAAGTTTACACCAACACAAGAACCAGGGGGTAGGATCTCCCTTCCAATAGGAGCTAGAGAATGAACGAAGGTTGTAGCCTTCTGCAGGTGGGTTCCTGCGTACTAGTATGAGTTTGCACTAGTACAAGACTGTAAATATATTTTTCTTTATATTAAAAATAAGAGAGAGACGACATCAGCAGGTGGATTTTTCTCACATTGGTTTTCCACCTGAAATCCTAGTGTTCATGTGTGTTGCTTATGTGTGACGGTTTATTTTTTCTCACATCACATGGTTATTGTTTATCTAATGTTTAATAAAGTACTGATGCACTTGTTGAAGACCAACATATGATGAATTAACTGAATCATAAGTTTACTGGATGTGCGCTAGTCTTCGTAAGAACAATCGCGTACACATGTGGGTTCCTTTCAATAAAGTCGCTTATAGAAATATAAATATGAAATGAAAAAGTTATTGATTTGAAAATATTGATTCACCCCCTATCTTGTCAGTATTTTTCCCAACAATATCAACATCCTTTCTTTTCATCAGCTCTTTTGTTGCCTTTACATCTTTGGGATTCTATCCCATTTTTTATCACCAAGTCTTCCAGTGACTTGATCCTGGTATCCTTGGCTAAGGATGAAATCCTTTCCAACTTTAGCTGTGACTGTGTATTGTTTAACAATACCTACAATCTAGAAGCAGACATGGTAGCATTTGTTAGTGTAGAATACATCATTTCACTAGTTTGTTTTTGCATATCCATTTGATCTATTGGATGGATCTGCTATGTGTCAAAAGTAAATACAAATTCTTTGTAATCTACTGGTGTCCTTGGGGCTAGCACTTTAGCTTCTAGGAATGCAATTTGCATTTTTCATTTTCTATATCAAATGATGAAAGGAGCCTGTGTTGTGATGTAGTTGTCTACTTCCAGAATTGTGTGTATGTTGTGTTTTTCAGCATCTCATTCCTCTTTTTGATTTCCCTATATTTGGAAAAAATATTAGGCTCAGTAGTATCTTGAGCCAATTCTCCTATTTGTGGTGTTTCTGAAGGATCTTGTGAAACAGAGGAAGATGGAGAGCCTAGGAAAACATCCTCTTGTCTTATACCTACAAAGATGTCTTCTGATGTTGTTGAAGTATGTTTACCTAACATGACTATGGTAGTCTTCCCTCCTCCTCTTGTATAAAGACTGGTGGTGGATTATTTTTAGGCTTCTTAGTGTAGATTAAAAACTTCTTGGCTTCAATCTTTGTTACTAGAGAAGACTCTTCTTCTCTGGGCCTTTTATCATATTTCTCCTAAGGGATGGGTGTCTATGAGGTGGTTGTAGATAAAATCTTCTCCTATACTTCATACAAGGTGTTTTCCTCCCACTGGTCTCGGTTCATGTATTGCTTGATCTTTGGTCAAGGAGTATGTATGTAGGAGTAGTCTTTTGCTCCACGCTCAAGTTTGAAATCATACCAAAGGGTCACAAGACCAAGTGAAGCTCAGTTTCAAGTTTAGTTGCTTCAATAGAAAATATGCTTATTTACCAATTGTTCTGGTATTGCACACAAACGGTCCTACCAGCTCTTTGATTTTAAATAGTTCCTTCTTCTTAGCTGCCACAAAATGCAGGTCATCCATATGTATCATTTGTTTGATATATTCTAATGAGAACAGTCTCATGGGAACAAATTTTGGTAGCCTATAGGGTGGAAATTCACACCCATAGACTCTGATCTCAGTGTAATTCTGGTATAAATACTAGTCACCTATCTTCACCTGGTCACTAAGATGCAAAACCTTCTTAATATCTTCTCCTATCCTAGGCTCCAAATCACTGTGTAGTAGAAAAATAACTGTATACAAAAACTGATCAACATAATCTGTGAAAGTGAACTCTGTGGAGTTTCTCCTAACCAGAGAGGTCCAATGTATAACTGATTGAGCACTACCCTACTCATACATCTTCAGCAAATTGAAGGGAAACATGTCTCCTTGATGATAAATAAGCATATAAACTAACACAACATCACATTTGAAAGATCCCTCTATAGGAAACTTCATGAATTGCTCATTCATTGCCTCTGCAGTAAATTCAATGTAATTAAAAACAACAAGTTTCTCACCAGTAGAAAAAATTAAGAGGAAGCCAACAATGGATTCATCAACCTACTAATCATAGTGATAGCCAAGTAGGTATGAGATGATGTTGATGATCTGTTTGGTTACGTTAGGGAACATAGAAGATGAGTATGGAGGGTTTTTTTAAGGTAATTGGGCATCTTCAGGAAGAAATATTTCAAATATTTTCGCTCTCTAAGGGAAGGTTAAGTTCTTGTAGAGATCTATGAGAGAGTCTACTGAAAGTGGTTTAGAAGACTCTAGAATTGTGGCTTGGAGCATTTGAGATATGGCATCGGTTGTGATGGTGATCAGAATTTCACCACTTCGGCTCATAATTGCTCTTTGGGAGGGTACATAGCTCAATTGACACCATGAGACTAGTTCATGGAAGTGATGGGTCTTTGGGAAAATGAATTGAAGGATGGTAGACTCCCATAGAGTCAATTCATCACTTTGATCTAAAAAATTCTACTTCAACCAATTGTGAAGTTTGAACAAGTTGAATTCACAGTTACATTCATCGATTTTATATTGTTGATCCATTAAGGGTAGATGATCTAAATAAATAGGAAGGGGTAGCATAGGATTTTCCTTTGATTTCTTTCCCTTGTCCTTAGGGGTTCTAGTCTTAGGAGGAATTGTCAATCTTGAAAAGTAAAAACAAGGGGATGATGACACTGAAATTACCTAGAAAAGGAAACTGGCTACAGAATGTTGGAGTGCAATATATGATAGTGATTGGATCATTATCACTGGGCAATTGTCTGGTTACTGCAACAGTGTGGAAGGTTGAAATCTTGTACAGGTCATGAAAAATAGGTGAAAGAAAGGAGTTTGTGGTTTTAACCGTGCTTAATAAGGTAATTTTTAATTTACCATTCGTCTTTTATCGTTACAAGGAGTGGATTTGTTGCAAAGGGAGTGGGAGAAATTAATGGGAATAATGGTTTATTGACATGGGTAGGGGAGTCCCAGATGGCAGTCTATGATTGGGAGTGAGATGGATTCTCGGGAGAGGTTTAAACGGAAAGGAAGATTATGGGAGTGGGGTCCTCTATGCTAAGTTGGAAGATGGTGAGTGGGGCCATAAATATGTGTTGTGGTGGATAAGAACTTGTGGGGAAAAAATGGTCAACATTGCACGAATTTTCGGAGGGGCGGGGCACGATAAGTGAAAAGGTGAGGGGGAGGGTGTGAAATGATGTGGGGGTGACATGTAGCGGGGCTTTCAGACACCCCCCCCCCCCCCCTAATGGATTGAGTGGAATGGAGTTCGGGGGGGAGGGTTGAACATGCTTCCCCGTTGTTGATCTGGCATGGAAGATCTTGGCCATTGATTTGCGCACAATTAATAATCCCATCGGCAGAAATATTTTGTTGTTTTATCATCAAACTCAACCTTAGCGCCAAATGCATTATTAGAAACGGTTAATCGTGCTTAAATGAAACGATTAATTATTTTAAACCTAGTTAATTTCAAGGAAAATTTTAAGGATGGAAAATTCTCTTGAAGTTAAAAAACATTGGCGAATCTCACTAATCCCTAATATGCAAACTATAAAATGTGTATTGATATATTTGTAAAATTATTCAAATTTATAATGATTTTATATATAGTCTCTATATAATGTTGGCGATTTTTAAGGTAAAATAATTTTATATTCTAAAATTTGGGCGAATTTCCTTTTATAAAAATTGGTAATTGGAAAATCATTTTTTGGAAAAATCATGGAAAATTAGCCCACTGGGCGAACATTAGCCCCTAAAATTTTCCATGGTTAATTTATCCTAAGCATGATTAATCTATTCTAAAAATCCATTTTGATTTGCAAGCCCTTTTATTCATTTTTTTAAGTTTTTTTTTTCTATATTAGTTAACCTTGATTAAATAGTGTGATTAACTGCACTAATCAAAATCAATCACGATTAAACTGTATGATTTATTTATTCACTCACCTAATTAAATTTATTTTCAAACTAATCACGTTTAAACAATGTGATTAGACTACCTATTTCTAATTCTCTTATTCACAATGTGGCCTTTAAACAAGTTCCACACTTTATTTACAAAAATCCTTGTAGTAAGATTTCATGCAATTTTGATTTTCTTGGTGGCATTTAGACTTTCTCACCTAGGGGGGCATTTTCATATTTTTTTTCTCTTTTTGCTTTTCATTTCTTTCTTTATTCTATTTTTTTTGTCCCCTACATTTTTTCAAATATAAATCATCAGGTCAAAACAAATCATCTTATGAAATATAGGACCCTAACAGGTTCCTCTATCTTCTTTTAAAGAAAAATTACAACAAAGACACTTATGGGTAATTTTCAAAATTTTTAACTACTTAAATATTCATGACTAATCAAGTTCTTTAAAAACATTAAGGAAGTATTACAAAACTACAAAAATGTTTTTTTTTTCAATTTCTAAAAAATGAAAGTCATTTATACTTTTCGGACTATTGTTCCCTCGATGTAGCTCCTTCCTTTGATGTAGCCCTAGATTCTATAACTTGAAAATTCAATGGAACTATCAAGTTATGACACTTTTTCTAGATTTCCAAGTATGGGGCAGGACATTAGACCATTATATTGTAAGCCATTTTCAAATTAGTGAGCTTAGCATAATTAGGCTTATCTGTAAACAAAGTCTTGACTTGCCACAATAATTGAAAATCTATCTAAATATAGTTCACTATTGTTGAACCTATCAAGGTTGTGGTATTTTCGTGTGATGAACCAACGTTTCTTTTTCCTTTACACCATTTTGTTGATTTCCATCACCATAGATTCTCTATCTGTAATGTCTACAACTCTTAGCTCTTGTGAAGATTTAGCATTTAAATAGTCAATAATTTTCTTAGCCATTTGGGTGCTCTCTTGTGCTTTATTTTTATTTGTAGTAATAATTTCTTCGATGGCCTTTATTATGTCTTTTTCTTCTACAATAACATTCATGTGGTCCCAAATAGCTCAAACTTGTTGAATTATATCATCCCAAATAATATGCCTTTCTTGAATTAAGGACATGTTACCTTTGAGCTTAGCCTTCAGTTCCTTAATTTCCTCCTTTGTTGTTTGATGCTTGAGGGTTTCCTGATTCAAATTTTCATTTGCTAAATAGAGTTGTCTCTCTTTTATACTCAATTGTCCTTTGGCATCCTCTAGGCTCCTTTGCAGCTTCTTTAGTTCATCTTCTGAGATTTTTAACTTATTCATAACCCTGGTTAGTTTCTCTGTAGGGTCTTCTGAATCAGCTGACACTACCACAATACATACATGCTTATCTATTTTATGTTGCAATTCTACATTTTGTTTCTTGAGGACTGCCAACTCTTGATTTGTTCCCAGTAGTTCTTTTGTCAAAATTTCCTTTTCTTTCTCCACCTGATCCAGTTCAGGTGTCTGGACATGTTCAACTACAGGCATCTTTAATTTCTTCCTCAATATTTGAACTTTTAACTTTGTACTTTGTAGCAAGGCTTGAATCATTACTCTATCCTTAGGATTCACTCCCAATTTGATGATTGACTTCTTGAATTCTTCATTTGGGTATGTAGCGCTCTGGAATTTTCCATTTCCTGTTTAAGTTGGTATATCACTTTTTCCAAGAGTGTCTCTGCTTTACTAGATGGCAATTAATACTTGTGAAGATAATTATAAATAAATTCACCCATTTCCTATGTAGATTAATCTTCGCAACCAAAACAATGCCTTTAGTGTCCTAAGACAAGATTATTTTCTTGAAATCTATGCCTGATGAAAAATTCTGAGAAACTGGATGAGTAAGAGATACTTTGATTTGACTCCTTTCCAAGTCCATGGATGATAGGCATATGGTCTAGTAATTTGGGATTGATTGAGCCTCCATATGTGTTGTAACGTTTCCCCTTACATTTACATTTCTCTCCTCAATTTGCTGTAAATATTTCTGCAAAGAATTGAAGGAAGAAGCCTCCTCTTCAGTAGGAAATGTGGATGAAGGTGAATATATTATATCTCCCAATTGTACTTGTTGAAAATAGGAACAAGAAATGTTAAAAATAGAATCCATAAATTCCAATTTAATTTGTCCTTGAAATAAATTGTCAATTAAAATTGTAATTCTTTTATCATAGCAACTTGTAATAGTTAACTAAGTTAAGTTGACTTAGTTAACTTAGGAATTTTGAGTTGTAAGTATCTTAGAAGTCATGTATATGTTCTCCCTAAGTTTTAGGGATCCAAGATGAGTTTATTTATGAGTTGTAATTAGATAACTCAGTTAACTGGGTTATGTTCAGTTAAATTAGTTCTAACTATTTGTGGAACTTATAGAGGATTAACAGTCAGTTGGTGCACTAGTGCATCCACAAGTGTCACTCCAGTTAACTGAAGATTACCTTATCAGAAACTCATGCATGTCAATTCAGAGAAAGACCTAGTTGAGACTAGAGTGCAGGGACAGTGTAGTATCAGTTGTATGATTTACTGAGTTGTAAGTATCATGCATGCAATCAAAGAAGGACCTAATTTTGGATTGTGTAGTTATGGATGAGGAATTTCCCTTTAAATACGGTCTAATTCTCTCAGGAATTGTGCAAATAATTAGAATATTGGAGGCTTGGAAATTTGGCTAAGTATTGGCCAAAGGAAGTCATCAGGTGGAGGATAGGAAATACTTGTGCAGATTAAGCTCAAGGTTGAGCAGAGCATATTGTATTCATCCAAATTATTTGACCAAGGGTGCAAGGAATAATGGGCTTGGAGAGCAACATAAGAGGCTATAGATTGGCTTGAGCTTGCTTGTGAGCAGGGAGATTGATCATATTGAGTGTTGGGATTGTTCCTGTGAGAGCAAGCATTGTATTATCATCTTGGATTTCTGATATATGAAATACAGATAGTGGGGTTTTGAGCTGTGGCTTTCCCCATATATTTATTGTGTTATGTGTCATTCATTTATCTTCCTCTTTCTATTATTGTTTTCATTGATCTATTGCCTTTCACTGGTTGAAAGTAGAAGTAGATTATTTCCTTTTGCTTTACTAAATTGCATGAGCTTGTGAATCTACAGAATCACTTTACCATCATGTTAACAAATCCCAACTCTCTCTGAGTGGATCACGTAAATCCCTACAAAATTGAAGCCATACAACCCGTTTTGTCGTTAGCATGACACTCATGTCAGCGAATTCCAGGCTCTGTCGTTAGCATAAGTAACACTCATGCCCGCGAATTCTAGCTATCTGTTAATGAATCACCTGATTCCAAGTCTATGGAGAGCATGGGTAACATTCATTTTTGAAAAACTGGATTGGGTAGCATCGTACTATCTCCATTGTAGGATAGTAATGCAACATTAGCTTCTACATGGTATCAGAGGTGAATTCAATATATTAGAGGATATTTTGAAGTTTTGAGTTCAGGGTACATGTGTAGCTCAAGTATGCCTTGGATGGAAGCTTGAATTATATAGCTTGGAAGTACAGGATGGTGGCCATGTTGGAGGATATTGGCTTGAAGGAATTCATTGATCATAACATTCCTAAGCCATCAGCATCAAAAGCTCAGAATTTGGCTGAATGGAAGAAGTGTGTGGCAAGGGTAAGGCGGATAATCCTTGAGGGACTTCTAGACCAAATTGTCTCGAGTCAACATGGGAAGGAAACTCCCCATCTATGTGGAAATAATTTAAGGACCTTTTCCATAACAATAGTGACCATAGGAAGTTGGCACTAAAAGATAAACTTCAAAAAATTGAGATGGAGGCGGGCGACTCAATTCCAAATTACTTGACCAAGTTCACTCATTGTCGGGATGAGATTGGAAGTGTTGGAATCATAGTTGTCAAGGATGATATGGAGATTCTTTCTCTTCTAGGACTCCCAAAGAGTTGGCATAGTTATCAGGACTCTGTCAATGGTCAGGAGAAGTTGCCAAATTGGGAACGATTGTGGTCGGATTTGATGTAGGAGGAGATAAGGAGAAACACTAGAGATGGAACCTATTCTAAGGAAGCGGAAGAGGATTTTTCCTTAGTGAGTAAGGCAAAGAAGGCCAAGGGAAAGAAGTCCCAAGGTGAGGAGGGTGGAAATAAGATGGACTTAACGAAAGTCAAGTGTTTTCACTGTCACGAGCATGGGCACTATGCCAAGAACTACCCAAAGAAGAAAGAAAGCAAGAAGGAGCCGAAAGTAGTGGTAATATGTGAACCTCTAGCTTCACAATTCAAACTTGATTTCACTCTCATTGAATGCATGGCCAACAATGTCATGGGAGGCATGTGGTATCTTGACAATGGTGCCTCATTCCATATGATGGGGAATAGAGATCTCTTTAATGATTGAGGAGAAGGGCCTCAAGCAGAGCATAGAGTTTGGAGATGACGAGAGATATAGAGCTATTGGGATCGGTACAGTTACCTTTCAAAGGGAATCTAGCTCCCCTCTCATGATCACAGATGTGATGTATGTTCTATGACTAAGGAAGAATATTATTTCAGTCGCAGTATTGGAAAATCATGGCTATGATGTGGTTTTTAGTAAGGGAAAGGTTTTCCTTAGACACATCACCACAGGACAGGTGAAACATATCAATTCACGGGTCAAGAACCTATATGCTCTTGAGGTTCAAGATGCATGCCAAGCCTTGAGGAGCAAGGAAAAGGTTAGAGAATTGGTGGTTGAGAGGGAGAGTAAATTACCTCTCAACATGCAGCCCTAGAAGAAGCCTCATAACCAACTTCAGGAAATTGTGTGGCAGCCACAATTGGAGAAGTTGAGAGGAGACTGAGTGGAGGGATCCACTCAAGCAGAGAAGAAGCGGTCTCAGATAATTGTGGAGCAGCCACAATTAGAGAAGCTAAGAGGAGACCAAGTGGAGGCATCCACTCATGCAAAGACCTCTAGTAGGGGGAAATTTCGAGCCAAGTGGGTAGAGGGATCACATGCAGCCATACCTCCAGGTGTGAGGTGGGGCGATGTGAAGTGATAGTCCCAAGAGGGCTGAAATTGGGCAAGGTCCATTGAGAGGTTTTATCTCATGGATCGTACCTTACTATGGGAGCCAAAAGTACATAACAGCGGAAGGAATCGGTGGGATTGATGCAGTCAGAGATCAAAGTGATAGAGGCTAGAGCAGTCAGATACTAGAGAACACAAAGAAGGGTTGATAACAGTGCCGAAAGGCAGAGTCAACAGAGACTTTCATGATAGATGCATTATACTGATTCAGGTTGGATGTTTTTTTGCTTCTGAAGTTGATGTAGCAACAAAATTAGAGAGAAGTGTTGCATGTAGAACATTTCAAAGGTTCAAGATTGGGATCGAGTTGAATTCCTTTCTTGTTAAGAGGGAGTGTTGAAAATAGAAACAAGAAATGTTAAAAATAGAATCCATAATTTCCAATTTAATTTGTCCCTTGAATTAAATTGTGAATTAAAAATGTAATTCTTTTGTCATAGCAACTTGTAATAGTTAACTAAGTTAAGTTGACTTAGTTAACTTATGAATTTAGAGTTGGAAGTCTTTTAGAAGTCATGTATATGCTCTCCCTAAGTTTTAGGGGTCCAAGATGAGTTTATTTATGAGTTGTAATTAGATAACTCAGTTTACTGAGTTATGTTCAGTTAAATTAGTTCTAAGTGTTTGTGGAACTAATAGAGGATTAACAGTCAATTGGTGCACTAGTGCATCCACAAGTGTCACTCCAGTTAACTGAAGATTCCCTCATCAGAAACTTATGCATGTCGATTCAGAGAAACACCCAGTTGAGACTAAAGTGCAAGGACAATGTACTATCAGTTGTATGATTTACTGAGTTGTAAATATCATTTGTGCAATCAGAGAAGGAACTAATTTTGGATTTTGAAATTATGGATGAGAAATTTCCCTTTAAATACAACCTAATTCTCTCAGGAATTGCGCAAAGAATTAGAAGCTTGGAGACTTGGAAATTTGGCTAAGTATTGGCCAAAGGAAGTCATTAGGTGGAGGATAGGAAATACTTGTGCAATTTAATCTCAAGGTTGAACAGAGCATATTGTATTCATCCAAATTATTTGACCAAGGGCGCAAGGAATCATGGGCTTGGAGAGCAGCAAAAGAGGCTATAAATTGGCTTGAGCTTGCTTGCGAGCAAGGAGATTGATCATACTGAGTGTTGGGATTGTTTTGTGAGAACAAACATTGTATTATCATCCTAGATTTCTGATATATGAAATACAGATAGTGGGGTTTTGAGTTGCGGCTTTCCCCGGATATTTATTGTGTTATGTGCCATTGATTTATCTTCCTCTTGCTATTATTGTTTTCATCGATCTATTGGCTTTCGTTGGTTGAAAGTAGAAGTAGATTCTTGTCTTTTGCTTTAGTAAATTGCATGATCTTGTGAATCTATAGGATTTTCTACAGTACCTGGAATCCTACTTCTCTTGAGGGCCTTTTAACCAATTGTTAAGCTTAAATTTCTCCTGCTTAAATGTCCTTACCTTTCTTGCTAGACTGTGAGCCTTCAATATTCACATCCATAAATTCAGGAGCATTCGTCTTCAATCCTTTTTCCTTAGGAAGGGGATTTTCTACATTTATCTTATGATGTCAATCCTCCAAACCAAGACTTGCTAATTTTTCTAACTCTGGTTTTGCTTCATGGGTATATGGAGCACAAGTTATTTCCATTCTTCTTTTGGAAATTACTTGATGAGGATCATAATTCAATTTTTCTCCTTGTCCAAACCCCAGTTCTTGTATCATATTTCCAACTTCTTCTACAACATGTTTATTATTCACAATAAAAGGACCCACTATTCTAGGTAATTTAAATAAGAAACCCTTATGAGCTAGGAAAAAATGAATCTAGTCCACATTTAGGCTCTGTCTGATAAATTCCAAAGCAAAAATTCTCATTGGTGCAAATACTGGCAGCTTCTAGGGTGGAATTTCTGCACCATATAACCTTATTTCTAAACAATCCTCCAAGATGTACCAATCACCAACTCTAAAATCTTTACTTAACTACAACAAGGACTTAGCTTTTGGAAGGATTCTAAGAGCAGGTTGACCATTTATGATCTTATATACAATTGACATAAAATAATATATATAGTAGGAAAATTCTTCATTATTCTCTCTCCTTCTAACAATATCATTCCAATTCATTACAGGTTTCCTCTATTGATTAGGATCAACAATATTCAACTCCACATCAATAAATTTATTAGCATGGGTGTATAGGAAAAGATAGACAAGCAAAGATGGAAATTTGAAGCATCTAGTGATGCTGAAATTCTGGAATTGAAGGTTGATAGAGTGCTCCCAGTAAGATGGAATGTCTAATATAGTGTCTGCTTGTATCATTAGATGGAAAAAACCCCAAATCCTGGAAATTGATGATATTTGTATCATCCTTAGGAAGATGATTTTCTACATTTATCTTCTGATGTCAATCCTCCAAACCAAGATTTGCCAATTTTTCTAACTCTGGTTTCACTTCATGGGTATATGGAGCGCAAGTTATTTCCATTCTTCTTTTGGAAATTACTTGATGAGGATCATAATTCCATTTTTATCCTTTTCCAAAACCCAATACTTGTGTCATCTTTTCAACTTCTTATGGTGCATGTCTATTATTCACAATAAAAGGACCCACTATTCTAGGTAATTTAAATAGGAAACCCTTATGAGCTAGGAAAAAATGAATCTGGTCCACATTTAGGCTTTGTCTGACAAATTCCAAATCAAAAATTCTCATTAGTGCAAATACAAGTAGCTTGTAGGGTGGAATTTATGCACATATAACCTTATTTCTAAACAATCCTCCAAGATGTACCAATCACCAACTCTAAAATCTTTACTCAACTACAACAAGGGCCTAGCTTTTGGAGGGATTTTGAGAGCAGGCTAACCATTTATGATATTATATACAATTGACATAAAAGAATATATATAGTAGGAAAATCCTTCATTATTCTCTCTCCTCCTAACAATATCAGTCCAATTAATTACAAGTTGCTTCTATTAATTAGGATCAACAATATTCAACTCCACATCAATAAATCTATTAGCATGGGTGTATAGGAAAACATAGACAAGAAAATATGGAAATTTGAAGCATCTAGTGATGCTGAAATTCTAGAATTGAAGGTTGATGGAGTGTTCCAAGTAAGATGGAATGTCTAATACAGTGTCTGGTTGTATCATTAGATGGAAAAAACCCCAAATCCTAGCAATTGATGATATTTGTATCATCCTTCCCCAATATTCCCATAATAACCGAAATAATTGTTTTAGTTGTTTCATAAAACAAGGTTATGGGAAACTCAATAATAGTTGAACAAAGAGTAGAGTTGGGGGGGGGGGTGGTGGTGAGGGAATGAGTTCAAATAGCTTCTTCTTATCTCCTTTAGAAACAAATTGATAAGTGGCTAAAAGAGAATCATCTGTGAAAGTGGTTGATGGCTCTCCAAGTTAGACATAAATTAAGGCCCATCTAACTATCCTTCAGCACATTAAACCTCTATTTTTGCATTAGATGACATATTTTTAACTTTAATATGTTCATTAGGAAGGTTTAGAGATAATTGCATATTTGTGCCTAATATTATTTATTTTTGTAGAATATTGTGAGAATATTAGGAAGATTATGAAGATTTGGAGGAGGAGATAATCTAGGGACTTGCTCCCTACTATAGGATGCACCAATATTGGATAATAAATGAATAGGATATTATGAAAATATTGCATAAAATCTGAAGCCCTAATGATTAAGAAAATCTAGGAATGTGCTCCCTGTCATTTAATGTAGATTCAGGGTGTTGACAACTAAATCCATTATTTGAGAGATTTTGGAGGGGAAAACTTCCTCCTTTCAAGGAGAATGCTTCATCATCACATTGTACAAGTAAAGATTCTAATTTGACTCTAGGGGCGTGTATTTGTTAGTCTTCTTGTGGAGAAAACTTGTTATTTAGCAGCTCCACTTTCATTTCTAGCATGGATGGACTTGGATTGATTCAAGTAATGAAGTTTGGTGCCATTTTTAGTTTCTAAAGCTTGGTTTCCTTCATAGGACTACAGGTATCCTTGGTATTGTCCATCCCAAGAGCCTCAGATCCCTCTTATACAATTTCTTTATTTCCTTTGAATGTATTTTTTTTCACTTGCATCTCTTATTTTTTCATTTACTGTTCATGCTTATTTCGTTGTAGGTTACATTGGTTAAATGATTTAAGTGAGTTTTTTTGCAGGTTATTTATAGATTCATGAGCATGATTCCTCCTCAGAACAACTTTGAAAAGTTATTGTTGGGCCTAAGAATTATCCTTAAAATACATCCACTTTCACTCCATTCACACATTTTCTCACCTCTATTCCACCACCATGTCACCACATTAGATTCACTTTCATCGTTAAATGGGTTACCATTGTGTTTTCGAAAATATTATTAATTCTTAGTATTTTTAAGAGAATTTGTGGTTAAACTTTAGAAAATAATATCCATATACTTATACCTAACAATTAGAATGAGTTTGTTGACATGTGTAGGTACAAAGAAAGCTTCTAAGGCACCCTTATGTGGCACTCTATGTTCAAATTCGAATTTGAGGAGATCATGGACCTCATGGATAAGATCATGGAACTCATGGAGAAGATCATGGAGGATAGGGTTATGTGTCACCATTGGTTGAGAGATATGTGAATCTGAAGAGGGAATAGTGGACCCACATTTATGAGTTTGTTATCATAACTTTTTTATAAATAGGAGTGTTATCTCCTTCATTTATAATTTGGAATTTAGAATTTAGAATTGAGAAGTTACAATTTAGAACCTTAGGATCTTATAAATTTTTAATAAGAAGTTAGAATTTAGAATCATTGTAATGGAAATTTTAGAACCTCTTGGAATGTAGAACTTGTAATTGCAATTTGCAATTGATGATAAATAAGATGGATTTTCTTTGATCTTCTAAATTTGACTTCTCTTTTGATGTTCTTGTGAATCCTTGGAAGGGCCCCCATTGTCTAGCAAGTATACTTTTGTTTTGGTAAGCTTTCATTTTATGTTTGTTTGTAAAATTAAGATGATTAGAAATATTAATGAGTAGTCTCCTGTAAGGGAACTTTAATATTTCTTACACTTGTCAATATGTCTTTAAATTTCATTTTGTTAAATGACTAAATAGTTGTTGGAGATCCCAATCAAAGACCTCCTGCAAGGGAGATTTGGCATTTCTTCACCTAGCTTAGTTTAGTTTGTCTCTAAGTCCATATACAATGGATGTTCCTCGAAGTTTTACTTTCCCGGAATGATAGTAAATGGAACTCTAATTTGCATCTGCATTTTAGACCCAACATTTTGGTGCCATTGCCTGGGAGGATCATTTAGAGATAGGCTTAGGAATGTATTTTTATTGCAATTTGTTTTTATGGAATAACTTGTGAAACCTAGTGACAGTGGGATCTTCGTAAAGGTGTTCAAGTTTGAGCTTTTTGATTTTTCATACTTAGTTTGATTTTAAATTCAATTTTTTTATCAAACCCCCCATTTCTTACTAATTCATCAATGGATGAGAAATTTGAAGATGTTAAACAGGTAATTCTTGGAGAGTAAGAACAATATTGAAGATTGGTTTCAAAAGAACCTTGCACCAAATCTAAGAATAAAATAGGTTACTCACATCCTTGCAAATAATCAAGTAAAATTTTTAAATCTTGATGTGAGCATTTTCGAATTCTTAGTCCGTAGGTGGTTTCACTGGAAGCATTCTTTTAAATAGGAAAAAAAAAAAAAAAAATCTTTCAAGCAAGTTAAGGTAGAATAGATTAGAAAAATAAAACGAGATCTCGCTAGAGTTTTTAGTCTTGTTTTTATTTGAAAAAAAACATCATCATTTGCCATGAATAAATTTACACTTCATTCACGCTAACCTAAAAAAATAATAAAAAAACAAATCAATAGGTTAGTATGCTCTCTTCCTGCACTTCGAGCGATCAGGAAAGATTAGAAAATCTATTGATTTATTTTGCACAAATCAATAAAAATCTCTTTCTTGGAATTTTCACAAATCATTAAAACTACAACATTATAAGAAATCGAAATCATTTTATTTTTTAATTCGTTTATTTTTTATTCCAAATTTAAAAATTAAATATGTAGTTTAGTGATTTGATCAATATGTTAAAACTCTCTGCATATGTTTATTTACTCCTAACAGAACACAATTTGCAGCTCCATGATGTACAAAATATTCATTATATCAAAATATTCATTATATTATGCTTTGATATGTTGGGATCTATTCTTCAAACAAGCCAAATTTGTATATAAACAATTCAATGCTAGTCTTTAAGGAAGAAATATGCAATAAAAATCCATTTGGCTTGATCTAATTGCAAACAAATATTTGCTCTTAATCTTTTTGAAACCGATTATTTCATGACAAGGGAGGTTTTACATGATTACTCTATCCTCTGTCTCACAATTTCAAGTTAAAACTGAAAACAATTATAAAGAAATTGAAGCAGACAAGCAGCAAATAAATGTTGTTTGTAAAAATTTCTAAAAACTTTTAGAATCAAGTCTTTATAAACAAAGCACCCAAACTCAATAATACTGCTCCACATATACGACACTCATAGAACAACTAGTGCCAGCAGCAATAATACTAGCATATAACTGCATGGAACTCATTGTGGAAGCTACAATATTTCTTGCAACGGCTCCAACAACATTGACCCCTACAACCACAACAATATTTGCATAAAATTCTTCTTTAGACTTTGTCCTGAAAAAGCCTTTGAATTTTAGGCTCACTAGCCCATGTCTTCCAATGAGAAAAAACCAATTTGTCATTGCATAATTTTCTATTTATTCTAATCTGTGGGTATATGGGGTCTCAGGTATAGCTACAGCAACAAGAAGAAAAGAAGGTATTCGAAGCATGGGCATGAGTGGCAATGTCGCATATTATTTACATGTTCCTTCAGTGGGGTTGGTTTGAAATTTATGGAACTCAAAGAGGTTGGCTTGTAATTTATGGAATGACTGAGTGTGTTGAACTAATTTGTAATGCTTCGATGCATTTATGTTTTGTTGCATTTATATTTCGTTGGAAACACCCATATTGACTTATGAGGGAACTGCGCATTCAAGGTATCATGAACTTGGAAGATTACTGTCGGGGATTGAATCAATGAGGCAGCCACATGTGTTATAACCATATTGTGCTACTACATGCTTGCGATTCGAAGCCTCACAACAACACTAGTGGTTACTACAATCGACAAATATGTGCTAAACTGGCATATAGAAATGAGTGTTAAACCACTACAAAGGCCATTTGAACCGCTATTTAGATTAGATGGGCTAAAAGAACTTATATCATACAGAAAGAAATGGATAAATCCTTCATAAGAGTCATTGGTCAACCCTAACGTGCCAAAATAGCAATCTGGCACGAATCCATTTAAGCGATTTGAGCGATTTTGCATGCATATTTTGTGGCTCGATTTGAGCAATTTGTTGATTCTCAATGATTCCATGCAAATATTGATTACATTCCCTGACTGGTCAAGCCCCAACCTCAGGAGTTGGAATGGGGAGCCAGATTCAATCTTGACTGGTACGGAGAGGAATTATGGTATGAACTCCATGCTATACTCTTCTTTACATAGCTCATCCCAATTCTTCCTTCAGGCTAATTCAAGGTGATAAGCATGAGCTGCAAGCGGTTTTGAGAACAACCTTTCCTTATCTGAAATTTAAGACGTATTATTTCGATGAAAGGCTTGTCAAAGGCCTCATATTGACGTCCATCAGGCAGGCTTTGGAGCAACCGCTAAATTATGCTCGGACTTATCTGGCCGATATCTTAGATAGTTGTGTGGAGAGATTCATTTATCTTGATTCTGACCTTATTTTTATCGATGATATTGCTAAGCTGTGGGAAATCGATCTTGGATCAAACACTATTGGTGCTCCTAAATATTGCCATGCAAATTTCACAAAATACTTCAGTGGTCCCTTCTGGTCGGACAACAATCTGGCGAAAACGTTCGAAGGAAGAAACAACGATGCTACTTCAATACCAAGGTAATGGTAATCGATATTTCCAAATGGTGGAAGATGCATGCACTACTCATTCAGACAGCTTCCAGCTCCCAGGAAAGGCTTCACTATTAAATGTTGGCTCTGTGAATGATAAGAGAAGAAGTCTCACGCGTTTCTTGATTCAAACGTTTATTTCGCTATTACCCTCATTCCATCCCTTCGTTTATTCATTAGTTCCACGATTGCATGGCAAGGATTGGAAAATCATGGTCTTCAAAATTATTGTTCCAAAATCTAAAAATCGTGCCATATTAACCATATCGTTTTGGAGGAAAGTCATCATTTGAGGAGCTTGGTCAGCATTACAGTTTGACTGTGCTCAAATGATAGTGGTATTATCACATTTCTTCTACGCTATTATTTTTGTTCACCTATTTCGATGGCTATCCTTGTGGCCTCCATGTGCATGTGCATAGAAAAATAGTGTTGTCGAAATCAAACTTTAATTTATTTGATGTTTTTTTTTGTCTATGGAAAATCTCAACTACACAGTCAACATATACTTGCACAGTACCAGTTCCTAAGTATGAAGGGGTGTTGGGGTCATTGATGTTGCAGAACAATGCGGTATTCTAGCAGCAAAATGGGTGGTTATATGTCTTGAGGGATCTGTGCCTTAGCAAGTCTTGTTTCGACATCAAGTGCTCTTGGCACAGCACATTGGTAGACTTTGGAAGCAAATTTGGAAGACTGATTTATCAAACATTTGGAGTATTATCTTGTTTTGAAATTAAAATTAAAACTTCTTCTTGTTGTATGCTTTTATGTAACATACTAATCTGCAGGACACAACAATTCTCTAATGCCAAGCTTTTTTCCATGCACATTCCATGAGCAATCTGACACAAATAGGAAGTAATTTGTTTTTCATGGGTATTTATTAAAAATGTATTGTTATCAACATCAGGAATTGGACTAAAATTATGCTTTTGATTATTTTCATCTATTTCATTTTGGCATACAAGTTTTGCGTAAGAATTAGGAAGGGAATGGCCATTTCTTCTTGAACACACTTATGTTCTTTATGCCAAGTTTTTTTTTTTTGTAGGTTTTGGGTGATCAACTGATCAGTAAGGAGATTAAATTTTGTCGGAAATTGGTCTTCAAAAGACTAATTTCATGAGAAATTCTAAACAACAAGTCCATGATCATAAAACAAAATTTCTAGAAAATTACAAGTTCTTATAACTACCTGTAATACTTAATGGTTTAATATGTTGCATGACAGATTAGAAAAATCGAAGATTTGGGGTTTGTTCCTAAATAACCAAGGATGGTGAAATACCTATCCACTATTGAATATGAAGTCTACAGGTGGCTGATCAACACTGGTCAAACACAATAATTATCGCAGAAATTCCAGCTTTAACGAGCAGATTTACTATTTTTTAGAATTTTGAGATTTTGCTTGAAAAAAATTGTAAATCCCACCACTTGTCAAAGCATGCCATAATTAAAATTCCCCCGCAAGAGTCATTATCCATTTTTCATTATTCACATACACTTCATTACATTTTCTTCATTCCTAACCCACCAATAAAAGCAACGAAGCTCACTTACAAGCTTCTTGCTCCTCTTTACATATTCCTTATCAGATACCTTTTTCCTACCCTTGCAAATAAAACCTTGCTTCTATACACCATTGAGTCCATAATCCTTGAATCAAAATATCTTTCTAGAAACACCTTGAAGCTTGCATGCCTTAAGGGCAAGCTATCATGCTGATGAACAATGGGAATACATTAATGTCCCTTGTTCGTCGGATCTTCTAAGTATTCGACAACAACAAATTCATTCATACTTAGAAAGATGTGTTAGGGGCACCTTGACTCTCACCCACATCAAAGATGGGAGCTCTCATGTTGCCTAGTGGCATCCATTAATGGCCACTAAGTTAATAATTTCTTGTTATGTTCGACACCGAAACATTTATTCACATCACAAGAATTGTGCCAACGAGTGTTGAAGACTTGAACACCTATCATTTTGTACCAGAGGAAGCATATTTTCTTTCATTACATTTCAGTTATTGATGTAAATGACTTGAGGACAAGTCAATAAATAAGGCTGGGAGGAAAGTGTAAGTTCTAAATTTTGTATACCTTCCAAGCCTTATACATTTCCAGCCACATTTAGCACCAGATTCCGAACATTCAGCAGAAGATCCAGCAGCAGATGCAACAACAATAAAAGATTCACTTTTTTGACTTCATCCACCATTTTCACAACCAAGTAAAGAAGACTATGATCAGAATTTTGCAGCCACACATGCACAAATTTCATCCATTTCTGAAAGGGTAAGTTGAGGTATGATATTTTCTAACTTTTAACCATAAAATTCCTTGAAGGCTAGAATAATAATTTTTGGGAAAAGCTTCCTTTCCTCATTTCATAAAATTGCCAAAACCATCAGTTTGGGGGGGTTTACATTTACATTCATACTTTGTCACATTCTAAAACCCACGTACCTTCAAAATATATTCACTATTATATGAGCATATAAATGGCTTTGTAAAAAGTACTTAAAAGTTAATTGGACGCAACACAATCATGGTTGTTACACAAGAACCGACCATGATGCATTCCAACAAAAATAATTTGCAATAAAAATCAAGTTATCAATATGCAAAGATCATACATTAAAATTGAATGCAACAAACAAAATATGGTTGAAACACAAGAACCAACCAAGTTGCAATTCATCAAAAACACTTTGCAAAAGTTAAGTAAATGATATCATGCAAAGTTTAAGCCAAAGCTCAAGTATCAAAAAGTAATGTAATAGATTGCATGAGGACATGCAATACCTTCAGTTTGGCGGTATGTTGGGCCTAAGAATTATCCTTAAAATACATCCACTTTCACTCCATTCACACATTTTCTCACCTCTATTTCACTACGATGTCACCACATCAACTTCACTTTCATCATTAAATGGGTTACCATTGTGTTTTCCAAAATATTATTAATTCTTAGTATTTTGAAGAGAATTTGTGGTTAAACTTTAGAAAATAATATCCATATACTTACACCTAACAATTAGAATGAGTTTATTGACATGTGTAGGTACAAAGGAAGCTTCTAAGGCATCGTTATGTGGCACTCTGTGTTCAAATTCGAATTTGAGGAGATCATGGACCTCATGGATAAGATCATGGACCTCATGGAGAAGATCATGGAGGATAGGGTTATGTGTCACCATTGGTTGAGAGATATGTGAATATGAAGAGGGAATAGTGGATCCACATTTATGAGTTTTTTATCATAACTTTTGTATAAATAGGAGTGTTATCTCCTTCATTTGTAATTTGAAATTTAGAATTTAGAATTGAGAAGTTAGAATTTAGAACCTTACGATCTTATAAGTTTGTAATGAGAAGTTAGAATTTAGAATCATTGTAATGGAGATTTTAGAACCTCTTGGAATGTAGAACCTTGCAATTTGCAATTGATGATAAATAAAATGGAGTTTCTTTGATCTTATACATTTGACTTCTCTTTTTATGTGCTTGTGAATCCTTGGAAGGGCCCCCATTATCTAGCAAGTACACTTTTGTTTTGGTAAGCTTTCATTTTATGTTTGTTTGTAAAATTAAGATGATTAGAAATATTAACGAATAGTCTCCTGTGAGGGAGCTTTAATATTTCTTACACTTGTCACAACATCTTTATATTTAATTTTGTTAAATGACTAAATAGGTGTTGGAGATCCCAATGAAAGGCCTCCTATAAGGGAGCTTTGGCATTTCTTCACCTAGCTTAGTTTAGTTTGTCTCTAAGTCCACATACGGTGGATGTTCCTCGAAGTTTTACTTTCCTAGTTTGATATTAAATGGAACTCTAATTTTCATCCACATTTTAGACCCAACAATTATCTTCATAATTGAGCTACTTGGATTGGTCTACTAGTTCACAAATCTAGAATTTCTGGAAATACCTTGTAGCAAAATAGTAGTAATTTTCTGTTATTTTTTAGAACGTGTTAATGAGTTTTAGTTGATTTGATTCCACTTGTATTTGTTCATAACAAAATTCACTCCATAGCATTTTCACTTGATTAGATTATGTATTTGGTAGGTTAACTAGCTCACTAGTTCTTGAATTTCTAGTTTTTAAAGCAGTAATTTTCTCTTATTTGTTAGCACGTGTTAACAGCGGTATTTTGGAGTGATTCCACTTGTAATGGAGTCCTAATAAATCCTACTTAACATAAAATAATAATAATAATAATAAATAAATAAATTAAAAATAATAAAATAATATTAATATTAATATTAATTAATTAATTAATTAATTAAAAAATCTCATCCCATTTGCATTTGATTTACTTGGGAATTCATCAAGTTATCTTGATCCTGTAGCAAAACAGGCCTCCTATAATGCCACCTATAGCACTCTTGTAGCATCTATAAACTTAACCATATCTGCTCCAAAAGTTGGGTTTTTGTCTCTTAGACTTGAATCATGAGCCCTAGGCTTGGAATCCTTGATTGAATAAGACCAAAAGGCCTCTTAATCCTTGCCTCTTCTACATGGAAATTCACCTTTGCAGTTATGGTTAGTGGACAAATTCATGACTTGAAGAGCATAATGATGATTTTCATGATTACTTTATGAAGCACCTTATGAAATTTGTTGAAAAAATATATCTTGAATGCAGTGATTGAATAATGATTTCATTTTGTTTCATACATCTTAAGCTATGGCTTCCATTTCCAACATTGTTATTTCTATTGCATAGACTAGGCTTCCTTTTGATGTACCATTCACACTCTACAAGTAGGTTAATGTTTATATTTCCACAAATAGGATTAACATATAAATTCATGCAAAGTAGAATAGCCTTTTGTTTTTGCAAAAGTAACTAGGATTTCCTCTCTACAAAAGTAATTAGGTTTCCTTTCTGCAAATAGAGTGACATTTCCATTTCTGCAATTAGTTTAGGCTTGGATTTGCTAGAATTCACTTCATTATAGTAGATGAACAAAAGAAGGACACATTGTATGTTGCACATATAGTGTCGACACCTCTTAAGTTTGTACGAACCTCAGGTAGAAAATTTAAGTTGGTATCTTTGGGAGTTGTAGCGTTCTTGTTGCAATATTGGGTTCTCATCACTGGTATATCTATCACACTCTGGAAAACATAGGGCTTGATGAATTAATTGAGCAAAGACCTATAAAATGTTCTCCCCTGAAGAATTCATCACGGAATTTCATTGGGGGTAAAGAGATGAAGTCAACTAACTGATAAACTCAGGGAAGGGATAAGTATGGGGAATAACGGAAAAAAAAAAAAAAAAAAACCAGACTTAACTACTCAAAAGGGGTTATTTGACACAATTTGACTAGAAAATAGGTTTTTTCAAATTTGCATGAGGTCCAGTGAAAATATGGGGTCAAAAAAGTCCCTCTCTATATCCATTAGAGGAATGTGTGTAGTTGACGCAGACAAAGCATATTTCATGGTCATTTTAGCAGTTTTCTTTTTAATTAAAAAGTAGAGGAGATGGAGGATGTTATTACCTGCATGTTTTGGCTGAGGACATTGCAATTATGAGCTGAGAGAAAGAGTGAAGTGTGTCTTGAATGATAAGGATAGAATGGTGTGGTGTAGAGTTTTGTTTAACGTTAAAACAAGAGAATGAAAATGATGAGATGTAGATGAAAGTGTACAAAATTATTGTGGTGGAAGGTGACATGGAAGCAGAGGATGATGTGAGGTGGGTGAGTTGGCTCTCTTGCTACATGCTCACTTGTCATTGCAAATGGTTTCAACAGAAACTCTTATCCACCCTCGGCAGCTTCCACACTAGTAATTGGTTTTCCCTTGAGTGGTAGCAGGGAAGATATGAGCCATATATCTCCCAAATAGTTGTTTCAAGTGACCAGCTATCAGGGGATCCTCCCCGCATAAACTCTAATTTATTTATACTATCAAGTTTGGATATGGATATAGCTTGGTCCAAAATCATGGTGATGTGCTTGAAACATGCACAATTTTTAATCCTTCGTTGATGTGGGGTGGCCCACCCTTCAATTTATTCATATAACAATGCTCCACTTTATAGGCCTGAAATGTTAGGCTACTCCAAATATATAGCATAAAATTTTGTGAAGGATTTTAACCATACTTTGGCTATATGAGCCCCTATACAACCTTTTTCTTTATATATATATAAATTTTTTTGTTTTTTTCCTTTTGAAAGACAAAATGAAAAGTGGCTACAACACATCCCATGCATGGATTAACACTATTAGATCACAATCACTTTGTTATCACATGGAAATATTTCATTAAAATCAGCTCTTGTTGGTTCTTAAGATTTAAATTCTATCAAATTTAATTTGCGCTGCCTTTTGATTTGGCAGCATTCATTGTAGCGATATAAGAAAAGTGTGTGGCCAAATCAAAAGGAATTGAATGGCCAATCTGAAAAAGACACAGGCGAATGCCTCCCCAACCAATCAGTCCCTGCATTAAATTTTATTTTTGTTTTAATGCTCTGGCACCTATCGGTTATTCGATGTTAAGGTAAAACGTTGATTATCCAACTCCTTTCACATGCCATCGAATATTCGACTTTGTACTAATAAATGAATGAGTTAGTTTCACAACACTCCCATCACATTAAACTATTACAATGTCGCTTATCTGATGCCACCCCATTAAACATCTAACTCCATTCTGATGGAAAAAATTGTCAGACATTGTCAGGGTGGAATAGTATGATGTTTAATATCCAACGTTCAGGCGTCAAATGTTTGGCCTCTATGGCAATGGATATCCAACATTTAGGTCATCACTTAAACTTATTGTAATGTTGATTATCTGATACTACACCATTGTACATCGGACACCATACTAATAGAATAAACCATTGTATCCGTCATACTGGAATAGTACGAAGTCGCATATCCAACATCCAAGCATCATATTTTTTTTGCCTCTATGGTGGCAGATATCCAATGTTTAGCTCGTCGCAAATCTAACGTATGTTGATGTTGCAAATCTGATGGAAAAGCATCAGATGATCAAAGTCATTTTTTACCATCTTTGGTGTCTAATATTCGATGCCAGTCCTATCAAATATCTTACGCTAAAAAAAGTGTCAACAATTCAACACAATCCCACTGAAAAATATTTTTTTTCTCGGAAAGAAAAATTGTAATTTTCATTTTCAAGAAAATTACATGTTGTAAATTCCCATGGCATATGTAGTAAGTTGACTTTAGTCAGCAGTATAGAGTTGTAGAAGCCTATATGAAAATTTACAAAAAACCCTTCTTCGAGTAGGCTGATAGATGTTCAAATACTTATATATTTACATATTCAGATAGTTGTGCAAAAATATATAACAAAAAGACTGTAACTAGGGCTCATCTGCCCTCTGCAAAACTTGGTCTATGTAAGGTCTGTGGTAGTACTGGTAGACCTGTGCCTGAGTGTGTTCTCTGATTAACCATTCTCCTTGAGGATGATTCATTGCCTCTTTCGATAACCTGTCTGTGGCTGCATTGTGTTCCCTGTATATATGAGTGCAAGAAACCAAGTCAAATTGTGATTTTATATATAATACATCATCCAATATTGTTCTGAGTGAGTAAGCATGGCATGTGTATGTGCGATTGAACTAGTTTATGACCATCTTTGAGTCCCCAAAAATCTGTAGATGTCGGCAGTTTTTGGATATGGAAAAGTGCAATAAATGGTAGAGGATCATAAGTTTTGCATAGTTGTTGGTGCCATTACCCAACCCAAACTGACATGGAAATAGTGAGAATCTGATTTGTGTAGGATGATGCCACCACCACACCCCTGTTCTTGGGTAGCACCATCGAAGTATGCCCAGGGATTCCTTCTATCAATGGTTTCTGGTGTAATGTGCCTTGTCCTGATGTTCGGTGGCTCCTCCGGGATCTCAAGATAGCTCGTGCAAATCTTTGGGATGATCAGGGCCCAATTGATATATTTCCCATGGAAAATATTGTTGTTCCTGCTAATCCAAATGTGTCAGGACACAATCAGCAGTAGGTTCCTTGTTTTTGGGGATGAAACATTGTTCCACCAGTTGTTCCAGGCTATGAATATATTTTCCCCAGTCCATGTATGAGCTATCTTAAGGATATGTAGGACATGTGTCCAGACATTCTGAGTTGTCGGACAGGTAAGGAAGAGGTGATTGGAGGATTCCTCCTCATTCTTGCAGAGGACGCACCAAGTTGGTCCAGGGAAAGCCCGCTTTCTGAGGTTATTTCCCGTCGAAATTTTATCCGCAATAATGTTCCACATTAGTAGTCTAGATCGGGGAGGGCTCTGAAGTTTCCATAGGTCCCGCCACCAGTTCTTTAGTACTTGTGGTTTGTGCCTTGCATGAATTATTATGTAACCCACCTTTGGGGAGTATTTCCCATTCTGTGCTAGTCCCCATAGTAGCTCGTCAGGCTCATCCCTTAATCTAACATGAGATTCAGATAAAGCACGCAAGTATGTCCCCCAGGCCTAGTGCCATCTATCAAGGATGTCTAAAGTTGCCCCTGATAACCAATCTTGCTTAAAAACAGAAGTGTTTTGTGGGTCACCTATCTGAGCAATGGAGAAGATTTCTCTTTGATTTAGAAAGTCTATCAGGGCCTGTGGAAGGAGATGTGCATTCCCACATCCAATCCATGGATCTATACCAATGTGGGCTTCCTCACCATTACCAATCCGCCAAGTGAGTCCCTTTCTTATAGTATGGAGGGTGTTCAGAACAACCCTCCAGATGACCGATATGTTCTTTCTGTTCCAGATAGGTAGTCTTATCCAGTCCGATAGTGGAGTTGGCTAGATGTATTTGAAGAAGATCACATCGGTCCACAAGCTCCTTTGTTTCAGGAGCATCCAGCCTAGTTTCGCTGCAAGAGCCTGGGCAAAGGCAGATAAATTTTTTAATCCCCACCCACCCCACTTTTTGGGCAGGGTGATGCTGCTCCATTTTACCCAAGCATATAGCCTCCCCTCTTTGTTTCCTTTCCATAAGAAGTTGCAGCAAATTCTCTAGATCCTATGAATGATTCCTTACAGAATCCAGGCCAAGGACATCCAGTAAATTGGTGTGGCTTCTAGGACCAATTTAATAAGCAGCAACCTACCAGCTCTAGATAGCCAGTAGTGTTATAGACAATTTTGTGCCTTGCAGCATCAGGCATGAATTGTCAATAATCCAAGGGATCCAAAGTCCCTAAACATGATGTTCCTACCCCTAGAGGAACAAGGTCAGCAAACCAACAGCTCTCAGATCAGTTCTCCACCTGAAAACACTCAAAAACAAGCAATCCTGAAATCAAAGCAGGTGCTCCACTAGGCTTCTGCGCTGAAACTCAACTCCTCCATGGTGTACCTGCGTTGCAAAGCAAGTGGAACAAAGGCCACCTGCGCTGAGCGAGATGGGACAAGTGGCACACTGAGTCATTGCTCTGGAATCTTCCAAAAATGACACTTGGATCAGGGATTTCGCCTTGTGATGAGTCAGAGGCTCTGTTTCTCCAAGTGGAAGCAAGGTTCTCCAAGTGGACTCAAGAACTGAAGATCAACTGAAGAGAGAGAGGACACAAGGCAGCTACACATCAGTTGCAAGCTGACTCATCCTTTCTCAATTCATCTATATATTGAGCTCTCTCCTATGAGCTCAGGAGGCTGGAATTTTGTGCAAAGTAATGATATGTTGTTGGTTTCACTATAGAGCTATTGGGTGATTGCTTGAAGGAGGTGAAGAGGAGAAATTCTTTCTGCTGGGAGGTGTTGCTGGATTGGGGCCTTCAATGGTTGTAACTCTCTTAGAACTTTACTTCTTCATTAATAAAAGCTATTGAGGTTCTTCTATATGCATTTGTTTCAATGATGTATTGTGATGATTGTATATTTGATTTATGCTAATCCTTGAATCAATTATGAATGCATGCTTCTTGTAGTTTCCTTCTCTGTTATTTTGCAGGATCTCATTATAGCTGGGCCAGCAAAAGAGCAAAGAGCTAGGAGCAAGCAGCAAAGAGAAGAGATTGGAGCAAATATTAAGCGCAAGGCAACGGTTAGTGCATTTCTTCATTCTCTCTTGCTTTCATAAAGAAGTAAACCTTAAGTAGTTTTGTTTACAGTTGTTGCTGAGGTACTATCACCCTTAGAGTGGGATAGGGTCATCCGAATCAGATACTTTTCCCTACAACAAAATGGCGACTCCACTGGGGATCGTATCTGTTTGATTGTTTGTAGTATTTTTCTATTCATTTCCTGAACAAAAGAGTACCAAATCGAAAAGCTTTTGACTATATCAAAAGCGAAGTAGAGGGCAGCTACTCTAGCTCATTTCTGAGCATGTTCATGATTTGAAGAGCTGATCTACAAGGATCCTTGTAAGCTCTTAGTGATAGCTTTTCACCTTCCTTGTCACCCCTTACTGTGTGCTTGACTGATAGCTTCTGATTTGAGCAAAAACTGTGCATTTTTGAGAAAATTGTGACCCGGAAACTGAGAAAACGCAACTTTCGTTTTCCAAAGCAGGTAGTACACAGGCTACCTGCTTTGCAACGCAGGTCCCGAAGGGGCTACCTGCGCTGAGAGCCAGACTGGCTGTGCAGCACCTGCGTTGGCCCAATTTTGCCTTGTGCAGTTGGGGTTTCCTCCCTTTTTCTTGCCTGTTTTCACTATAGTTTTTGCAGCAAGTTGTCTTTCTTGTACCTATTCTGAAACCAACCTTACTTGCCATCATTCCGCCTCTGTTATATAACGAAATTGTACTTGTTCTTTTGTATTTCTTACATCATTTACAATTTCCCATAACGAAAGTTAACCAGTCTTGCTTTGGCCTCTTAGATCTGAACCTGTGTTAGGCATTTTGCTGGTCTAAAGAGTTAGCTTGTTTGCTGTCCATAGCTGATTAGTCTTTTTACTTTTGTCATTATGGTTTGATTTCATGTATTTCCAGTGATTAAACAAGTAAATCTTAAGGTGTCTTTTGATTTTGGACAAGCTTGTTTACTTTCGCTTGAAATCGAAATCAAAGTTATATAACAACTTTCTTTTTGTAATACATCAACATTAAGAAAGGGAAAAGAAAATACATGCATTGTGCATTTTGCATTTGACTGTTTGCATGCTGATTTAGGAAAATTTGCATTAGTGTGTGCTCTATGATCTGTGTGAAAAGATTTGCCTTTCTTCTCCCTCAGTAGTTAAGATTTTCAAAGTTGAAAGATTGAAAAGTTTGCTTCTCATCTTAGACTGCATTCAGGAATTTGTTACATACATCTCGTGGTGATCCTTAAAGGCAAACTGCTAAACAAGATCAACATTAAAATAAATTCAATTTACATAACAACGCTTTGTAACATAACGCAAACACATAGAGGTCTAGGTAGAGACGTGTTCCGGCGTCGTTAAACATAGTGACTGTCGATCTCCACGAAGGTGGGTGATTCCTCCTGAGAGTCGGTGGCACTAATACGGACTTGTGCTCCCACGTACCGTCGCGTATATATTGGGAGACCCCTATAGGAACAAAGCCTTTATCCATAGGAAGCCGTGTCGGCCGCCCTACTTATCGCGATGCAGTGAACACAGCATTCACGAAGATTGACCACCCGTACCGTAAAACGTATTCTGTGGTTTCGCGAAAAGTTTGGCACACCCTCTGCCTAGAACTCCAGAGAAGTTTCTTTTGGCCTTTTTCAAACTCTATAACTGAAAAAGTCCATCCGAGCATTTGTCACTTCGGGCTCGTTAAAACATCGAAGGAGACTAGAGTCATCTTTAGCTTTTTCTCGACTCTTAAAACATGAAAAAGAAAAGTTGTGTCTAAAAGCGTCGTTAATAAAATTTATTTTAATCGGAACATAATCACCTGTTATTCCCACGTTGATCTTTCAGTTGAAAAGTATGGAGCCCACCAACCAAGGAAGTCACCTTGGCGGAAGTCCCAATCCCTTCTCCTCTTGGGGAGATGTTGGTGCGCCTCATATGGCCACATTGTCACTTCCAGGATTGACAATTGGCCTACCTGTATGGCTCTTTTCAACTAATGTAGTTCAAATCACCACTAATCCTGAGCAGTCGAATCAACAGTCAGACCAGTCTAGAGCTACCCACCAGCCTTCCACTTCTTACAATTCTTCCTCTGATCCTTCATCTTCGCGAGGTAGAGCCGGCAAAAGTCAGCCTCCCATGGAGAAGAAGGAAAAGAAGAAGAAAGAAAAGAAGCAGAAGGGGCCTATGGCGAAGGCGACTGGGAGCAAGCAAAAGACATCTGACAGAAATCCACACACTGCACCGACCGGGCCTAAATCGCCATGTGTCATTTGCAAAGGGGCCCACTTCCATCGTGATTGTCCTTGTATTCCCCGGATACTAAGGGACTGGTCCCCCAGGTTGCACAATCCGGTAGCATCAACCTCTGGTAGTCATGTTGATTGCAGTCCGTCAACTAGCGAGAGTGAAGGACGAAAAGGGAGACCAAGATCACCCTGTATGCTGTGTGAAGGCGATCACGCCATCCACCGATGTCCATTCTTAGACGAGGCGAAGAGAGTTTTGGAAGATCGTCCGGTTTCACCGTTACGACTTCCTCCTGGATACCAAAAACTCGTGCCAAGTCCCTCGATAGTTGAAAATCCAGCTGGCCCGATCAAGTGGTCAGCTGAAGTGTCGGTCATTGAGAATGAACCTACTGAATCCAGACCAGACGAAAGTCTAAAGGTCGAAACGGCAGTTGACCCGGTTCTTCCTTCAGAGGTTTCATCCTCAAATGACTCTGTCATTGAAGACCCATCTTCAAATGACACCCTCACTGAAGAGGATAAGGATGACACCGTCCATATTCTTTTCATCAACACAGACTCTGATGAGCATCAGGGCAATGTGCCCATTCCTTTATCGCAGGAAGGAACATCGTCAGGGTCGTATCCGGCCGTGTATTCGGTCCCACCACCAAGCAACCTAGTTGTATCCTTTGATTGGAATCAACTAGGTGGACCCCGGTTACCAGCCAGTATCCCATTCAGAATCATCGTCCAAATCTACAGAATGGTGATGGCTGGAACTATCATTGATGAAGGGGCATCTGTGAGTATCCTTTCCTCTATTGCTTGGAAAGCACTGGGCTCCCCGGCGCTTTTACCTGAGATGAGAAATCTATCGGGTTTTGATAAAGGAACCAGTCGCCCGTTAGGGATTCTCCCCAATGTTCCAGTTACATTGAAGGGGAAGATAGTTCATATGAATGTCATGGTCGTCTAGGGACCCTTGGTTTATAACTTACTCCTTGGACGAGACTATATATATTGCATGGAGGCGATAGTGTCCTCACTCTTTAGAGTTATGTGTTTTCCGCACGAAGGAAGAATGGTCAAGCTCGTAGACCAACTTTCATTTCCAGGATCACGCATCGCAAATAGTCAAATACCATCCCTTAACGGTTTATTCACTCAAGGAATGCCTCCACCCCCGGTTCTACTTCCCGATGAATGCGAGTGATTCAGAAAGATGTAACTGGGACCCAGGGGGCATGCACCCTGGCCTGCCTTGGGCAGAGGAAACCTTGGGTATAAAGTTAATTTCCGCAGAAGAATGGGACTAGTCCGTACCCCGTCCGAAGGAAGGAAGAGAGGGTTGTTCTAGGATAAAGTTCTTTTGTCAAAGTTATGTGAGTGAGATAATCAGCTTCTCGCTCCCTTTGTCTAAAAAGTAGGCTCTCCTGAGGGAGGAGATCCATTTGTGGCGGCAAGTAGCCACCATCTTTGAAGGCAAGCCTCACCCATTAAAACATATGTTTTGAAGGATAAGTAGGGGCAGCCTCCAAAGAAAGAGATGAAATTGCTGCAACAAGTAGTCACCATCCTTAGCAACCTAATGATAGACATCGCCGAAAAGAGAGTTTAGTTTGCGGCAGCGAATAAAACCATTTTTCGGATAATAAGTAAGAGGCAAACCTCCCTCCGTAACGCCAATGTTTTATCTGTTGCGATCTTGCAAAAATCAAAAAGTGAACTGATGGGAAGACAAGTACCGTCGGCACCGAAAAATAACGAGAAGACAAGTATCGTTAAAAATATAGCAAGACGACAAGTAGAAAAACAAAGGTGGGACAGAGGAGGGGTAGCCTTGAAATTATACTTTATACCTGGGGGCATGCGAACCTTTTGGAGTGCAAGCACGGGACGACTATTTATTTTTTTAAATTTTTAGGTCCTCCCTTTAAACCTGTAGGTCTAACCTGTTAAACTCGTAGGATTAGCCGTTTCCAACTTGCATAAAGAAAGGATGTGGGGCAAAAGTTAAAACTTGCCAAATCGGAGTAACTAGTGAGGTATAGCTCCTTAAATATGACTACCTCACCTGAGGCGTTCCTTGTATTAACACTGGTATAATCGAGAAGTTTTAGCAATGTTCATGCTCTTTTAAAAAATAAACGCAAGATCTGAGCAGTTTTAGCACATAGTTCATGCTCGTTAAAAAATAAACATAAGTTGTGAGCAATCTTCCCCTAGAGTTCAAGCTCACTCAGAAAAAATGAACCGGTAAATAACCTTGGTAAATGTAACCTTTGACAGCCATATTAAAGCCCTTGGTCATGTTCTTGCAGTCTCACCTCCATCCGTTCATTTGGCCAATCGTTCATCTCCATATGTTTGTTTACCCATTTTGAGGAACAGCTGCGAAGAGTGATTTCACTTAGCCATCCTTGTGACACTTCCGTGATTGGAATATTCCAACCTCTACCTGGAATCTACTACTATCCCTGTTTATCACTCGTTCCTCAAAAGACGAGTCTTCTTTGAGCTCTTTTCACTGACTCGTAAAATATGAAAAGTTTGCCGAGTTTTGGCCTTCCAGCTCGTTAAACGACCGGAAGAGCTATCCCTCCTCTAGATTTTAATCTTTTTGGACCTGAGGGATTATTGCACAAAAAGATCGAGCGCTTGTTTTGTTCGGCTCGTTAAATCAATCGAAAATTCATCCCTTCTGTATTGTTTTATACTTTTTCGGACTTAAGGGATTAGATGACGAAAAAGGAATTTTGGAGTTGACTTTATGTACCTTTTCAGACTCTCTAAAAATGAAAAGGACCGAGTTATCCTTGTCGTTAGACTCGTTAAATTCATTAAATAGCGACAAACTTGTCTTTAGACGAGAACAAGTTTCCCTATCGCTAGGCTCGTTAAAACATAGCGATGGGCTTGCCCGAAGGGCAGGTTATAGAACAAGCATATGTTATCCTCCTCAAGCTTGATAAAAATAAAGAGGTACTGGTCAGCAATGACTGGGGAAAAATTGGGAGAACCTCACAGCTTTAATGGTAGCAAGTCGCTCTTGAACATGACACTTTGTCCTCCGTATCACATCGGGATGGGTTGTTTCATTCACCGGTCTCATCACCATGGTCCTCGCCACACCATCCACATTTGGGGTAATGCTACCAATCCATCACATCAGTGTCGTTATATGTTCAAGAGATGTTGTTCTGCAAAGAGTCAACCGTGTCCCATCCACTGCCATACATTGTCCTTCATCCATTTCATGACCGCCACCCTGAATCATACATCACAGTTTGTTTTCACCTCATCACAATCACTAGCTCCGTTCCGTGTCACTGATGTGGGATTCATTAAGGCCCTCCTTTGACGGATCGCTCCTTGTCGACATCAGCTCATTATCCAAGGAGTTGATCTAGGAACACCCCCTTCAGTACTTTGAAGCTTGCATGCCTCAATGGCAAGTTTCTCACTTCCGGCGACAGGTATACAACAATGACCTTCGACCAAAAGATTTTGCATGGTGGTCGACGCCAAGTCCTTTATTCCCACCATGTGAATTGTACTGCCGTACCTTGAGGGTCATCATCCTTATCAGTGATTCCTCTCGCGCTTGTTAACGGTTTACATCATTGACCGGTAATCAAGCGATGTCTTTCCATGTTCGACTTCAAGAAATTCTCACATGGATCGACTTGTACATCGAGTGAAGATTGGAAGAGATTGAAGACCCCGGATCTAGTTTCATCCATCCGGGCTGTGATATATATTCAGGATATAAAGACATTCGATATGTACATCACTGCAGCAGATGATCATCCTTCTCAAAGGATGATAATTTCAGCAGAGAATTATCAGTCTATCATCAGACGATCGTCTGTTCTATGTACCAAAATGTATTTATAAAGCTGAGCATGGGAATGCCCGCCTCAGCTAGATCATGAAAAAGAATGAAAAATAATGTATTGTATTGTATCTTATTACAGGATACTTCTCAGCAGATTGAATGAACTTCGGATCCTCCTAATAAAGCATTTCACCCGATAAACGACCTCATACTTTAGGGGGCATCTGTTATAGACAATTTTGTGCCTTGCAGCATCCGGCATGAATTGTCAATAATCCAAGGGATCCAAAGTCCCTAAACATGATGTTCCTACCCCTAGAGGAACAAGGTCAGCAAACCAACAGCTCTCAGATCAGTTCTCCACCTGAAAACACTCAAAAACAAGCAATCCTGAAATCAAAGCAGGTGCTCCACTAGGCTTCTGCGCTGAAACTCAACTCCTCCATGGTGTACTTGCGTTGCAAAGCAAGTGGAACAAAGGCCACCTGCGCTGAGCGAGATGGGACAAGTGGCACACTGAGTCATTGCTCTGGAATCTTCCAAAAATGACACTTGGATCAGGGATTTTGCCTTGTGATGAGTCAGAGGCTCTGTTTCTCCAAGTGGAAGCAAGGTTCTCCAAGTGGACTCAAGAACTGAAGATCAACTGAAGAGAGAGAGGACACAAGGCAGCTACACATCAGTTGCAAGCTGACTCATCCTTTCTCAATTCATCTATATATTGAGCTCTCTCCTATGAGCTCAGGAGGCTGGAATTTTGTGCAAAGTAATGATATGCTGTTGGTTTCACTATAGAGCTATTGGGTGATTGCTTGAAGGAGGTGAAGAGGAGAAATTCTTTCTGCTGGGAGGTGTTGCTGGATTGGGGCCTTCAATGGTTGTAACTCTCTCAGAACTTTACTTCTTCATTAATAAAAGCTATTGAGGTTCTTCTATATGCATTTGTTTCAATGATGTATTGTGATGATTGTATATTTGATTTATGCTAATCCTTGAATCAGTTATGAATGCATGCTTCTTGTAGTTTCCTTCTCTGTTATTTTGCAGGATCTCATTATAGCTGGGCCAGCAAAAGAGCAAAGAGCTAGGAGCAAGCAGCAAAGAGAAGAGATTGGAGCAAATATTAAGCGCAAGGCAACGGTTAGTGCATTTCTTCATTCTCTCTTGCTTTCATAAAGAAGTAAACCTTAAGTAGTTTTGTTTACAGTTGTTGCTGAGGTACTATCACCCTTAGAGTGGGATAGGGTCATCCGAATCGGATACTTTTCCCTACAACAAGTAGCTCCAGAGATTGAGTCTTCTTTTGATCTTAGTGATCAACCAGATCCAATCTACTATTTTGTATCCATCTGGTTTTATCATGAATCCCAGATACTTCAACCCATCCTTAAGGGCTTGAATTTGGAAGGGGAAGTTTTGTAGAGCAAGGATGGTTTCCTATTGAGTGCATCTAGAAAGGGATATGGTAGATTTAGTCTGATTGCATTCCATCCCAGTGGCTGAGCTGAAAAGTCTCAGAATCCCTGTGAAGGTGATTATGTCCTGAATGCCACCATCCAAGAATATAAGGATGTTGTCTACAAAGAGAAGGTGGGTCAGAGAGCATTGATCTATAATTTTTAGTCCCTTGAGGTTCCCATCAACCTTCTCTGAGGCAATCCTTCTGCTGAGACCTTCCATAACCAGGAGGAAAAGGAGGGGGGAAAGAGGACATCCTTGTCTGAGTCCCCTCTTGGTCCGGAAGGAGTGGGAGGCTGAACCGTTGATAAGGATGGCAAAGGAGACTGAAGTAATGCAGCACATGATCCATCTGATGAAAGTCAGAGGGAAACCCAGGTGGGTAAGTAACATCCTGAGATATAGCCAGCTAACCTTATCAAAAGCCTTGGAGAGATCAATTTTGAGCATCATTCCCTTTAGGTTTTTCAGCTTGATGGAGTGAAGAGCCTCTTGTGTAGTTCCAATTGTTGTGTGTGGAGCATGATTGTTTAGAGGTCTTTGTTTCAGCCGGATGTATACCCCAGGAAGTTTTGTACACCCCTCCACGTGGGGGGGTGTGGGGGGGACTTGTCCCCCCCGTGGGGGTCTGGGGGCTAGCGGTCCCCCGGCGGGGGCTCGGGGGCAGCGCCCCTGAAGCCAAAAATAAATGTAAAATTGCCTTGTAAAAGTATAGTAATTTCTAGTCAATGTGGGCCATTCATTAGGCGGATGATCTGACGGTAGAACTTATGTTTAGTTTAGGGTTTTTTCCCTAGAAGGCGACCCCTCTATTTGTATGAGGGTATTGTATTTGAGGCGGTGAAAAATAGATGTGTATTTGGTGAGCGAGAAACAGAGAGGTGAGACTGTGAGAGAAAACAGAGGATATTACAGCGGATTTGCTGTAGGTTGTGTCTCTTCATTTTGCTAGATAATAGAAAGGAAGGACTGGCTGTTCGGGGTGGACGTAGCCCAAACTGGGTGAACCACGTATATCTGTGTCTCTCTTGTTTTGTGCGTTTTCTGTGTTTATATTTCTGCAATATTTTATGTGTTCCATTGCTTCGTAATATATAATTTTATAACACCAATGGCCTCTTGGATTTGCCAATTTTGTAAGAAGGCAAACTGTTCTAGGGAAATATGCTTCGATAGGATAGGTTTAATGCGGTTTGCTATGATCTTGGCGATGATCTTGTAGAGGCAATTGTAGAGGGAAATAGGCCTGAAGTCATTAAATGATAGGGGGGAGTCCGATTTGGGAATAAGGGCAATGAATGTGGAGTTAATGGGTTCATGTAATCTGCCCTGGACTCAGAATTCTTCTACCACAACAAGAAGGTCATGTCCAAGAGTGTCGAAAAAAGTAAGGTAGAACTCCACTAGCCAACCATCCGGACCCGGGCTTCTATCTCTTTTGAACCATTTGAGGGTGCTTTCCAATTCCCCCAAAGTCACAGGTTTAGTGAGGTCCTCCATTCTTTTTGGTTCCACGAACCTAGGGAAGTGACCAACAATACAGATAATATCAGGTAGTGTAGCACTAGGAGGGGATTTGAACAACTTTTTGAAATGCGAGATGCCCAAGTTAGAGAGCAGAGCATGTGTGTTAGCCAGCATTCCATCATCCAATGGGAGCTGCCAAATCGTGTTGCTGGCCTTCCTTCCATTTGCAAATTTATGGAAGAATTTTGTGTTGCCATCCCCCGCTTGTAACTAGATGGCCCTGCTCCTGAGTCTCCAAGTTTCCTCTCGAGCCAGAAGTATCTTAGCTCTCTGAGCTTCTATCTCCACTAGTTGCAATTTGGATTCTATGGTGTTATAACCCCTGCCCTGTTCATCTGTGAGATTGGCTATCATGGATTCTAATTCAGATATGGCCCGATCCTCCTTGGCTTTCTTCTGCTTGGCCCAGTCAATCAAGAGACGTTTATGATGGTATAGTTTATTACAGAACCCAAAAACCTTCCACCTCTCAGTGGGGAGGGGGTGTGAATTCCAGAAATCTGTGACCATCTTGAGATAGTCAGGGTCCTTTAGCCAGGATGAGTTGAACTTATATGGGCCCTGAGGCTTGGTTGTGGCATCAGCCAATTCCAAGTATATAGGTGAGTGATCAGATATGCCTCCTAAGCCCACCCATTGTCTGTAGTTGGTGAAAGTCATCAATAGATCTTCATAGGGACGTTAATGAGGCCTCTCTGATCAAACAAAGAGCTCAGCTGATCTGAAAGAGGATCAAGTTGAGAGTGATGGCCCCATGATTCTTCATGGCCAATGGAGAAATTAAGGTCACCTCCCAAAATAGTGGTGGAGTTGATCAATGGCCCATCCAGAAATTGATTCCAGAAATCCAGCCTATTTTGATAGGGAGCATAAATATTAATGATACGGATCTGTTTGCCCAAAGCTACAGTGAAGAGATCCATGCCAAGGAAGCCAAGGCCTCCCCAAGAAGCGATCACTCTTATGGTCCAGGGATTTATCCCGAGGGCAAGACCGCCAAATCTGCCAGTTGTATCCATGGCTTGAAAGTGCCATCCAGGCAAAATACTCAAGAGAATTTTAACAGTCTGGTCTGAGGGCCCCAAAGTTTCTTGTAGGAAGATTATGTCACAGGGTTCGCAGTTTATGAGTCTCTTGAGGGCCAGTTTCTTTTGGGGGCTGGCCAGGCCCCTGCAATTGAAGGAGAGCCATTTCATTGGGAAACCATGGAAGGGGTGTCTGCTACTCTAAGCACCCAATCAATTGTGTTTTGATGGCCCTAGGCAACGTCATCCCCGATGATTTTTATATCTTTGGCGAGTTTGGAGGGTCACCCTCTAGCAGGCTTATGATCGGAGGGAGCATGGATGATACCCAATCCTAGAGAATTAGGTGTGGATGGCATGCAAAACTGAAGGTTATAGGCATGGAGGCCCATAGGAGATTGTTCAGATGAAGGGGGGTCAACTAGCCCAGAGATCAGCGAAGGGGTAGTGGAGAAAATAGGTTGTGGTTGAATAAAGGAGCAAGTAATGGGCACCAAATTAAAACAAGTGGAAGGAGGAAGTGATACCATAGAGACAGATAATTGATCAAAATGAAAGACAAAGGAGCAGGGAGCAGAGACAGTACCCGAAGACGGAGTTGCTTCTGCCGCAGATCTGGATCTGGTCTTAGGAGGAGATGGAGGCGGCATCTGGGAGGCACTGGAGGTTTGGATAGTGTTCCCAGCATCTTCCTTTGTACGATCTGGATCTGGGGGTTGCACATCCACCATCGGCTCTTCTGAATGCCTATGCGTCAGACCCATTGCAGCCGAGACTGAATTTGTGAGCAGGGGACAATCCTTGTATAGGTGTCCAACCTTGTGACAGCGTTAACACCGGAAAGGAACCCCCTCATAGTCTAGGTTTTTCTTACGAGTGAAATGTCTCCAGAGTAGGGTAATCTTCTCCTCTAGCCCAGCTCTAGTATCCATATGCACAAGAATTCAGGCCATGGTCATGATCCCTATTGATTCAAAGGATTGATCATGATCTAGGTAGGTACCCAAGGCATCCCCAATTCTCTTGAATATTGTGGGGGTCCAGTATTGCAGAGGGAGGCCCCACAGCCGAACCCATATAGGACCAACCCCTAGTTGTTCTCACTCAGGATCGAACAAGGGATCCCAACGCTTCAGCAAAACTGGCGCTAACTCTATATGCCAAAATCTGGAAAGGATCCAGTCTGTGTATTCCTCCCAGTGGAATCGAAGGGCGAACCAGCCCCTTGCCAGAACATGGATGATGGGAAGTTCTTTGAGGAGGGAGCCCCAGATTTCCTTAGTCCAGAGTCACAGTCATTCTACAGAGTAATTCCTCCCTCGGACGCGCCCAACCAGTACCTTCTTGGCGGTGTTGTCCACTTCACCCATCATTAGGTCCTCTCCCAGGGTGAGCTTAATGTCTCTGTCTCCAACCCTAAGGCACCTGCTCTTTTTTCGTGTCTAAGTGCTTGGCCATCAGGAAATCCTTCAGTAATCCACGGATCCCTTGGTTTACTATCTGCAGGGTGGAGGGGGTGGATTTGGGGGTGGGAATGGGGGAGCTAAAGCAGCCGGAGCGTATAGGAGTGTTAGGGTTAGGGTTAGGGACAATAGGGTTTGATGAGCATCTAGGGGGGTGAGGGTTTGGGATAAGAGTTTCAAGTTGCATACCAGGGATGGGTGCGAAGCTGGGCGGGGCAGAGACAAGAGGTAACTGAGGGAGCGGTGCGTCAAAGGATGGCGATGCTTGCAAGCAGGAACCAAGCAGATTCAGGGTCGTAGGGGAGAGTGGGGGGTAGTCTAGCCTAGGGTCATCTTCAAGGTGTACAGTGGAGGTATGGGTAGCTGATGGTTGAGATCGACCAAGTGCAGAGCATGAGGATGACAACGGTTGCCGAGGAGCAGCAGAATGGCCTGGGAGTGACACGGCATGATGCAAAGTTCTGTTTGTCTCGAGGGAGTGAGGGACCATTGATTTATCCGCCCCCTCCATGCTAGGTGCCACCCGTGATCGAGGAAGCTGCTGTCGGGAAAATAGGTGTTCCACCGAAGCTGTGCCCCAGAAAAAAAACGTTACTGGAGGTGCGACGGTGTCATTCCAATGTCTATGGACCAACCAAACCAGACCGTCAGCTATCAGGCAACAAGGTCAGAACCGCCATGGTAGGGGCACCTCCCATGGTGCAGTTAGGGTTATGCCATTCCCATATAGGGTTTCTGCCATGCTCCAAAACCATCCCACCGACAAATATTATATATCAAGTTTGTCAAATATCAAACGACTATGAGTCGAATAACCAACAAATATATGTCATATTTTCGCCCCATTTGCACTATTTAATTTCATCAATCATATGGCATCAATCCCTTCAAGGATGAGGTATTGTGTGATGTTTCCCCACTTGAAATATGTAATGTTATTTTAGGAAAACCTTATATGTGGGAATATCATGTTGATTATGAGTCTAATTCTCATAGTGTCATTCCTACTCTCTAGGATACCAGAGGTAATCCCAACAATTGTAATTTAATTTATCACAATAAAATAGTGTCAAAAGGTAATATCCAAGACAGCAAAGTTTATTCTCTTCATTCTTCACTCAAAAGGTGAAAGGAAGGTCGTTTCAACCACCACAATCTTTGTACGAGGGCTCTCTACACAATAGAAGTAAGTGCACAGGATTGTAGAGACATACAGAGATATCTACACTCCCTTTGGATTGCCAGATAAAACACTCAATTAATTTAATACTTGGTGATCCTTTACCTAATGGCCCAATATATAGATGTTATCCCTTTGATAATTAGGAAATAAAACATTATATTCATTATCTCGTCTAAAAGCACCACATTCAACCGAGATCCTCACCTTGTGGGAGTCAAATTATCTTGGTGTAGAGAAGGATGGGACATCGAAACATTACATTTATTATAGAGCCCTAAATAAAATCATTATCAAGAATAGATACCCAATCCCCAGGATTGATGATCTTCTTGACTAACTTATGTGTGCTAATTTATTTAGTAAGATTAATCTAAAGTTTGGCTACCACCAAGTTTTAATTAAAAAATAATTATGTAGGGAAGACAAAATTCGAATCGAAAGAAGGCCTTTTCGAATTTTTGGTCATGCCCTTTGGATTAACTAATGCCCCAGCAATGTTCATGAGGATGATGGATGATATCCTATGATTGTTCACAAACTCTTTTGTGGTTGTGATAACATCCACATCTTCAGCAAAAAATGAGTTGAACATATACAACACATTCAATAGGTCTTGAGAACCTAATGGAAACACAAATTGTATGCCAATCTAGATAATTATTCATTTCACATGCAAAGATTTCAATATTTGGGATACATTATGGATGAACATGGGGTGCATGTGGACTCAACCAACATCCTAGTCATTCAGGATTGCCCAACCCCGACAAGTCTAACAAAGCTCCATAACTTTTTGGGCCTTGCTAAATTCTATTGAAGTTTCATGTTTAGGTTCTCTCATATCACATGGCCCTTAAATTAAGTTTCCAAGCATGGAGAAAAAGCAATTTTTTTCCTATTCTGAGTCACAAAAAAAAGCATTCAAGGATCTAAAACATCACCTTTTCTTTGCACCAGTTCTCATTATAACATACATGTAATAGCTATTTTAGATTGAGATATATTCCTCTAACTATGATATTAGTGTGGTCCTCACTCAGCAAGGACATTTTTTCACCTATCATAATGAAACACTCTCTTATATTGTCTAGAGATACCCCTCCTATCACAACGAGATGTACTCCATCATGCAGGCTTGTTGACAATGGAAGCATTATATTCTAGGGAAAGACACAATCATCCACATTGATCAAAAGCATATGCAATTTATGCAAACATAAAGAAAGTTGTAGAATTATTGTCGTAAAAAAATGGTCCACATATTTTGATCAAGGAGGATCCCCACAACTGATCAAAATTTATGGTCTTAAATGATGATGAAAAGATCCTTGTGTTGAAGAGCTCATTAAAATCCTTCGAATACAATTTGAATGGGCTCAAACAAACACTATCTACAAAATTTATGGCTTTCAGAAGTTGAAGGAAAAATAGGAGTGAGACAAAAAAATAAGGATGACATGCAGTACACCTAAAGGATGACATGTGGCACACCTAAGAATGACATGTGGTACACCAAAGTTGACATGGAACACTCTAGGATGACATGGCATGATGACATATTGACACATGGCATCAACATAAGTTGGTGTAGCACCATGTGGACCAACTCCATTTTGCAACGTGGGCCAAACAAATGCTACCACGTGGACCAACTGGAGGCTGCCGTGTAGACCAATTAGAGACTACTAGTGGGCCTTCTAGGAAGCCTATGTGGCCCTAAATTTTCATTTGCGTGGTAGTTGCACAAATTTTGGTTGCTTAGCATATTTTGTGGGCTAAGTTTTCATGTGTGCATATTATTTAAATGTAATATCTCATAAAATATTATAAGGTGGATGTGACATATCATGTAATATCCCAAAAATCATGTAATATCCCATAAACAAGTGGAGTTAAACTCGCAACCTCATCCATATAAACCATATGCCTTACCACTACCCCACAACATGAACTTGTGGTGTCTTATGTGCATAATCTCTTTTAAAGTGTAGTTTTCAACATAGTTTTGGAGAATAAAGACCATATAGCATTTTTTTTCTAGGAAGAGGATGGAAAGAGTATTCTAATAGTCTTATATTATTCCTAGAAGGATATTAAAGGCATTTTTGTTATTGAAAATGCAGCAAGAAAGTCTCAATTTTGATTTTGCCTTAATCAAATTGAGGAAATTCAAAATTCCACATCTGACAACTTAGAGGAGTTAATTGAGGTGACATGGCTCTTGTCACCCAGTTAAGAACACTCAATTCAAGTTAATGAGTTGAAATTTAGTTTTCTTGAGTTGATTCCTAAAAAATAGGAGTCGATCTTAGTTAATTCGAGTTTAGGGAATGAAGTTCAATTGTGTGCGGTGATTCCTAAATTTTAGGAGCCTAGGTTGAGTTAATTCATTTGTATCAATTTAATTCAGTTAAATTGAGTTATGGTCAGTTAAACTAGTTCTAATTGTAGGAGGAACTAGTGAAAGGCCAAGTTGTGGAAGTGTGACTTCAACCACACTCAGTGATAATCTAAATAATTGATCAATCAACTTAAATTAGCTCATGCATGTAGATAATTTTAGTTACCCAATTAACATGGATATTCCAAGGCAATGTACAATTAATTATATACTAGATTGAGTGTATAGTTTATTGTATTGGTCAGGTGAACAATCCTAGGAATTGCGCAAGCATTTCGGAGGAAATTACTAATTAATAGGGACCTAATTCCCAAGGGAACAATTCAAGGAAATAGGAGCTTGGGAAGGATTGAAATTGGCTAAGTATTGGCTAGAGTCAGCCAGTTGAGTAGAGGATAGAAGATACAGGTGCAGGTTGTGCTCAAACTTGAGCCAACATATTCAAATTCATCTATATTATTTGATTAATGCAATACAGATAGGAAGGGGTTTTGATCAGTTTCTTTCCCCTAGATAAATATTTGTTCATGTGTGATGTTTCCTTTTGCATGTATATGATTTGTATTCTAGATGGTGAATTAACTTTTGCAGATCAGTATAGTACCATTGAGTCTTGTGATTTAGTAAATTTCATTAACAGTTTCTAATCTACACATTAATTTCGACAGTTATTGCAAGTTAGATATTAACATTAATGGAAGAAGGAATTTGAAGAGTTTTACATCATTTTAATGGAATAGTTGATTATTACAAGAGGACTAGGAGACATACCCAGGAAAAGTGAATTACATTAACAACTTGTTGTTATTTGCATTTCTTATTGTTTTTTATTCTGCAAGTTCATTGTTTTAATCTCTCATCAAACTTTATTAATAAATTTAAGAGAAGTAGAATTAGCATACAAAAACATTTCAAGCATATATTTCAAATCAAGTTTGATTGAGGATTTGAAAAGCGTTGAATTATTACTAGATCTAAGTTCAAGGAGAAGGATCATCTGAAGAGTTTAATCATGATATTGGTATGACAATAACATTTCCATGAAATGTAATGGAACGTGAGGAGGAATAGAACCTTACCGAGTCTAAAAGGGAATTTCAACAAGTTTTTCTTAACATGAACTCCATGGAGTAATAATTCTACAAAGTATGAAACAATAAGAAGGAGAATGTCCAAGTCAAGTTAAAAATGAAGGAGCTAGTGGTGACCCTCCTAAAATTCTTCCTCCTTCACCTGCTTCTTCTCCACCTCTCTCTCCATCTCATAAATGGAAATTAGACAAGGCCAATTCAAAATTATCTTTGTTAAATTGGATGTGAAATTTGATTTTTCAATGTATAATGGTGAACTTAATGCAAAAAATATATATAATTAGATCAAACAGATTGAATTCCACTATTGGTTTCAAAGAATTTTGGATGAAGAAGCCAAGGTTCAACTAGCTACCTTGTGTGTTGGAGGCACAATACTGATATGTTGGGAGAGTAAGGTTCAAGAAGATCTTTATATGAAAGGTAAAATGATATCTTCTTGGCATGAATTTACATCTACATTAGAGAATAAATTCCATCTGTTAAGATATATGAAACAAGCATTAATGGATTGAAAAAATCTAAGAAAAGGTAGAGGAAAAAATGTTCAAGATTATATTCGAGAATTCTAAAAGAGGGTGTTAAAATTGGTTATTCCTCTTTATATGAAATAAACTATTTTAAATTATATTAGCAGGTTGCATACATACTATTCTTATGTTTATCCCAACTATTCTTGATGAAGTTTGGGTCCAAGCTACTCACATCGAGTCAGGTGGAAAGAATATCCTTAAAAAAATTTCAAATAAATCTTTTCAACCAATTGCAGGAAAAAACAAAGGAAAGGTTAAGGTCAAATAACAGCTACAATGAAGAAAGAAGGTGAGAATCCTACATGTTCACACTAAAAAAAGGATGTACTTTTCTTCAAAATTTGAAAAAATACACGATGAAAGGAAACTAAGTGAGCTATTTCATATTAGAGTATTCTAAAAACATACAAAGATTGATACACTCTTTGATAGTGGTTCGTGATCTAATCTTATTTCTAAAGAAATTGTTAATACATTAGGGTTGGAAACTAAGCCTCATCTAGAACCATATCCTTTAGGATGAGTATGTAAAAACCGTAAGTTATAGGTGTCTAAAAAATGTAAACTTAGATTTGCAATTACTTCTAATTTCACTGATGAGGTAGAGTTAGATGTCATACCACTTTTAATTTGTGGGATTGTTTTTAGAATTCCATATTTGTATGAGAAGAAATTTGTCTATTGTGGGGAGGAGAATAAGTATCATCTTATAATATTTGAGATTGAGTATATCATGAGAGCCCATCGAATGAAGACAAATTTGTCTCTTGTTACCACAGGACCTATAAAAAGACTTGTAAATTCTAGAAAAAATTATGTAGTCATCGTTCTAAAATCTAAGGATGATGATAAATCCAACACTTTCAAAATATGTGATACAAAACATAAAGATCAATTAGTTAGTTTATTTCTAACTATGAGTAAGAGTTTCAAGAACCTAAAGGATTACCTCCCAAGAGAGGGATACAACATGATATCCAATTACAATAAGATGTGCCTCTTCCTAACATTGGTATGTATAGGTTATCAGTAATTGAGAATGAACAAATCAAGAAGAAATATCAAGAGTTTCTCAAGAAAAGAGTCATCAAACCAAGTACTTTTGCATGTGGATCACCCATTGTGTTGGTACCAAAGAAAGATGGTACATGGAGAATGTTTGTGTATTTTCGGGCATTAAACAAAATCATGGTGAAGAATCATTACCCTATTCCTTGCATTGATGATTTGCTTGATCAATTAAAATATGTAATCTATTTCACTAAGTTACACTTAATAAGCAGTTATCATCAAATAAGGATTTTCAAAGGTGATAGTTGGATAACTACTTTTAAAACAAAACATGGCCTATTTGAATGGCTAGTCATGCCTTTTTGGCTTTGTAATTCTCCAAGCACTTTCATGACAGTTATGAATGATGTGTTCAGGCCATTCATATATGATTTTGTAATAGTATACTTAGATGACATATTGATTTTCAAAATATATTTGGAAGATCATATAAATCATGTTAAGAAAGTCTTATATGTTTTATAAAAGCATAAATTGTGTCTAAATCTATCAAAATGTAAATTTGGTAAAACATATTTAGTTTATTTAGGCTATATTATAGGGGGTGGTGAAATAAAAATTGGTCCCTCTAAAGTTGAAGCCATAATGAAATGGACCATTCCTAATAATGTAAGAGAAGTTGGAAGCTTCTTGGGAGCAGTTCAATATTGGAGGAAGTTCATTGCTAACTTTTCATTTATTACATCTCCTTTACATGCTTTGAAAAGTAATACGTAGGTATTTAGTAGGGAGGAAAATAGAAAAAATCTTCAAAACTTTGAAAGAGAAGATAAATACCACACCAACTCTGGCATTGGCAAATTTACAACAACCATTCAAACTTGAAACTGATGCAAGTGATTATGCCATGGAGCAGTGTTAATGCAACAAAGGAAACCAAATTTTTACCATTATTAGACCTTCATTGGTGAAATAAAAATTATCCTACATATGAAAAAGAATTGAATGTTTTGGTTCACGGTGTGAATAAGTGGAAACACTATTTCATGGGCAAAGAGACAATCGTTTATGTGGATCATTAGCCTTTATAATATTTTCAATCATAGTCCAAGCTACAATAGCCATAACATTTCTGATGCATGAGATTCTTGCAGAAATTCCATTTGGTCATTAGGTATAAGAAAGATATACAAAACAAAGTTTTGAATATGTTATCAAGATCTTATATTATGGCATCCATTGTTTTATAGCATAGCTATTTTAAACATGAAAGTTATATTAAACAATATGCTAAAGATGAAGATTTCAAGGATATATATGAAAAAAATATCCATGGTACTCAGGTAGAGGAATTATATTATCATGTTCATGAAAAACTACTATATCATCTCGGTAAATTGTGTATTCCAAAATATGAAAGAGTACTTGTAATAAGAGAAGCACATACTTTTCTCATTTTTGGTCATTTTGGTATAGGAAAAACATTGAAACATTATTGTTATTAGCCTCGTCTAAATGAAATTGTATCCAAATATGTAAAGGGATGTGTCATGTGTGCTACTAGAAAACCAAGAAACAAAAAAGTAGGTTTTACATGCCACACGCCGCTTTTTATACCTTCTGATCCATGGATTTTGTATGGGGTTTACCTATGTATAGAAAAGGTGATGATTACTTGTATGTGGTAGCGGATAGATTTAATAATATGTGTGCCTTGATGTCATGTAAAAAGCAAATGATAGGAGAGAAGATTGCAAATGTGTTCTTTTAGAATGCCTTGGTTCATTTTGGTTTACCCACATCCATTGTATCTAATCGATACTTTCTCTTCCTTGAGGAGATTTGGTCAACTTTATGGGGGTTAAGAGACACCAATATTTAGAAAAACCATTTCTTTTAATTCAAAGACCAATGGACAAATAGAAGTGGTTAATAAAACAATGACACATTTACTCTGGGGATATTGTAGCAAGCATTCTAAGCTTTGGGATGAGCAATTACATTATGTAAAACATGCCTATAACCATGTGATACATTCTTCTTCACAGAGGTTTCTTTTTGAGACACGTTTTGTATTTTTTCCTAAGTCTCCTTTGGACTTCATTTTTGGTAAAGATTTACTGGTGGATAGACATAGAGATGTAGACAAAGCCACAAAGTTCATCTAGAAGATCCAATTCGTTCATCAATTTGTGCAAGAATAATTGGAAAAGACCCAAGCGAAGTATAAAGCTAGGCATGACGAGTATCGAGTCAATCATAATTTATAAGTCAGTGATAGTTTGGTTATATATCAACAAATAGCATCTTAAAGGTGAATGTAAAAGGCTCAAACCAATCAAGTATTTTCGGTTTATAATTTTGGAAAAGATTGGTGAGAAATATTTATGGTTACATTTATGTCCATATATGGAGATGTATTCGATGCTGAGTGTTGAAACTTTAAAAACTATATTTGCCTCCTATTATTATGGATCAAGGTGAGAATTTTCAAGATCCTTTTGTTGATGATTTTTCACCTAAAAATATCAATGAGTTGGCAAGAAGATATTATTCTTGATAGGAATAAATAGTCTTTGATGTTAAAGAATAAATGGGTTACACTTGTTTGACAATATGCATGCAAAGGTCAATGAATTTGGGTGTAATACCACTCTAGATTACTATCCCTCATCACGTCGTTTTGTTTGATTGGTGGCACACCTCATGGATCCTCTTGGTTGAAGAGATATTCAAGTTTGAAGGTGTATGCCCCAAATGGATAGGTGTTTCTCCACTTCATGCCCCAAGAAACCATGGTCTTAAATTTTCAACGTTGCCCCTAGAAGAAGGTTTAGATTGTAATCAAAATTTCCCCAAGTCCAAGTGTCCAAATCATCCTTGAAAGAAGATATCATAAAAGACAAAAATTATTTTTTTAAGAAGCCTCCTTTTACAAGTCAACTTGATAAAGGGTTTATTGTATTACAGAAACCTTTTATTTTTGTGTGCAATTCAGCCCTAAATTAGGCCTCCCTCCAAGTGTATAAATAACCCAACCATGGGATCTTAAAGATGGTTCCATCAATCCAAGGAATACGTTTTGAATTCACTAAAGGAGACCCAGACACAAAAAGGGGGAATGAAGGTGAAGTTCTGCAATATGAAGAGTATTGACCAAGGATAGAAGGACCGAATTTATTTATGTTTTGGTTTACTTTTTCTATTTGGAATTCATCATGATAGACCAAATTTCCTGAGGTGTTTTGAGGCCAAGTAAGGACAGGATTTTATGGTTGAATTTATCCATGTAGCAAACAACATAAGAAGTTTAATTAGGTCTATAACATACCACAGAGAGTGGTTGAAGTTAAAACCTATTACATGTTGTAGGGAGGCTGAATTAGGTTTATTTTAGGCTTCAAATAGAGGTCTATTAGGGGCTGAATTTCAGACCTATGTAAGCCATAGGATAAGAGTCAAATTTCCTTGTGGAAGCCACAGAGAAAGGGTTTTTTATAGGAAAATTAATGATATAATTTAGGACTCTTCCAAAGGCATATCTAAAGCAAAATAGGTAGCAAGGAGACACATCATCGAGGCATTAATTCCAAATTCATTCTCTTTTGTAGCATGACTAGATTTATCCAAATTGATATCTGAGGTATGAGTTAGCATCTTTATTTTGTTGTTGAATTCTATATCTTTAAGGATCCCTATAGAATGCAAATTAAAAGTCAAAGTTATAGCAGTATGCAAGTTGGACATGTCAAAATTTAAGGGGAAGACCTAAAGTTGTAAATGACTTAGGAAATATAGCAGTGATTGAGTTTTGTTGTAATTGGGTCACTATCCCCAGTACGGGAGGCCAAAAAAACCGCATTCTATCTTTTATCTTTAGGGTGGCAGGGTGGTGCTAGGTAAGGAAGTTGTAGCTTCCTTTAAGAGGTTTTTGCCTCCTTCTAGTGGGTGTTGGTAAACCACGGGGTTGTAGCCTCCATCAACTTACATATTGTAAGCAAATTTGAAACTATATATATAAGTTTCTATGGTTTTATTCCCACATTGGGTTACCACATAAATCCTTGTGTACTATTCTTATGGTATAATTTTGTTAATGTTGGGTTATGTTATATTCTTTCCACATAGTTAATAGGCGTTTGAAGGGCACCTGTAACCCCACTTTATGGGGTCCGGGGCAGCGCCCTGGAAAATTTTGGTTTTGGACCCTATGTTAGGTTGGGTGGACCCACCTATGGTTTTGTGCATGATTTTCGCACATGTTTTTTGGATGCGATGGTTTTCGGTCCATGGTATTGGACACGATGGTTTCAGTCCATGGTATTGGATGCTTCGGCATGTATAAATATGTATTGTAACATTGAAAGGAACATAATGAAAAATCAAGTTGGTAGTCCCGGTTTTGGGATCTAGGGGAAAATCTCTGTGTATATGTGTTTTATGTGTTATGCTCTCTCATTGTTTATTTTCTGTGTTTTAGAATTCATATGCAGGTAATTTCTGTATAGGGTTAAAACCAACATTTGGTATCAGAGAAGTTTTCGCTTCAATGGGATGCTTTTGTTGTTGAGGGGTTTCGCTCAGGCCTGTGGTAGACCCAATTCAGTGGGAGATCTGCAAGATCGATTCTGGTGGTGAAATAACATGGAAAGCAGTGGAAAGATAGAGATTGAGAAATTTAATGGTCAGAGTTTTGAGTTGCAGAAACTCAAGATGGAGGATCTGTTGGTCGATAAAGACCAATATATCACGGTAGATCCGGGTACTAAACCAACGAGATTGTCTGATGAATAATGGAAGAAGTTGGATCGGAAGGTAAAGAGCACAATACGATTGTGTGTCTCAGATTCAGTATTGTTGAATGTATCAGGGGAAGCTAAGGCGAAGGCTTTGTGGGACAAGTTAGGGACATTGTACCAATCTAAGTCTCTGGTGAATAAACTGTTACTACAGAAAAAGCTATATAACCTGAGGATGACAGATGGAGACTCAGTGACAGAGCATATAAATGCATTTTAAAATGTGGTAATTCAGTTAGAATCTGTTGATATTAAAATTTCATATGAAGATAAGTGCATCAGTTTGTTGTATTCTCTACCAGATTCATGGGATAGTCTGGTTATTGCAATAGGTAGCAATGCAACTGCCTTTCATTTTGATGAAATAGTCTCATCCTTGCTGACGAAGGAGATGAGACGGAAAAATATGGAGAACCAAAATGGTGATGCCTTGTCTGTACGAGGGTGGACCCAGAACAGAAACAAAAATAAGTCATCGAGTGGGAGATATAAATCTAAAGGGAGATCTAAATATCCAGGAAAACCTGTAAAGGTGGTGTGTTGGAAATGTGTAAAGGAAGGGCACTATAAAAGGGACTGTAAATCTAAATCTCCTGACAAAGGAAAGGGATCTGATGAGGCTCCTTCTGCAGAGGCGAAAACCACCTCATATGAAGGTGGGGATGTGTACTTGGCTTCTTCATGTACACATGTAGATCATGAGGCATGGTTGATTGACTCAGATGCATCCTTTCACTTCACTCCCCATAGAGAGTGGTTCTGTGAGTATGAGAAATATGATGGTGGTGATGTCTTCTTGGGGGATGACAGGAAGGCTAGAATCGTTGGTTGTGGAAAAGTAAAGTTGAAGTTGCAAGGTGGAAGGGTTAGAATGCTTCCAGGTGTTCTACATATTCCTGCATTAGCCAGAAATCTTATTTCTGTTAGCAAGTTGGATGATGCAGGTGTAAAAACAATGTTCGAGAAGGATACCTGCAAGATGGTTCAGGGAGCACTGGTATTGATGTGGGGAGTTCGGATTGGAACTCTGTACAAGCTGCAAGGTAGCACTGTTATTGATGGGTGCAATAGTTCTGTGGTTCCTGAAAGTGGAGCAGAAAATCTAGTGGTCTCTAGAGAGAAGACCATGCTATGGCATCAAAGGCTTGGACATATTAGAGAAAAGGGCCTTCGGATACTTCATGGTAAAGGTATGGTAGAAGGTATGAGTAATAGCTCTCTGGATTTTGATTTTTGTGAAAATTGTGTATATGGGAAGCAGAATCGGGTGTGTTTCCCCTCTGGTAGTAAGAGGGCAAAACAGATATTAGAACTTGTGCATGGTGATGTGTTTGGACCTGTGAAGGTTTCATCACTGGGTAAGTCTGTGTACTATGTATCATTTATAGATGACTTCTCAAGGAATACATGGATATATTTCCTTAAGAAGGAATCTGAAGTCTTTGACAGGTTTAAAGAATTTAAGGCTCTGGTGGAAAACTAGACAGAGAAGAAGATAAAGGTGTTGAGGACAGATAATGGTGGAGAGTTTTGCAGTAAGGAATTTGAAGAATTCTGTAAGAAGTGTGGTATAGCACGACAGAAGACTACTCCATATACACTCATAGTTTATTTCTAACTATGAGTAAGAGTTTCAAGAACCTAAAGGATTACCTCCCAAGAGAGGGATACAACATGATATCCAATTACAATAAGATGTGCCTCTTCCTAACATTGGTATGTATAGGTTATCAGTAATTGAGAATGAACAAATCAAGAAGAAATATCAAGAGTTTCTCAAGAAAAGAGTCATCAAACCAAGTACTTTTGCATGTGGATCACCCATTGTGTTGGTACCAAAGAAAGATGGTACATGGAGAATGTTTGTGTATTTTCGGGCATTAAACAAAATCATGGTGAAGAATCATTACCCTATTCCTTGCATTGATGATTTGCTTGATCAATTAAAATATGTAATCTATTTCACTAAGTTACACTTAATAAGCAGTTATCATCAAATAAGGATTTTCAAAGGTGATAGTTGGATAACTACTTTTAAAACAAAACATGGCCTATTTGAATGGCTAGTCATGCCTTTTTGGCTTTGTAATTCTCCAAGCACTTTCATGAGAGTTATGAATGATGTGTTCAGGCCATTCATATATGATTTTGTAATAGTATACTTAGATGACATATTGATTTTCAAAATATATTTGGAAGATCATATAAATCATGTTAAGAAAGTCTTATATGTTTTATAAAAGCATAAATTGTGTCTAAATATGTCAAAATGTAAATTTGGTAAAACATATTTAGTTTATTTAGGCTATATTATAGGGGGTGGTGAATTAAAAATTGATCCCTCTAAAGTTGAAGCCATTATGAAATGGACCAAGCCTAATAATGTAAGAGAAGTTAGAAGCTTCTTGGGAGTAGTTCAATATTGGAGGAAGTTCATTGCTAACTTTTCATTTATTACATCTCCTTTACATGCTTTGAAAAGTACTAAGTAGGTATTTCAGTGGGGAGGAAAATAGAAAAAATCCTTCAAAACTTTGAAAGAGAAGATCAATACAACACCAGTTCTGGCATTGCCAAATTTACAACAACCATTCAAAATTGAAACTGATGCAAGTGATTATGCCATGGAGCAGTGTTAATGCAACAAAGGAAACCAAATTTTTACCATTATTAGACCTTCATTGGTGAAATAAAAATTATCCTACATATGAAAAAGAATTGAATGTTTTGGTTCACGGTGTGAATAAGTGGAAACACTATTTCATGGGCAAAGAGACAATCGTTTATGTGGATCATTAGCCTTTATAATATTTTCAATCATAGTCCAAGCTACAATAGCCATAACATTTCTGATGCATGAGATTCTTGCAGAAATTCCATTTGGTCATTAGGTATAAGAAAGATATACAAAACAAAGTTTTGAATATGTTATCAAGATCTTATATTATGGCATCCATTGTTTTATAGCATAGCTATTTTAAACATGAAAGTTATATTAAACAATATGCTAAAGATGAAGATTTCAAGGATATATATGAAAAAAATATCCATGGTACTCAGGTAGAGGAATTATATTATCATGTTCATGAAAAACTACTATATCATCTCGGTAAATTGTGTATTCCAAAATATGAAAGAGTACTTGTAATAAGAGAAGCACATACTTTTCTCATTTTTGGTCATTTTGGTATAGGAAAAACATTGAAACATTATTGTTATTAGCCTCGTCTAAATGAAATTGTATCCAAATATGTAAAGGGATGTGTCATGTGTGCTACTAGAAAACCAAGAAACAAAAAAGTAGGTTTTACATGCCACACGCCGCTTTTTATACCTTCTGATCCATGGATTTTGTATGGGGTTTACCTATGTATAGAAAAGGTGATGATTACTTGTATGTGGTAGCGGATAGATTTAATAATATGTGTGCCTTGATGTCATGTAAAAAGCAAATGATAGGAGAGAAGATTGCAAATGTGTTCTTTTAGAATGCCTTGGTTCATTTTGGTTTACCCACATCCATTGTATCTAATCGATACTTTCTCTTCCTTGAGGAGATTTGGTCAACTTTATGGGGGTTAAGAGACACCAATATTTAGAAAAACCATTTCTTTTAATTCAAAGACCAATGGACAAATAGAAGTGGTTAATAAAACAATGACACATTTACTCTGGGGATATTGTAGCAAGCATTCTAAGCTTTGGGATGAGCAATTACATTATGTAAAACATGCCTATAACCATGTGATACATTCTTCTTCACAGAGGTTTCTTTTTGAGACACGTTTTGTATTTTTTCCTAAGTCTCCTTTGGACTTCATTTTTGGTAAAGATTTACTGGTGGATAGACATAGAGATGTAGACAAAGCCACAAAGTTCATCTAGAAGATCCAATTCGTTCATCAATTTGTGCAAGAATAATTGGAAAAGACCCAAGCGAAGTATAAAGCTAGGCATGACGAGTATCGAGTCAATCATAATTTATAAGTCAGTGATAGTTTGGTTATATATCAACAAATAGCATCTTAAAGGTGAATGTAAAAGGCTCAAACCAATCAAGTATTTTCGGTTTATAATTTTGGAAAAGATTGGTGAGAAATATTTATGGTTACATTTATGTCCATATATGGAGATGTATTCGATGCTGAGTGTTGAAACTTTAAAAACTATATTTGCCTCCTATTATTATGGATCAAGGTGAGAATTTTCAAGATCCTTTTGTTGATGATTTTTCACCTAAAAATATCAATGAGTTGGCAAGAAGATATTATTCTTGATAGGAATAAATAGTCTTTGATGTTAAAGAATAAATGGGTTACACTTGTTTGACAATATGCATGCAAAGGTCAATGAATTTGGGTGTAATACCACTCTAGATTACTATCCCTCATCACGTCGTTTTGTTTGATTGGTGGCACACCTCATGGATCCTCTTGGTTGAAGAGATATTCAAGTTTGAAGGTGTATGCCCCAAATGGATAGGTGTTTCTCCACTTCATGCCCCAAGAAACCATGGTCTTAAATTTTCAACGTTGCCCCTAGAAGAAGGTTTAGATTGTAATCAAAATTTCCCCAAGTCCAAGTGTCCAAATCATCCTTGAAAGAAGATATCATAAAAGACAAAAATTATTTTTTTAAGAAGCCTCCTTTTACAAGTCAACTTGATAAAGGGTTTATTGTATTACAGAAACCTTTTATTTTTGTGTGCAATTCAGCCCTAAATTAGGCCTCCCTCCAAGTGTATAAATAACCCAACCATGGGATCTTAAAGATGGTTCCATCAATCCAAGGAATACGTTTTGAATTCACTAAAGGAGACCCAGACACAAAAAGGGGGAATGAAGGTGAAGTTCTGCAATATGAAGAGTATTGACCAAGGATAGAAGGACCGAATTTATTTATGTTTTGGTTTACTTTTTCTATTTGGAATTCATCATGATAGACCAAATTTCCTGAGGTGTTTTGAGGCCAAGTAAGGACAGGATTTTATGGTTGAATTTATCCATGTAGCAAACAACATAAGAAGTTTAATTAGGTCTATAACATACCACAGAGAGTGGTTGAAGTTAAAACCTATTACATGTTGTAGGGAGGCTGAATTAGGTTTATTTTAGGCTTCAAATAGAGGTCTATTAGGGGCTGAATTTCAGACCTATGTAAGCCATAGGATAAGAGTCAAATTTCCTTGTGGAAGCCACAGAGAAAGGGTTTTTTATAGGAAAATTAATGATATAATTTAGGACTCTTCCAAAGGCATATCTAAAGCAAAATAGGTAGCAAGGAGACACATCATTGAGGCATTAATTCCAAATTCATTCTCTTTTGTAGCATGACTAGATTTATCCAAATTGATATCTGAGGTATGAGTTAGCATCTTTATTTTGTTGTTGAATTCTATATCTTTAAGGATCCCTATAGAATGCAAATTAAAAGTCAAAGTTATAGCAGTATGCAAGTTGGACATGTCAAAATTTAAGGGGAAGACCTAAAGTTGTAAATGACTTAGGAAATATAGCAGTGATTGAGTTTTGTTGTAATTGGGTCACTATCCCCAGTACGGGAGGCCAAAAAAACCGCATTCTATCTTTTATCTTTAGGGTGGCAGGGTGGTGCTAGGTAAGGAAGTTGTAGCTTCCTTTAAGAGTTTTTTGCCTCCTTCTAGTGGGTGTTGGTAAACCACGGGGTTGTAGCCTCCATCAACTTACATATTGTAAGCAAATTTGAAACTATATATATAAGTTTCTATGGTTTTATTCCCACATTGGGTTACCACATAAATCCTTGTGTACTATTCTTATGGTATAATTTTGTTAATGTTGGGTTATGTTATATTCTTTCCACATAGTTAATAGGCGTTTGAAGGGCACCTGTAACCCCACTTTATGGGGTCCGGGGCAGCGCCCTGGAAAATTTTGGTTTTGGACCCTATGTTAGGTTGGGTGGACCCACCTATGGTTTTGTGCATGATTTTTGCACATGTTTTTTGGATGCGATGGTTTTCGGTCCATGGTATTGGACACGATGGTTTCAGTCCATGGTATTGGATGCTTCGGCATGTATAAATATGTATTGTAACATTGAAAGGAACATAATGAAAAATCAAGTTGTTAGTCCCGGTTTTGGGATCTAGGGGAAAATCTCTGTGTATATGTGTTTTATGTGTTATGCTCTCTCATTGTTTATTTTCTGTGTTTTAGAATTCATATGCAGGTAATTTCTGTATAGGGTTAAAACCAACATTTGGTATCAGAGAAGTTTTCGCTTCAATGGGATGCTTTTGTTGTTGAGGGGTTTTGCTCAGGCCTGTGGTAGACCCAATTCAGTGGGAGATCTGCAAGATCGATTCTGGTGGTGAAATAACATGGAAAGCAGTGGAAAGATAGAGATTGAGAAATTTAATGGTCAGAGTTTTGAGTTGCGGAAACTCAAGATGGAGGATCTGTTGGTCGATAAAGACCAATATATCACGGTAGATCCGGGTACTAAACCAACGAGATTGTCTGATGAATAATGGAAGAAGTTGGATCGGAAGGTAAAGAGCACAATACGATTGTGTGTCTCAGATTCAGTATTGTTGAATGTATCAGGGGAAGCTAAGGCGAAGGCTTTGTGGGACAAGTTAGGGACATTGTACCAATCTAAGTCTCTGGTGAATAAACTGTTACTACAGAAATAGCTATATAACCTGAGGATGACAAATGGAGACTCAGTGACAGAGCATCTAAATGCATTTAATAATGTGGTAAGTCAATTAGAATCTGTTGATATTAAAATTTCAGATGAAGATAAGTGCATCAGTTTGTTGTATTCTCTACCAGATTCATGGGATAGTCTGGTTATTGCAATAGGTAGCAATGCAACTGCCTTTCATTTTGATGAAATAGTCTCATCCTTGCTGACGAAGGAGATGAGACGGAAAAATATGGAGAACCAAAATGGTGATGCCTTGTCTGTACGAGGGTGGACCCAGAACAGAAACAAAAATAAGTCATCGAGTGGGAGATATAAATCTAAAGGGAGATCTAAATATCCAGGAAAACCTGTAAAGGTGGTGTGTTGGAAATGTGTAAAGGAAGGGCACTATAAAAGGGACTGTAAATCTAAATCTCCTGACAAAGGAAAGGGATCTGATGAGGCTCCTTCTGCAGAGGCGAAAACCACCTCATATGAAGGTGGGGATGTGTACTTGGCTTCTTCATGTACACATGTAGATCATGAGGCATGGTTTATTGACTCAGATGCATCCTTTCACTTCACTCCCCATAGAGAGTGGTTCTGTGAGTATGAGAAATATGATGGTGGTGATGTCTTCTTGGGGGATGACAGGAAGGCTAGAATCGTTGGTTGTGGAAAAGTAAAGTTGAAGTTGCAAGGTGGAAGGGTTAGAATGCTTCCAGGTGTTCTACATATTCCTGCATTAGCCAGAAATCTTATTTCTGTTAGCAAGTTGGATGATGCAGGTGTAAAAACAATGTTCGAGAAGGATACCTGCAAGATGGTTCAGGGAGCACTGGTATTGATGTGGGGAGTTCGGATTGGAACTCTGTACAAGCTGCAAGGTAGCACTGTTATTGATGGGTGCAATAGTTCTGTGGTTCCTGAAAGTGGAGCAGAAAATCCAGTGGTCTCTAGAGAGAAGACCATGCTATGGCATCAAAGTCTTGGACATATTAGAGAAAAGGGCCTTCGGATACTTCATGGTAAAGGTATGGTAGAAGGTATGAGTAATAGCTCTCTGGATTTTGATTTTTGTGAAAATTGTGTATATGGGAAGCAGAATGGGGTGTGTTTCCCCTCTGGTAGTAAGAGGGCAAAACAGATATTAGAACTTGTGCATGGTGATGTGTTTGGACCTGTGAAGGTTTCATCACTGGGTAAGTCTGTGTACTATGTATCATTTATAGATGACTTCTCAAGGAATACATGGATATATTTCCTTAAGAAGAAATCTGAAGTCTTTGACAGGTTTAAAGAATTTAAGGCTCTGGTGGAAAACTAGACAGAGAAGAAGATAAAGGTGTTGAGGACAGATAATGGTGGAGAGTTTTGCAGTAAGGAATTTGAAGAATTCTGTAAGAAGTGTGGTATAGCACGACAGAAGACTACTCCATATACACCTCAACAAAATGGAGTTGCAGAAAGAATGAATAATACGTTGATGGAAAGGGCAAGAAGCATGCTCAGTGGTGTTGGGTTAGACCAGGAATTCTAGGTAGAGGTGGTGGATACTGCATGTTACATGTTCAATAGGTCACCTTCGTCAGCGTTGGAGGATAAGACTCCTCAAGAAGTATGGACTAGTAAGAAACCCTCTCTTTCACATCTGAGGATATTTGGATGTGATGCATATGTACATGTTCCAAAGGAGAAACGAACCAAGTTGGATAGTAAATCTGAAAAGTGCATCTTTATTGGGTATCAGGATGGTTTAAAGGGTTATAAGCTTTGGAACCCAGTAACAAGGTAGGTTGTGTATAGCTGAGATGTGGTGTTTAGAGAAGTGAAAGATGTTATTAAACATGAAGTCCAACCAAAGGAACCTGAGAAGATAGAGTTTGAGCTAAAGGAGGAAGAATCAGACTGTATAACAGTAGAGGAATCAGAAGATGAAGAGCCTCAAACTCCCATTGTGAGAAGATTAGTTCGAGAAAGAAGGCAGCCAGAAAGGTATAGTCCATCTGCTTTCTATTCAAATTTTTCTTTGTCTATTACTAATGATGATCCCAGAACTGTGAAGGAAGCAGTGGATTCAGAGGATAAAAAAACTCTAGAAAGAGGCCATGGTTGATGAAATGGCATCTTTGCACAAAAATGAGGCTTGGGATCTAGTGGAGTTGTCAGCTAGAAGGAAACCCATTGGCAGCAAATGGGTGTTCAAAAAGAAGATAAATGCAGAAGGAAAAGTGGAGAAATACAAAGCTCAGTTGGTAGCAAAAGGTTATTCCCAGGGGCCGAGAATTGATTTTGGTGATATTTTTTCTCCTGTTGCCAAGGTAACTTCTATTAGATTACTTTTATCTGTTGCTTCTGCTTTTTATTTTGAGGTAGAAGAGATGGATGTGAAGACAACATTTCTTCATGGGGATCTGGAAGAGGAAATCTACATGAAGCAACTTGAAGGCTTTGCGATGAAGGGTAAGAAAGAACTAGTATGCAAGTTAAAGAAGTCTCTGTATGGGTTAAAACAATCACCAAGGATGTGGTATCAGAAATTTGATACATTTATACGAGGACTTCGCTTCACAAGAAGCAAAGAAGATCACTGTGTGTATTTTAAATTAATTGGTGACCATGTTATTTATCCGGTCTTGTATGTGGATGATTTGTTGATGGTTGGAAATGACAAAGAAATTATCCAGGATTTGAAGACCCAATTATCCTCCAAATTTGACATGAAAGATCTTGGTGCTGCAAACTATATTTTGGGAATGGAAATTAAAAGAGATCATCAAAGAGGAAGCTCTGGTTAAACTAGAGGAAGTATGTCAAGACAATACTGCAGAGGTTTAATATGCAGGATAGTAAACCAGTGAAGGTTCCTATTCTTGTAGGTGTGAGGTTATCTGCTAAATAGTGTCCCAAGACACAAGAAGAGGAAGAGGACATGTCCCATGTTCCATATGCAAGTGCAGTCGGTAGCCTAATGTATGCAATGGTCTGTACTAGACCAGACATTGCACATGCAGTGGGAGTATTGAGCAGGTTTATGTTAAAACCAAGAAAGGATCATTGGACAACAGTGAAGCAGGTTTTCAGGTATTTGCGTAGCACTAGTGATTATGGTTTGTGCTACCAAGGAAGACTAGGATTGGATAGAGTGTTAGATATTCATGGCTTTGTTGATGCAGGCTGGTCTGGAGATCTAGATCATAGAAGATCTACAAGTGGGTATGTGTTTAACCTATTTGGAGGAGCAGTCAGTTGGATGAGTAAGAAACAATCTGTAGTGGCACTATCAACTACAAAGGCAGAATACATGGCAGCCACTCATGCAACCAAGGAAGCAGTTTGGTTGCAGAGATTGTGTTCAAGTATGGGGTTAGTACAGGAAGCTATAAGGATAGACTGTGACATCCAAAGTGCAATTTTCTTGGCAAAGAACCCTGCATATCATTCAAAATCAAAGCACATTGATGTTCAGTATCACTTTGTGAGGGATATGATAGAAGACAAAAAGGTGTTGTTGGTAAAGGTGGACACTTTGAAGAATACTGCAGATGCATTGACAAAATCTGTGAGCTCTGAGAAGTTCTCTTGGTGTAGAGAGACAATGGGCATTTCAGGACTGGGAAAATGACTAAGCTCTCTTGTGGTCCCTTGTGGAAAGAAAAAAAGAAGTGGGAGAATGTTGGGTTGTGTTATATTCTTTCCACGTAGTTACTAGGGGGTTTGAAGGGCACCCATAACCCCACTTTATGGGGTCCGGGGCAGCGCCCTGAAAAATTTTGGTTTTGGACCCTATGTTAGGTTGGGCGGACCCACCTATGGTTTTGTGCATGATTTTGGCACATCTTTTTTGGAGGCGATGGTTTTCAGTCCATGGTATTGGATGCGATGGTTTTCTATCCATGGTATTGGATGCTTCAACATGTATAAATATGTATTGTAACATTGAAAGGAACATAATGAAAAATCAAGATGGTAGTCCCCGTTTTTGGATCCAGGGAAAAATCTCTCTATATATGTGTTTTATGTGTTACGCTCTTGCATTGTTTATTTTCTGTGTTTTAGAATTCGTATGCAGGTAATTTCTGTACGGGGTTAAAACCAACAGTTAATGGTTGTGATCTTTAAATTGTTTGAAATTGTTATGAAATATTGATTCACCCCCTGTCTCATTATTTCCAATAAGTGAGGACTTTGAAAATAGGTGATGTAGAATATATTCATGTGGGTTTAAAAGGAATGCATCTACTGAAATCATGATGGATGGAAATTGGAAAAGTGAGAAATTTGTACCTTCACCTTTTTAATAAACTCAAACTTGTGGTGGTCAAAAAGATTCTTAATGGGGAGGAATGATCTAGGAGTATTACCACAATAGATCCAAACTTATGGTCTCAAATGATGATGAAAAGGACTTCATGTGAAAGAGCTCACCAATATATTTCTAACGCAAATTGAACAGGATTAAGCAAACATCGTATGTAAAAGTTATGGCTTTCACAAGTTGAAGGAAAAAAAGGGGTGACACACAAAAAGAGTATGACATGAAACACACACAGAGGATGACATGTTGCACACATAGAGGATGACATGTGGCACACCAAGGATGACATCTCACACTCCAAACTAACATGGCATACTGACAAGTTCACATGTTGCAGGGAAATAGGTTGATGTAGCACCACATGGACCAACCAAAGGCTACCATGTGGCCCAACCAGAGGCTACCACATGGGCCTTCTATAAATCCAACATGGCCCTAACTGTATCTCTTTTGTGGTAGGTACACAAATTTTTCTTGGTTCACATATTTAATAAGCTAAGGTTTAATGTGGGCACATTATTTAAATGTGATATCTCATAAAATATTATAAGGTGGATACGGTATATTATATTATATACCAAAAATCATGTAATATCCCAAAGATAATGTAAAATCCTGGTAACAAGAACTCACAACCTCCTTCATATAAATCATATGCCTTACCACATATTTAACTTTTGATGTATTAAGTGTATAATTGCTTTCAAAGTGTAGCTTTCAATAGAGTTTTTGGAGAATAAAGGCCATATATCCCTTTTGTTTATGAGAACTAAACAGGAAGTGTATTACAGTAGTTCTATAGTCTTTTTAGAAGGTTATTAAAGGAATTTTATTGCAAATTGTAGATTAATGTTGATAAAGAAGGCATTTGAAGTATTTTGCATCATTTTAATGGATTGGTTTCTCATTGGAAGTAAAGCCAGAGATGTAGCCCAAGAAGGGTGAACTCCATTAACAATTTGCTCATTTGTTCTTTCTTATTATTGTTTATTATGTGAGTTCATTCTTTTATTTACCCATTAAATTTTTTTAATAAAGTTAATAAAAGTCAAAATTAACACACAAAAACAATTCAAGCATTATTTTCATAGCATACCCACAATAGTTCTACTTGAAAATCTAATACAATATGGTAACATCAATCATGTCACATAATGCCTCAGTCAACCCCTAATTGTGGCACTAACCACAATTCATAAATATTGTGGGCACAAGACCTCTAGGTGGAAAGAATTATATAACAATGACTTTGAATTCATTACCACATGCCAAATTTTGGTCACAGACAAACAAGTTCCAGACATCCATCTCCAAGATGCACTCTTGTGCTACCTGGGCCACCTTTGTGTTCCTTCAAGCAAGCATGCCATTTTTATCTGGGAGGCACATTACAATGGGTTGGTAGGGCACTTTGGTGTTGAGTATACAATAATGGTACTTTGGAAGTATTGATACTACCGAAAGCTTCAACAAAGAGTATCACATTTAAATCCACTAGTAAACTCTTCTTTGAGCATGTTTGGGTTCATTTTGGGCCACCTTGAACAACTATTTTAGATAGTGACAATAGGTTCCTTAGTATCCTTTGGTCTAGCCTATGGTCTCTCATGGATACCAAGTTGACAAAATCTACTTCCTTTCATCCCAAATCATATGGACAACTAGTAGTGATCGATACAGTGATTATGCATATATTGTGCATTTACAGCTCTAGGCAACCATGTACATGGGAAGAAAGCATTCCATATGTTAAACATAGCTATAACAGATCCCTCGTGACTCTATTGTCCACAATCATTTTCTGGTGTGCTTAGAGTTCCAACCATTGGCCCTAATTGATATAGTTATTTCCATTGCATCGTCACCAACAAAGTCCTCACATGCTTATTTTGAGGTAGATATGGTAGCCAAATTTTTTGAATGGATCTAACACCTTGAAAATTAGGTCCATGATATCCTATAGAAATCCAATGACAAGTACATGCAAAGATGTGACCAACATAGGATTCCACATAAGTTTTAGGTTGGTGATAAGGTGTGGTTAAATTTATGAAAAGAATGCCTCATAGGGCCCCATCAATAGCTTATATTGCTCTAATATGGGCCTTACACAATCATAAATATTTTGGGTGAAAATGCTTTTTGAATTTAGTATTCCGCATTTCCTAAAGTGCACATATTGTTTAATGTGGAGATTCTTTGACCATATTTTCCACCTTTGTTGGACACCTCAAAGGCACTCAAGAAATTAGCCCCCATAGAACTCAATCCTAATTACATTGAACAAGATATAATGGATTAGATCATGGACACCAAAAGAAAGGATACCCACCAACAATACATATAGCTCTATTGGCTTATCAAAACATTACATCTTATTCACCAAGGCAAGTGGCTCACCAAGAGCCAAATTCAACAAAAATTTCCCCATCTGATAAGGGAATTTGATGCAATGGAAACCACTGTTCCTATTGGGTGAGGAACAATGTAGGTGGATATTGGTGGCCACCCACCTCTTCAACTATCTCAATGGTTCTCTATCTTCTTGGCTGTTTTTCTATGATTTTTGGGTCCCAAACTTTGAGGGCCATTTTGAGGCCCTAAATGATGTTTTCTTGAAATTTGAGGGGGTGAAGAACCAGAATTTCACACCTCGGCCCCATTCAAAATTTTTATTCATTGTATATCTCTTTCCAACAAGCTATAATGTACTACAAACAGATATTGTATGCAAAAGTTGTGCCCTCAAGAAGTTGATGTACCAACTAACTACCATGAGGCTTACAAAACTTTTTGCATTCCAATTTCTATGGTTAATATTTCAGACCTCTAGGGTTTTTTATTTATGTTAAAAGGCCATTATTTCAACCTCGTGTAAGGTATTTTGCAAATGTGCATAGTTTTCATCTCTTTCTATTCAAAACTTGCTACCACCATACTAACTAGTTTGTGTTCTATAATGTCCTACTAGCTCACTTCTTACCATATGACAATGTTTTCTATTATAATTATATGTGTGTGTTTCATTCCATTCCTTGTACAACCTATATCAGTGGTATTATATCAATATGCTCCTTGTTATTTCTTGCTGCATATCCACAATGAGGTTAGGGTACGAAGAGTTGGGTCTCAAGTTAGTTTCACTTGGGAACAATCACTCTCACAAAACCAAGTGAAATCCCATGGTGAAAGAAAAAAGAGATGATGTAGTGGGTGATACTATTAATTTGTTGCTTAAGGAAGCACTCGTGCAACAAACGAATGAGATGATGGAAAAAATTTCCTTGATCCTTTGACAACTTCCAACAATAGTTGAGGCATCTTCAATCATCAATAATTTTGGAGGTGCGACACCTTTCAAGGTACAACTTAACTTTGATATCCTCATATTTGAAGGCCAAATAAATGTCAATTCTTTGGAGAAATGGTCAAATCTACTAGAGGGCTATTAATCTATTAAAAAAAATTCAATAATGAGAAGATCACCTTCGCGCTCCTAAAATCCCTTCCTCGTGTCAATATTTGTGGGAAGGTTATTGGGAGAGACACAACAAAGATGAGTATGTGATATTTAATGCAAGCTAAATTGGGCTAATTTTTCTAATGCCCTTAAGCAATAATTCTATAATGTAGGGAAATATGATGACCAATACATGAGGTGAGAAACCCTAATTAGGAAAATGATTAGATAGTATTGGAGTACCTCAATATTTTATATGCCTTCAACTCAAAGCTAGGTATGAGAGACTCTGAGTAGCACTGAGTTATCAAGTATTATATTGGTTTACACAAACACATCCAAACATCTATGGATTTATTAGAATCTCCTCACTTAGATCTACTTATCAATATTTTGTAAAAATTGAGCAAAAATTGAAGCAGAGGAATAAGCAAGAGTTTGGGTATGAAAATATAGTGCAATAGAAGCTTAGAAAAGGTAGCCTAAACTTTCAAAACAAGGGATAGAGCAAGAAGAGCCTACCTCAAGAAAACCAACCCAAGTCAAAGACAAAGTAGGGTAATTGAAAGTAAAAAAAAGGACACCAGAAAGTGGTGTAAGTTCCAAAAAATCACATGGAACAACATGGATGAGTGTTGCTTGAAACAATCAAATTTGGCGAAGCTTAAAGAAAAGGAAATAGATTCTAGCTCTGATACCGATTTGAAGTAGGATAAATGAAAGTGAATCATTGATGCAAAACCTAGTGCTACCATCACGCCTATAAAGATACAACCAAAAGAGATATCAGAGCCTGATGAGGTGGGAGTACCTCTTCCATTCATAGATGTGGGTGAAGGGACCCCATTGCATTTTATTGTTGACTTCAAGAGACAAAAGAACATGATATCATCCAAGGTCATCCGTAGATTCAAGTTATCAATAGTTCCACACCCCTAACCATACAACATTGGTTGGTTGATCCATGGACGAGACGTATGTATCATTCAGTAGTGCCACCTATCCTATGGTATCAAGCCCTTCAATGATGAGGTACTGCGTGATGTTTCCCCACTTGAAGCTTGTAATGTTCTTTTAGAGCAACCTTATAAGTGGAAACGTTGTGTTGTTTATGAGTCTCATTCTTGTAGTGTCATTGTTTCTCTCAAAGGTCAACTCTAGATGATATCAAATGTAGTCCCAACCATTGCAATTTCATTTATCTCAAAAAAATAGTGCCAAAAGGTAATCTCTCGAATGAAAAAGTTTGTTCTCTTCATTGTTCAGTTAGAAGGAAAAATGAAGGTTTTTGCAACCACCACCACATCCACACACAACCTCTCTACACAATAAAAGTAAGTAAATAATATTGTAGAGACATATAGAATTGAGATTCCTTCACTCCACCTATAGGAGTCCCATTGCATTGTTAATTCAAACGCTCAAATGACTTGATTCTTGGTGATCTGCCTAATGGCCTAATATTAAGACAGTCTCTCTTAGAGAATGAGGAAATAAAACACCAAGTTCATGTGCTCATCCAAAAGGGCCACATCCAACCAAGCTCCTCACCTTGCAAGAGTCCAATTATGTTGGTGCAAAAGAAGGATGGGACATGGAGACTCTATATTAATTATGAATCCATTAAAAAATTCATTGTCAAGAAAAGATACATGATCCATAAGATTAATAATCTTCTAGACCAGCTTAAGGCTTCCAAATTCGTAGTAAGATCGATCTAAAATGAGACTACCACCAAGTTCCAAATGAACAAACTAATATATGGAAGAAATCATTCAAATCTAAAGAAGGCCTTTTCGAGTGGTTGTTCATGCCCTTTAGATTGATTAATGCTCCAACAATGTTCATGAGGATGATGGATGATATCCTATGACCATTCACAAACTCTTTTGTGGTTGTCTATTTGGATTCCATTCTCATCTTCACTAGAGCATGGGAAGATGACATGTCTTCAATAGAACATGGGAAGATGACAAGTAGTATATTTGAATGACATGTAACAACCCTGCTAAAAATTCCATGTAATAAAAGTTAATAAAGGAAAAATAATAACCATGGTTGATGGGACACTTATTCCAAGTTTAATGTTGGGAAAAACATCCTAGTGTGGGTGTTCATTGGTTTATTATAGCTCAGGAAATTGGCAAAGACAATGGGTAAGGCTTTGGAAAGGAAAAATGTCACTTTGGCACATTAATTTATGAAAATAATGGAAATTAGGAGAAAAGGGAGGTGAAAGGTCACAAGTTTTTTGTGAGGAGGAAAATGAAGGAAATAAAGGCCTCATTAATAAAAAGGCTTATGAGGATTAGTACACAGACTTTCGTTAGTTCAATTTTGGAGCTCTCTATCTACTCTCTCTCTCTCTCATTCGTGGACACTTAGAGTTTTCTTGGAGCACTCTTGGAGGGTGTGGCATACTTGGAGTTTTGGAGAAAGAAGGAAAAGGAAGAGTAGGAAAGTACAAGAGGACATTGGGATCAATAGCTACAACAGATTTGGCTTGCAAGTAGCGAGTTGCATGTATGTTTTCCTCACTAGTTTTATCATGCATGGTATATGCATGTGGTTTATTGGTCATGATTTTTCACTAACATGGAGGATTGCATGGATTGACAGTGAATTTGCCTAGCCTCTCCATTTCCTGGATAGCCATGGAGATTGTGGGTTTATTTTTTATTTTTTTTGTTTTGGTTGGTTCTCATGTTTCCTTTATCTTGGGTTGTGTTGGGTGCAACCCAACTTGGCCAGATTTTGGGCAATAAATCTAAGTTTTGTGGAGCATGCAGTAGAAAAGATGTTGCAGAGTACAAAGTGGACTCCATAGTAGAGCAACGGAGCACAACGAAGATCATGCAAAAAAATCACCATGGAACATAGGGGCTTCATGGTGAAGCCCCTCCCTTTTTTAAAAAATCATAGAATATTGTAAAAGTTGATGGTTTTGGACCATAGTCCCTTGTATTTTGGAAACCATGGTATTGGGTCCATGGTAATGTAGCGATGTAATCCCTCAATGTAATATAATATATAGGGATCAATAATAAATAACAAGATCATCTTAGGATCATATGATGTATTGAATGGTTGAATCTTTGTGACTAGGTTTTGTGGCGAAGAAAAGGCTCTGCAGGTGAGTCTGCAGGGACCTAATTCTATAGCGAGTGCGCAGAGGACCTACAACTAAGTGTGTGGGTCAAGAACTGTTTGTTGTACAAATTATATATTATAAGAAATATTTCTTGTGGATGTAGTCCCACATTGGGATGAACCACAGTAAAATTTATGTCTTCATGTGTTGATTTGCTTATTATCTACACTTTATTTCAGTACTGTGAAGTTTATGGATGTTTATGTTATATTTAAGTGATGAATGTAATTCTGTGAAGTAATATATATATATATATATATATATATATATATATATATATAGATATATATATATATATATATATATATATATATATATATAGATATATATATAGATATATATATATATATATATATATCTATATATATATATATATATATATATATATATATATATATATATAAGAGCGAAGTAATTGATGTATGCGAAGTAGTTTATAAGCATAAAGAAAATACAAAAGTTCCACATCGCATCATCCCTCGGGCTGCATAAACCTAGTTCTGCAACCTCCCATAGTCACTTCGAGTGAGATTGCGACCTTTGCCGAAAAGGCCAAGATTGAGGGTTTTGTTTGCGAATAATAAAGAATCAAACATGGGTCAACCCAACCTAAGCCAACAAATGGTTCAGTTGCTGAGACTGGAATCTATATGCGGGATGTTTATGTGGCATCAGTTGAAGAAAAAATTCAAGATTGGGTAGAACAAAAGGAATGAGAATTTGCAAAACAAGAAAATAGAATCCCTCGTTTGTCAACTAGGAGGTGTTTGGAGAAGTATATTTTCAAAGATCAATACGAAATCCTCTTCAGCTCATTCCATGTGGAGTTATACGAGTGGATATCAATGTTGACTCATAAAAATGGATTATTTTAAAGGAGATGAACCTAAGGAGTGGACTCCTGAACTAATACAATGACTCAAGAACACTGACAATAGGATCTCAAGAGTTTTTGACTTCTAGATTGACAGCATCTTGGGAGGATTCATTACTGAGTTCATGGTAGACTTGGTTGTGTCCTATAACGAAGTAGAATGGAAATTTTTCAAAGGACCACGAGGTAAATTCTTGAAATCTCTAAAAAATTGGATTAAGATGTTTTTGTGTAAAAAGGGAATTTTACGAATGCAGTCATATTATTAGTTACTTATGTTTGGGAGAATATCCAAAGAAGAAACTAGAACAACGTGCAGTGGAAAAAGATATAGAATAGTAACTAGGAAGAGGTCTCGTGGCCAAGATCTGAAGACTTTTATAGAAATTGATTATAGCCCTCTATTAAGCGAGCCTAAAAATGAAGAAAATCACTTTGAGAACCCTGAAGGAACTCCACAATATTCACGTTTCTAGCCTAAAAGTTCTCCGAAGCAATAATCAAGTAGTAAGTAGGGTGCCTTTTCTTTTCCCTGTCCCCATACCCCCCATCACCCTCCCATTATGAATCCCCCTCTCCCACCCCCTCCCCCTACCCCTCTAAGAATAACTATGGTCAATGATATTAAGCTACCTATATTTAAAGGGACTGGATCAGAGGATTCAAAGAAGTTCTAGTTTTTATGCGAAGTAGTATGGACAACGAAGCAGGTCCATGACGAAACTATAAAGAAAGCGCAGCTTGTCACAACATTCTAAGATAGAGTGCTAACATGGTACATGAAGCATTATAGCAATGAGATCAGATCATTTGCATAATTTAAAACTATGCTGGTAAAATAATTTAAGAAGCTGAAGTCTAAGTCGTAGTGCATCACAGAGCTAAAATAAATCAAACAAAAGACTACTGAGTCTGTGTGGGAATTTGACCAAAAATTCAAGATAGTATTGGATTAGGTGAGCTTCAAAATAGCTCCACAGCAATATAAAGAATGGTTTATAGTTGCATTGCTTCCACACATAAGATTTCCTTTATCACAATAGAAGATAGAAATTCAAGTCGAATATTTAGAACTTGCAATGAAATTAGAAGCTTCACCTAGGGGATACCAATACAGGTATGCAGAAAATCTAGCATCAACTGGAAAATTTGACTTTGCAAATATAAGATACCAATAAAAGTAAGAATTTTGTGAAGAAGTATGGTGTACAAAGTGTAAATCAAAAGGCCACTCTAAATAACAATTCCCTCTCTTCGGGAACTACATGGCTAGTGGAGCATCGAATCCTTTTAATATTGGATCCATCTTATGGTGCAAGCTATGTAAAACTAGAGGTGAACATCGCACAGAAGATTGCTACTTATTACATAAGTATGTCCAGACTCTAATAAACCTATATTGCAAATTATGCAAATCAGTAAGGCATGATGAGAAGAATTGTCGAGATTATGAATTGATGATAGAGCGCAGTACTGATGCTTATAGAATGAAAGATGAAGAACATGGATAGAATAGTGGTTGAGGTGGTTATCAAGGTTGAGGTTGAGGTATTGGTCGAGGTGGTAGAGTTGGGCAAGCTCCTGGACAGATTATTTGTTACAACTGAGGCCAAGTAGGTCACTTTGCAAGAGATTGTCAGAATTATACTACAACATGTAAGCATTTCAAATCATTTGATCATGTAATTTATGAGTGTCCGGTACTTATGGAAAAATTGCCAGAAAATAAAAATCAACAACTAACACAAAACATTCAGATGATGATTGTGAAACCAAGGACCGATGAGCCTCACATTAATATTGTAACAAGGAGTGGAGCTGCAACTGGAAATGATGAAACAAATGGAAAGAAGGAAGCTAAAGCTACATGCGTTAGAAATACTACTGAAAAAACTCATGTGTTTGATATTCAAATAGAAAAATAAGTCTATGGAAGCAAAGTGAAGCTTTATGGATGCAGGAGCTTTCACATCTAACACACAACATAATCAAAAGAATAGTTGCGGTGTAGCATCTTCGACACAAATCCAAGCTTTGACAATACAAGAACAAGATGCAACATATAAGGTAGATACTTTAAAATATTTTCTTTAAACTTGTATGAAACTTTTGTGATATCAAAGAGTTGTAGAAGGAATTCAGGAATTGATAAACTCTTGTGCATCTAAAGAAGTATCGCGGAGTTAGATGCATGAAGTTAACAATTTACATAGACATGAGAGAACTGGAAAGGAAATAAGGGTTAGTGCACAAATAGGAGAATATGACATGGACCAAGTTAATTTAGACTTGGGATCTAAAGCTAATGTCATGAGAAAGTAAACATGGTAGTTAATGGGTTAACCGAAGTTTCAATGGTCACCTACTCAACTAAGAATGGTGAATCACCAAAAGATTGTTCTTCTAGGAAGATTATCAGGCATTACAGTGGACATTGAAGGGGTACACATTACTACCGATTTTGAAGTGATAGAAATTATGGATGAAAATAAACCCTACCCTTCATTACTTGGACTAGATTGGGCATTTTCCAACATGGCTATAATTATTTTAAAGAAGAGGAAAATGATATTTTAAAGCAACAATTTGAGAGTGATCATTCCCTTGGATCCATCAGAAGGAGCAAGGTATATTGGACCAGTTAAAGATGAGTACAACGCAGTTTATATAGATAACATCTATCAGATGACAAAAAAATAACAAGACTGTGTTAACCCTACTGAAGGCAATCTAATTTGGGAGCATGACAATTCGTGTGCTTCATATTCAGAAGAAGAATTGGAAAATTGGAAAAATAGGTTACATGAAGTATCTACAAAGCGATGTGCGAGACTCACTAAAGCAGTTTATTATATGACATCTAAGGTATGTGACTTACCATTTTATGATGGTTTGGGTGATATCAATACTTTTATTGAAGAATAGGTACCAGAGTTTCAAAGGATGTTAACTCTGGATATAACCCTAAGAGCTACTCCTGCTAGATGGTGGGGTACACATAAGAAGAATATAGGAAGTTGGCAAGAATGTCGAAGGTTGATATGGATAAGGTTTGGTCAGGTAGAAACAAAGTTGGCAGATAAATATGATGGTCAAACTGATCCTAGAGAGCACATCCAGATCTGCATGACAGCATGGAAGGAGATTCCACAAGAAGAATGGGTGCATGTGTTCATCCACACATTAGAGACAATTACTCAAAACTGGTACTTGGAAATAGAACTTGGACATGGTACTGTGAACTAGGCAGACATGGTTGATGGGTTTATATTGACATTTAGCTATGAAGTTGATTTTCTATGTATAGATTCAACCCTTCAAATAGTTAAAAAGAAGATTTTTGAGAATGAAATTCCACTCACTTGGCAGCATGATTGGGTTGTGCAGCTACAGAATGTACTAGAATGCCATAACATCACTACAGAAGAAGATGAAGACCCTCGCGATATTGACATATGTTAGCCCCCTATAATACTAGTGATTCCCCCATTACTATTGTCATTGTATCCCTTATTGTTATTATTGTGCCCCTATTGTCCCCATATTGTTATTAGTATGCCCCATAGAAACCCACTATTGTTATTTTTGTACCCTTATGTTATTACTGTTATGTCGACTTGATTATATTGTGACTCCTTAGACTCCTATATATAGAAGGGAGGTTTAGTCATTTGTATCATCTAAGAACTATCCATTTGTGTAATGTAAATGAGATTTCCCCCTCGAAGAGGCTTATTTCTAAGGTGTTGATCTATATTTTATATATTTTTGTGAGCTGGTTTCATAACATTTCGTATCAGAGCTTTGGATTCTAGGGTTTCGCTGCTCCAAATAGTTCATTATGGAATTTTTGCTATAACTTTTTTCTATGATGTTTCAAAAGCTACAAAAAAAAAACCCATTTGAGCTGAAATCGTTCTGAACTTCGGATGCGAATTTTAGATCTTGTATCACTATATTTGCAGAGATATGATCTGAGGAAGTTTGCATTTTTACAGACTCCTGAATTAAATTACAAACAGGTGACTTGGGGAAAATCGACATAACTTTTGTTTTGAGAATCAGATTCAAATTTCATAAGAAGTTTCAGAAATATGACGGCCTATAGTTTTATGTGTATCAGTTTCAGGTACTAAGGTCGAAACAGTGACACGTGGCACGTCATACAAGTTCACTCTATTGAACTAGTCTGTAATTAGGTCACCGTGGGAGATTTGGCATAACTCTTCCTTAGAGAATCAAATCTTGATCAAACTTGTGCTATTAGAAAGAGGACTCAAAGGGCTACTGTAGGACGAGATTTCAGATATTTGAGATCCGCAATTACAGAGATACATCAAATTCAATATCGAGCTCCTACAAAGTGAAAAAAGGTGTGTATTTTATTTAAAGTTTTTGCATAAGCTTGGTTTGAAAAATTAGTTTGAAGGAATTCAAAGGGCATAGTGAAGCATTATTATCGTAATTTATGCCCCAAAGAAAGAAAATGGAAACACCTAGTAAGCAACCTGAAAGATCTAGCATGATTCATGAAGAAGAGGAAGAAATGCAACATGATATATCAAAATTATGAGACCAAGTGCAACAAATTTCACTAGCACAAAAAGTAGCAGAAGCTAAGATGATGGTTTAAATAAATACATAGAAGATAAGATGTATGGCATGGAAGCTAAGATGGATGGTTTAAAGAAAGGCGTAGAAGCTAAGATGAATGACGTGGAAGCTAAGATGGACAGCGTGGAAGCTAAGAAGGATAATAAATTATCACCAAAGTATTATGGTCCGTACAAGGTGTTGCAAAAGATTGGTACTATGGCATACAAATTGGAGCTTCCTGCAGCTTCCCGAGTGCACCTAGTTTTCCATGTTTCATGTTTAAATAAGGTTATAGGTGACAAGCTCCTAGTTCAAACAATATTTCCAGAACTTGACGAGGAAGAAAAAATCATATTGGAACCAGAAGCTGTTACAGAAACAAGAACTCGACATCTACGAAATCGATCAATTTTGGAGTCTCTCATCAAGTGGAAGAACTTATCCGCTGAAGATTCCACATGGGAGAATGAGAATTTTATACAGAAGCATCCAGAACTACTCAAGTGTTGAGGACAACACTTTTCAGAAAGAGAGGGGCATGTTAGGCCCCTATAATACTAGTGATTCCCCCATTACTATTATCATTGGATCCATTATTGTTATTATTGTGCCTCTATTGTCCTCATATTGTTATTAGTATGCCCCAAAGAAACACACTATCGTTATTTCTGTGCCCTTATGTTATTACTGTTATGTCAGCTTGATTATATTGTGATCCCTTAGACTCCTATATATAGAAGGGAGGTTTAGTCATTTATATCATCTAAGAATTGTTAATTTGTGTAATGTAAAGGAGGTTTCCCCCTCAAAGAGGCTTATTTCTAAGGCGTTGATTTATCTTTTCTATCTTTTTGTGAGTTGGTTTCATAACAACATAGAAAAATCTGAAGGCTGCCGCTGAGTGAATGGACCTGAGTTAGAAATACCTGATATAACAAAGTCATTAAAGACAAAGAAGGTGAATATAGGATCAGAAGAGGAGTCGAAGTTTGCAACTATAGGAGATTCTTAGGATGAAGAAACTGTGAGAAAAGTGATAGATCTTTTGCATGAATACCAGGAGTTATTTCCCACTAAGTTTTTAGATATGAAGGGCATAGTATGAGATTTAGGATTTATGAAGATTTCTCTAAATCTTGATGTGAAGCCAATTAAGAAAAGGACTTATAAACTGAATCCAAAGTACAAAGAAAAAGTATGGAAAGAAAATGATAAAATGATAACAGTTGGAACCATTGAACCTTTGGAAGAATCAGAGTGAGTAAGTCCTATGGTAGTACAAGAAAAGAAAACACAAGCAGAAATCAGGATTTGCGTTTATTTAAGGAAGTTAAATGATGCATGTCTACATGACCCATTCCCTACTCCTTTTACTGATAAAATATTGGACAATGTAGGAGGTCAGGAAGCCTATTCATTTATAGATGGATTTTCAGGATACCATCAGATTATAATTGCACCAGAAGATCAACATAAGACCACCTTTGCTACAGAATGGGGTTCATATCAGTATACAGTGATGCCTTTTGGACTGAAGAATGCCCTTGCCATATTTTCAAGAGTGGTGGTTGCATCTTTCAAAGAATATATTCACAAGTTTTTAGAAGTATACTTCGATGATTGGACAGTATTTGGGTTATTGAAGAAACATGTTGCAAGCTTAAGACTGATGCTCAACACATGCACGCAGTATCAGATTTCTCTCAATATCAAAAAGTCCATATTCTATGTACCTTTTGGTATATTAGTAGGACATATTGTTTGCAAGCAAGATTGATGGTGGATCTTGTGAAGATTTCCATTATTGTGAATTTACCTCCACCAAAGGCAGTAAGACGAATTCACACCACATTAGGACATACAAGATATTACAGAAAATTTATCAAGGGATATGCACAGATCACTGTGCCTATGGAAAAACTGTTGAGGAAATATGTAACATTCGTATGGAATGAAGAATGTCAAAATAGCCTTGATACACTAAAAGAAAAGATGGTAACTGCTCCTATATTGGTATTCCCATATTGGAATAAGGAATTTCATGTTCATGTGGATGCTTCATGCATATCTTTAGGAGTGGTATCGGCATAGCCTAGTGTAGGATAAATTGATCACCCTATAGCTTTTGCAAGCAGGAAACTGTCTAAAGTAGAGAAGAACTATACAACTACAGAAAGGGAAGGATCACATTTCTTGAATAATACCATTAAAGCATTAACTGAGGAAGTTCAAGTTTACCACCAAAAGAGCACTCCTTATCATCCTCAGGCAAATGGAACTATGGATGAATTCAATAAAATTTTGGAGAATGCACTGACCAAGTTATGCAATAGAAATAGGAATTATTGGGATCTTAGGATTCCAGCAATATTATGGGCTTATAGGGCTACATGCAAAAAGTTGACAGGTCAGACACCCTTTAGGTTAGTTTATGGACAAGAAGCAGTGATTCCCATGGAATAAGTTGTCCCTAGCCTAGGAATTGTAGCTTTTACAAATATGACAGACCCCAACGTAATGGAAGAAAGGATGGCGCAGTTACTTGCTCTGGAAGAAGACAGGTTTATAGAAGGATTTCATCAACAAGTACATAAAGTAAGAGAAAAGGCTTGGCATGATAGGCACATTAAGAAAAATAAGTTCCAGATAGGAGACCTTGTTCTCCTCTACGACAATAAGTTTGTGAAATTCCCGAGGAAATTCAAAGCACATTGGTTAGACCCATATGCTATTTAGTATATTTTTGATGGAGGCGCGGTGCGGTTAGCAAAGTTAAATAGAGAATTAATTCAGGGAAAAGTAAATGGCAGTAGAATGAAGCTGTACAGGGAAAACCTTGCCCCTACAGCTTCGCCCTAAAAAAGAAAGAAGGAAAGTATTAGTGTCACATGCAGTTGAAAGTGGGTACTCGACTATAAACTATGTTGCAGAAAGAGCTTTGACAAAGAAAGTACTTCACTACAGTCGGAAACATGTCAAAGTTCGTAGGAAGCCACAATGTAAGACAGAGGTGTGCTACAATAGGGGATGTGTCGAAGTTCGTCGAAAAAGTAGAATATGACCGTTAAAAGGGAAAAGACAAGCGCAAAGTTGCAATTAAGATGACAGGTTGGAAGAATTTAAGGATATATACGCTTTAAGGACAAAATCTAAATAGAATCAGGAAAAAATCAAATCTAATGATGAGGTTTGAATGCCAAAATTATTATAAATAGTTAAATCCTACTAAAATTAATAACTTTTCTAAATCAAAGAGCTCGAGTGATTAATAATGTGAAGAAGTTGCAAGAGACTTTGTTGTGTATGTCGACTTAGCGATCATGGGAGGAGATTGTGTGGAATTTTTGTGAGCAGGGATTGTCTAGAGTCATGGAAGTCATAGATATGTCCACGCCAGCAGTTGAAACACCTGTAGTAGCATCACCCATAGTAGCAGCACCATCTCCATAAAATCCGAAAACATCACCAAGGCAGAATCAAGCTAAGGAAGTAAGAACCAAGAAAAAGCAGGACAAGAAGCCTGCCAAACCTGTGAAACCTCAGAAGAAACTGGAGCAGGTCAATATTGAAGAAGATGTGGAGGAAATTTAGGCAGAGGAAGGTGTTGTATTGTTCATCTCACCTCTGCCCTCATATATTCCATCGAGGAAGCCAAACGCCAAACCAGTAAAGGATGCCAAAGATGCGAAGTATGGGACATTCATGCCTCTATTGCCAGAGGATGTGTTGTTTGGAGAGCTTTTAAGAAAAAAATCGTAGCTGAAATTCATAGACATTGATTTTAATGACCAGAATAAGTACCCGTAGTTCGCACCGTACTGGTACTTGCAGTAGGTTCACTACCCAGACAGCGAAGTGACAATATTAGAACCACGACAGTGGGCAAATGGGTTAGCGCAGTTAGGATTGCTCAACATGTTGAATGTGTTGCACTTCGGAAGAAGCTCAGCAAACATAACGTGTGTGCACCAATTATTAGTATTGATACATGATGAACACCTATGGATGGGGAATAAGATTCCCAAAGACCAAATGTTGATCTGGAGGATCACTAGATTACTGTACTAAGGGCAGAACCCCGCGGAGGATTTTGTGGGAAAGGATCAGGACCACGTTGTGGCAGAGAATATGAAGAAGAAGTACAAGTTGGTCAAAGGAAATAGGGGCTATGACATAAACTCGATCAGTGATCAAGTAGTGCACTTCATCGCACATATTTTGGCAGAAAATTTCATTAGGAAGTTTTGAACAAATGAAGTTCCTACGTCGATGGTGTCTTTAGGTGCATAGTGAGAAAATGGAGTCCAATATAACTGGGTTGGATATTTATGCAAGAAATTTCTGGACAATTGCCGCAAGGTCCAGGAGAAAGGTACATCTTTCCATTACACCTGGTTAATTTTGATCATTGATATGTTGGCATGGAAGGAGCCATAGGATACGCAATTTCCTCTGATAGAAGAAGAAGTATGTGAGGCCACGAGGTATGCTTCATTGTGGCATACCACTCAACCATCACACGCATAGGAAAATAGAATATTTTTTATACAATATCAAATGGATCTACACATGCTTGTAAACCAGCATATGTGCCTTTCGTTGAGTTTTCACAAACAGTATAGTCCTATGGCAAGGTTCAAGGCGGGTTTCCATAAATTGTACATATAGGCGCGAAGAGACACGAAAAATAATGGCATGCATTTCCATATATCTTCAAAGAGGATGATATGGTAGAAGTATTGCAGACATGGCCCGCATATTGGATGAATCCACTAGAGGGGATAGGAGGTAGTGCAACAGAAGAAGAAGAGTTGGACACTTTGCACCATGGCGAAGGCAGTGGAAAAGACAAGGAGAAGGAAGTAGAGGAAGAGGAAGAGGAAGAAGAACACCACGAAGAAGAACACCATGATGAAGAACATGAGGAGGAACCTCAAGGAGGTGAAGATACAACTAAGCAGACAGAGAAGGCAGAAACAGAGAAATCTGCAGCAGAGAAAAGGAAGATGTAGAGTGGAGCTTTGCCAAGCAGTAGAAAGAAGCATAAGGCGGATAAATCAAAACAAATCACACCAATTGTTCTAATTGAAGGTGACCTGGATCAAATTGGAGACAAGGTTCAAGAGATAACAATGGAATCTTGGAATAGGGTGGAAGATCACTATGGCGAGCTTATCATAGGTGTGCAGCAGAGTATAGCAGAGCTAAAATTACTGACACAAGCATCCAAAGAATTAGCGCATCTAACTCAAGAAATCCAACCAGAAAGGCTGATAGAAATGACGTTTGGGATGAGAATAATGCAGATAATTGTCAGAGCTTTGCAATTCAACACCGTCGAGGCGAAGCAACACGCGAAGAATTGGCATCATGTCAACATGAATATGGCAACGTTTCCCATTCCCATGTTACATGTGTTACACCAAGGCATCGCAAATGAGTTAAAAGAACGTGAAAAATGCACTTCAAGGTTGAATATTCAAATAGAATAAGAATGATTTGTGCTGAAGAAACGACTCGACCATGCAATTAAAGAAAAGGATCAAGTAGAGCTACAACAATAGAAATTGAAAGAAGTGGTCGAAGCCACTTGTAGAGAAGTTTCAGACATGGATGTCTGCGAGGAGGAATCTGTAGAAGACAAAGTCGTGAAGCTCGGCCTTGTAGTCAAGGAATACAAGGATAAAATTTCTGAAGTGCAATTTAAATATGAGAAGCATATTAGCGAGCTACAAATGAAGTTGCAATTTACTACGCCACCGGAAGTAAGAAGTCAGAGGGAGGCTGACCTAAAGTTATTCATGGTTAGCATCTCCATAGCATTAGTGGACTTTGCTACAAGAAGATCCAAATATTCATAAGTTGTAGGAGGAAATGCAGCAGAGGCAGTAGTAGTTAGAGGAGAGTCGAGCAGTTGCACAGACATTGCCTATATCGCAGAAGCTTGCAAATATCAATGAACCAAAGGTGCTCCAAAAGAGGATTGAAGAGATGAAGAGGGAAGAGCAGAGATTGATAGAAAGAACTCAACCTTGGTAGGATGAGGCCCTTCATCTCTCGTAGACAGTAGATGAGAAGATTCAGGAGCTTCAACAGAAGGAGGCTACATTGCTACAGAAGTTTGCAGATCATGTAACAGAAGCATTGTTGGAGGAAGCACATAGCAAGGATACACAGATGGCAAAATTTCTCTAGAAATTCAACAAGACCTACAATATCATTGTAGAAAATATCAGAGGCAAAGTCGTTGAGTGACTCAGGATGAGTCACATGTGAGTGTTGGGGGGTTGTTGGGTGTAGCCCAACTTGGCCAGATTTAGGGCAAGAAATCTGATTTTTGTGGAGCACGCAGTAGAAAAGATGTCATGGAGTACAAATTGGACCACATAACAGAGCAACAAAGCACAAAAAAGACCGTGCAGTAAAGTCATAGTGCTGCATGGGGGCTTCGCAGTGAATCCCCTCCCTTTTTGTAAAAAGCATAGAATATTGTAAAAGTTGATGGTTTTGGACCATAGTCCCTTGTATTTTGGAAACCGTGGTATTTAGTCCATGGTAATGTAGCGATTTAATACATCAATGTAATAACATATATAGGGATCAATAATAAAGAAGAGGATCATCCTAGTGTAATATCTTGTATTGAATGGTTGAATCTTTGTGACTGGGTTTTGTGGCAAATGAAAGGCTCTACCGTTGAGTGCATAGAGGCCTAAGTCTACAACTGAGTGCGCAGATGACTTGTGGCTGAGTGCGTAGGTAAAGAAATATTTGTTGTACAAATTTTATATTTTAAGCAATAGTTCTTGTGAATGTAGTCCCGCATTGAGATGAATCACAATAAAATTTATGTCTTCATGTGTTGATTTGCTTACTCTCTACACTTTATTTCAGTACTATGAAGTTTATGTTATGTTTAAGTGATGAATGTAATTCTACAAAGTAATATATATAAGTGTGAAGCAATTGATGTACGTGAAGTAGTTTATAAGCATAAAGAAAATAAAAAAGTTCCACAGCTTAACATCCCTCACGCTGCAAAAACTTGGTTCTACAACCTCCCACAACCACTTCCAGTGAGACTGCGACTTGCTTGCAGGTCATTACCAAAAGGGCCAGTGATTGAAGGTTTTGTTGGTGTGCAGTAAAGAATCAAACCTAGGTCAGCCCAACCTAAGCCAACAGGTTGAGTTACAAGTTCCTTGAAGCCTTGGTTGGACAAATTCTCTGGAAGCCCTATAACAACTTGGGTTGAGTTACTAGTCTTGGAAACCTTGGTTGGACAAATTCTCTGGAAGCCCTTGGTGGGTTGAGTTACTAGTGTCGGAAGCCCTGGTTGGAAAAGTTCTTCGGAAGCCCGGATAAGTTATGGGTTGAATTACTATTCCAGGAAGCCTTAGTTGAAACAAACACTCTTGACCCCTAGAAGGCTTGGGTAGAGACCAATATGATGATGATTTTGTGATGTCTGACCATGAGGTTGAATCACTGTTTGATGGGTTGAGGTGGTTGGCCTCTGGAAGCCTTGAATGGTTTTCAATCAATGTGTTTTATGAGATCCCACATTCATGCTTAGAATATGGCATAGGTGTGACTAGATGAAGAGATTTTTTGCTTAGCCGTGTCTATGGTCAGGTGGTTAGTGGAAGTCCCACAACTGGTTCACCTTTGCATCATTAATATGAGGTTATTTCTCCTTGTTATTCTATGAGTGTTGTATTGGTTTATATGTGGATTTTATTGTTGCTTCCTTGTTATTTATGTCCCTATTATGCTGGTTATGAATATGTATTATGATAGTGGTTACGTATGGCTCTCATCATGTTTTCACTTGTAAATGAATGAAAAATTTATTTATGACCTAATGGATTGTTATACAGAATTTGTACCTACGGATAAGTATATCTTCCCTAAGTGGGTAGTTACACTTAGAACAACTAAATTAAAGATGTTTTACCTTTTCCTACAATAAACAAATAAGATAAAAGAACCTACTTATGATCCATCGCTTCCTTTGATCTCCTTTGAGTTGCTCCCATTGCTCCCGCTCAATGAATTCGCTCAATTGGTACCTGCCAACATAAACAAAAGATAACAACTATCAAAGCATATGATCTATTTATTGTAAACAAATGGAATCGAAAACATTTGAACATACATTCATCATAGATATAGACAAGGAACAAACAACTTTATTGATTGATAGAAGGAGAAGTTACACCCAATGTGGTTTGATCTTGTGTCACTCATCCAGCTTAGTCCAAACCCTCATCATGCCAATAGCAACATCAATCCAGCAGCATAACATTACTTGACAATGATTTCAAGTCTCTAAACCAACAATATTTCTCTATAATATCCAAGCTCCAGCCCCCTTGATCACTATGATGAGTGGTAAATTTATAGATGAATGCAAGTGGCTTTGTCATATAGAGGATTCGATTATCCAAGGCTATCCTAAGTTGAGCTCATCTTGATAGGATAGGAGATGGGTTCCCTCTAGAATGCTCTAGAATCAAGGAATATTCCCATAATCCTATGCCAATTTCGCTCATCCTCACCTAGCATAGGCATAAGTGGGCCTAAGTGCTATGAAACATAGGTCTGAATGGGCCTACCTGATATGCAAAGAAGTTTCCCCTGACCAAGGTTGCATTGGTGTCCCAAGGAGGCATTTCAGCAGGGTTTCAAACTAGGAAACTTTTATGGATGAAAGCACTCAATGAAGTGGCATGCCTAGGGCATGTAGCAACTAAAGTAGGATTTGATAGACCCTGATTGTACTGATCTGATCATCGGGAGTGATGTGCCCAAATAGACCTGTAACAGTTGCCCCCTAAAGCATGAATTCAAAAATGATAATGTTGAGTGATATGCTTTATGATGTGATGAGGAGGATCTAAAGCAGACGGTGACCTACATCAATTACAATACATAATATCATGATATATTTTAATTTTTCATGAATTGTTGAGGGAAGGCATACCCATGCTCAACATATAAATTTTTCATTACATGTACTTAAATTCGATAGTTGTCTATAGATATAGATCCATGACTATCTGTGTAAAGCCATCGTACCGATGATTTAGTACTCTCCTGAAATCGCAACCCAGATGGATGAAACTAGATCTAGGGTCTTTTATCTCGTCAAACCATTTGCTCAAGTATGAGCCTAACCATGTGAAAATGTGATCTGAAGTCGAACATGGGAAGACACTATCTGATTACCAGCCAATGATGTAAGATGTTAACAGACGCGAGAGAAATCACTAATAATGATAATGACTCTCAAGGTACTAAAGTATTCTACATGGTGTGAATAGATGTTTGATGTCAAACACCATACAAAGTATTTTGGTTGAAGGCCTATGATGTCAACCTGTCACTGGAAGCGAGAAACTTGCCATTCATGTATGCAAGCCTCAAGGTATTGGAAGGGTGTGTCTAAGTCAACTTCCTGGATAATGTGTTGATATCGACAAGAAGTGACTCATCGCAGGAGGCCTTGATGTATCCCCCATCAACGACACAAAACGAGTGTAATGATTTTGAAGACAGAATGTGATTGACGACAAAATGATCAGGAATGGCAATCATGAAAATGAAGGTTTATGAGTACTACAAAGGTTGAAGTTTACTGAGTGACTTGTCTTGAACATGTCGGTGACACTGAATGAATTGGCAACATTGATCCAAAATCAAAATGATGGACGGTGTGATAGACCATAGGTATGATAACCATCAATCAGATAACCCAACCCAAATATTCATAGAGATGAAGTGAAAGTGTCATGTTAAAGAGCGACTTGCTACCATAAAGTGATTTATCCCTTTTCCGATTTTCCCCAGTCATTGCTGACCAATATCTCTTTATCTTTTAACAATCTTGATGAGGATAACATATGCTTGAAGTATAATTCTACCCTTCAGGTGAATCCATTGCTATATGATGTTTTAACGAGTCTAGCGAACGTGAAACTCGATCTTTTCATGATGGAAAAGTTTGTCGTGATTTGATGCTTTAACGAGTTTAACAACAACGAGAACTCGGTCCTTTTCATGTTTAGAGAGTTCAAAAAGGGACAAAAAGAAAACTCCACAAGTTATTTTTCGTAAATTTGTCTCTCAAGTCTGACAAAGTGTAAAATAATACAAGAGAGAACCTATTGACCATGTTTGATCAACGTATTCCTTTTTCGTAAGTAATCTATCTCAGTCTGGAAAAGGGTTAAACTTATACTTAGTAGATGTCGTTTCTAATCCATTTACGAGTTGAAAAGGACAAGCGCCCCACAATATTTTCATATTTTGAGAGTCTGAAAAGAGTTGAAAGAGGACTCTAGGGGGTTTCTTTTTCGATGTTATACGGAATGTATACCTACTGATAAGTATATCTTCCCTAAGTGGGTAATTACACTTAGAACAACTGAAGTAAGGATGTTTTACCTTTTCCTACAATAAATAGATAAGATAAAAGAACCTACTTGTGATCCTTCGCTTCCTTTGATCTCCTTTGAGTTGCTCCCATCACTCCCACTCAAACTGAATTCGCTCAATTGGTACCCGACAACATAAACAGAAGATGACAATAATCAAATCATATGATCTATTTATTGTAAAAAAATGGAATCGACAACATTTGAACAAACATTCATCATAGATATAGACAAAAGTATTGGAAAGGGAACAAACAATTTTATTGATTCATAGAAGGAGAAGTTACACCCAATGTGGTTCGATCTCATGTCACTCATCCAGCTTAGTCCAAACCCTCATCACACCAATAGCAACATCAATCTAGTAGCATGACATTACTTGAAAATGATTCCAAGTCTCTAAACCAACAATATTTCTATATAATATCCAAGCTCCATCCCCCTTGATCACTATGATGATAGATGAATGCAAGTGGTTTTGTCATCAATATGGCATTGAATGGTTTTCCATAATTGGATTATTAGTTTCCATGTTCAAAGGGATGAGAGGATAGAGGATTAGATGATCCAAGGCTATCCTAAGTCGAGCTCATCTTGATAGGATAGGAGCTAGGTTCCTTCTAGAATGATCTAGAATCAAGGAATATTCCTAGAATCCTATGCCAATTTCGCTCATCCTCGCCTAGCACAAGCTTAAGTGGGCCTAAGTGCTATGCAACGCAGGCCTGAATGGGCCTACCTGCTATTCAGAGTAGTTTCCCCTGACCAAGGGTGCGTTGGTGTCCCAAAGAGGCATTTCAGCAAGGTTTCAAACTAGGAAACGTTTATGGATGAAAGCACTCAATGAAGTGGCATGTCTAGGGCATGTAGCAACTAAATTAGGGTTTGCTAGACCCTTTTTATACTGATCTGATCATCGAGAGTGATGTGCCAAAATAGACCTATAACATGGATTAAATGGAAACTAATGTGTTGAGGCATCAATGCTTCTTAGCGATTCTCAGATAAGTATGAGACCCCTATGATTAGATCTATTATTTACACCTGTAGATTACCTATTCATGATATGTTTGATGAAATTCCTATCATGGCTAGTAGGGGTCCAGTTAAGGGCTTGTTCAAGTAATTTCAATTTTATCATAATTTCTTTGTTATCTTTATGTTCTGAAGGTTTCATTGAATTCTGGGCAGTGACCTAGACTCTGGGCCTAAAAAAGTGGCTCAAATATAGTGGATGTTGGCATAGCACTGAGAAAAATAGTCCCTGGATGTTGGAAATGGGCATGCCATGTCATGAGAACGTCCAAAGCCTCTTGGACGTTGTCATGCCCATATCATGGGAGCATCTATGGGTTAAGTCATCTAAAATATCAATGGCACCCATGAGCTGGTTAGCATAAAGGTTTTGATGGCTCCTAAGGGTCCTATTGTTGATGTTGAAGGTTTGTATGGCATGTTTCTGTCAATTCCACTTCCTTAATGTGACTTATGAGGTTGAATCATATCATAGTAACTTCTCATCACATCTTAAGCCCGATTGGATAGTTACTTGGGTAGATGTGGGAGGAGGGTGTTACAGAGTAGTATCATAGTGTGGTTCACCCCCCAGACTAGATGGGTTGTGTGTTGTTCATGCATTCATTTTAGTTGCATATGTGTCTCTTGTGTTGTAGGACCATGTTATTGTTGCATTTGTATGGTATGGGTCATGGTTATAGTGATGTCACCATGGGAATTTGATTGTGCTGGTGTGGAGTGTGTCTTAATGAGTGTATGGTTGATTATGCATTGCTTATGCATGTTAGTTTTCACATGAGGTCAAGTGTAAAGTAATGTGGTGTTTTTTTTCATGCATGAGATCATTGTATGTGTAGTTGATATGGTCATGCATTGATGATTGGACTCTAGCTAGAATGATGGGTACATGGTTATATGCTTATGTGTTATCTTTCTATATGTTATTATGATTATGTAATACATGTATTATGTTGATTGGTTGATCTTGCAGATGAGGTATCCTCCCCGAACTACGTTAAGATATGTTGGCTTATTGTGATTTGGTTTAGCTGACATGATATGCCTTACAGGAAGAATATCAAAGATGACTAACAAGATGGTAGACTACAGTTCTCATGACTCTCCCTATGGATCAGACGAGCAGCATGGTGTTGGGAATTATTCTAATTTGGTAGATAAACTGACAAGCTTAAAGTAAGAAATAAGGAGTTGTAAGGAAGACAATGATTGAATCATATAAGCATAGGAGAAACTAGCAGAGGTAGTTGCAATGATACTTCAAATTTTGTTATAATTGTAGCAATAGGGGCCACTTTAGATCATCCATGAGTAGGAGGAAAAAACTAATGGGGCATATGGCAGTAGGTTGCATGGTTCTCATAGGTAAGATAGAGATGACACAGTTAGATATGGAAGATTATTGGATACTTTGGATAGGAAATGTGATAGACACGGGTACTATTCTAGTTATAGTTCTGATAGGCATGATGATTGACATCGTTTTTATCCTTACAGGAGGAGTGATATGGGATATTTTCTTGATGAGTTTAAGAAATACAAACCACCTACATTTGATGGAGAGATGAATAAATCACAGTATGCATAGGCATGGTTGCTTGGTATGAGGAAGTTCTTCAGGTTGCATGATTATTCAGAGAACATGAAAGCGAGAATATATACATTTATTCTGGAAGATAAAGCATACATTTAGTGGGAAGATGTGAAGAATTCCAGAGGTATACATGAGGAGGACTTAACTTCGAAGAAATTCGAGTGACTATTGAAGAAGAAGTACTTGTCAAAGAGATATCTTGATGATAGGGAAAAAGAATTCTATGAGCTAAAGATGGGATCAATGACAGATGAGCACACTAGAAAGTTCTTGGAGCTACTGAGGTATGTGTGTTACCTAGGGGAGGAGAAGGCCAAGATTTAAATTTACTAGTGGGTTACCAATGGAATTCAAAGACAGGATTGAGTTCGATGAGCCTAGATCATTAGAAGAGGCCATTTGGAAGCTAAATCATTGCTATGAACAATCGAAGCACATATCTAAGACTACGTTGGACTGGAAAGGTAATGAAAAGAACAAAGGAAAATGGGACAAGAAGTGAGAAAGACCTCAAGATTCAAGTAATAAAGAGAATGTAGCACCATCTAAGAAGTTCAATGCATCTGACAGAGGATAGGTACATTGATCTGAGGAGCATAACAAGAATGTAAGTTGGAAGCATATAGAGTGTTGTACTTGTGGCAAAGATCATCACAAGAGATATTTTCCACAGAATCAAGGTTGTAGGCCTCATATATATAGTGCAAAAGAGGCATTGATTGTTGGTGATGTTGGTTAGAGAATTCCTTGTATATATGCAGTGATAGATAACTGACAGGTAGATCACCGAACATCTATCATTATGTTGGACAATAAGCTTTGTGATCAAGTTTTATTCTATTTTGATTGACCCTGGATCTAATTGTAGTCATGTTAGTCCTGACATGGTGGATAAGTGTGGTTTGAATAAGGAAGTGCATGCTGAGTCTTGGTTAGTGAAAGTTGCTACAGGTACAAAGAAGTGAATCGACCATTGGGTAAGAGCTTGTGAATTTGACTTGAATGGTATGCCTACCTAAGAAGATTTGAATGTATTATCGTTGGGATCATACAACATGTTGTTGGGCATGGATTGGTTGTACCTTCATAGAACCAAGGTGGATTGTTATGGCAAAGCCATTGAGTGCCTATATGAAAATGGGGAGCAAATATTTTTGCAAGGTAAGAAGAAATCAACATCAATTAGAATGGTGATAGTTATGTTGGCAAAGCGTAGTCACAGAAAAGGGTGTGTGTTATTTTCACTGCACATTTCTAGTGCCAAAGGTAAGGAAGTTCAGGATGTAGATGTTTTGAGCAGGTACCTAGTTTTACAGCACTTTCAGGATGTATTTCCAAGGATATTTTAGAGTTTCCACCTCACAGGGAAGTAGACTTTTCTATTGATTTGGTGTCAGGGGCAGGTCCAGCATCAAAAGAACGTTATAGGATGAGTGCACCTGATTTGGTAGAGTTAAAGTTGTTGTTGAAGGAAATGTTGGACAAGGGGTATATTAGGCCAAGTGTATCACCATGGAGCACACCGGTATTGTTTGTTAAGAAGAAGGAAGGTACTCTCATATTATGCATTGACTACATGCCGTTGAACAAAGTGATAATCAAGAACAATTACCAAGGATTGATGACTTGTTCGATCAGTTGAAGGGAGTAGCAGTGTTCTCGAAGATTGATCTAAGATATCATCAGGTACACATTAAGGAAGAAGACATCTACAAGGTATCTTTTCGGACCAGCTACAGGCATTATGAGTTTTTTGTAGTTGCATTTGGTTTGACTAATGCTCCAACTACATTTATGTGCTTGATGAATAGTGTGTTGTGTTGTTATTTGGATAACTTTATTATTGTGTTTAATGATGACATATTGGCATATTCTAAAAACGAAGAAGAGCATGTCGATAATTTAGCTGTAGTGTTGAGGTTGTTGAGAGAGCATCAGTTGTATGCTAAGCTCAGAAAGTGTAATTTCTTTTAGACTGAAGTACACTACTTGAGACATGTGGTTTCTAAGGATGGCATAGCAGTGGATCTAGAAAATATAAGAGTTATCAGGGAGTGGGTGGTTCCTAGAATTGTAGATGAGGTGAGATACTTCATGGGCTTGTCAGACTATTACAGGAGGTTCATCAGGAACTTCTAGCAGATTTCTTATCCTATCATATCATTGCAAAGAAAATGTAAGAAGTTTGAATGGACAGAGGAGTGTGAGGCTAGTTTTAAGCAGCTCAAGCAGTTGTTGACACATGCACCAATGTTAAGGATTGTAGATCAGGACAAAGAGTTTATAATATGCACATATGCTTGCAAGAAAGGACTTGGTGGAGTCCTTATGTAGGATGGTTAGATGGTATCTATGAGTCATGAAAACTGAATGAGCATGAGCATAAGTACCCCACACATGATCTTGAGTTGGCAACGATCATACATGCATTGAAGATGTGGAGGCACTATCTTCTGGGCAGGAGGTTTGTGTTGATGCGTGATCATAGTGGTTTGTGGTATCTATTTTACTAATCAAACCTGAATGGTAGGCAGGCTCCGTGGTTGGCCACGATCAGTGAGTCTAATTTTCAGATCAAGTATATCAAAAGTAAAGAGAACAGGGTGGCAAACACTCTTAGCAGGTGGATACAGGTAAATATCTTAGCAATTATGAGCTCCTATGGGACAAAATTACAAGATAGTATCTTGCAGGCAGGATAGCAGGATGTTAGGTATATGGAGATTGTGCACAGGTTGCAGCAAAGTAAAGGAACATGTAGCAGTACAGGTATAGGTACAAGTGGTGTCACAGGTACAGGTATAGATGAAGGTGCACAGGATATGAACTATCACCTTACAGTAGATGGATTGGTTAGATTAAGAGACAGGATATAAGTGCCAGATAGTAATGAGCTCAAGAAGGTGATCTTGAGGGATTTTCATGTGAAACCATATTCAGTCCACCCAGGCTATCAGAAGACATTGACCACAGTGAAGAAATTTTATTATTCATCGAATCTAAAGAAGGATGTAGCAGAGTCTGTGGCTAGGTGTTTTAATTGTCAATGGGCGAAGGAAGAGTGTAAACATCCAACTGGACTGCTACATCCAATTGAAATTCCATAATGGAAATCAGAGGTTCTTTCCATGGATTTTATTACAGGGTTGTCGAGGACAGTGAGACAACATGATTCCATCATGGTAGTGGTGGGCAAGTTGACAAAGGTAACGCACTTCATTCCAGTGAAGTCTACATTCTCAGCTAGAAATGTAGCACTGCTATTAATCACAGATGTGGTCTGATTGCATGGACTTCCAAAGAATATTGTGTCAGACAAGGATGCAAAGTTCACTTCCAAGTTTTGGAAGGAGTTTTTTGTAAGTTTGGGCACAGAGTTGGCCTTCAATATAGCTTATCATTCGTAGACGGATGGACAGACATAGACGGTCAACAATATATTGGAGGACATGTTGAGGATGTATGTGATGAATCAACAATGAAAGTGGGAAAGTATCTTCCACTCGTAGAGTTCGCTTACAACAACAAGTACCAGGAGTCACTAAGGATGAGTCCATTTGAGGCATTGTATGGGCCGAGTTGTAACACTCCCATCAGTTGGAGTGATTCAGTTAACAGGGTGTCGATTGGATAAGACATGTTGGCAGACATGGTGCGAGAAATGTAGGTAATCAATAAGAATTTGAAAGTAGCACAAGATAGGAAAAAGAGCTATGCAGATCGGAACAAGTTGTTCAAGGAGTTCCAAGTTGTGGAATAGGTGTACTTGCACATCAAACCGAAGAAGAGTTATGTGTGGATTGGATCATGTGCTAAGTTGGCACCCCGGTTTTGTGGACCCTTTAGTATTGAGAATATTGGGCCAGTACCCTATTGACTTGCACTGCCTCTGACAGAGAAAATCCATGACGTTTTCCATGTGTCATTGCTTAAGAAGTATGTTAAAGATGTTGATCAAGTGATTGACTAGTCTGTATTTTAGGTGGAGCCAGACATAGAATTCCAGTTGGAGCCTCATTGTCTATTGCAGAGAAATATGCTCATGCTCCGAAATCAAGCAATTGAATAGGTTAAAATGTAGTGGAAGCACTTTCGGCCTGATGAAGCTACTTGGGAGATGGCAAATCAAATGTGGGCTATGTATCCTTCCTTATTCGTTGGTTGAGCATATGTTTTGGTATATATCTTTGATATATGTTTTTGGTACATGTTTGGTGATGTTTGGTATGTGTAGATATGTATATGGATATAAATGTCTCCATGAGATATGTTATAAATATCCAATAAGTGGTATGGGTGTCATGTCATTATGATGTTATATTTTTTATGTTGTCATGTTGGTTTGCTTCTCAACAAGGTGGTCACTGTAAATACTACAACGAGTTAAGTTATGAAGCTCCATGGGAAATATGTGTTGCTTACATCAGTCTTATGGTTATAGGTGTTGTTGAATTCCAAGGATGGTGTTCCCCTAAGGGGGACGGTTCTATAACAGCCCTGGTGAAAATTCCATGTAATAAAAGTTAATAAAGGAAAAATAATAACCACGGTTGATGGGACCCTTATTCCAAGTTGAATGTTGGGAAAAACATCCTAGTGTGGGTGTTAATTGGTTTATTATGGCTAAGGAAAATAGCAAAGGGAATCACTAAGGATTTGGAGAGGAAAAATGGAATTTTGGCACATTCATTTATAAAAATAATGAAAATTAGGATAAAATGAAGGTGAAAGGTCAGAGGTTGCATGTGAGGAGGAAAATGAAGGAAAATAATGGAAATTATGAGAAAAGGGAGGTGAAAGGTCACAAGTTGCATAAGAGGAGGAAAATGAAGGAAAATAATGGAAAATTAAGCAAATAGAGGCCTCATTAATAAAAAGGCTTCTAAGGATCATTACACGGACTTTTTTTAGTTTAGTTTTGGAGCTCTCTCTCTATTCTCTCTCTCTCTCTCTGATTCTTGGACACTTAGAGTTTTCTTGGAGCATTCTTGGTGGGTGTGGAATACTTGTATTTTTTAGCAATAAGGAAAAGGAAGAGTAGGAAATCGCAAGAGAATGTCAGGATCAGCAACTACAGTGGATTTGGCTTGCAAGTACCAAGTTGCATGTATGTTTTCATCACTAGTTTTGGCATTGATGGTATCTGCATGTGGGTTATTGGTCATGATATGTCACTAGCATGGAGGACTGCCTGGATTGACAGTGGATGTTCCTATCCTTTCCATTCCCTAGATAGTCATGGAGATTGTGGGTTTATTTCTTCTTTTTTTTTGGTTCTCATGTTTCCCTTAGCTTGGGTTGAGATACTAATTCTTGGAATCCCTAGTTGAAAAAATGCTCTAGAAGCCTTGTAATAGCTTGGGTTGAGTTACTAGTCCTGGAAGCCTTGGTTGGAAAAACGTTTTGGATGCCTATGATGGGTTGAGTTACTAGTCCTAGAAGCCCTGGTTGGACAAACGCTATGGAAGCCCGAATACGTTGTGGGTTGAGGTACATGTCCTGGAAGCCTTCATTGGAAAAAATGCTCTGGAGCCCTAGAAGGCTTGGGTATATATGAATCTGATAATGCTATTGTGATGTCCGACCATGAGGTGGAATCATTGTTTGATGGGTTGAGATGGCTGGCCTCTAGAATCCCTTGATGGTTTTGGATTGATGTGTTTTATGAGATCCCACATTCATGCTTGGAATATGGAATGGGGATGACTAGCTGAAGAGAGTTTTAGCTCATCCATGTCTACGATCGGGTGGTTTGTGGAAGTCCCACAACTAGTTGGACTTTTCATCATTAATATGAGGTTATTTCTCCTTGTTATTCTATGAGTATTGTACTAGTTTATATGTGGATTTTATAGTTGTTTCTTCCTTGGTATTTTTTTCACTATTATGTTGGTTATGAATATGTATTAAAATAATGGCTATGTATGGCTCTCATCATGTTTTCAGTTGTAAATGAATGAACAATGTATCTATGACCTAATGGAAGAAATGGCAGCTAATGTGTTGAGGCATCTATGCTTCTTAGTGATTCTCAGATGAGTATGAGATCCCTATGCTTAGATATGTTATTTACACCTGTAGATTACCTATTCATGATTTCTTTGATGAAATGTTTGTCATGGCTAGTAGGGGTCCATTCAAGGGCTTGTTCAAGTAATTGCAATTGTATCATCATTTCTCTATTCTCTTTCTGTTCGAAAGGTTTCATTGAATTTTGGGCAGTGACCTGGGCTCTGGGCCTGAAAAAATGGCTCAAATCCCAGGGATGTTGGCACAACACTGAGAAAAATAGTCCCTAGATATTGTCATGCCATTTAATGAGAGCATCCAGATCCTCCTAGACATTGTCATTCCCATATCATGGGAGCGTCTGAGGGTTAAGCAGTCTAAAATCTCAATGGGACCCAGGAGTTGGTTAGCAGAAAGGTTGGGATGGATCCTAGGGATACCATTGTTGATGTTGAAGGTTTGTATGGTGTGTTTTTGTTGGTTCCACTTCCTTAATGTGACTTAGGAGGTTGAATCATATCATAGTAACTTCTTGTCACATGTTTACCCCGGTTGGTCAATTACATGGGTAGATGTGGGAGGAGCATGTTACAAAGTGGTATCATAGCATGGTTCACGCCTCACACTAGATGGGTTGTATGTTGGCTATGCATTCATGTTGGTTGCATGTGTGTATCTTGTGTTGTAAGACCATGTGCTTGTTGCATTTGTATGGTATGTTTAATGGTTATAGTGATGTCGACATGGGAATTTGGTTGTGTTCTTGCGGAGTGTGTCGTAATGACTGTATGGTTGATTATGCATTTATTATGCACGTTGGTGTTCAAATGAGGTCAATTGTAAAATTATGTGGTGGTTGTAATCATTTCATGAGGTCATGGTATGTGTAGTTGATATGGTCATGAATTGATGACTGGACTTTAGCTAGAGTGATGGGCACATGATTATATTCTTATGTGTTATGTTTCTATATGTTGTCATGTTTATTTATACATGTATTATATTGATTTTTTGATCTTGCAGATGAGGTATGCTCCCCGAACTATGCGTTTATTGTAATTTGGTTCAGCTGACATGATATACCTTGCAGGAAAAATATTAATAATGACTAGCAAGATGGTAGACTATAGTTCCCAACACTCTCCCTATGGATTAGATGAGCAGCATGGTGTTGGGAATTCTTCTGATTTGGTAGATACACTAAGAATCTTAAAGGAATAAATAAGGAGTTGTACGGAAAAAAATGACCGAATCATGCAAGCACATGAGAAACTAGCAGAGTTAAATGTAGTGATACTTTAGAGTTTGTCATAATTGCAACAACAGGGAGCACTTCAGATCAGCCATGAAAAGGAGGACAAAACTAATGGGGCATATGGCAATAGGTCGCATGGTGGTCACTGGTCATATAGATATGACATGGTTAGAGATGGTAGATTGTTGGCTACTTCGAATATGAGAAGTGATAGACATAGGTACTATTCTAGTTCTGGTTCTGACATGCATGATGATCGACATCATTATCATCCTTACAAGAGGAGTGATAGGTAATATTTTCCTAATGAGTTTAAGAAAGAAAAACCACCTACATTTGATGGAGAGATGAATAAATCATAGGATGCATAGGAACGGTTGCTTGGCATGAGGAAGTTCTTTAGGTTGCATGATTATTCAGAGAACATGAAAGCCAAAATAGCTAAATCCAGTCTCAAAGGTAAAACATACATTTGGTGGGAAGATGTGAATAATGTCAAAGGTATATATAAGGATGAATTAACTTGGGAGGAATTCGAGTGACTATTCAAGAAGAAGTACCTATCATAGAGATACCTTGATGATAGGGAAAAATAATTCTATGAGCTAAAGATGGGATCAATGATAGATGAGGAGTACACTAGAAAGTTCTTGTAGCTACTGAGGTATGTGCCTTACATCAGGGAGGAGAAGGCTGATATTTAGATATTTACTAGAGGGTTACCAATGGCATCGAAAGAAAGTATTGAGTTCGGTGAGCCCAGATCATTGGAGGAGGCTATCCAAAACCTAAAGAATTGTTATGAACGATCGAAGCACATATATGAGACTAAGTCAGACTGGAAAGGTAACACAAAGAATAAAGGAAAATGGGACAAGAAGCGAGAAAGACCTCAGGATTCAGGTAATAAAGAGAATGTATCACCATCTAAGAAGTTCAATGCATCTGATAGAGGACAGGGACATCGATCTGAGGAGCAGAACAAAGATGCAGGATGGAAGCCTAAAGAGTGTTGGACTTGTGGCAAAGATCATCGTAGGAGAGATTTTCTACAGAATCAGGGTGGTAGGCCTTAGATATACAGTGCACAGGAAGCGAAAACTGTTGGGGATGTTGGATGGAGTGTTCCTCGTATCTATGCAGCGGCGGATAACAAACGGGCAGATCATCAGGCATCTAACATTGAGATGATGGTAAGATTTGTGATCAAGTTGTTTCTATTTTGATTGACTCTAGATCTAATTATTGTTATGTTGGTCTTGACCTGGTGGATAAGTGTGGTTTGAATAAGGAAGTGAATGTAGAGTCTTTCTTAGTCCAACTGGATACAAGTACAAAGAAGTAAGTCCACCATTAGGTAAGAGCTTGTGCATTTTATTTGAATGGTATGCCTATCTTAGCACATTTTAATGTATTACAGTTGGCATCATACACTATGTTGTTGGGCATGGATTGGTTGTACCTTCATAGTACCAAGTTTGATTGTTATGACAAATCAATTGAGTGCCTGGATGAAAATGGGGAAAAAAGAGTTTTGCGGGGTAAGAAGAAAGCAACATCAGTTAGAATGGTGACAACTATGCAGGCAAAGCATAGTCGCAAAAAAGGGTGTGTGTTATTTGTAGTGCACATTTCTAGTGACAAAGGTAAGGAAGTTGAAGATGTAGATGTTTTGAGCAGGTACCCAGTTCTACAGTAGTTTCAGTATGTATTTCCTTAGGATATTTCAGAGTTTCCAACTCACAGGGAATTATACTTTTCTATTGAGTTGGTGCAAGGGGTAGCTCCAGCATCCAAAGCACCTTATAGGATGAGTGCACCTGATTTGGTAGAGTTGAAGTTGCAATTGAAGGAAATTTTAAACAAGGGGTACATTAGGCCAAGTGTATCACCATGGGGTGCACCGACATTTTTTGTGAAGAAGAAGGATGGCACTCTTAGAATATGCATTGACTATAGGTAGTTGGACAAAGTGACCATTAAGAACATGTATTTGTCACCAAGGATTTCTGACTTGTTTGATTAGTTGAAGGGAGCAACAATACTATCAAAAATTGATCTGAGATATGGATATCATCAGGTACGAATTAAGGAATAAGACATATTTTTGGACCAGGTATGGGCATTATGAATTTGTTGTAGTTCCATTCTGTTTGACTAATGCTCCAGCTACTTTTATGTTCTTGATGAATAGTGTGTTGTGTTCGTATTTGGATAAGTTTTGTATTGTGTTCATTGGTGACATATTGTTTTATTCTAAAATGAAGAAGAGCATGATGATTATTTACCAATAGTGTTAAGGTTGTTGAGAGAGCATCAGTTGTATGCTAAGCTCAACAAGTGCAGTTTCTTTCAGACTGAAGTACACTACATGGGACATATGGTTTCCAAGGATGGCATAGCAATGGATCTAGAAATGTTAAGATCTATTAGGGAGTGGGTAGCTCCTAGAAATGTAGATGAGGTGAGATACTTCATGGGGTTAGCAAGTTATTACAAGAGGTTCATCAAGAACTTCTCGCAGATTTCTTATCCTATCACATCATTGTAGAGAAAAGGTAAGAAGTTTGAATGGAAAGAGGAGTGTGAGGCTAGTTTTGAGCAGCTCAAGCAGTTGATGGAACATGCACCAATGTTAAAGATTTCTGATCCGGATGAAGAATTTGTAGCCTACAGATATTCTTGCAAGAGAGGACTTGGTGGAGTCCTTATGTGGGATGGACAGGTGGTATGTTATGAGTCACAAAAACTGAGTGAGCATGAGGATAACTACCTCGCACATGATCTTGAGTTGGCAGCGATCATACATGCATATAAGATGTGGAGGCACTATCTTTTGGGTAGGAGGTTTGCATTGATGAGTGATCATAGTGGTTTGCGATATCTATTTGACCAAACAAACCTGAATGGTAGGCAGGCTTGGACACATTAGCTGTCATTTCATCCATTAGGTCATAAATACATTGTTCAATAATTTACAAGTGAAAACATGATGAGATCCATACATAGCCACTGTCATAATACATATAACCAACACAATAGGGGCATGAATACCAAGGAAGCAACAACCATACAATCCACATATAAACCAATACAATACTCATAGAATAACAAGGAGAAATAACCTCATATTAATGATGCAAAGGCTAACCAGTTGTGGGACTTCCACGAACCACCCAACCATAGACATGGCTGAGCCAAAACTCTCTTCATCCAATCACGCTCGTGCCATATTCCAAGCATGAATATGGGATCTCATAAAACACATCAATCCAAAACCATCCAGGGCTTCCAGAGAATAACCACCTCAACCCATCAAACAATGATTCCACCTCACAGTTGGACATCACAAAACCATCATTAGATTGGTCTCTACCCAAGCCTTCCAGGGCTTCAAAGCATTTGTTCCAACTAAGGCTTCTAGGACTAGTAACTCAACCCACAAATTATCTGGGTTTCCAGAGTGTTTGTCCAACCAGGGCTTCTAGGACTAGTAACTCAACCCACCAAGGGCTTCCAGATCATTTTTTGAACCAAGGCTTCTAGGACTAGTAACTCAAACCAAGTTGTTACAGGGCTTCCAAAGCATTTGTCCAACCAGGGCTTCAAGGAATTAGTAACTCAACTTAAGCTAAAGAAAACATGATAACCAACCAAAAAAAACCAAATAAATAAACCCATAATCTCCATGGTTATCAAGGAAATGGAAAGGCTAGGCAAATCCACTTTCAATCCATGCAATCCTCCATGCCAATGACAAATCATGACAAATAAACCACATGCATTTACCAGGCATGCCAAAACTAGTGAGGAAACATACATGCAACTCAATACCTGCAAGTCAAATCTACTGTAGGTGTTGATCCCGATGTCGAATTGCGCTTTCCTGCTCTTCCTTTTCTTTCTTGCTCCAAAACTCCAAGTATGCCACACCCTCCAAGATTGCACTAAGAAAACTCTGTGTCCAAGAATGAGAGAGAGAGAGAATAGAGAGAGAGCTCCAAAACTGAACTGAAAAAAGTCTGTGTACTGATCCTTAGAAGCCTAAGATGCCTCTATTTTTTTCATTTTCCATTATTTTCTTTCATTTTCCTCCTCACATACAACATGTGACCTTTCACCTCCCTTTTCTCCTAATTTGAATTATTTTTATAAATTAATGTGCGAAAATGCCATTTTGCATTTCCAAAGCCTTAGCCATTGCCTTTTCCAATTTCCTTAGCCATGATAAACCAATGAACACCCACACTAGGATGTTTTTCCCAACATTAAACTTCAACTAAGTGTCCCATCAACCGTGGTTATTATTTTTCCTTTATTAATTTTTATTACATGGAATTTTCACTAGGGTTGTTACAGAACCCTCCCCCTTGGGGGAACACCATCCTCGGTATTCAACAACACATATAACCATAAGACTGTTGTAAGAAAAACATACTGCCCATGCAACTTTATAACTTAGCTCATTGCAGTATTTACAATGATCACCCTGCTAAGAAGCAAACAAACATGACAACCTAACAAATATAACATTACAATGACATGACACCCATACCATTTATTGGATATTTGTAACATAGCTCATGGTGGCATTTACATCCATATACGTATGTACACATACCAAACATCACCAAACATGTACCAAAAACATATACCAAAGACATATACCAAAACATTCGCTCAACCAGTGAATAAGGAAGGATACATAGCCCGCATCTGATCCACCATCTCCCATGTAGCTTCATTGGGACCAAAGTGCTTTGATTGCACTTTAAACTTCTCGATTGCTCAGTTCCAGTGAAAGAGCATATTTCTCTACAATATATAATGAGGCTTTGACTGGAATTCTCCTTCTGACTCCACCTAAAATACAGACTAGTCAATAACATGATCAACATATTTAACATACTTCTTAAGAAATGACACATGGAAAACATCATGGAATTTCACTGTCGGAGGCAGTGAAAGTCGATAGGCTACTGGTCCAATCATCTCAATAATAATAAAGGGTCCACAAAACTAGGGTGTCAACTTGGCACATGACCCAATCCGCAAGGAGCTCTTCTTCGGTTTGATGCACAAGTACACCTGATCCCTAACTTGGAACTCCTTGAACAACCTGTTCCGACCTGCATAGATATTCTTCCTATCCTGTGCTACTTGCAAATTCTTCTTGATTACCTACATTTCTCACTCCATGTCTACCAACATGTACAGTCCAATCAACACCCTATTAATTGAATCACTCCAACCGCTCGGAGTGTTACAACTCTACCCATAAAATGCCTCAAACAAACTCATCCTCAGTGACTCCTGGTACACATTGTTGTAAGAAAACTCTATAAATGGAAGATACTCTTCCCACTTTCACTGTTGATGCATCACATAAATCCTCAAAATGTCCTCCAATATCCTATTGACCCTCTCATTCTATCCAGCTGCCTGCAAATAATAAGCTCTACTGAAGGCCAACTCTATGCCCAAACCTGCAAGCAACTCCTTCCAAAACTTGGAAATGAACTTTACATCCATGCCTAACACAATATTCTTTGGAACTCCATGAAATCATACCACATCTTTAATGAATACCTGAGCTACATCTCTAGCTGAGAATGTAGACTTCACTGGAATGAAGTGCACTACCTTTGTCAACTTGTGTTGGGATGGGGTCCCCTGGGTCAGTTTTGGGGTTAAAAACCCAAGTATTGATGTAAATTTTGGTAAAAGATGTAAAGTCTCCACAATTTGTGGATGCAAAGTGCGTAGATAGTTAGGAGTTAAAAGGGGTTTTAGCCCCTTGTCTATGTAAAGTCGAGTCAGTTTTGAGATCCACCCATGGTCCGCAGACCATGGGATTGTATGTAAAAAGATATAAATATGTGTGTCTTAGAGAGTCTAAGGCATGTCTATGTCTGAGATAGGAAAAAAGGGAAAGTAAGTAGCAGGTAGATAGAAGGGAAAAGGCTCCACAGCTGAGTGCACGAAGGCCTAGAGTAGTTTCCACAACTGAGTGCGCGGACCCCTGTAGCTGAGTGCATAGGGCAGTTTTGAGTCTGCAATACCATATTGAAGATCAATAAAGAAGACTGTTAAATAATATCTTTGTTTATCTATTTACTTCAGTTATATGTGTCTGTGATATATGCTGAGAAGGAATAATGTCTTTATGAAATATTGATCTATTGATGTACGACTCTATGGGATAAGTCTTATTAACTATACACAATGCATGTTAACTACTTTCGCGAAGATTATAATACATTATGTTATGTTTATTAAATACTTAAGTAGATCCGCGCGAGCTCAGATATAGGGGTATTTTCTAATGTGTGTAAGTGGATGATTCATCTGTTAAGGGTCTGCAAAGACCTATCATAGACCTTTGCAAAGGTCTAGAGGCAGTTAAAGGGAGTTTCAGAGCTAGGCCCTAGGGGCTTATAGATCTACATGAAGGAAGATCTAGGGCAATAGAAGACATCACATTAATATTTGGATGAAAAAACTTGGTTCCAGTATCGCCCCATACTACTTCAGGTGAGACTTTAACCTGAGCTATGCAGGTTGATTCTAAAAGGGCCAGTAGTGTAGGATTTTGTTTGTTGAAATTCACTCTGAACCTAGGTCAGGACCCACTAAGCCAAAACTTGTCCACCACTACCACAAGGGAATGATCCCATCTCACTATCCTCAACAACCCTGTAATAAAATCCATGTAAATGACCTCCCATTTCCATTTTGGGATCATAATCAACTGTAGAAGTCCACTTGGATGCTTACACTCTCCCTTCACTAGTTGACAATCAAAACACCTAGCCACAAAATTTGCTACATCCTTCTTCAAAGTCGACCAATAATAAAATTTCTTCATAGCGATCAATGTCTTCTGATACTCTGGGTGGCCTGAATATGGTTTCGTATGAAACTCCCTCAAGATCACCTTCTTGAGGTCACTACTATCTGGCACATATATCTTGTCTCTAAATCTAACCAATTCGTCTGTTGTGAGGTGATAGTCCACATCCCATGCACTTCCATCTATACTTGTACATGTACCACCACATATACATGTACCTGTACTACTACCTATACATATACTTGCACCACAACATGTACCTATACCTATACTCTACTACAACCTATGCCCAATCTCCATATACCTGACATCCTGCTACCCTGCTTGCAAGATCCTATCTTGTAAGTCTGTCCCATAGGAGCTTACAACTGCTAGGTGATTTACTTGTATCTGCCTATTAAGAGCATCTGCCACCCTATTATCTTTACTTTTGATATACCTGATCTCAAAATCAAACTCACTAATCGTGGCCAACCAATAGCAAAATAGAGGTAATAGGAAGATTGGCCCCAATTAAGTACTCCAAGAACATTGAACCCTTAACGAGATGAAGGCTTCGAATTATTTATAAAAGAATATTTTGAAACACCATCATGTGTGTGTATGACAACGTCTGTAGTGACTAGCTCATAGTAATGGATTCCATGGAATGCTTGTCTGTTATGATGATGGACCATCGATGGAGAAACATTTTATGATATTTTTCATTGCTCCACCCATGAAAAGAAAAAGATATAAGTACAAATTCATGGTTGCACCACTTACAAGTATTTGATACAACACATTTCACAATGATGCACAAAAGCAAGAATCAAGAACCCCTGTGTAAGTCCTTGTCTGTGGTTGCTTGTACCTCACTATTGTTTATCTATCTGTTTCATCTTTGGGTTAATACTTGCTAATAATTTCTTCAGGCCCTCTAATCACTCTCGATGGTAAGCACTCAAATGCAAGTCAGACACTTGCACCACCCAAACCACATCACCATCCCTTGCTCACCTTCCACATAATAAAACATCTCCCTTAACACGGCCCCCTTTCATTGCAAGGACTAGAGTTGCACCACCTAAACCACATCACTATTACCATCCCTCGCTTACCTTCCACATAATAATAAAGCATCTCCCTTAACACGACCCCCTTTTGATTGCAAGGACTAGGGTGGTTCATGATTGTATTTTCACATGATTGCAAGGACTAGAGTGGTTCATGACAAGGACTAGAATAATGGAGGTGAATATAAAACCAGTTGGTGCAAACTCACAATGAACAAAGAAGTGAAAAATGATTCTCAGATGAGTATGAGACCCCTATAATTAGATCTGTTATTTACACTTGTACATTACTTATTCATGATATGTTTGATGAAATGCTTGTCATGGCTAGTAGGGGTCCAGTCAAGGGCTTGTTCACTTAATTGCAATTATATCATCATTTATTTGTTATATTTCTATTCTGAAGGTTTCATTGAATTGTCACCAGTGATTTGCGCTTTGGGCTTGAAAAAGTGGCTCAAATCATGGGGACGCTAGCACGACACTAAATAGTCCCTAGATGCTAGCATGTCATATCATGAGAGCTTCCAAAGCCTCTTGGACACCATCATGCCCATATCATGGGAGAATTCGGGGGTTAAGTGATATAAAATCTCAATGGGAACTAGGAGCTGGTTAGCAGAAAGGTTGGGATGGCTCCTATTTCTGATGTTGAAGGTTTGTATGGTGTGTTTCCATCGGTTCCATTTCCTTAACGTGGGATAGGAGGTTGAATCATATCATAGTAACTTCTTGTCACATGTTTACCCTAGTTGGTTGGTTACTTGGGTAGATGTGGGAGGAGGGTGTTACATGATAGGACTTGAGCACCCTATGGCAACACAAGTTGTATGTTAGTCTAGATAAATACTCATTTGGAATGTAGATAATTGAATATTTAGGACACATTTTGGATGAACATGGGGTGCAGGTGGACCCAACCAAGATCCATGTCATTCAGGAATGGTCGGTCCTAAAGACGCTAACATTGCTCCATAGATTCTTAGGCCTTGCTCACTTCTACCAAAATTTCGTGATGGGGTTATCTTATATCTCTTGGGCCTTAATTCAAGTGAATAAGGGGGGAGAAAAACTAAAGTTTCCATGGTTTGAGTCAAAGTAGAATGCATTCAATGTTCTGAAATATCAACTTTTCTCTGCACCAGTTCTCATCCTATTAGACCTAAAATATCCATTTTAGATTGAGATAAATTCCTCTGACTATGCTATCAGTGTGGTCCTTACTCAACACGGGCATCTAGTGGCATATCATAGTGAAATTCTCTTTGATATTATATGGATATACCCCATCTAGGACAAGTACATGTACTCCATCATGCAATCCCACAAACAAAGGAAGCATTATATTCTAGGGAAGGATACAATCATCCACATTAATCACAATTCGTTGTTATTTATTAAGACATAAGGAAACTTACAGAATGATTGTCATAAAAAATCATCCAAATACCTGCAACAATTCCACTTGAAAATCAAATACAATAAGGGTAGAACCAATCATGTCTCTGACTACATTATTCAACCCTAGGTTGTGGCGCTAACCATAGTTCTTAACTCTTGTGGGAATGAGACCTCTGGATGGAAACAGTTATACAACAACAACTTTAAATTTTCTACCACATACCAAATGTTGATTGTTGGAAAATGAGTTCCATAGTTCCAATTCCAAGATGCACCCTTGTGATACTTATACAACCTTTGTGTTCCTTCAACTGAGCATACCGAGTTGATCTCAAAGGCACACTTTAGTGGATGGTGGGGCATTTTATGTGGAGAATACAGTAGTTGTACTTCAAAATCTTTTCTACTAGACAAAGCTTTGACAGGATGTCTAGCATTACGTCAAATCATGAATAATATATGCCATTACTAAACTAACCATTAAAAAGCATGGGTTTTACACTCCTTTACCTACCCTATGCATGCGCTAGCACTTAATCTCCATGGTTTACATGTTAGGATTTCAGTCCACCAAGCATGGTAATGATTGTATGCTTGTGATTGTCCACTGATTCTTTAATATGACCATTTTAGCATCATGCAAGAAGAGTATCACTGTTGAAACCACTACTAAAAACTTCTTTAAGTGTGTTTGGGATAATTAGGGCTACCCCAGACCATATTGGGACAACAAGTTCCTTAATTCTTTTTGGTCCAACCTATGGTCTAATGGACACCAAGTTGATCAAATTGGTTGCCTTTCATCCCTAATCATATGGACAAATAAAAGTGTTCAATGGGATGATTGTACATATCTTACACATGTGCAACTCTGAGCATCCATGTACATGGCGAAACATCTTTACATATGTTTCAACATAGCCATCTACATCTCTGTTGGCCACAATCATTTTAAGGTGTGCTTTGGGTTCCAACAATTGGCCCCAGTTGATGTAATTGTGCCCAATGCATATCCACCTACGGAGTCCTCCCATGATTAGGTCAACCCAAATAAGACAACAAATTTTTTTGAATGGATCCAACACCTCCAAAAACAAGTCCATGATATCTTGCAGAAATTCATTGGCAAGTATAAGCAGCGACATGACTAGCACAAAGTTCCACATAAGTTTTAATATGGTGATAAGATGTGGTTAAATTTATAGAAATAGTGTTTCATAGGCCCTTAGAGGAAGCTCAAACCACTCTGATATGGGCCTTACACAATCATAAAGGTTGTGGGTGAAAATACTTTTGAATTGAGCGTTCCTCCTTTCCTTGGCTTGCACCGAATATTTAATGTGGGGTTGTTTCAACCATATTCTCCACCTCTATTGGAAACCTAAGAGGTAGCCAAGAAATTTCCCCCATAAATGTATCTGAGCATGGACACCAAAAGAAAGTATACCCACCAGCAACACATTCAATTTTACTAACTTGTCAAATTATGGTAGCTTCTTCAGCAAGGAAAGTGGATCACATCCAAATTCAACAAAAGTTTCCCCATATAATGAGGGAACTTGATGCAATGGAGACCATTGCTTCCTAAGGGAGTAGGAATAGTCTAGTTGGATATCTATGGCCACCCATATCTTCCACTATCTCAACGATTCTATCTCTTCTTGGCAGTATTTCTATGATTTTTGGCTCCTAAACTTCTAGGGCCATTTTGAGGCTCTAAACGGTGTTTTTTGGCACTTTGGGAGGCCATGGGCTGCCCCTATATACCATGGCCTCAGTAAAAAAAATTATTCCTTAGATATTTATTTCTAATGAGCTATCGTGCACTCCAAACAGATATAATTGCATGCAAAAGTTGCACCCCCGAGAAGTCCTTGTACCCACTAACGACTTTAGGGCCCGCAAACCTTTTGGCATTTTATCCTAGAGTTAGGGCTTTGGAACTATATGGTTGTTTCTTCATGTTAAAAGTCCATTATTTTGACCTCTTGTAATACCTTTTATGAGTGCACGTAGTTTCCATCTCTTTCTATTTAGAGATAGCCACCACCATTCTATCTAGATTGTATTCTATAATATTTCTCTATTTCATTTATTAATAAAAGTTGGATTTTCACAAGATTACCATGGTTTCTATTATATTTCTTCATGTGTGTTATTTTAGTTTCCCTTTCTTTCATTTCATTCCTTATACAACCCATATCACTCATGTTCTAGAGCAATGCTCGAATTCCTTGAATTTCCACCTCCCAATGTTGTGTAACACTTTAACTTGGCAATTGATTCCCATAACCTGATAATTGTATGTTATGTTTTTTAATCAATGCACTAAATAGAACCTTGTCCATCCTTATTCAAAACACAATGCAAATCATTATTGGAAAATATATGACATTATGTGAATTCATTAGTGTAATGTGAAGTGATTGAGCCATGATAGTTCATGATTGCGCTACCATACATCCCTTGAACTTCCTCACAGTCCAATGATGCAAAATTGTCTCCTTCAATCACATCATACATTACCACCACCTCATATGTTAACTTAGTAATGGATTTTCCCTCGACTCATGAAATATAGGTGGCCTTTGTACACACAAAATTCCTATGATGTGCTTGTATAACACTCTATGTGGGCAGTTTTAAACACAATTTAAAATATCACCTTTTAACACTTTTTACTTTAATGGTTGTAGCTATATACCCGTTAATGGGATGTATGTTCGCGAGATGGAAGGGAAGTACCCATGGTTGCAAGGAATTGTGGCAGGAGCATGAAAGTGTCATTAGCTCATTTCATGTGGTATTTATACAACATGTCGGGATATATAGCCCACTTTCATATACCCCTAGCCACTGTGGTTGACATCAATAACTCCCACAAGTGGTAAAGGCATTGAACCTCACATTGCAACAGTAGGGTTTTGTAAATGAGGTTGGTTGATATTATAACCTTTGATTTCCATGGCCACTCCCCTAGTTTTTTGTGGAGCATGTTGGCAAGGATATGTGTGATGGAGAAGTCATCAAGGGTAATTAACTCAATAGTGTTGATGGAAGGTCAGGTTGTAGCTGGAGGGAGAAATATATATGCAACTTTCAACCAACAACGATTGACAACTTCTAGTTCTAAAAGGATGACAAAAACTAATCAAACAACTATCACAACCACACAAAGATACCATTAGGGTTATTCTTCAAGGGCTAAGAAGTAAATGGAGTTAGTGGAGGCAATGGTAAGGAAGAAATTTCCCATGGTTCAACGGAACTTTTAAAGACCCATTATGGCCACAGAGGATACTATAATTGATGGAAACAAAAGAAAACAACGGTAACTAAGGAAACAACACTAGAGGAAATTCCCTACTCCCCTCCCTCATAGTCATGTTTACTTCTTTTTAGTTTTATTTATGACTATTTATAGGGCTTTAGTAGCCTGACAATTCCCTTTGATCAAAACTCTAGCTAGTTTGTTTGTTACTACCATTGATAAATGATGACTTTTTCAGCCAATTGAGGGACTATATTCCCAAATAACATAACTCCTTTAAGACTGGCATATCATTTTTATATAATTTTATATATAATATAAAATAAAATAAAATAAAATTCCTTAATATATATATATATATATATATATATATATATATATATATATATATATATATATATATATATATATATATATATATATATATATATATATATATATATATGTATATATATGTATATATATATGTTGTAACAAAATAACACTATTTTAAAATATTCAGTGAAAAAATGTTAAAGAGTGCAACTAGGGGCTAATTCCCCTTCCTAGAAGCCTTTTACGAATACAATACATACATACAAAAATAATTTAAATAACTATAAATAATAACAATCATAAATAATGAATAATTAGTGTTGAAAAGTAATGTCTCTAAGGACATGACCATTCATTGAAAATGGATCATACTCACATAAATAACATATTCACCATAAGTTACTACCCAACATAATTTAAGCAAGTATTTGCGTAAAAGATGGGATAAAAAAAGATGTAAATAAATATACTTACGAGGAGTTACAACCCACCATTGTTTATGGGTTCTTCGACACTTTAACAAATATGGGTAAAAACGTAAATGTACAAACTTACTAGAATTTAATTTACAAATATATGTGGTCCAATTTACAAAGAAACATGTCTCTTGGGTATCTTAAGTATAAAATTCACTTGAAATTTTTCATTCTATACAATTCTCTTATCATCTCATATCTTCTTGTACTTATTGTTGATAGTCTATCTATAATTACTGTAAATGATGATCTAAAGTGAATGCTATTGAGGTTTTAATGTGATTGTTATTGGAATATGAAGTAAAGTTGTTATTGGACAAAAAGACATTCAAGTAATTGTTAAAAGCATAGAACATACCATAAAATGTAACATGGTATCAGAGCCCAAGTGAAGACAAGCCCAAGGAACAAGAGAAGCAACCACTGTTGAATAATTATTGTTGTTGAACAAGGTTTGTTGGAACAAGTCTCCATGAATATTCACTCTTATTTCAAGATGGAGGATAAGCTCAATGAAAAATAATATTATTATGCTTGGAAGATGACTCTTGATTTGACCTTGGACGAACATGAAGTGTTGGATTATGTGCAAGGGAAAGTGGTGGAACCTCCTTCAAATGCACCTATTGCTACTAGAATGAAGTATAGAAAAGGAGAGGTAAATGCTAATAAAATCTTAGTTGACTCCATTCAAAATCATTTAATCTTTTATATTTCTGATCTCGGAACTTTCAAATAAATGTATGATAAGTTTATGGGGATTTTCAAAATCAACAATGAAAATCAAATTCCCTTTCTCAAGAACAAGTTGAAGGATACCAAAATGGACAAATGGGAGTCTATACAAGTATATTTCATGAGAATAACTCAAGTAAAGAATGATTTTTTATCTATTAGAGAAGTTATTGTTGACAGTGAACTCACCCTTATTGCACTTGGAGGTCTTACAATGCCATAGGAAACATTTGTCCCCACTATTCTCAACAATGACAGGGTACCTGGTTTTGATGCACTATTGGCTAGATGCACTCAAGAGGAAATAAGGATGATGGAGAGAGATAATTATGTTAATGGAAGTGAACCTACTACTTTCTCTACACATGCTGAAAGGAGAAATGATGTTGGTCCATCAAATCCAAGAAGTCAAGATTTTGGATCCAAGAAGGGATTCAAAGGAAGAGGCAAAGGAAGATGCTTCAATTACAACAAGTTTGGCCACTATGCTAGAGAATGTCCTCACAAGAAGAATCCTCCAAGGGACAACAACAACAATTAAAGAAAAAATAGGTCTAACTACAAAGGAAAATTGAATTCTCCTACTACTCTAGAAGGAAATAATCAACCTCCCAATAGGACAAGAAATGTCAGGTATGATGAAAATAATGTTGTTGAAAAACAAGATGAGTATTATCTCATTTCTTCTTTATCTACTACCTCTCCTCTAGACACCTTGGATCAATGGTTTATTGATAGTGGAGCCTCAAGGCATTTCACTGGATATAAGGAGGTTCTCTCAAATTTAGTTGAGAGGAATACTAAGCTAAATATTATTCTTGGATATAATGCCACCTACCCCGTGAAAGGAATAGGAATTATCACTCTTCACTTGAAATATGGTCAAAATACACATCTTCAAGATGTTTTGTATGTGCCTAATTTGAAGAAGAAATTGTTATCTATTTCTGCAATAGAGGACAAATACTTCAAGGTATCTTTCACTGTGGGAAAGGTGCATGCATGGAATAAGAAATTTAGAGATGCTTTTACTCTTGGGTTTAGGGTTGATGGTATTTAACAAGTTGGTGGAAGAAATTCGGGAGCTTTGGAAAATGACAAATCTATTCAATGTGAGTTGTGGCATCATAGATTTTCTCATTTCCATTACAAAGCCTTAGTGAGTGTAAGAAAGATCGTCATAAGCATTCCCAAATTTCATATGAATTGTGAAGGAGTTTTTCAAGGTTGTGCAACAGGTAAACATACAAAAAGGACATTTCCTTCTAGTGAGAGAAAGACAACTTATATTCTTCAATTGATCTATTCTAACATGGTTGGTCCTTTGCCCATGACCTCATTGGGAGGATAATTATACTATGTGATATTTGTGGATGACTTCTCCCACAAAACTTGGATTTATTTCTTGAAGAATAAGGATGAAGTGTTTAGATAGTTTCACTATTTCAAAGCATTGGTGGATAATCATATAGCCAAGAAGATCAAGACATTGAGAACTGATAATGGAACCAAATATGAATCTAATGAATTCAATGACTTTTGCAAAGAGGTAAGTATCAAGAGGGAGCTCACCAATCCATATAATCCATAACAAAATGGAGTTGCTAAGAGAAATAATTGTATAATTATGGAAGCCACCCATGCCATGATTCATGATCAAGGCCTACCGAAGTTTTTATGGGGAGAAGTTGTGAACACTATTGTGTATGTTCAAAATAGGAGTCCTCATCAAATCTTGGATTTCAAGACACCCAAAGAAATATTCACTAGTAAGAAACCTGATGTTTCACATTTTAGAATCTTTGGTTGTCCTATATATTTTCATGTACTAAAAGAGAAAAGGAACAAGTTGGAAACCTCTAGGAAGAAAGGCGTAATTGTTGGATATAGTGAATATTCATAGGCATGTCGAATTTATGTACATGGTCAGCGAAATATAGTAGTAAGTACAGATGTTAAATTTAATGAAGACTCTTCCCTTAGAAAAGCAAGGGATCTCCCCATCACAACAAAGGATGATGGTGTTCTTAAAGTCAAGAAGAACCTATGATGAATAAACCTATGCTCAATTTTGATGGCCCAATGGATCCACTTGATCCACCTCCTTGTGATCCCTCTATCTCAAAGAAAAGACCACTATGGCTTCGAGATAAACTTCAAGATGCAGAAAATAATGTTACACAAAAAGGAACTTTTCGAGAAAGAAGGAAGCCTACCAAGTATCAAGGATACTTGATTTCCGTGAGTAATATCATTCAAACATGATTACTATCATTCAAGCCAAACCTTGCACTTTTGAAGAAGTTGTGAAGCACTAGGTATGGAAAGATGTTATGGCTAAGGAATATTACAAGATTAAACATGGAGCTGATGGAAATTTTGAGATATACAAGACAAGGTTCATGGCTTGTGGCTTCTCACAAAATGAAGGAATTGGCTATGATGATATTTTTGTTCCAATTTCTCGATACACCACTATATGATCCATAGTTTCCCTTGTTGCAAATAAAGGATGGATCCTACATTAAGTGGATGTCAAGATTGCATTCTTACATGGCTCACTTAAGGAAGAAATATACTTGGAACAACCTCGGGGGCTTAAAGAGTAGGATAGTAAAACACATGTATGCAAGTTGAATCCCCTAGGGCTTGATATGAGAGGATTGATAACTATCTCATGAAGTTGGAATTTACATGGAGTTATGTTGATCCAAACTTATACTTCAAGGTTGAAAATGACATGCCACTTGTTTTGGTCTTATATGTTGATGATCTATTTCTAACTGTTGTAGACCCTCTCATTTATTAATATAAGAGGGATTTGACTTCTGAATTCGAGATGAATGACCTAGGATTGATGCATTAATTCCTAGGCTTGGAGGTCTGGAAAAATCCAAGTGATATTTTCCTTTCTCAAGGAAAATATATTGAAAAGCTTTTATAAATATGTGGCATGGTGTACTTCAAGTCTATGACTACACCGATGGAACTAAATTTCAAGAATCTAAGTGGAAGTATTGTTGGTTCGATTTTGGAAAATCCTACCGGACATAGACAACTTGTGGGAGCATTGATGTTCTTGGTGAAGATACGACTGGATATGCTTTTACGTTAATACATTGAGTCAATTTATGGTTAAGCCTCATAATATACATTGGGTTGCTACAAATAATCTTCTAAGAAATCTTAATGGTGCTATCAACCATGGATTGAGGTACACTGACGGGAATCTAAGATTACATGGATATATTGATGTTGATTGGGATGGTAGTGTCTTGGATAGAAAAATCACATCTAGGTGTTGTTTATCTTTGGGATCTGCTTCCATCTCCTAGATGAGATGAAAACAAAAGTTTGTTGCATTAAGTATCGTTGGTGCTAAATATATTGCAGGTAGTATGGCTTGTTGTGGAGTCATTTGGTTGAGGAAGATCATTAGTGAAGTATTTGAGAACATGTTGGATACCACCATCATTTATTGTGATAATCAAAGTGGGATTCGCCTTTTAGAGAATCTCATGTTCCACGAATAATCCAAGCATATTGATATTAGGTACCATTTTATCCAAGATATGGTACAACGGGGAGCAATAAGGTTCCAAAACATTAGGACAGATGAACATGTTGCTAAAATCCTCACAGATCCTTTCGGAAAGGCTAAGTTCTTAGCACCCTTCAAAGAGAGACTTGGATTTGTGGAAAAACCCTACCATGAGGGTCCCGATTGAGTTGGACATTGATCTATGGGAGCTCCTAGGGGACTGGGGTACTTCTTGGAGCTATATGAGCATAGGGTGAGTGGTTCACCTTCCCTTATGGAGTACATACCCCAGCATGTAAGCATAGCATGAGTGGTTCACCTTCCCCTGTGGAGTACATACGCTAGCATGTAAGCATTGGGTGAGTGGTTCACCTTCCCCTATGGAAACCACAGCATACAACCTACCCTTGTAGTTTGGGACTCTTGGGAAGTACCTCTCATTTGGCCAATGAGCCGATAAAAGTGGTTAGGGTTAATTAGTACTACCAATGGACGCATCAGGTACTACTGTATTCCCTATGACTAGAATGCATGATGTTCAACATCTTGATTGCTAAGGATCAAGCCTGGTAGGGGTTCTATCCCTATACATGAGGACTTGCCTCTATCATTTTTGCAAGATTGGCAAGGTCTTGTGACCCGTCATGTTTCAATCCTTTCTTATTGGACTATAATATCAATCTTTAGCAGAGGCGAGACAAGTTGCAGAGATAGAACTTGGTGGACATGATAGCATAGCCATGGATGAATGTTGGTAGTTGGAATTCCTCCCTAGTTGAGAGGGAGTGTTAAAGAGTGTAACTAGGGGCTAATTACCCTTCCTAAAATCCTTTTATGAATACAATGTAAACATATAAAAATAATATAAATAATAATAGTCATAAATAATGTATAATTAATTAATAATTAGTGTTGAATAGTCATGTCTCTAAGGACATGACCATTCATTGAAAATAGTTCATACTCACGTAAATAACATATGTACCATAAGTTACTACCCACCATAATTTAAACAAGTATTTGCATAAAAGAGGGATAAGGAAAAAGATGTAAATAAATATACTTACTAGGAGATACTACCTGTTATCACTCAGAAGTTTCCCTTAGAAGTTATCAAAAAGAAGGAAGCATCCAAGGTAACCACAAACCAATCTTTTAGGCTTAGGTTCTAGCCAACCTAAGTCCAGAGAGGGCTCTCTCTTTATAATTTAGCTTTGTTTTTATGGGATTTTAGGCTAGTTCTTAGTGTTCATGGGGTTTTGTTTTGAATTGAAGGTTGGGTGGTGGAATTCTTAGAGCAGATGGATAGAGCTAGGTCTTCAAGCCATTGGGCTATGGAGTCAACAAATGGATAGCATAACTGGACCAGATCATTAAAGGGAATTTTCACAGGGTAGGCTAGCAAAACAAAAGGCAAATATTTAAGCCAAATGGATGAATTGATTCTAACCAGGGTGAAAGGGCACTTAAGAATCCTTGGATCGAGATTAGAATGAAGAATAGAGGGTGATCGTGAACAAAGGGCAATTAAGAATCCTTTTCTATAGACCAGAGAAAAACTACGGAAGCTAAGGAGCAGTGAAGAATTCCCTAGCTAAGATAGTTTAGGAGAAAACATTCAGAATGTAAAACAGTCAAGACAGAGTGCATTCAAGCAATTTCTAAAATATCATTCCTTGCTATACATTTAGATTTTAGAGAAAAAAAAAGATTATGGAAAAAAAACATAAGGAAAAACAACATTGAACAGGGAAGAATACTTATTTGTATGTCACTTTACACAAGAATCTTGTAAAATATCTGATCTTTATTCCTTGATCCAGCAAACCAATCTAGTCATTGATACAATAGAACTTTGATTTGAGAGAAAAAGTCTATAGAAATGTTTTGGAATCCACCCTACATACTTCAAAATGTGAAGTATTTATACAAAAATATTTACAAAATATCTCAAAACAACTTGAGACTTAATCTAGGGAATAAGAATATCTTCTTGCATGAAGATAGAGACAGATGTTAAACTGCTTCATGTTGTCCCTTTTATTATGGTGTTGTTGGCTATTTCTGTTGAGTTGGAGCCCTTTAAGCTGGCTGATAGTTGTGGTATTTCTACGCTAGAATCTTCTTTACTTTGATCTTTTATTGATACTCTTTGATTTTGTTACCCTTTGACCCTACTGATCCGTCTTTTACCTGTCTCACCTAGTTTCCTTCAGATTTATTGTGGTAACTTTCTGATGTAAAACTTTTTCATAGTAAATCTATCATTTTCTCCCACCATTCTGTCTCAGGCAATCTCATTTTCAACATTCTTCTGTAAATTTCATCTGCCTCTGTGTATTTTGCAAAATTGGGTTTGGTGAGAAACAAATGTTTCACCTCATGTTCTAGGAAAAATAGGTTCTCCAATGTATCATATAATACTTTGCCTATTGGCAGGGCTTTAATGCCTGAAGAGTTGGCTTGTTCCTTGGCCAACCTCCTAAGTCTATCACTATAGTCCAATTGGGTCATGAGTTTGTCATTAATGACCATAGGACTGGGAAGGCCTTTGTCCCTCAAAATTTGAAATTTAGCCATAAACCTGTCAATGGCTACCTGCATGTTGTGGCACTTTTCTTCTAAACTGAGCATGGGGTTTCTTTTGGAAAGAGCCTTTTTAATCTCTAGGAAGGCTTCAGTCCTATCCTCTATGCCAAGATCATGTAGCTCATATCTGTTCTTACTATTCAGGAGGTGGATGAGTCAATTTGCATCCTAAGTTTTATCTCCTAATTCTTCCCTTATTTTCTGGATAGCTTCAATGGCTATCTTCACTAATTATGTCTAATCAAATATAACTTGGTTTGATGGCCAAATATCATTGACAGAGTCAATGATATTGGCCCAGAGCATCTCTTTAGTATATCCTAGTGGCTTCTGTAGTGTCAAATCTTTCTCTAGGACTTTGATTTTCTCACCCATTCTTTGGGATTTCTGTTTTTCTTCTCTTTGCTAAATTTGGGAAAGTTTGTAATCAGTTTCCAAACTTGCCACTTTCTCCTTTAATTATTTGAGCTCTGTAGCTTGGATGGACATCTCCTCCATATATTTTACCAGTTCTGTTGTTTTCTCAATTGATGTACCTACTGTTGTAGTAAACTCAGTTGTAATTGGCAGTGTTGTGGCAGGTGGAGCTGTAGGTGCCAATGATGCTGCCAATGTGGAAGGAATTGTTGTTGATACTGTGGGGATGACAGTTCTGGAAGTTGTGGCCATGTCACTTTGCTTCGACTGAATTAAAGTGTCCAACTCCTTGTCTCTCTCCTTAAGTTGATCATTTAGCTTTAGTATTAGGTCCATAAGCTCTTCATGTCCTTGTTGTGCTTCTATGATTCCATTGTTTGAGGGTGATGTAGCTGGGGAATTTTGAGCTGCTCCTTCAGTGTAGCAATGTCATCATTCTTATTTTTAATTAGCTACTCTGTTGCTTTCACATCCTTGGGATCATGTCCCAATTCTATCACTAAGTCCTCTAAGGACTTGATTCTTGTATCTTTGGCTTGTGACGAGGCCTTCTCCAACTAAAACTGAGCTGACATATTGTTTAAAGAGTTCTACAATTGGTGGGCTGCTATGGATTTCCCTATCAATGTAGAATAAATCATCTCACCTATTTGCTTATGCAGCTCAATCTGGTCAATGGGATGAATATCCCTTGCCAGTACCTCAAAATCTACTTTCTTAAAATCTGATGCTGTTCTTGGCTGCTAAGTGGTTGGATTGATAAAAATCATCTGAATTTTCCCCTCTTTAACATCAAAGGCTGACATAAGCCTTGTTTGATTGGTAGGGGTCATCTTCAGATACTGTGCATAGGTTTGGGCTTTCAGCCTCTCATTTCTAGCCTTTATTTTTTTGTATCTCTCATTGATATCTTGGTCTTTATCTGCTAGCATTCTGAAAGAGTATACCTCAAGACTTGGCTGCCTTTCCAACATTTAAGTGTGTGATGTGGAAGGTTCTAGAGTGCCTCCATATGGAGTGGCAAGCCTACTCCCATCTCTTTTTGTGCTTGTAACCTCAGTTGTCTCCTCTGTATATTCCTATTTAGAGACAGGATTCACTCTTTGTCTCTTAGCCTGGATTGTCTCTACATAGGCTTGTGATGTTTCTCTTTCTGAAGTAGTGGCCCCTTCCCTATTTCTCTTAAGGCTTTTCTCCTCATTTAGAGGAGTCTGTAGAATTGGAGGGGTACTCATGGTGGTTTTTGGTTTATCTGATTTCTCTAGTATGTATATTTGATCTGGCACCTCTGACAGGTCTGGTACCTGTGATTCTTCTGGCACCTGCAGGAAAGAACCCTCATCGAGTTGTTTTTCTAGGTCAATTAATGTGTTTTCCATAGCAACTTTAGTACTATCCCTATCCTCTAAAGTGTTTTCCACCCATTGCAATTGGTTGCCATACTTTTCTATCTTAGGGATGCGGTGATGGATATAAGGAGCCATCTTGTTTTTTTTCCTTCTTTTGTAGATGAAATCCAAGGGATCATATCTCCATATGAAGCTCTATTTTAGTTTTAATCTTTGAAGGATTAGGTCTGCCTCCTTTCTAGCTTCTCTTCTATTACAAATAAAAGGACCTAATTGGTCTTTGATCTTGAGCTGGGATTTATTTTTGGCTTTAACAAAGTTTAACTCATTTGAATTTATTATCTTCTTTTAGTACTCCAGAGAAAATAACCTCATTGAGAGGTATTTAGGTAGTTTGTATGGGGCCAGCTCACAGCCATAAATTCTGATCTCAGTGTGGTTTTGGTACAAGTACCAATCACCTACTTTGGATTGTTTTGAGAGTTGCAGGATCCTCTTTATATCTGAACTGATTCTTGGAGGAGGGCTTCCTATCAGCATTGTCACAATGGGATGTACAAATAGGTCTATGAAGTTTGTATATGAATATGGGGAGTGATATTTATGGATCAATGGAGTCCAGAAAATTACTGACCTAGGGTGACCTTTTGTGTCAAGCTTCTGAACAATAAAGGGTAACTTATCTGGTTGGTAGTACAGAAAAAGGTGGTACAAAATAGAGGAGTATTTGAAGACTTTCTCATTGCTCATTCTGAGAAACTGGTCATGCATCCTATCAGCTATAAATTTGGCATAGTCATAGATAACAACAGGAGGCTATCCTGGAGTGTATATGGACATGAAGGCTAGGATGATTTCATCTATATACTCACTGGTGGTATAACCTAGGACACTGGATATCATTGCTACTATGTCCGGGCCAAATGGGGAAAATATGGTATACATATATGGAGGAGGATCTTTGGGGGTATACTTTTCTTCTAGGATGAAGGTTTGGATTATTTGGGCCAATCTTGTAGGGCTGAGCTTGGGAAATAAGTCCAACAGGTCTCCAATGGAGAGAGGAGTCAAGTTTTGCCCTGGTTGAAGTTGTAGCATCTCATTAATAGATTCAGTAATGATGGTGAAAAGTATGGTTTGGTTAGGGGACATCACTGCTCTTTGACTGGGGATATAATTTGCATGGTAGTAATGGACAATTTCTGGGAAAATGTGAACTTCAGGGAATTGGTACTTGGGCAAATTGGACTCCCAAAAACCAATTTTATCAGCATGGTTCAGGTATTGGTCTCTGTATCGGCAGTATAGTTTGAGAGGGGATTCATGGACAGAGGTGTCCTTTATCTGGAAATCCTTATCAGCCAGGGGGAGGTGGTCTAGGTCCAGATGAGGAGTGGAAATAGGTCTAACATCCATGGCAATTGGGGCAGCCATTCTCAGTTCTTGTGGATTTGAGAGTGGGGGAGGTGATTTTCAATCCTTTAGGGCAATGGTGGTTTAGTACAGAGTAAGCTTAAGTTGCTTGAGTTTCTTTAATTAATTTTTTACTTTAACTAATAAAACTCAGTAACTGGTTCTGAAATTGACAGGTTTTCCAGTGAATTATGGCTTAAATACCTAGAATTTAAGGAAAACTAGCTCTAAATAGGGCCGCTGGCAACTGTGAACAGTCAAAAAGGCTCTGTGTAGGCTGGAAGGTGAACTGGGTGCTCTGTGGTGTCTTTAGGGTGCAATTGGATGTAGGTTGACAGCTTCGATGTTCGCAGGTGCGTGCATGGAGGCTTACAGTTGAAAAAACGATAAAAACAAATGATTTGGGGCTTTTTGGCTTTATGCGCGAAATTCAATTTTGGCAGGTATGGGTGAACAATGGTCATTTGTCATGTAGAAAGGTGAACAGTAGCTATTTTGTCATGTAGCGGGTGGGTGGTAATTGGTTTCCATCGCACCGCTTTTGGGCATCTAGTGGTATTGGGGGGAGGCCGCCCAATTCCATATGTTGAACGACACATAACATCAGGGGCCTGATGGAAAACAACTTTTTCGGGTGGGTATTGTTCAGACGTTGGGCCCGCTCGAAATGGATAAGGGCCGTTAGAGGTGGAGGGAAGTGATCGTACGGTGATCAGGTGGGGAAGCTGCATGGAGGCTAGTGGAGGGCCCGGCGGGTGATTTAGTGTGGCAGTTTTTGAGTTAATGAAGGATTAAAGCGGGGTTAAGGCGTTGGGATCATTAGTGACGAGTTTAAACAGGGGATTATCTAACTTAATCACAAATCGATTAGTTAGAGGGTTTTCAGGGTTTGGGTGAAATTATAGTTTATATTTTAAACTAGGGTATAGGGCTAGTTAATATGCGGGAGTTAAATATATACAGGGAAAAAGGGTTTTTATTTACGGGATTTAATAAATAAAATTAGTAATTAATAAAATGAGCAGAAAGGGGCACCATACCCTAAGTAAATGTTTTTCGTGATTTTGAATGCTTTTTCACATGTTAACATCAAACTTAGGGTAATGTGTGTTTTGGTGGGTTTTTTGGAAAAAAGGGGTTTTACATGGGGGTGATTGCTTTTCCTAGGTAAATAGTGTTTAACCTCAGAAAAAGGGGTTTTATTAGGGAAATGATGGGAAATGAAGGGGGATGAATGAACTGAAAAGGGGGGGATGAATTTTTATGAGGGAGTTTATTACTTATTGCCTATAAGTCATCGAGCCACGGGTCTGGTCCCTCCAAAAGTCAAAGAAATGTTCTGAGCCTCTTTGACTTAGGGTTTTTTAAGTACTTTGAACTTTATTGTGGGAAATTAGTTAAGTAAAAGGTGAAATGAATGAGGGAAGTTAATTAATTGCCTTTGATATCCATTTGCATGCTTGATTGTTCATTGATATTTGGAACTTTTATGATGAGAATAATAAATATGCTTTTGTCTAATCAATCATCATACTTCTGCAACCTTTCTTCTACTTACCCATCTACTCATCCTACCATTTTTACTTATCTTTATTAGGGTGCATTTGAGCTAGCAAACCCTTTTCAAACATTTTTCTTTCTCTTTACAATAGTAAACTAACTAAATCTAATCTTATTACATCCAAGGGCTCAGATTGAATAGTTGAGCTCCTTTTATTTACTCTACTTATCTAATGATCTGCCAAGATTAAGCAGTTTGGTTAGATTTTATTCTCTAACTATCAACATGAAATTTAAAGCATGGTATATTCAAGATTAAAGAGTTTGATTACCATGGATTGTGGCATGAATAACAAGCTGCACACAATCATTATTATGCATAAAAGTAAATAGTAGTGGCATTTTAGCTTGCTCACTTTCATGGTCTTTTTCCTTTTCCTGGGATTCATATTTTTTTACTTTTTTTTACTTTTTCTCATTCTTTTTGTCCTTTGATTTTTATTTTAGGATATACCCTCTTTACATTTTTTAATTTTTTGAATATGTAAAACATTTGAAGAAAGCAAAGGTATGTACATATTACAGGTTTAATCTCAATCATTAAAAAATTATGACTCCTATTGGTATAGGAACCTAACACTGCCCATCATTATTTATAGTTTCTTCAACACTTCATTAAATATGGGTAAAAATGTAACTATGCAAACTTACTAGAATTTAATTTACAAAGATATGTGATCCAATTTTACAAAGAGACATGTCTCTTGGGTATCATGAGTATAAAATTCACTTGAAACTTTTCATTTTATACAATTCACTTATAATCTCATATCTTCTTGTACTTATTGTTGATGTTTTATCTACAATTACTGCCAATGATGATCTAAAGTGAATGCTACTGAAGTTTTAAAGTAATTGCTATTAGAATCTAAGTAAGTTGTTAATGGGCTAATAAGACGTTGAAGTAATTATTGCAAGCATAGAACATACCATAAAATTTAGCAAAAACTATACATCAAAACACTAATTATAATAAAAGTACATAAACTTTAGAAGTTTTTATTTAAAATGTCATAATAATACATATAAATAGTCAAAATTAAGAAATAAAGAAAAGGAAAACAATAACATATTTTACTTTTTATAAATTTCATATATTAAATAACAATACTTAATAATATTTCCATAAAATAATATTAATATATAAAATAAAATAAAATAACAAACAACTTAAAAAAACATTAATATCATTTTGCAAATATTTATCTTACACAATATTAAGAAAAAAATTAAAATCTAAAATATATTAAATTTAACATCTCAAGGGATAGCCTTAATTTGTGATTGAAGTAATGTGAGTCCTGAAAAAACTGAGATATCCAAACTTCAAATCCCCTAGTTGTGACCTAGTTTACGGAGAGGAGGACAGACCATATACCCCGAGAGGTTTACTAGTAGCTACGTGTCATGTGAGTTGTTGGGTTCATATATATATATATATATATATATATATATATATATATATATATATATATATATATATATAACATTTTTTTTAAATTACCTTACAATTAAACATTAATATTATACAATTTCGTATAGCTCAGTTAATATAATTTTCTCTATATTAAAAAAATAAAATATAATTTATTGTTCTAATAAAAAATATATATGAGTGTATATTTCCATAGTTATTTATATTGAGAGAAAAAAACTCTTTCGGCTGAAATTGTGTGCCGGATTTTTTAATCATGTTCAATGTTTTGGGTGGGTTCCTCTAGGATATAAAAAATAATAATTATTATTATTATTAAACAATTTTTTTAAATTATCTTAGAATTAATCATTAATATTTTACAATTTGATATTGTTGAAAAATGCAGTAAGAAATTCTCAATTTGGTTTTGCCTTGATTAAATTGAGAAAATTTGAATTTCCACATCAGCAGAAAACTTGGATGAGTTAACTTGTGTGATATGGCTTGTATCACCTAGTTTACTCAGTGAATTTGAGTTGTAGGAGTTAGGGTTCAGTTAAGCATGTTTGATTGCTAATTTGTATAAATCAAAGTCAATTATCTCTAGTTGATTTCAGTTAAACTAGTTCCAATTGTTGGAGGAACTAGTGGAAGGTCAATTGTTTAGTGAGACTTCAGTCAAAATCCAGTTAAATGATCAATCAGCCCAAAATAGATAGTGCATGTAGAGAATTCGAGTTACCCAATTGAGGTGGAGATTCCAAGGTAATGTAGCATCAGTTGTAGACTATTCCAAGGTGTACAAGTTTTGCATGCAACTTGATGATCAACTTGAGGAATTGCGCAATTCATTTTGGAGAAATTCCTAAATAATAGAGGCCTTTTTTTCAAGGAATTGCGTAAGGAAATAAGGGCTCAAGTAGAGACAAAAGTTGACTAAGTCTGGGTTAGAGCTTCTTAGTGAGCAAAGAGATAGGTTTTGCACACTCAGTTGAGAAAATCAATTGTAATACATCTCTATTCATCATATTAATGCAAGCAAGCATTGGGGTTTTTAGCAGTTTGTTTTCCCTAGGAAAAATGTTATTTGCATGTGTGTGATTTCTTATTGCATGTCTAAGACTTTTGTTCTAAATTGTGAATTAATGTCCGCAAAGAAGTAGGGTAGGTCTGTGTCTTGTGATTTGGATTAAAACTTCATAAGCAATTGCAAATCTACATCGTAATTTCTACACATATAACTATGTTAATATCATTTTCTCTATCAAGGACTTGAGAATTGAATGATCACAAAAGAGCACTGTGAATTAATTTATAGCAGGGAACTTTTGAATAAAATAGTCATTAAATAATAATAATAAATTAAAGAAAAACAAATTAGAAGGAAAAAAAGGGGTTAAGTCATTGAGAAGGACTAAAATACATGAAATAAGTAGTTGTTAAAAGAAGGGGTCAAGTCAACGGCTTTAAATAATTAATTAATTAAAGGAAAAGAGAATTAAAAAACAATTGAGGACTATATTAAGACTAAATAAAAAAGTTGTAAAGAGAAAGGGTAATTCAACATATTTAAATAAATGATTAATAAATTAAAGGGGGTGAGAATTAAAAACACATTGAGGATAATTAATAATTAAGAGGACAGGAGAATTTAATAGAAATATTTAACAAGAGATTAAAAAAAAGAAGTTAACGAGATAATTTAAATACTGAATTCAACTATGCTTGAAAGTGAAGGAAGATATTGGTAGAATGAGAAAATATTTATAAAACTGAAATGTTAAAATAATATGAAAATTTATATATTGGAATATTTTTCGAAATATCCGGGTAGATCCACCCAAATGGATCACATCATGTCAGCTTACAGAGCCTAACTGTGAGGGCATGGATGAGAATTGACCCCATGACTTTTTTTAATATTTGTTTTTCCAAGAAAATATTTGGGCAGATCTATCCATATTCCAAAGGGATCATATCACATCGTCTTATTAGCAAAGCCTAACCCTGAGGACATCAAGGAGAGTTGACCCCATGACCTACCATTAGTGAGGTGCTTTGGCGACAAAAACTCGACCAAGTAAGCTAACCTTGGGGGCTAAATTATATATTGATTAGAAACAAATATGAAAAAATAATTATATGAATAAATAATTATAATTATCTGATCCTCATTATAATTACGGTTATAACATGCCAAATTCCTCACCTTCTTTTAATAATAATTTACCCAATCATAATAAATCATTCTATTATTTAAATACTAATAATAAACGCCAATATATTATTAATGTTGTGGATTATCAATCTAGCAAAAAAATTAAATTGTTAATTCCTTGTTTAATTCTCAAAAATATAAAGATCATAATAATAATTGTTTAGACAATAAATCTTCTTCTTGTGCCACACTCTATAGCTCGATATAGGGGTGGATATGTAGGCCAAATGTTTAACAATTAACATTTATATGTCGGCTCAATTAAAAAATAATAAAGGGTTAAAAGTAATATAGAGTCGAGTATGGTGGATATGTTGTAGTGTAAACATTTAAAACTTGGCTTATTCCTATCCATTTTTTATGCCAAAACTTGCTTAAATTATGGTGGGAAATAATTGATGTTAGATATGTTATCTACTTGAGTATAAGGTATTTTCAAGTATTTTATTTTTTGATGGTTTTCCTGAAAAGCTTAAGAATAAAAAATAACTACACAAATATCTAAAAATCATGCATGAATCTTGCAACCATATCCATAAATTATGGCATAAAATACGTATGGCAGTTATCCACATGGCATTATATTGTACAAAGGTTGCAATAAGACATTCAAGTTACAGTCCAATCAAATGTTTGAAATTATTTTTTTTAATAATATTGAATATAGATATATATATATATATATATATATATATATATATATATATATATATATATATATATATATATATATATATTCAAAGTTAAACATTATAATTTGGAGTGGTTAATGTTAAACTAATAGTGATCAACAGACAAATTGATTGTTAGAGCGCTAGCACAAACTAATAATGATTCCATAACCATTGTTAAATTTAATTAATAAGTACATAAAAACTCAATACTTACAATATAATAAGTTTCTTAACCATGTATATCCACACCAAATTTACCATGGATAATGTGAACTTATAAGTAGGTTTTGTTACAATACCATGGGCCAATAACATGGCTTATCAATACCACATGCAAAAAAAACATAACTGATTTTAAAATAAAAAATATAAATATAAATATTTTAGACATGACATATAGCATTGGTTAAATAGAGTTAAAATTATCCATCATATGGATGGAGAGAAAAAGAGAGAGAGAGGGAGTGAGATGGAGCAGGGAGAGAGGGGGGAAGAGACAAGGAAAGAGGGAGGGAGATAGTGACAGAGATAGAGGGTGGAGAGAGAGAGAGTGATGGGGAGGAGAGGGAGAGGGGGAGGGAGGGAGGTGTAAGAGAGAGGAATGAAGAGAGGGGGGAGGGGAGGGAGAGGAGATACACATGGAGTTGGAGGGGGAAACAGAGGGAGGGAATAATAAAGACATAGAGAGATATAGGTAGAGAGAGGGAGTGACAAGGGAGAGATGGAGAGAGAGGGAGAGAGGAGAGGAGGGAAGACATAGAGAAGGAGAGGGGAGAGCGAGGGAGAGAAGGGGATTGAGAGAGGGAGACATAGAGATAGATGGGGGAGATATGGGGAGAGAGAGAAGGAGAGAAGGAGGGAGATAATGATAGAGTTGGAGGGTATAGAGAGAGATATGGGGGGAGAGACAAAGGGAGGTGGGAGAGAAAGGGAGAAAGAGGAAGGAAGAGATATAGGACTTCATATAGAAGGATAGAGGGAGGGGGAGAGTAGAGTAGGAGTGAAGAGAGAGAGGGGGAGAGTTATATCCAGCCTAGATATGGTATGTGTGTATATAAAAACCAGCCTAGATCCATATTAACCATGTATCTATCAAGCACCAAGAGCGATCAGATCTCTTTTTACTTTAAAATAGGTTTGTATCTCAAGAGATTGGATCCCTCTTTATGCTTAATAGATTCGGGTTAAGATGGATCTAAGTTGGTATTATTTATAATTCCAATTATTTTTTTGCTTATGATAATAATCCCTCCTTGGCTAATAGGTATGTGTATCCTTTAAATAATAATTATTCCAATAATTATAGCCAATCTATTAATCAAAACATTAATTCCCAATCTAATAGTCAGATTGAGAAATCCTTATTTAATACCCAAATTGATAAATATTATATCAATTCCCCTATTAATAGAAATCATTTTATTCATCCCTCAATTTCGTATTCTTCCCCTCCCCTTGGCTCATGTCGCCTCCCCTCACCCAATTCCAATGAAAAATCAATACCCTCTTATGTTGTAATCTTTTCTCCTTCGAGCTTGATCCCTCATCCCTTCTTCTCTTAGAAAAAGAATTAAATTTTTCCCTAGCCTCTAAAAGGATCCCAGTTGAAGAAATTATCTATTCCATTGAGCTAGTGTGTAAAAACCTTCCTTCCCATACCGTAGAAGAAATTTTGCAAGAGTGTGGTAGGGTTCTCCAACAGGCTAAACCTCTTAAGCCCAATTTATCCAAGAATGAAATCCAAGCCCTTAAATGCCTAAACAACAACCTTGACATTATCATCCTTAAGGCAGATAAGGGAAATGCCTTTGTAGTTATGAACTCCAAATATTATGAAGCCAAGATGCTTGATCTACTCGCTTCTTATTCCTGCAATATCCTTCAAAAAAACCCCATCAATGCCATAAATTATATTATCACTAAATTTATAATATCATCTTCTATTATGCCTCCATATAGCAATGTCTTATTCCCCATACCCCTAGAATCTATGTCTATCCAAAAATTCACAAACCTGGAGTCCCTCTTAGAACCATAGATAGTACAATAGGATCCCTCGGCCACACTCTTGGTCAATATATTGCCTCTAAATTTTAACAATTTTTTGGGTCCATCCACATTTTCATTATAGATTCATCTAATTTTATTCGTAAGCCTAAAATATTCATGTTGATGATCATGACATTCTCGTTAGATATTCATGTTTACTAGTGTTGCCCACCGTTTAGCCTCCAAAGCCTAGAGTCATGGGAGGATTGTGCGAGTCACACTCCCCTAGACGTGTGATGATGACTATCGGATGCCTACTAGGAAATTAGATCAATATAATTGACGTTGTCACCCTTGAGGTTTATGAATGGTTAGATGAGTATATTTTATGCCATGACATATTCTAGTAGAGGAAGAATAGGATGGGAGTGGAAGATATTAGGAAGGATAGGATGATTCTATAATAGCTTGGGATCTTGGATGGGGTACGACATCACTATTAAATTTGTAAACCTATAAATATTAAAAGTACCAATTTTAAAGTATCCTCACATTAAAAAGAATTTAACCTCAATACACAATCCTAACATGAATATACTATTAGATCTAAGACTTTTGTGATCCATAATGTAGATATCAGTCTTTCAGATTAATCACATCATTAGGATTTGGTCAACGTTTCGAACCAACTAATGTGGGTCATCCTCAGGACAAGGTGAGAAAACGATCGATTAGAGTGAATAAATAGCAGGGATGTATCATTGCCTAGAGTTAGCCGTTTGAAAAGTAGTCGTTAATTAGTTGAATTTTTTAATAATTTAATTAGGAATTAGTTGTTATATAGTAGTTAAATACTTATTATTTATTAAAAAAAATATATTTATTAATTTTTTTATTATTTATTAAATTTTTTATTATTAAATAATATCAAATTCTATATTATCTTGAATAATTAATTGTTTGTTAGGGTTTGACTAATCTAATGGTCTCATATTTGGAGTGATACTAGCCGTTATGTAGTGATCAAATGTTTAATTATGAAATAGATTATTTATTAATAGTAATATTATCTGTAAATAATTAGTTATGATAACATAAATTAATTATCTACCCATATTATTAGTAAATAATAATTTATGAGGTTTATGAGGTGTAATTGAAATTAATTCAAGTTAAATTAGGTTAAAGGCACAGTGCTTGGAATAAATTTGGAATAAAATATTTTAATATAATTATAATTTAATATTAAAATTATTAGATGAAAACCTATCTACCTTAGATGAAATTAAAGGTTTACTAGAAAAGAGGATTAGTAATTGGACTAATTAAGATTAAAATAATAATAATAATAATATAGGTAGATAATTAATTTATGTTATCAAGTAAATAATCTATTTCATAATTAAACATTTGATCACTACATAACGGCTAGTATCACTCCAAATAAGAGACCATTAGATTAGTCAAACCCTAACAAACAATTAATTTTTCAATATAATATAGAATTTGATATTATTTAATAATAAAAAAATAATAAATAATAAATAAAATTAATAAATAATAAATATTTAACTACTATATAACAACTAATTTCTAACTAAATTATTAAACAATTCAACTAATTAACGGCTTTTTCAACTAATTAATGGCTACTTTTCAAACGGCTAACTCTGGGTAATGATACGTCCCTGCTATTTATTCACTCTGACCGATCGATTTCTCACCTTGTCCTGAGGATGAACCAAAATAGTTGGTTCGAAACGTCGACCAAATCCTAATGATGCGATTAACCCGAAAGTCTAATATCTATGAATATACTAATCACTAAAATGATTACAAATGTATGATACAAACCCTAACTTCGGGACAAAGTTTTCTAAAGGAGGGGTGTATGTAATGACCCATCCCTAATAAGGGAACACAAGAATATTAGCATGCATATGATAGCTACACATGCATGTATCAGATGCACTCCACTAGTATACATTCTAAATTGACTATAAATGTTCAATATCACAACACTCCATAAATACGTTACACCCTTACCATCACCACACATATTGCTTAGTGTGTCATAATTAATAAGAAATACCCTAAATAATCTCAGTGATATAAATTTAAAGTATAAAGTAAATATGGTTATAAAAATAAAGGTAAAATTTAAAGTCAATTATAAATATGGTTACATATTTATATATTCCACAATATAAAAAAATGAATTATATTAATAAATTGTCAAATAATAAATTAAATCAAAACATAGTACATAGTATGGACCAAAGGCATTTGTATAAAAATGAATACTAATTCTAAATGTAAAACCTAGCGCATATGTCAATATACTAATAACTTAAGAAAATGTGATCACGCGTTACAATAAGATTGAAGGTGTCACCATGTAAGAGAGTGGTGGATTCAATTGGTAGAGAAAGCGGCAACTGCCAAGGAATGGATATCCAGATACGGAAGGGAGCACGAAAGGGAGGAGGGGGGGAGCACAGAAGGAGGGTTTTATTTTTTGACTGTGGGAGAAGCATAGACGAGGGAGAGAAACACGGAGTCTGGAGGAATGTTTCCTGGGATTTTGGGCACAGGGGCTAGAAGACTTTCATTTTGAAGTATTTTGGATCTAGGAACCAGATAGGTTGATCCTAGATAGGTTGGGAGGAAAAGGGTTGATTTGGTAGTGGGAGTGGAAGCAGCAACATACCAGGAACACCTCAAAACAAAATTTTCAAGTAAGTACTTGCAAAAGATTTGTTAAAATTTAAGAATGTCTAGTTAATTCATAAATTTAGGGTAAAAAATTCGTTCGTGGTTAAAATGCAAATTAGGGATTGTTTTGAATTAAATTTGAGTTCTTTGTTTAAATCCCAAAAGTAGGGTTGTTTTTGAATTGTAAATTTTAGTTTATCTAGTTAAATTGTAAAATTAGGCATCATAATTTGGTTTTGATTGTCAAATTTTAGTCTCTTTGGTTCAATTTCAAAATTAGGGCCTTTCACTCTTAGACCCATATTTAGTGCCATAAGAGCCCCCACCCACACTCTTGTCCGATATCTTTCCTATAACCTTCAAAAATTTGTTGGGTCCAACCCCACTTTTATTAAAGATTCATCTGATTTTATTCATAAGACTAAAGATATTCATGCCAATGATCATGACATTCTCATTAGCTTTGATGCCATATCTCTCTTTACAAAAATCCCTATTTCTGAAGCCATTGATCTAATTTCTAAACTTCTTGATTCTGAAACCCTTAACCTGCTTAGACTTTGCCTCTCATCCACCTTATTTTCTTACAAAGGAACAATTTATGAGAAAATTGAAGGTACAACAATGGGTTCATCTCTTTCTCTTGTTGTGGCTAACATCTTTATGGAATACTTTGAGGCTAAAGCTCTTGACTCTTGGCATCTAAAGCCTAAATGTTGGTTTAGGTTTGTCAATGATACTTTTGTTATTTAAAAACGTCGTATACCTATGTTGGATGTCTTTTTGTCCCATCTCAATAGTATTTCCCCTCATATTCAATTCACCATGGAAATTGAATCTAATAATTATCTACCCTTTTTAGATATCTTTATCATCTAGCTTCCTAATGGTTCCCTAACCTATCAAGTTTATAGAAAAATACCCACGCTTATTGTAATATTCATGTCCATTCTCACCACCACACATCCCAAAATTCTGGTTTTCTTAAAATCCTCAGCTCTCGCACCCTTAAAATTTATGCTCCCCAATTCCTTTCCTCTAATAAATCCCACCTATTCCAAGATTTCAGAGCTAATCACTATTCCTCTTCTCTAATAAATAAAGCATTCAATACCATCTCTAATTCCAAATCCATTAATCCTCCTTCCTCTCCTCCTCAGGGTCAAGTTTATTTCCCTTACATAAAAGGGACTACTGACTTTATATCAAAAATATTACTAAAAAACAACATTAATACCATTTTCAAACCCCATAAAAATTTGAAGTAGATGTTTCAGCCAACCAAAGATAAGTCTGACCGCATGTTGAGTTTAGCGGTTTACCAGATCCCATGTTCATGTGGAAAATCATACATTGCCCAGACTGGGTGTCCCTTCAAATCTCGAACTAAAGAACATATTGTTGACACCAATCATATCTGACTATAAAAGTATGCCATCATCAAGCACTCCTTTAATTCGAAGCATCTGGTCTTCTTTGAGCAATCCAAAATCCTTGGCTCTATTCCATTTTAAAACTCTTGAATCATTAAAGAATCTCTTGAAATATAAAAGCACTTGAAAAACTGTAATTGAGAATATGGTTATAAATTAAGCCGTTGGCAATTGCTTATCCACCATCTGACTCATTAGTTCCCACACCTTGCTCCCTCTCCGCCCCTCTATTATGAAACCAACTCACAAAAATATAGAAAATATAGATCAATGACTTCAAAATCAGCCTCTTTGAGGGGGAAACTCCTTTACATTACAAAAATGAAAAATTCTTCCACCATACAAATGAAAAGACCTCCTTTCTATATATGTGAGTCTAAGGGGTCCCAATACAATCAAATTCTACATAACAATAATATTGTAGGGGCACAATAATAACAATAGTGGGCTTCTATGGGGCATAATAATAACAACAAGGGGACTATATGGATACAATAATACAATAAGGAGGTTGCACTAATAACAATAAGGGGTTACACTAGTAGTATAGGGACCTAACATGCCCCTCTCCTTCAAAAAGTGTTGTCCTCAATGCTTGAGTAGTTCTAGATGCTTTTGTATAAAATTCTCATCCTCCCATGTGGAATCCTTAGCGAGTAAGTTCTTCCACTTGATGAGATACTCTAAAATTCATCGATTTCGTAGCTGCCAGTTTCTTTTTTTTGTGACTAATTCCGGTTCCAATATGATTTTTCTTTCCTCATCAAGTTCGAGCAATATTGTTTGAGCTAGGATCTTCTCACCTATAAGCTTGTTTAAGCATGAAACATGGAAAACTAGGTGCACTCGGGAAGATGTAGGAAGCTCCAATTTGTATGCCATAGTACCAATATTTTGTAACACCTTGTATGGACCATAATACTTTGGTGATAATTTATTATCCTTCTTAGCTTGCTTGAGGAACATTTGTTTGTATGGTTGTAGTCCTAGAAATACCCAGTCACCTACATCAAAACTTATATCACTGCAATGTTGATCTGCCTGTTGTTTCATTCTATTCTGCGCCAAATTAAGGTTATCCTTTAAGAGTTTGAGAACTTTTTGTTGATGCTTGATGTGATCTTCCACTACTTGAACCTTAGAATTTTCTTTTAAAGATGATGTGATGGACAGTGGATGATATCCATAAAGTTCCATAAATGGGGTCATTTTTTCTGTAGTATGGAAGGAAGTGTTATACCATCATTCAGCCAGAGGAAACCACTTGACCCATTGTGTATGTTTATCATAAGCAAAGCAATGAAGATATCCTTCCAAACATTTGTTTACTATCTCACTTTTCGCATCAAATTGACGATGATAAGATGAGATATGAGCTAACTAAGTACCCAAATATTCCATATCTTGTACTCCAAAGAAAAATTTGGAGCTTTTTTCATATAATTGTTTCTCCTCCAATAGTTTGAGCACCCTATCAACATGTTGAACATGATCCTTCCAAGACTTTCTGTGGATTAGTATATCATCAAAAAATACTAACACAAATTTTCTAAGGTAGGGTTTGAAAATGCAATTCAGCAAAGCTTTAAATGTAGAAGGTGCATTGGTAAGGCCAAAAGGCATGACCAAAAATTCATAATGACCCTCATGAGTTCTAAATGTTTTTTTGGAATTTATTCAGTCTTCATTTTGATTTGACAATATCCTGAATGAAGATCCAACTTGGTGAAGTAAATTGCTCCATGTAATTCATCCAATAATTCACCAATGACAGGAATGGGAAATTTATCTTTAATAGTAAGCTTGTTGAGATCCCTATAATCCGGACACGTGCCATGATCCATCCTTCTTTTGTACCAATACCACTGGAGTAGAGAAATAACTTTGACTAGGTTGAATTATACCAACCTCTAGAATTTCTACAACCATACGTTCAATTTCACTCTTTTGGGCATATGGATATCTGTAAGGCCTAATGTTTAGGGGAACACTGACTGGAATCAAATGAATAGCATGATCATGATCACAAATAGGTGGGATGTCTTTGGGAGTCTCAAATACTTTGGAATGATTATCCAAAACATTTTGGGGATCTGGAGAAATAGATGATTTCGATGTGGGAACCTCCAGTGAACATAATTGTGCAATTATGCCCCATTGTTATTTCTTTAGAATCGTTTTCATGTTGTTAGAGTTGATTATATTTCTCGGTTTACCTGTGATATGCCTTAGTTCAACTTCCTTTCCTTCCAAAAAAAAATTCAAGAAAAGTTCTTGAAAATTAAAAGCTATTGTACCCAAATATTTTAGCCATTAGACTCCTAGTACAACATCTACACCACCCAGAATGGAAAGCATTTGACTATTCAAGACATATGCTCCCATGGATAGCTTGATATTATGGCACTTTCGAGAGAAATTTGCGGTTCCTCCATTTGCAACCATTATTTGACACTCTGGTGTTGGATATAGGAAGCAATTCAATTCCTTGGCTATCTTACAATGAATAAAATTATGGGTACTACCCGAATTAATCAGCGCTATTACCTTTTTCTTCTTGATATTCCCTTCTATCTTGAGAGTTTGAGGAGTGGCAATTCCTGTCAATACATTGAAAGATATGGTCAAATTCATTTCTTCTTTATCTGGGATTGGTTATTGGTGTATATCCTCTTCATTTGACATTTCTTGTTCATTTTCTTTCTCCTCTTCCCCATCTATGTAAATTAATTTCTTCTTATCACACTTATGACCTTCAGTGTATTTTATATCACAATTGTAATAAATCCCTTTTACTCTTTTTTCTTCCAATTTTTGTGGTGTCAACCTTATAGGTGGTGAAAGGCTAGGAGAAACAACACTTCCATATTTATAGTTATGAGTGGTAGGCTTCCTTGTTGCCATAATTTTGCTTTCAATTTTTCTTGCCAACCTGTATGCCTTCTCCAATGAATCAGGTTCCCAAAGACGAACCTCATGTTGGATGTTATCATTTAAAGTCCCTATGAAGGCTTCAATCTTATGCTTCTCTAGAATATCATTTACCCTTATATTCAATTTTTGGAAGTCCTCAATGTGCTCTACCATTGAACCCTCTTGTTTGAGGTCTATCAATTGGTTAAAGAAGATGTTGCTCTTTGTATCCTCATAATGTATTATCATTTCCTCCGTGAAAATTGACAAGGTGACAAGTTGTTTACGAGAACAAATCTCTCTATACCATACAAACTGATTCAGTTCTAAATATAAAGATGCAATACGTACCTTTTGTGGCGGTTGCACATCATGTAGATCAAAATATTACTCCATCTGTAGTATCCAAGTTACCGGATCCTTGCCATCAAATTTCCTCATATCTATATTTGGAATATGGTGGGTCTTCAATCCAACGTTAGTTTATGAAATCATGATTAACATTTCTTTTGTTCTCATCATGAGTTTCCTCTGTTACCTTTTTGGCATTAGGAAGCCTTTTAGTGACTTTGTCCCACCTTCCTTCAAACCTTCCATATCTTTCTTCAAATATTCTAGGTTGTCATTCAATTTTTCTTCTATACCATTTATCTTATTGATATATCTTCGATCACATTCTTCAAATCATCCCTCCAATTTTTCTTACTAGGTGTTTCTATTTTCTTGATTTGAGTCATTCTTTTTCTTTCTTTTAGCAGCTCAACCTTGAATCTATTGTATCTTTGAAATTTCAAATCTTCAAGGTCTGAAATTGCGATCTGCGGTATCCCTTTGCGTCCTCTTTCCAATACCACTAGTCTGATCGAAATTGGATTCTCCAAGAAATATTTATGCCCAATCTAGCAAGATTACCTGATTATATACTTTTTCAGTTGAGAAAACTTGTACAAAGTACCACGTGTCACTGTTTTGACCTTTAGACCTGAAAACAATACGCAGAAAAGAACAGTTCATCCTCTTTCTATAAATTCTTATGAAATTTCAATCTGATGCTCGGAGATAAATTTATGATGATTTTTTGAAGGTCACCTGTTTGAGATGTAATTCGGGAGCCTGCAAAAACCCTAAATATCTTTGACCTTATCTCTGAAAATATAGCGAAACAAGATCTGAAATTTGGGCATGAGCTTAACCATGATTTTGGCTCAAATGGGTTTTAATTTTAGAGTTTGAACCTTCATAGAAAAAAACTTATATCGAAAATTTCATGATGACCTGTTTGAGATGGAATTCTGGAGCTTGCAAAAACCTTAACTTCCTCATATCATATCTCATAAAATATAGTGAGACAAGATCTGAAATTCAGACCTGAGGTTCCAAATGATTTCGGATCGAATGGCTGTATTTTGTAGCTTCTGAAACATCGTATAGAAAAAGTTATAGTGAAAATTCCATGATGACCTGTTTGGAGTAGTGAAACCCTAGAATCCAAAGCTCTGATACCAAATGTTATGCAACCAGCTCACAAAAAGATAGAAAATATAGATCAACAACTTTAAAATTAGCTTCTTTGAGGAGGAAACCTCCTTTACATTACACAAATGAACAATTCTTACATCATACAAATGACAAGGCCTCATTTCTATATATAGGAGTCTAAGGGGTCCCAATACAATCAGAGCCTACATAACAATAATATTGTAGGGGCACAACAATAAAAATAGTGGGCTTCTACGGGGCATAATAATAAAAAAATGGGGACTATATGGGCACAATAATACAATAAGGGTGTTTCACTAATAACAATAAGGGGTTACACTATTAGTATAAAGACTTAACACCCTCCTTCTCTCTTCGCATTTACCTTCTCGTCCCCCTGCCCCCCTCATGCCCCGCCTCCCCCCCTTCATTTTATTTAATAATATTTAGTTAAAATTATTTATTCATATAATTAATTTTTGCATATTTGTTTCTAATCTAATCTATTTTTTTTATATTATTTTAACCTTTCATTTTTATAGATCTTTTATCATTCTACCCTTATCTTCTTTCATTTTTACACATAATTTAATTGATTATTTAAGTTCTCTCTCATTAATTATTTTTATCTCTTGTTAATTATTTCTATCAAATTCTCATGTTCACTTAATTATTAATACTATCCTTAATGTCTTTTTAATTGACATCCCCCTTTAATGTATTAATCATTTATTTAAATCTAAATTGGCTTACCCTTTCTCTTTTCAACTTTTTATTTAGTCTTAATATAGTCCTCAATCTCTTTTAATTCTCGTTTCCTTTAATTAATTATTTATTTATTTAAAGTTGTTGATTTGACCCCTTCTTTTAATAATGAGTTATTTCATGTATTTTAGTCCTTCTCAATGACTTAACCCCCCCTTTTTTCCTTCTAATTTATTTTTCATTAATTTATTATTATTATTATTATCATTTAATAGCTATTTTAATATTTTAATATTATTCTTCAACAATTACTTTGGAAGCTTCCTTCTATAAAATAATTCACACCCTCTTTTATGATCATTCAAATCTCAGACAATGGGTGTGACAACCGAAAATGTTGAACAAGATTAAAGAATCCTCCACATAGTTTCATATATATATATATATATATATATATATATATATATATCTTTTTTTTTTTTTAACTAAACATATATATTACAATTTTAAAAATATAATATACAAATTTAATATTTAAATAAATAAATATAAAACCCTCAAAATAAATAAAATAAAGAATCACCATAAAAAAACAAATAACTAAAAAATAAAAGATTAAACATATACCTTTAAACAAAAGTAAGGAAAAATATTTAATAATTATTCAAACTATATTAAAGAAAAGCAATTGTAATTCTAAAAATTAAAAACAGACATTGGAAAAATGCAATTATGAAATTTATTTTAAAAATAAAACTACAATAATTAAAAAATAATATTTGGCCAAATACGTCGTCGAGCTATAGATAGCCACTGAAATCTCTAATGGCGAGGTTTTTGGAGGGCTTCGGCAAACCCTAGGGGATTTTTGTAGCTAAGGTTTTACAAGTGATTCTTTCTCTGAAATAGCAAATGCTTTGTAACTTGTCCCAAAGGTTTTTGACGAAGAGGTATGCCATGGTTTTTTTCACTAGGAGCCTGCAAATCTGGTGGCTTTGTGCGGGATCTACCATCTTTCTCTCGTTTTTGTGGTGATCTAGGTCCCATCTTTTTCGGTCATCGTCATGTTCTCCTAACCCAAATTGCAGTTTAAAGAGTGCTTCGATCTTATTGTGGATAGAAGAGGGTTTGGATGGATAGAGTTTGAAACAACCTCGTCCCATATCTATGTCATAGGGTTTTCTATGTCTAGACCGGAGACACTATCTTGGATTCTTAGATCTAGATAGGGAAGAAGAATTTCAAATTTTTCTGAAGACCTTAAGTGGAGAATCAATTCTTCTAGGGGTTTGATTAATGAATCTCGTGTTAGATCTATAAAAGAAGGTGCATGAAAAATTGGGTGTACCCAACAATATACAGAATCTACTCCATGAAGGAAAAGTTTTGCAAGATGTCACCCATTTGAATGAGTATGGAAACAAATGTAATTCTACAATATTTATAAATTTGAGGCTAAGGGGTGGAGCCTCAGGAACTAGATTTCCACTCGGATCAACTTCTACTGCAAAGGGTCCAAGCTCATTTAAGGATGTAGTGCATGAGAAAATGGCCACACCAGAAAGACAAACTCCAAATCTGATAATTCCGAGTCCTTACCTAGTTGAGAAGATTGAGAAAGCACCAAATCTGTCAATAAAATTGCTAGATGTGAATGGCATTTTTCTGTTCTCTAAGCCAAAGCTATTATATGTTGAGTTAATGGTTTATGGCCCAACTCTGAAGATCTCAATAATGTATCTACCTCGAATGGACTAAAAATTGTGATATTTACCTATGCTCAAAAGGATTCTTTGTTGTTCAATTCAACAACCAGAAAGATCTGGAATTTGTCATAAATGATGGACCAGGGTTGTGGGGAAGAGCGGGTCTCTTTGTAACTCCATGGTTTCAAAATTTCGATGCCACAATAATGGTGGTTACAAAGAAGTCGATTTGGGTAAGATTACATAATCTCCCTCTCCTCTTTTAGCACCACCAAGTTCTAGAAGGCATTGGGAATTCATTGGGGAGATTTCTAAATATGGATCGAGACAAAATGGACAAAGGTATCTTCACTTTTTCCTGCATATGTGTGGAGATAGACTTAAGAAAAGGCCTTCCAGATCATGTCCATTTGACTCATCAAGACTTCAAGTGGACACAATGGTTAGATTTTGAAAATACTTCTTTCATGTGCAAGATCTGCCATTAGACAAGGCACTTGCAAAACTCATGCCCACAAGCAAAAAAAGGCATAGAAAAGATTGCAAAATCAAAAGGGATGGAATTTTCCATATCTACCCTTTTATGTGACCAAGATGAAGAAATTGATGAGTCAACAACAACCATAGTCACAGAATCAACAAGGATACTAAGTGAAGGAGGGAGAATAGACGTAGAAGGATCATGCCAAACATGTAGAGAAACCCAATGACTTAGCAGTGATCGAGACTCCTAGAAATCAGCATGAGGAAAAGAGCAACAACCAAGGAACAAGTGGAATAAAGTAAACTCACGTTTCTGAGAGTTCAGACTCAGACAAGGAAGTGCCAACAATATCAGAAGAAGAAAATTTGGCTATTGTTATGGCCACTCCAAATTTTGGGGTTTGACATAAAGTTCAAAAGAAAAAAGGTAAAAAAGAGAAACTCAGCTTATCTGGGTAAATGTAAATTTTGGTAGCTTGGCTATGATGAGTTCTTTAAGCACATACAAATGGTCTTTCAGGACAATATTTGAATGCACATGTACTGATGTAGCTTTTTATTTCTATTAATAGAAAGTTGTGATTTTTCCTCGGGAAAAAAAATATATATTTAAAATAACTTTTAAAAAATTATTTTTAAAAGGAAAATATTTTTCATTTAACAATAACAAGATAGTTTATACTATGAGCCCAAAGTATGCCTTAAATTTATTTTTGTTTGGCTAAGATCTTGTCTTCTTCGAACATAAGGAAATAGGTTAACGACCAAGGATGCAAAGGCCTCTAGTGAGAGTGAAAGCCTTCCCCCTTACAGACCACTAATGGGTAATTCCAGGTGGCATGGTTTTCATTGAATAACAGTGATGAGTTAGCTTGCATTTACAAATACTAGCTAGTGATGTTATTCCCGACTACCAATTTCACAATTGAGTTATGATAGTTTTTCCCACTGTGTAAGAAAAAAGAATAAAAAATAAAAACAAGATATTTTATACAAGAAAATTATGCATGAAAGTACAAGTACATCCAATGCTATAGTTAGTAGTCTTTCAAAAAAAAAAAATTGAAGTTAATCTAGTCTTTATAAACCTTATATATCAATATCTTATTATAAAAATACATACAAAATTCCAAAATGGCCTATGGGGATATTTTTTCTAGAAAATGTTAAGGATTTGACAATATTTTGTTAGTAAAAACAACATTGAAAATAGAGGACCTTGGTATTAATCATCTAAATTTATTATATTGTGCCTTGATACTATTTGGCTCAAATTAGGCAATTCAGCTACTGTAGTGTATATTGAGTTAGCAAAAGAAAAAATCAAAGCCATGATGTCTCGATGTCTTTCGTGTTTCACTAATTAAACAATTTGCAATTGATGTTGAATTCCTTGAATCTATGAATTCCATAAATCTCCACATTGAATTCATGGATTTGATGGCACTAAGCATAGAGAAATCCCACTAATGAGTCAACTTGTGTAGGTAACCTATCAACTTTCCTGCTAAGAAGGAAAATCTCCATTTTCTTGTTCAGTCATGTTACATCTATCTCATTTCTTATATTTATCCTCTATCTTCACTTGTTGTCCATGCCCATAATGAAGACAACCTTTTTTGTAACCATTTTATTTACTGTTTGAATTCCAAATGAATTGGGGTCACTAACAATTATTGCCAATTTTCTAGCTCTGTAACTTCCAATGGGGTAGTTGAATACCATTAAAATTCTTCAATAGTAGAAATTCGTTATTTTTTATTCTCTAAATCAAACCTTCCAAACCGGTTCTTTCTTAGTATAAGTGGTGCTCGGACAGCATAATGGCAGAATGATTGCAGAGTTAATGGGTCAATCAATCCACACACAGTGTGTGAATCCCTGTCTTAATTTGGTATTCACCCCATTCCACTCATATGAGGGAAATTTTGGCACTTTTTATCTGTTTCTAACCCAAGTTATTGCACGAGTGCACCTAACAAAATCCCTAATGGTATTGGCCCTTGCTTCAATGCCTGCAGAATAGGAAAGGTCTCACCTGAGGCACCTAAAGGGCTTTGCAAGAACTAGGCTTCTGCAACTAAGAAGGGGATTAGGGTTCAAATTTCCCCATTTGTCTTCCACAAATAACCTCCCAATTGCACCTCAGACGCATTCAGGGAAAATTGAGGTAATTACAACATATCATCATCAACGAAAAATTAAAATAAGAGGTGCACTAGATACTCATACAACATCCATAACTCATTCATCCATGCATCTCTAAAATAAATAATACTATCAAAATAAAGCACAAACCACATGCAAGAACAATGGAGATATGCATAAATTCACCCTCTATTTTCCATTATAAAGAAAAGGTGTCAAGCGCAGTAGATAAGTTTTTATTAGAGGTTCCCTCAACTCATCAACCTATTTTTTCATCACATACTTGTAGAGTTACAAACTTATAGACTTCTATAGGTACAGAGTAATTTTCTTCATCCTTTTCTTAGCTACTAGCTAACCAACAAAAACCCTAAGCAAAAACCCTACAAGAAAAAACTCTTTGAAGAATATTACCCCAGTCAGATTCTACCAATTTATAAAGAATTACATTCATACATTTACCTTGGGCCATAACCAAATAAAAATCCCAATTACTAGAAAGTAAATTTGGTATTACCAAAAATTACCTTGACCCATGATTGTGGACAGAAGATATTTTGTTGAAATCACGCATTTTCCTTCGTAGTTGCTCATCCATGTTCATGTTATTGCTCACTGTGAGATTCTTTACTTGTGCATTGTTGTTGTGTGCTCTTCCCTATCTACATGAAGCTCAAGTGTTTTTTTTTACCTCCTCTGTCTACACGCACAACCAAAACTTCAAAACTTGCCTCCAATAAGCCCCCAACACACACCTATCAACCCTTCTCCTATCTCCATTATTTTTTGGATCCTTTCCACTTAGTGAATTGAACTCTTCTCCTTACAAACCTGAACAATTCAAAACCCAAAATGGAATGTTGTGTTATGCGCCCCCCCCCCCTTCCTTCACAAATATTTTCATGTCACCACCTATCACATGAAAATACGACTCCTTCTGGATGTTGTGGTCCTTTCTACAGGGACCACCCCGACACTACCACTCTTATTTTTCCCACAGCTATAAATATCTCTCAAAATGGTATATGCTCCATTCCCACAGAGGTCATGGGCTCCATAAAAATGCCATTATTTCTATCAAAACTCCTAACTCCTCCTTATACGCTACCACATCCCTATGCTTCCTAAACTTCCATCAATTCCTCACACTACATCGCCTCATGGCCTAAACTCTTCATAGCCTCATAACCTCAACTCTCCACCACCTCATAACCTCAATTCTCCATCGCCTCTATAATTTTTTTCTCATGGCTCACCATTAATTGAATGAATATCTACTTTCATGCTCCTTTTATAATCACGTCGATACACTACCTCATCCCTTGGTCACATAACATCGATAGCTTAATTGATTGTAGCAAGATGTGAATCATGGAGCCTTCAATCTCTCTTACGTGAAACATTCATGTCACTAGGGGATGAGGTGGTGAGCATGTGTTGAACTTAATAATCCTCCCACTTCACCTCAAATGTTGTCAGATCCATCTCTGTAAAGGGCCTCCAATCTATCATTTCTTCAATCGAAGGGATGATATGTTGATGTGTTAGCAATAGGCACATGTACCAAGCTACCCGATGCAACCTTTGGTATCCTCTTCTTGTATAGTGGTTGGTATTCATATTGAATTAATTACTTTATTCTCCCATCATATGCCTAACTTCTTTAGCACATGGCTCCTAATGTGGTGCCTTTCGCCAACACTATGCAATACTTCCACTTATATTATGTCTATTTCATGGCTTTCCTTCCCCCATAACAACAGCCTCCACACAATATATATCTATATATATATATATATATATATATATATATATATATATATATATATACACGTATATACATTGGGAAATCAATTCCTACAACACTAAAGAAAGGGCTTCATTTCACATGACAACCAAAAATTAAAACAACTACTACCAACTTATATACAAGGGAAATGTTAACACTGACTCTTTCTACTATTGAATGGAATATTGAATTTCCCTATAGAGTTCTATCGGATTCCCATTCACATAAACTTCTAGTGGTTCACCATTCAACATCTCAAGTTGTATTGGTCCAACGACAGTCACAGTCCAGATCTTATATGGACCTAACAAATACATTTGAAACATTTTAGGATGCTTTAAGAAATTACTATCATACAATAACAATAGGTCCCCTGGTCAAAATGTCTTTTCCTTGATGCATATATCATGTCAGACCTTATCCCACACCTTTTGCATCCTCTAATGAAAAGCCACAAGCGACTGTTCCTCCTCTAATTGTGTTAGTTCTTCCAATCTATGTGTTGTTACACTAGACTATGTTATTTGTGTATAGGAAACTACGTGCAAACTTGCCAAACTATAAATTCCATTGGCATCACTGCCTGATGTCCGTATACCATCCTAAAAGGTGTGTAGCTTGTTAAGCACTTACAATCCCAACTTCTTGGTTTACATTTCATACCTTAGTGAGCACATTCTCCAGAATTTTATTAAAAGCTTCTACTATACCATGGGCTTGACGATGATAGGGCATACTCTTCTAGTGGTAAATCTTGAACTCTTGTATCAATTTCGTGATGGTCATGTTCAAGAAATTTGTCCCCTGGTCACTCATGATAATTCTAGAACAACCAAATCTATGACAACATTTTCAAACAGAAACTGTGTAAGAGTTTCAACACTACAATCCTTCACAGGTGCTTCTTTAGCCCATCTTGTCAAATAATTTGTAGTAGTGTTGATCTACCTCGTGCCCGATCTCTTAATAGGTAGGTTGATGGGACCCATGAAATCTATGGCCCACTTTTCAAAAGGTTGTAATGTAATCTATGGGGCCAACGACATCCCATCCCTTTTTGAGGGTTTTCTAATGCTCTGGAAAATGTCACAAATCCTACGAAACTCTTTTGCATTAGCATGTAGTGTTTTCCACCATATTCTCAGGTGCAGGATCTTTTGCACGGTAGCTCATCCTATTTATTATCCTCTCACAACTCCCTCATGTGCCATCAAGATCATCAGACACTCATGTTGTAAAACACACCTTCATAAAATATTATCGGCCCCTAACTTGTATAAACAACCCACAATCAATTGATAGTCTACAACTTTAACAACTAATTTCTTTTTCTATGTGACACTATATTTAGATGGTGCAACTCTAATACTAATGAACTGCGCAATATTTGCAAAGTAGTCATCCACCATTATAACAGTGAACAATTTCACATCTGATAAGTTGTCTTCTAAACTTCAAGCCTCTTCCCCTGTAACAATTCTAGACAAATGGTTTGGGCATGCATGAATAGAATAGGTTTGACAACCACCTCAAAATCATACTCTTGGAATAATTACAACCATCTACAGATGCACCCCCCAACACATGTTTTTTCACTAGGTATCCTAATGTTGAATGATTTGTGTACAATTTAAATTTATTTCCAAAGAGATAGTGATGGTACTTCTGTAAAGCACAGACCATGGCCAATCCTTTGCACTCAGTAGTGGTGCAATTCTACTCAGTTGTGGATAGCTTCCCGCTTGCAAATGCAACCAGGTGGTCCAAATCTCCTTCTCCCAAGTGTGTCAATGCTACTCCTATTGAAATAGATAAAGCATCCATGTTCACATGAAACTCTCTTCTCCAATCAGGAAAGATCAAAATAGGTTCCCTAACCATCTTCTCCTTTAATGTATCCAAGGCCTACTAACATTACTCCATCCATTTGAAAGGTACCTTGATAGGAAACCTTCTCACAAAAAGATAGAAAAGATAGATCAACGCCTTAGAATTCAGCCTCTTTGAGGGGGAAACCTCTTTTACATTACACAAATGAACAATTCTTGGATGATACCAATGACTAAACCTCCCTTCTATATATAGGAGTCTAATGGGTCACAATGTAATCAAGCCAACATAACAGTAATAACATAAGAGCACAAAAATAACAATAGTGGGTTTCTATGGGGTATACTAATAACAATATGGGGACAATAGGGGCACAATAATAACAATAAGGGATACAATGGCAATAGTAATGGGGGAATCACTAGTATTATAGGGGCCTAACATGCCCTTCTCCTTCCAAAAATTGTTGTCCTCAATGCTTGAGTAGTTCTGGATACTTCTATATAAAATTCTCATCCTCCCATGTGGAATCTTCGACGGATCAATTATTCCACTTGATGAGATACTCCGAAATTGATCGATTTTGTACCTATCGAGTTTTTGTTTCTGTGACTGCTTCCGGTTCCAATATGATTTTTCCTTCCTCGTCAAGTTTTGGCAATATTGTTTGAACTGGGATCTTGTCACCTATAACCTTCTTTAAACATGAAACATGGAAAACTGGATGCACTCGGGAAGCTACAAGAAGCTCCAATTTGTATGCCATAGTACCAATCTTTTGTAACACCTTGTATGGACCATAATACTTTGGTGATAATTTATTATCCTTCTTAGCTTGCTTGATGGATATTGTTTATATGGTTGTAGTTGTAGGAATACCCAGTCACCTACATCAAAACTTCTTTCGTTGCGATGTTGATCTACCTGTTTTTTCATTATATTATGCACCAACGTGAGGTTATCCTTTAAGAGTTGCAGAACTTGTTGTTCATGCTCGATGTGATATTCCACTTCTTTAACCTTATAATTTTATCTTAAATATGATGTGATGGATGGTGGATGATATCCATAAAGTGTCATAAATGGGGTCATTTTTGCTGCAGTATGGAAGGAAGTGTTATACCACCATTCAGCCAGAGGCAACAATTTGACCCATTGTGTCTATCTATCATATACAAAGCAACGAAGATATCCTTCCAAACATTTGTTTACTATCTCAGTTTTCCCATCAGATTGGGGATGATAAGATGAGCTATGAGCTAACTGAGTACCGAGACAAGAAAATAATTATATCCAAAAATTTCCAGTGAAAATTGGATCTCTGTTGCTTACAATTATCTTTGGGTTTCCATGTTTCTTTTGAATTGTTTCCATAAATGCAATAGAAACTGTATTGGCTTTAAATGGATGTGATAATGCACAAAAGTGTGCATACTTGGTAAGTCTGTCAACTACCACCATGATGACACTCTTTCCTTCGGAATTGGGTAAACCTGTGATAAAATCCATTGAAACCTCCTCCCAACGTTGGCTTCGAATGGATAAAGGTTGTAATAGACCTGGGGTCTTAATTGTTTCAACTTTATTTTGTTGGCAAACCAAACATTCCGCCACAAACTTTTGAATATCCGATTTAAGGCCATCCCCAAAAAATTCCTTCTTAACCCTGTGGTAAGTTTTTAAAAATCTTGAGTGCCCTCCTAAGAGAGAAGCGTGCAATTCCATAAGAATATTTTGTTTGAGTTGGGAATTCTTACGTAGGTATAAGCAATATTTGTACCATAACGAATCATTTTTCCAGCTAAATGTATCAGATGTACTGGGATCTTGTTGTATCTTTCGAATGAGTGCCCATACTTCTTCGTCATTCTTCCATTCCTCCCTTTCTTTGTTTATCCAATTTGGTTGCATAATAGAAATGGCACACAACAATGCTTCCATATCCTCATCCTTTCTTGAGAGTGCATCTTCCACAACATATTGCTTCCCTTTTTGTAGATGATTTCAAAGTCATAACCCAACATCTTTGTGACCCATTTTTGTTGCTCTTCAGAGGATAATCTTTGTTCTAAAAAGTATTTAAGACTATCGAGATCCTTTTTTACCTTGAAGTGTATTCCCATTAGGTAGGGTCACCATTTCTTAAGTGCATGTAGTATTGCCAACATTTCCTTCTCATAAATAGCTTTGTGTAAATAATTTCCCTTAATTAGATGAATTTCGAAAGGAATGGGTCTTTCATCTTGCATTAAAACAACACCAATTCCATTTCCTGAAGCATCACATTCCACAATAACGGTTTTTGTGAAGTCCAGTGTAGCTAAGACCACTGCTTGGCACATTGCCTCTTTAATATGATCGAAGGCCTATGTTGCTTATGGAGTCCATTAAAATGCATATTTATTCAATAATGTTGTTATAGGTGTTGCTATTCTACCATAATTCTTAACAAACTTGCGATAATACCCTGTAAACCTAAGAAATCCTCGCAGATGCTTTATGGATGTGGGGATTTTCCATTCCTTAATGGCTTTAATTTTGCTAGGGTCTACCTTAACACCTTCATGAGATACAATATGACCCAGAAATTCCACCTCTTGTACTCCAAAGAAACATTTGGAGCTTTTTGCATATAATTATTTCTCCTTCAATAGTTTGAGCACCCTGTCAACATGTTCAACATGATCCTTCCAAGACTTGTTGTAGATTAGTATATCATCAAAAAATACTAACACAAATTTTCTAAGGAAGGGTTTGAAAATGGAATTCATCAAACCTTGAAATGTGGAAGGTGCATTGGTAAGGCCAAAGGTATGACCAAAAATTCATAATGACCCTCATGAGTTCTAAATGTTGTTTTTGGAATGTCTTCAGTCTTCATTCTGATTTGATGATATCCTGAACGAAGATCCAACTTGGTGAAGTAAATTGATCCATGCAATTCATCCAATAATTCATCAATGACAGGAATGGGAAATTTATCTTTAATAGTGAGCTTGTTGAGCTCCCTATAATCTGGACACATGCACCATGATCCATCCTTCTTGTGCACCAATACTACTGGAGCAGAGAAAGAACTTTGACTAGGTTGAATTATACCATCCTCTATCATTTCTGCAACCATACGTTCAATTTCACTCTTTTGGGCATATGGATATTTGTACAGCCTGATGTTTGGAGGAACACTTCCTGGAATCAAATGAATAGCATGATCATGATCACAAATAGGTGGGAGACCTTTGGGAGTCTCAAATACCTTGGAATGATTGTCCAAGGCGTTTTGGATATCTGGAGAAATAGATGATTTCGATGTGGGAACCTCTAGCGAACATAATTGTGAAATTGCACCTCGTTGTTCCTTCTTTAGAAGCTTTTTCATACCGTTAGAGCTGATTATCTTTCCTGGTTTGCCTACAATACCCCTTAATTCAACTTCCTTTCCTTTGCACAAAATTTCATGAAAAGTTCTTGAAAATTAAAATCTATTGTACCCAAGGATTGTAGCCATTGGACTCCTAGTACAACATCAGCACCACCCATTGGAATGGAAAGCATTGGGCTATTAAATACATATTCTCCCATGGATAGCTTGATATATGGAACTTTCCAGAGAAATTTATGGTTCCTCCACTTGCAACCATCACCTGACACTCTGATGTTGGATATAGGAAGCAATTCAATTCCTTTGCTATCTTACAATGAATAAAATTATGGGTACTTCCCGAATCAATCAACACTGTTACCTTTTTCTTCTTGATATGTCCTTCTATCTTAATAGTTTGAGGAGTGGTAATTCCAGCCAATGCATTACAAGATATGGTCGGATTCATTTATTCTTTATCTAGGATTTGTTCCTATAGTATATCCTCTTCTTTTGACATTTCTTGTTCCTTTTCTTCCTCCTCTTCACAATCTATGTAGAATAATTTATTCTCAACACACTTATGACCTTTAGTGTATTTGCTATCACAAATGTAGCAAATCCCTTTTGCTCTTTTTTCTTCCAATTGTTGTGGTGTCAACCTTGTAGGTTTTGGAAGGCTAGGGGCAAAAACACTTCCATCTTTATAGTTGTGAGTGGTAGGCTTCCTTGTTGCCATAATTTTGCTTTCCATTTTTCTCGCTAACCTGAATACCTTCTCCAATGAATCAAGTTCTCAAAGGCAAAACTCATGTTGGATATTATCCTTTAAATTCTGTATGAACACATCAATCCTATGCTCCTCTAGAATATCTTTTACCCTTATTTTCAATTTTTGGAAGTCCTCAATGTGCTCCATCATTGAACCGTTTTGTTTGAGATTTATCAATTGGCTAAAAAAGATGTTTCTTTTTGTATCCTTGTAATGTGCTATCATTTCTTCCGTAAAAATTGCCCAAGTGACAATTTGTTTACGAGAGCAGAGCCATTGATACCATACAAACTGATTTGGTTCCAAATATAAAGTTGCAATACGTACCTTTTGTGTGTTTTGCACATTATGGAGATCGAAAAATTGCTCCATCTGTATTATCCATGTTCTGAGATCCTTGCCATCAAACTTCCTCATATTGATTTTTGGAACATGGTGGGTCTTCAATCCAACATTAGAGCCTATGAAATCATGATTAAAATTTCATTTGTTCTCATCGTGAGTTTCCTTTACTACCCTTTCACCATTAGTGACCATTTCTTGTAGCAACTTATTCAAATTTATCTTCAATTCTTCCATCTTATCGTCCGTGCCATTCATCTTAGCTTCTATGTCTTTCTTTAAACCATCCATCTTAGCTTCAACGCCATCCATCTTAACTTGCATGCCTTTCATATTAGCTTCCACGCCATTCATCTTGGCTTCATTTACCCTTAGTGAGAGTGAAATTTATTGTACTTGGTCTTGTAATTTTGATATATCATGTTGCATTTCTTCCTCTTCTTCACGAGTCATGCTAAAGATTTCAGGTTGCTTACTAGGTGTTTCCATTTTCTTTCTTCGGGGCATTAATTAATGCTAATAATTCTTCACTATTCCATTTGAATTCCTTCAAACTAATTTTTCAATCCAATCTTATGCAAAATTCAAAAAAACCACACACCTTTTTTTCACTTTGTAAGAGCTCAATATTGAATCTATTGTATCTCTGTAACTGCAAATCTAGAATATCTGAAATTTTGTCCTGTGGTAGCCCTTTGAGTCCTCTTTCTAACCCCACAAGTCTGATCAAGATTGGATTTTCCAAGGAAGAGTTATGCTAAATCTCCCACGGTGACCTGATTATAGAATAGTTTAGTACAACGAACTTGTACAATGTCCTACGTGTCACTGTTTCGACCTTAATACCTTGAACTAATACATAGAAAACTACAGGCTGTCCTCTTTCTGAAACTTCTTACGAAATTTCAATCTGATGCTCAAAACAGAAGTTATGACGATTTTCCCTAGGCCACCTATTTGGAATGTAATTTGGGAGTCTGCAAAAACTCCAAATTACTAAAATCATATCTCCACAAATATAGCGATACAAGCTCTGAAATTCAGATCCGAAGTTCAGAACGATTTTGGCCCAAATGGGTTTTTTTCTTAGCTTCTGAAACATCGCAGAAAAAACGTTATAGTGAAAATTCCACGATGACATGTTTGGAGCAGTGAAACCCTAGAATCCAAAGCTCTGATACCAAATGTTAGGAAACCAGCTCACAAAAAGATAGAAAAGATAGATCAACGCCTTAGAATTCAGCCTCTTCGAGGGGGAAACCTCCTTTACATTACACAAATGAACAATTCTTGGATGATACAAATGACTAAACCTCCCTTCTATATATAGGAGTCTAAGGGGTCACAATGTAATCAAGCCGACATAACAGTAATAACATAAGGGCACAAAAATAACAATAGTGGGTTTCTATGGGGCATACTAATAACAATATGGGGACAATAGGGGCACAATAATAACAATAAGGGATACAATGACAATAGTAATGAGGGAATCACTAGTATTATAAGGGCCTAACATACCTCTTTCGTTAATAGGCACTCCATGGGGGCATTGATGCAACTATAACCTTTTATAAACTTCCAATAATAACTGGTGTAACCCAGTGTAGCATGTAACTACCTAATGGTAGTAGGGGGAGGAAGGTCCACTATAATTTTGATATTCATAAGGTCCACCAATAATCCTTGTTTGCACATAATTTGGCCCATCAAGATACCAAATGGGGAACAAAATATGCATTTCTTAAGATTCACAGAAATATACAACTGTCGAAACCCATCTAACATTGACTGCAATACCTTTATGTACTTTTCCAAGAGGCTAAGTATTTTTTAGTCATCCAAGTAGACTTCTAAAAATTTATGAATAAACTCCTTAAAGATAGCAACTAAAATTTTGGAAAAAATGGTAGCCTGCATTCTTCAGGCCAAAGGGCATTACCGTGTACAAGAAGCAACCTCGGACTCTCACAAACGTAGTCTTATCCCAGTCTTCCTTAGTGATCTGAATTTAACGATATCCTGAGAACCCATCAATAAAGAGCATGCCTCTTAACCCTCCAACACTATCAAAAAATTCATCTATGAACTGGGTCAGAAACAGCTCATGCACGCATGCATCATTGAGCTTTATTAAATTCACAGAAATTTGGATCAACACCATTTTCTTGTTTTGAACTATCACAGGGATTATCCACTCTTATTCCTCCACTGACTCAATGATCCCATCTTCTAACATTCTATCTAGTTCCTTCTTTACCTTCTGCTTATATATCGGGTTAATCTTGTATGGTCTTTGCTTTACTGGCTTTGCATCCAGCCTGAGAAGAATCTACATTTCACCCAGCTCCCCCACTATACCCTTCATCTCAACAAATGTCTTAAGGAACAAGTCTTGGTACACCCTTAGTAGGTCCACAATCTTATCTACTATCTCATCATCCCAGTAGTCCCCAACCAAAGCCATCTTTGGGTTATCTTCGCTACCAATATTAACCTTCTTTGTTCTAATGGGCTTAGAGTAATCTTTGGTTCCTAGCTCAATTCTAGCTATAATGTGCTCCCCTTTTGTCTCTGGGATTTTAAAGTTCCTTGGATTATCACCATAATCAATGTCCTTTGCAACATTATAGAATTCAATAAACTCTCACACTTGCTGCAAATGTTCATGTATAGGGCATATCAACGCTATCTGATGGGCGAGTTGTCTTTTTGCTAAAAAAATATTTTATTTTAACATCTTCAGTGTGTGATCCAATGCCTCATTTTCGGCCATAAAATTGAATGTAGCCTTGAAAATTTGAGTCATCTCATCCCACTACATTATGCCTCTACATACTTCTAGCTCCACATACCAATTTCTGGGAATGGTATCCAGCATATGCATGAATATGTGAACCCACTCGGGGTATCCCCCTCTTGTTCCATGCTACAACAAAACTATTCACATGGGTTGTGGGGTATTCCATCCCAGTGTATTTAACTCCCTTAAGCTCAAACTCAAACCCAAATCAGATACATAATACATACTTCCATTTCATCCATGTTTCTATATCATCCTTATGCGTGGCTCACCATCACGCGAGAGTGGATTTCAAGGTGACATCCAAGACTAAAAATCTCAAGCACTCATGCACCTTCTGCTCAAATTCATAATAAAAAAAAAGATCCTACGTTAGTTAAATCATCATACCATCATAACCGATTCCACCAATTTTCCAACCCCTCTTCAGAATAGGATGCCCATGAACTGATGTTACACCAACTTAACACTCGATCTACGATTGGGTTGACATATTATTCCCTTCACACAGTGACGTTGTAGATCTCTTACAAGGCCTCTCCATATTTCTTGTCTCAAATGGGTTCCACATACCAGTCTCCTTCACTTGGAACTAGTGGCACTATCACTCAGAAATCCTTCGATTTGATATTCATCTACATTTTCATTAGATAGGTGATCACTTTAGTGTAAAAGTCCTAATTGATCCCTAACAGTGTTGGATAAGGATTGGTATCATCAATGATCTTAATAAATTTGAAATAAACCATGATTTTTGCCCCGTCAATAACTACCTCCACATTTGAAAAACTTCTAATAGTTAAGATTCTATATTGATTCACAAATCTAGTTTGGATAAGAGACCAAGTTAAATTAGGTCTCCTCATTATCTCCCAATTTTTCTTAGGCAAGATGTTGACACTAGAGCCCAAATCAAGAATAATGTTATCCATTTCATAATCTCTTATCTTCACACCAAACCTGAATTCCCTGTTGGTTCTCTTCTTTCTCGCAACTTGGTTGATTGTGCACCTGGGTATCTATGTTTCTTCCTTCTCTGGCTCCTTCATGAATTGGTCAATCATCTTGTGTAACTTTTGTAAGGCTCCATCATCCTGCATTAAGTCCTGAAAACTCTTCAAAAATTCCTAAATCAATTTATCCCCTCCTTCTGAACCCTTTTCAATTGTTTTATCATAGATATGAGGCATATCGTATATAATTCTATCCTCAAGGGTAGTCTAGTCTATCACAATCAACTCTATGTGTGCCACTTTATAGGTGTATTTCTCCCTCTAAGGATCAAACTTCAGGTGTGGGTCTGCAACCTTCCTCACCCATTGTTGACTAGTGTAAGCCTAATTAGTAGCATCTACGCTAGTGTTGGTCCCTCCACGTGTCAAAACTTTTACCTCTGATTGGCCCTTTTGTGGTTCTATCATCACTTTTTGAAGATTTTCCCTTTCTTCTCTTGGATTTTCACAAGAAGCTGAGGGAATTCCTCCATTGCATGATCCAAAGCTTGATAATCCATGCATGTCGAGCATCGAATAGGAAATTCTCTAGTGATATGTCCAGGTTGGCCATAGTTGTAACAAACAATTAGTCCTATTCCTTGTCCCAAACCTCCTCGTCCAAATCCAACAAATCCTCTAGGTCCCATACCCACACACCCTAACCTCTGCTAGGTTGATTGTAGTTCTATGTCATGCCATCTTGACCCTCCGACACCCATTAAATATCCAAGGTGCAATCACACATCAGCTATAAATACCTAAAATGGTGGATTTCATGAACAACATACTTACAAAAATCACAAAACAAATTTCTAGCAGAACTCTCATACTTCTACATCATCGAGAAAGTTATGGGTGTATGACCCCACACTCTACAAAATCTTGCAACATAACCCTCTTCCCTGCTCCATTAGGTTAGTTGCATCGGTCACCATATATTCATTTAGCACAGGACATTAACCTATGTGCTCTATCCTTTACCCTTCCTGAAATCATGTAACTATATCATCAGTGCAACCATCTGTGACTTATACCAGAATTATCTCCCACTACTACAATTGTGGGAGAGACTTCCAACTTTAGTGCTCTCTCCAGGGTTGTTGCCTAAGTTTGAATATATCATTGGGTTAACGATACCCACATATGAGGAAATTCTCCTACAATAAACCATTCTTTGTGTTGCTCATCAAGGATCTCAAATGCTAGCTTATCCATCAACACTTTAAATTGCTGGTCGTAATCCCAGATAGACTTGTCCAGTTTCTGCTTATTCCCCTTCAACTCAGCCGTACACTTGAAGGCAGACTTAGTTCTATGAAATTCCTTCAACATCACTAGCTTAATATCCTGTAATGGTATCAGCTATGTAGGTGGAGCATTACTCTTATACTTCGTGTACTAAGCCAACATGTTGTCCATAAAGGAAGTCCCAAATACACAATCTTAGCATTTTCATCATGCATATTATTAGCATCCCAAACTAACTTATATATAAACAAATGTTTCTCAGTCTTAGAAATTAATGAATGGAGCAATGAAATACACAAAATATTGCGGAAACACAAATATATAACCACATAAAACAAGAGAGACACAAATATACATGGTTCACCCAATTTTGGCTACATCCATAGAGAAACATCCAGTCCTTACTTTTATATTATCCAGCAAAATGAAGAGATACAACCTATACCATATCCTCTGTAATTTCCTCTTCACTCTCACATAGTCTCCTCTCTCTCTCGCTCAGAATAATAATCCACAGCCATAATAAAATTCCCTCATATAAACCAAGGGGTGCCTTCTAGGGAAAAAAACCCTAAATTAACATAACTTCTATCGTCAGATCATCCACGTAATGAACAACCCATATTGACTATGAGATTAAAATATTTTACAAGGAAATTTTTCATCTATTTTTAGCTTCAGGGGTGCTATCCCTAAACCCCCACCAGGGGGGGCTCATAAAATTCACAGTCCCTCCCACCACCTTACGGTGATCAAACAGGTGGCGTTGTTTCCCTGTTAGGAATAGGGATCCAACGTGACTGAAACAAAATGCTCTTAACAATCAGGAAGATAATCAAACTCCACACCCAAAAATCTCCCACTTGGTGACTGATTATAGCAACTCCACTGTTGCTTCACTTGCTAGACGATTCTTCCACTTTGGATTAGATTGTTTCTCATATTCATCACCATACTTGAAGACCAATTGAAACTAAGAAAGATCTCGGTTTCTCCCTGGTTACAAATTTTGTTAACATGTCTGCAGGATTCTGGCTAGTGTATATATTTTCTGGCTTCAATTATCCATCTTCCAAGACTAGTCATATGAAATGGTACCTGAGCTATATATGCTTATTCTTGAAATGAAATGAAATGTTGAGATCTTTGCAAGATGAATGGGACTTTGGTTGTCACTATATAACCTTCCCATCTCGTGATTCTTGCCCAACTCATCCATAAACCTTTGTAACCAAATCATTTCTTTACAAGCCTCTATAGTAGCAACATACTTTACTTCCATTGTTGAAAGTGCAATAATTTTTTTCAACTTTTAAACCCAACTGACAGTTTTTCCACCTGTGGTAAACACAACCTGTGGTGCTCCTCCTATTATCTCTATCTCCTACCATATTTGCATCAACATATCCCTATAGAGAAATATTTGAACCACCAAAGCATAATGCTTGATTTATGGTACCTCTCAAATATCTGAGAATCCACTTCACTTCCATCCAATGCTCTTTTCCTAGATTGTTCATATACCTGCTTACAACTCCCACTACATTTGTAATATCAGGCCTTGTGTATACCATTGGATACATTAAGCTTCCAACTATTGATGCATATGGAACTTTACACATATAATCCATCTCTTCCTGAGTCTTGGGACACATCTCCTTACTTAGTTTGAAATGGCTAGCCAAAGGTGTACTAACTAGTTTTGCATTTTGCATATTAAATATTTCCAACACATTTTCTATGTACTCACTCTGAGGCAATGTTAATTTGCAATTTTTCTTGTCTCTAGTTACTCTCATACCAAGGATTTGTTTTTTAGTGCCCAAATCCTTCATTGCAAATGAATTTGCCAATTTTCCTTTGAGCACATTTATTTCATGCATGTTAGACCCTACAACAAGCATGTCATCTACATACAATAGAAATATAATATAGTTTCCATCATTTTGTTTCTTAAGATAAACACAGTGATCAGAATGACATCTAGTATAACCTTGTTCAGACATAAACTTGTCAAATTTTAGATACCATTGCCTTGGAGCCTGTTTTAGGCCATACAAGATCTTCTTCAACCTACACACTAATTTCTCCTTCCCTTTGACCTCATACCCTTGTGGTTGTTGCATATATATTTCTTCCTCCAAATCCCCATGGAGAAAGGTTGTCTTTACATCTAACTTATCAAGATGTAAATCTTCTGCTACCACTAGACTTAAAATAGTTCTAACTAAATTCATTTTAACAATAGGATAAAAAATTTCATCAAATTTTATACCTTTCTTTTGTGAAAACCCCTTCACCACAAGTCTAGATTTATACATGTGTTTACCTCCATCCTCTTCCTTCAACCTATAAACCCATTTATTCTGCAAAGTTGTTTTACCTACAAAAAACTTGATTAAGTCCCAAGTCTAGTTATGCATCAAGGAGTCCATCTCTTCTTCCATGGCTTTCTCCCACTTCTTCCTAGTTTCTACCTACATTGCTTCTTTGTATCTTTCTAGTTCACTAGAATCGGTCAACACATAATATAATGAAGGAGAGTATCATTCAGGGGGTCTACTTATCTTGGTAGATATTCTAACACTACTATCAGGTGTTTGAGGTGCATGTTGTTGTTGTGGTTGTTATTTTTGTTGTGCCTATTGATCATTATGATTTTCAGGCACCTTTACTTTCTCTGCGATCTCATCAAGTACTGTGTATTCTTTGTTTTATTTTTCCTGTTTCTTTCCCTGCATATGGTCCTTATACAAGGCCTTTTAATTGAATATGACATCTCTACTCCTAATGATTTTTTTTATTTTCATATTCATATAAGCAATAACCAAAATCATTAACACAATATCCAATAAAGGTAGATTTCTTTGATTTTTTCTCAAGATTTGTTTTATTTTCTTTATTAATATGAACAAAGGCTTTACAATCAAAAGTCTTTAAAAATGAGTAGTTTACCTTTTTACCTATCCATGTCTCCTCTGGAATACCACCTCCCAAGGAACTTGAAGGCCCTCTTTTTATTAGATAAATAGCAGTATCTACAACATTTGCCCAAAATTGTAAGGGCGGTCTTGCATGCAATCTCGCACACCTTGCATGTTCCATGATTGTCCTGTTCATCCTTTATGCCACACCATTTTCCTGTGGTGTTCCTGGAACTATCTTTTCTCTACAAATCCCATGCTATGAACAATAGTTATCAAACTCTTTGTTGTAGTATTCACCTCCATTGATTGATCTGAGACATTTCAAATTCTTTCATGTCTCATTCTCAACCAAAGATTTCGAATTCTTGAAAGTATAAAATACATCTATTTATTCTTAATACAATAAATCGAGCTTTTTCTAGTTGCATCATTAATAAAAGTAACATAATAGTGAGAGCCACAGAGAGATGATACATGAGCAGGTCCCCATACATCTGTATGCATGAGCTCTAATGTTTCGCTCTTCTTTTCCTTCCCAACTCTGATAAATCTAATTCTCTTATGTTTTCCGTCAACACGGTTTTCACATAAATCCAAATCAACATGCTTCAAACTAGGTGACAAATTTCCTAAGTGAAGAATCAGCATCCCTTTCTCACTCATCTGCCCAAGACTATGATGCAACAATGTTGTATCTTCTCTTGTGCAAGTCAAAGAATTAATACAATAAGAAATACCATTGCATAAATACAATGTACCAACCTTTTCTCCTTTTTCTATTACCAGGGATCCTTTAGTGACCTTACAGGTTTTGTCTATGAAGTTAGTTACACATCCTTCACCACCTAACTACCCTGTTGAAATTATATTTTTCTTCAGATCTAGAACATGCCTTATCTCCTTTAATATTCATTGGTTTCCATTTTGTTGCTTTGTAAAAACCTTACCCATTCCAATGATTTTACAGGGTTTATCATCACCTAAACGAACATGTCCAAAATCTCCTTGAACATAGTCATGAAAATGTTTCCTATCAAGTGTAGCATGGAATGAATCGCATGAATCAACCACCCATGCATCAATAATATTTCCAAATGAAAGAATCGAAACATCTTGCAACACATCACCTGTCACATTCGCTTCATGATTGTTCTCTTGTTGTCCATCTCCTTCTTTTCCTTTCTGAGATTTGCAGTCTTTCTTCAGGCATCCTTTTTTCCCACATTTCCAGCACACTATCCCTAACCTGGATTTAGAACTACCTTTTCTTGACTTACTGTTGTTTCCTGGGCTCCTTCCTCTTTCCATTTTTCTTCCCCTGGTCTCTGCAGTCAAAGCATTACCTGATGTCTCACGGAGCTTTTCTTTCGCATTTCCTTGCTAAGGATGGCACCAACAACATCATCAAAATTTAAAGTACTAGATCCAGAGACTGAGTTACTAATAGACATAACTAAGCCATTCCAACTTTTTGGCAAAGAGCACAGAAATGACATAGCCCTAACTTCATCATCAAAGCTTACCCTTACAAATATTAACTGACTGGTAACTGTGTTAATTTCATTTAAATAACTAGCAACATATCCGCCTTCTAACATCTTCATATTAAATAGACACTTTATAATAAATATCGTATTTGAGGTCGAGGGTTTTTCATATGGTTTGGCCAATTCCAATATCATCGATGCTGCTAGACACAATTGTATTGTTCCTAGTGCCTTTATGTTGATAATATCCCATTCTACATTTGGCATACTCATCGACTTCTTTGATTTTCCACTCAATGGTAGGTACAGATCTTTCTAATACAAATAACTTTCCATTTGCATTTTCCACAACTGGTAGTTTTGGCCGCTAAATTTATCGACCCTAAACCTACCATCTTCTGCCATTGCTCCCACTTGAACCAGGAACCCTTCTCTCCTACGAGTTTATCAGCCAAATAGACCTTCCACTCAAATACCAGTTTTTAGAAATTAATTAACGAAAATTTGAAATACACAAAATATTACGGAAACACAAATACATAAATGCATAAAACAAGAGAGACACAGATATATTTGGTTCACCAAATTTGGGCTACGTCCATGGAGAAATAGCCAATTCTTCCTTTTATATTATTCAACAAACTGGAGAGATAAAACTTATAGCAAATCCGTTGTAATTTTCTCTTCGCTCTCACAATCTCTCCTCTCTCTCTCTTGCTCAGAATAATAATCCATAGCCACAATACAATTCCCTCATATAAACCGAGTGGGTACCTTCTAGGGAAAAAAACATTAAATTAACATAGCTTCTACCGCGAGATCATTTGCCTAATGAATGGCCCAAATTGACTACAAAACTACAATATTTTATAAGGCAATTTTTCATCTATTTTTAGCTTCGAGAGCGCTACCCCTAGATTCCCCTGACGGTGATTAAACGGACGCCATTTTTGCCCCATTATGAAAAGGGATCCAACGCGACTAAAACAAAAGCCTCTGAAAAACCAGGAAGATAATCAGGCTCCACATGCAACACGCATGATCTTGAATCCAAACACCATGAAAAAATGGAAACTTCAGGGTATTTTACATTTTTCTCTATTTACTAGTTCTTGAATGTTCCTCTATGAATAACTACTATCTATTGTGATCTACTCCCTCCTATCTGACTAGTGTGACTCTGACTACTAAGTTGACTCCCTTCACTTCCTTGACTAACTACAATATGCAGCATGCTACTAAGAGAACTTATTGTTGTGCCAATAGTTGCACGTGTGGGGGTGGGTTCGGCACAGGACATACTCTTAGCAGAATCCTCATGACGCATGGTCTTTGTTACTCTAAGGTGTGGAGCACTGGAAAGGTATGTTTTTGACGAACAATTTAGTGACTTTTCAGTAACAATTGTAACCCTTTCTGCATAATGAACTTAAAGAAATAAAGAATTTTAATAGAATGTGTGAGAATTAGCATGGAAAGCTTAATCGCTGATAATTGTTATTTTTCCATGCAGGAAAGGGTGGAAACGAAGGGCTGCCGTTCAAAAGGAAAAGACAAAGGAGGAATAACTGTTGTCCCTTTAGAAGGGAACCGGATGCGAACGAGATCGAACAGATCGAAGCAGAACGACCCAGGAAAGAAAGAAGGGTTATCAATTCGGCGGAACAGGGAAAGAAAAGTAAAGGATTAACGGCTTGGCGAATCCCTCAGGATCTTTGATCCCGAGGGATCGCTGTTTTGCTTATTTTTGCTACCTAGATACCTCCGCCATTACTTTTATAAAAAGGAACAACATCGTTAAGCAAAGGGACTTTTTTTATGTAATCTGAAGTTTCAGACAAAACTTTGATCATCGACTCTCACTGAGACTTGATTTGTTGTACATTTGCTGATGCGTTAATATAAAAGACTTGGTGTTTATTTCATCTCTGCGTCTGGAGTAATCTAAGGCGGTGTACCGTTGGAAGCCAAGGGCCCGGCTCCGAAGGACACTTGCTTTTGTATCATTATAATTTGGTTTCTGCATGTTTTGTTTATCTTTATAGTTTGGTAATCTGACATGTTTTTCATATGTTATTCCATGCTCTGTTACGATTATTCCATTAATGGTTTCTTCAAGAGATTTATGTAGTGACTCTGTATTGTATGAGTGAATCTTTTCAGAGTTGATCGCATGTTATCAATCTTAGCCAACTGTTTCTATTACAGAGCTTTTATATTGAATATTTTTGTATTGGATTCATTTGAAATCTCAATTATTGGAATCCGGAAGTAATGTTATTCTATTTGGAAACATAGTCATATTCTCTTTAATCATCAAATTGCTATATTAAGCGTGTTGTGTATATATGGTTGATGATTGTTGTTCCATAATTCATTTGTGAATGTTGTTCCATAAAGTACATTCCATCGAATTTTCTTTAAGAAAGAAGACTGCTATTTTATTACAGAGTGTGAGTTTGGTTCAATAGAACAAGTTTAGTTCGGACTCGCGAGGCTTAGTTCCATTTATTGCTATTCCATTTACTGTTGTTCCATTTCATGTTTGCTGTTCCATTTTACTTTCTGCCGTTCCATTTACTTGCATTTGCTGTTTTGGTGTGAGAGAAGGTCTAAGGCTGTAGTGAGCCTCAGCAGTCGCTGCCTAGCTCCCAGACCTATGGTCCATGCTCTAATTTCCTTTCCATCAGTTTCTAGAGGGATGGGTTATCGCTTCCGCACCCTTGACTGATAAGCTGCCTTGTGTGATTTTATTCTTTTAGAGCAATTTAGTCATAGTCTAGCATCCATTTACCTTTGTATTTTCTGAACACTGTACTACTAAGCATTACTCTGACGAATAGCCTCGGAATGAGATACTCTTTGCAATAACAAAGCGTTCCTGGATTGACTTATTAATGTGGCATAACTAGAGGTGAAAGAGACCCTTGTTACAGCTCTACATTTTGGCGTCGTTGCCGGGGAAAGAGTATAGCCATTTGTCTTTTACAGAGTAGTGTACGAGTCTGCTAGGGGAGAGTTGGATTTTAAAAACGGAAGGTAAGAACCTGCGTACGGAGCATGTAAAAGCCCTGCTCCACCGTCCGCTCTCCTGGCAGAATTGTGGGTTGAATAGAATCTGGTAGTTTATAGAGTGCATGACTAAGCAGAAAAAGCCAGAGAAAATTATCAAACCTCCGATCAAACCCGAAAAAGCCAAAGGGCCGGTGACCCTTGGCCGAACAACCTTCATAGACGAAATCTATAAGAAAACTGAATCTCAGCCATCAGTAGGGTTCAGAAAAACCAATTCTAAACAACCTACTAACTCCCTTCAGGCCACAGGATCACCATCTGTAGCCTTCGCTGAGGTGCATAGTCAGACTGATGAACATGACTTTCAAGAAATTGAAAATTCTATTCCAGAACGACTGCAGGAAGGGAATCTAAGCAATCTTTGTGAAGGAGAAGGGGAAATAGGAGAAGTTGAGGAGCCAAGATCTCCTCCTAGGATAATTCAGCCATTAAAAAGCCCAGATAAGGGAAGCGCTGCGAAAATCATTGTTGAAGGGATTCAATCTCCTCAAGCAACAAGGACTCTCGTTATTCCAGACGAATGAAGTGCTATTAAAACAATCCCTGTTAAGGCCGTTCCTTCTCCGCCTAGGAATACCCTCTTAGAAATCCCGGAAGGTTACTGGCACATATTCGATCCCATGGCACAGAATCAGCCAAACACTCAAACTTCTACATTACAATATCCTATAGTGGATTCCGCAGCAAATGCTCCTATGAAAGCAATTCCCCTTCAACACATTCCTACATTTCACGGACTTACATCAGAGGACCCTGATGCATTCTTATTTGAATTTGATGTGTTATGCAGGGGATATGATTACACCACTGATCCCCAGAAATTAAAGTTGTTCTCCTCCACTTTGAAAGGGGCAGCTTTAAGATGGTTGATGGGTTTAGGTGGTGGGGTTATAAATAACTGGGAGCAAATGAAAGAATCTTTCCTAAAGAAATATCAAGATTACTGTAGGTCTAGAGAACTGAAAGATGAAATATTTCAGATGACAACTAGACCAAATGAAACACTAGAAGAATATGTAGAACGTTTTCAGTATAATTTACAAAGATCTCCATATGCATCACTACCTCTACCTGATAATGTGTTAAAAACAGCATTGATTAGAGGCATGAAGGAACAATGGATTGAAACATTAAATATCATGGGAAAAGGGGATATTTATCAAGAGAATTTTGCTGACATCATCGATTTATGTATCAGGAGCTCGAGAGGTAGCACAAGGATAAAACCAGCAGAATATGATCGGTTTGTCAGAGACAACAAAATATCAACAGAAGGAGTAACATGTGTAGAACTTGGAAATTTATTAGAAAATTTTAAAACTGATATTCTGGGGACATTGACTACACAACTTGATATTCTACAGGCTAAACAGAAGCAGATAGAGGCAGAACAGAATTTGGCGATCTTCTGCCCCCGATGTAGAAGAAAACATAGCCACAAGGAATGTCCACTGGATGCAGTTCAAACATGTGCTATCTGTACAAAAGATCACCTTACTGAGAGTTTCCCCTCACTTCCTGGATTGAAGGTAGTATATAAGGAGGCAGAAGAAGAGCCAGAATCAGCATACTTCGTTAACCAGCATCGCCAATGGCAACCAAGGCAATCAGGTATGTTTTCAGACACAACTTCTTCTTTTCAGCCTCCACAGTATAACGCTCAGCAATATAGTATGTGGCAAAACCAATCTCAACCCCCACTTCCAAACTGGTCATCACAACCATTTCCTTCTCCAAATCCATGGATGAATCAACCAAGCTAATTTGGTTGGCCGAATTTTCCTTGCGCCCCACCATATTGGCAGAATAGCTCATATCCTCCACAATGGACCCCCCCTGCTTCACAAGGTTCACCCTGGCAGACAAATTGGCCAAGATCGACATATCAGCCAACAGGAACTATTCCGCTCCCTCAACCAACTTTGCCAGCTTTGCAACAAAATCCCCAGTCTAATCTGAAACCGCGACTCCCAACCCAACCCAATCCTAATCCTAATAATAGGTCGGTCCAATCCCTCCAAATCATAGAATCATCAGAAATCGGACCTGAACTGAGGGAGTGCAATGATCTTCAGTCAAGATCTGGATGTATAATAGAAACAGAGGGAGATAAAACAGTTCACATTGAAGATCAGTTACCAATAGAACAGTCGTTACAACAAGAGGGTGCAGATAAGGAGCAGACTCATCATCAAGCGAATACACCCTCTCCTCCCTTCCTAGAACGATTAGTCATACCACACCCTGTACAATATCCAGACTTTGACATTCTGGGAGAACTACAAAACCTGTACATAAGAATTCCTTTCCTCCAAGCGATTCAAGACATCCCTATATATGCAAAAACTATAAAAGAATTGTGCATGAAAAAACCAAGGAGGAATGTAACCACTAACCCAAGAGTCCAAGTAGTCGGTACTTTATCTGACCTGTTATCAGGAACACCCATTAAATATGAAGATCCAGTAAATCCAATCGTAACTATTCAAATCTATGGTCAGACCCTGACTAATGCTTTAGTTGATCTAGGAGCTGCAATTAATATTTTGACAACTTCTACTTGCCAAAAGCTGGGCATTACATCGGTAGAACCCACTTCTACTTTGTTAGAATTGGCCGACCGATCTGTAGTTTGACCAGAAGGTACTCTATACGATGTCATGGTTTCCATAGATTCCTGGGAATACCCAACCGATTTCCTGGTAATTAATCCAAAAACCCGACTGGATGGACACCCGCTAATTTTAGGTAGACCTTGGCTTGCTACCACCGATGCTTACATTGGTTGCCGGCAGGGAAACATGACCATAACCAGAGGACCAGATATTAAAAATCTAGTTCTATACCCTCCAGCACAGCCAAGTCTTACAATGATAAAAACCAACCAGCACCCTGTATCATACCTTACTGACAATATCAGATCACCATTGACTATACAGAAGGCCCTGGACTTTAAAGACCAAACAGAAGACGATGCTATCAATAACTTCATTAGTCAAACTGAACCTAGATCTCATACACAGTGTTTCATGATAGAAGCTGCATTCGATAGCGAACTAGAGGAAGATCCCTTGAAAGATGCGCACGACCAAACGATACCTGTGACTTCTGTTGCCAATAGTAAAGTAGTGGAAATTGAACCGGGAAAAACTCTAAACAACAATGTCAAACTTACACAGGACCAAGAAATAAAACTCATCCATTTGTTACGGAAGCATCAAGAAGCATTTGAGTGGGATTACCCTGATATGAAAGGGATTGATCCCCAATTGTGCACCCACCATATTGATATAGAAAAAGATGCAAGACCTGTCCGTCAACCACAAAGAAGACTCAACCCTCATCTAAAAGATGTTGTAGAAGCTGAACTTCAGAAGCTTTTAGATGTTAATTTTATCTATCCTATTTCTGATAGTAAGTGGGTCTCTCCGCTTGTGGTTGTACCCAAGAAGAATGGGAAATGGAGGATTTGCGTGGATTATAGAGAGTTAAACAAAGCCACACAAAAAGATCACTTCCCTCTCCCATTCATAGACCAAGTATTGGACACTTTAGCACGAAAGAAATTCTTTTCTTTCCTGGATGGCTTCAGTGGATACAATCAGATTCAGATTGCCCCTGAGGACCAGGATAAGACTACCTTTACTTGTCCTTGGGGAACGTTTGCCTATAGAGTTTTACCCTTTGGCCTATGTAATGCTCCTGCCACATTCCAAAGGGTTGTTCTTAGCATCTTTGCAGATTTAATAAATGATGGACTTGAAGTGTACATGGATGACTTTACACCATATGGAGATGATTTTGACCCAGCTCTAGATACTCTAGAAAAAGTCCTACAGCGTTGCATTGCTACCAGGCTTTGCTTAAGCCACGAAAAATGTTATATGATGATGACTGAAGGGCTTATTCTAGGACACTTTGTCTCAGCAGCCGGCATTCAGGTAGATCTGGCCAAAATTCAAATACTTTTGCTTATCCCCACCCCCACTACTCAAACAGAGGTACGCAGCTTTCTTGGATTTTCTGGGTATTATAGACGATTTATAGAACATTATTCACACATTGCCGCACCTCTATACGCACTAACTGGTAATTTTGATTTCATGTGGACAGAGAAATGCAACTGCGCTTTCCAAGAATTAAAGAAGCTTGTATCAACAGCTCCAGTCCTTCGAGGACCAAACTGGAATTTACCATTCCAAATCTCATATGATGCCTCAGACACAGCAATCGGTGCAGTCCTTGGGCAGGAGGAGGATAAAAAACCATATGCTATTTACTATATCAGCAAAAATTTATCCCCTGCTGAATTAAATTACACTGTCACAGAAAAAGAATTCCTCGCTGTAATACATGCTGTCAATAAGTTTAGACATTATATTACAGGCTATCCCGTTGTTTTATATACAGATCATTCTGCTATCAAATATTTAGCGAATAAGCCTGTTACAAATGCTAGAATAACGAGATGGTTGATCTTATTGCAGCAGTTCGATTTCACAATCAAGGATAGACCCGGCAAGGAAAACCCTGTAGCTGATTTTCTCTCACGAATACCAAAATCAATTGAGGCAGCAGCAGTGGAAGATAAATTTCCGAATGAGCACCTGTTTGCTGTTGCTGTTCAAACACCCTGGTATGCTGATGTTGCCAATTACCTTGCAGTAGGTAAGCTACCAAAACACTTCACCGCTAATGAACGTAAGCAGATTGTTCAGAAGAGTACTTGGTTTTTGTGGATCGGGGGTTATTTGTTCCACACAGGGGCAGACATGCAAATTAGGAGGTGTATTCGAGAAGATGAAATTTTCAACATCTTAAAAGCTTGTCATAATGGACCATGTGGGGGACACTTTGCCGAAAAAAGAACCGCACATAAAGTATTGCAGACAGGATACTACTAGCCTACAATTTTTAAGGATTCCAAGAAATTTTTTCAAGCCTGTGACAGCTGCCAGCGAGCAGGACGACCTGGTCAAGCCGACGAAATGCCTCTGAGGCCACAATTAGTCATTGAACCATTTGAACGATGGGCTCTTGATTTCGTTGGACCCATCAACCCATCATCAAATCAGAGAACATATATCTTGGTAGCCACAGAATATGTCACCAAATGGGTTGAGGCCGAAGCGTTGCCTAGAGCTACAGAAGATTCGGTAATACAGTTCCTGTTCCATTTGTTTGTACGTTATGGCCTTCCGAGAGAAATAATTACAGATGGAGGACCACAATTTGCCGGAAACAAATTAGCTGCAACACTTAACAATTATCATGTCCAACATAAAATTACTACCCCATATCACCCGCAGGCGAATGGGCAAGTAGAAAGTAGCAATAAGGTAATAGAATCAATTTTAACAAAAACCATTGCTTCACATAGGCGTGATTGGGCCGCCCGACTACCTGAAGCACTCTAGGCTTATAGAACCACATGGAGAAGTACCACTGGTTATTCACCCTATCAATTAGTGTTTGGGAAACAACCTATTTTCCCCATAGAATTCGAAATCCAAACACTTTGAACTGCACAGGAAGTTGGCCTAGATTTAAGTGAGGCACAAATTAATCAACTACAGCAGATTAAGGAATTGGACGAAATAAGGCTCTCTGCATTACAGAATACAGCACTTATTCAACAGTAGCGAGCTAAATGGCATGATGCACTTATCAAGAACAAAGTCTTTCACGAAGGAGACTGGGCCCTGTTATATGACTCTCGGTTCCAGGATTTCCCTGGGAAACTGCAGACTCGTTGGTTGGGACCATACGAAATCCGGAAAGTACATGATAATGGGACCCTTACTCTCATCACAATCGACGGTTATGGATATGAATTCAAGGTAAATGGCCACCGAGTTCGTCTCTATCGCAAGCCACTCACTCGGGAATCCTTCTGTCAGTAGCTACATCAAGACACTGATATGGAAATTTTAGGAGAGGAAGTAAAATCTTCCTCACCTGTAATTCAGTAAGGAATGCATTTTTTTTCCTATGACTTGTACATAATTTTTTGTATATACGTTTTCTTAACATTTCTTTGATCTTCTTTTTAATTTTGATTTTTGCATTCGGCATGTTTTTGTTGTTCCTTTTTCAAAAGGAACAGCATTTGCTTGTTTTTGTGTTTCTGTTGTTCCTTTTCAAAAGGAACAGCATTTCTGAGTTTTTGTTGTTCCTTTTCAAAAGGAACAGCATTTGTGCGTTTTTGCTGTTCCTTTTCAAAAGGAACAGCATTTGTGAGTTTTTGCTGTTCCTTTTCAAAAGGAACAGCATTCATGAGTTTTTGTTGTTCCTTTTCAAAAGGAACAGCATTCGTGAGTTTTTGTTGTTCCTTTTCAAAAGGAACAGCATTTGTGAGTTTTTGTTGTTCCTTTTCAAAAGGAACAGCATTCGTGAGTTTTTGTTGTTCCTCTTCAAAAGGAACAGCATTTGTGAGTTTTTGCTGTTCCTCTTCAAAAGGAACAGCATTCGTGAGTTTTTGTTGTTCCTCTTCAAAAGGAACAGCATTTGTGAGTTTTTGTTGTTCCTCTTCAAAAGGAACAACATTTGTGAGTTTTTGCTATTCCTCTTCAAAAGGAACAGCATTTGTGAGTTTTTGTTGTTCCTTTTCAAAAGGAACAACATTTGTGAGTTTTTGTTGTTCCTTTTCAAAAGGAACAACATTTGTGAGTTTTTGCTATTCCTTTTCAGAAGGAACAGCATTTGTGAGTTTTTGCTGTTCCTTTTCAAAAGGAACAACATTTGTGAGTTTTTGCTGTTCCTTTTCAAAAGGAACGGAATTTGTGAGTTTTTGTTGTTCCTTTTCAAAAGGAACAACATTTGAGAGTTTTTGCTGCTCCTTTTTCAAAGGAGATAGCATTTATGATCTGCAGCTGTTCCGTCTCAAAGAACGGCATCTCAACTATTTGTTTTGCATGGATTCTTCTCTCCTGTTCCTTTTTCAAAAAAAAAAGAACACCATAGCCATGTTTTTGCTCTCTGTGATGATTCATATTGAGGATGCTTTTAGTCATGTTCTCTCCAGTCTTTAAGCTACAGCTATGCACTTATGCAATGAACATAAATTACGACATACCTAAGCCAGCAGATCATAAGATTGCTATCTTTATAGAGCCTAGTATTGATAAGAGGACAAGAGGAGGGACATACTTACTTCTCATCTCTGTGTCATTGACTTATTCCTATTGTTTTGATTGGTTATCTTTATCATGGCGATTTCCTTAAAAAATTTCTTTGATTATTACTTAGGGGTAAGAGCAGAGGATTCATATCTTCCTGTTGGGATAATAAGACTTCTTCCACCATTCCCACTCTTAAGGAGTGCTGAACCACCCTTATGTGTAAATAAATAAGAAAAAGTGTTTTGCAAAAAGAAAAAATGAATATGAATTGTCAAATGCAGGATAGGGGGTCTCATCAAGAGCCAGCCTACCATGATCATCAGGTTGGAAGCGAAGTGGCATTCCCAGTATGGCCACCACACCAGGGATATGGTCCAAAAGGTACACTAAATAAACAGACCTTGGAACAGGGGGTCTCATCACGAGCTAGCCTGTCCACGTTTCGCACCTTCCTTGTGAATGGCATTATGGCTACCTGGTTACCAAGCCAGCATAATGGCCTGCATTCTGACAAAATGCTTTTATACACACAAAGGATCATGGTTCCGGGGGTGAAATAAACAACTCTGCCAAGGTTATGAACACCTGTCGGCAGCAGAGCTTTGTTAATGGTATCGAAGTCATAATGGTTACACCAACAGGGATGATATTAATACCTCTTTGTCTCTTCTATCCTATGAATAATTCATATTTTATTTCCCGATGAACATATCGCATGAACACTCATTACTACCAATCATGGCAAAGGAACTGACAATGACCTCTGGGGATTTCGTACGATTGACAAACGTCCCATCCCCCGGCCTCGCATCATATTACGCAGGCTCTTATGTAAAACGTGATCCACCTTTTTGCCTCGATTTCGGTATTTCGTTGTCCATCTAAAACATGGCGTAATTTTATATGTTGTTCCTTTATGACTGGTTACACAATGGCTTCTGCTCCTCTATTTTGACGGCTGGGGCAGCCTATCACATCGCGGGGGGGGGAAGGTAATCTCATTACTCCACGAGTTACGTGTCAGCACACTATTTGGGGTAGATAGTGTACGAAGGTATGACATGGTTTAACGGTATGATAATTCTATTTTACGCAAAGTTGCCATCCACAATCCATTTTTGTTGCATACTCTGTTTTTTTTCGCGATGATCACCTTCTCTGCGTCTCAAAACAGCACAGGCAGTTGCTGTTCCATTGGAAATCCTTAGTGGAACCATGGGAGGAAAGGCAGTATGAAGCGAACCTCAGGAATTGACAGTCTCTGTTGCTGCCCGGGAGATCCTGGAAAAGGCTGGATGGCTGAATTATTTCAGTCGCCTACAAGAATCAAACAAGACAGTGGCGTTGGAATTTCTGCAAAACTTGCAGGAGGACTACTCCATAGTAAGAGAAAGGTGGATAGCGGTCACTGACGATTTAATTGCAGAAGTCTCAGAACTACCAGCCACCGGACCTGTATGGACGCTGAGGAAAGAGAGACTACAAAAGATTATGGAGATTTTTCAGGATGAAGGCCAAAGCTTGACAGTGAAGGGGAAGGGAGTTCTGCTAGCAACGTTAGGAGAACCCTGGACCGAACTAGCAAAGATAGTACAGAGCTACATTACTTGCGAAGGAAGGAAAGACGTGGTAAGACCACGTCATCTTAAACTCTTAGTTGTTTTGAAAGAAAAATGTTCTGTAAATCTGCCTACACTTTTAAATTCACTATTGCATGATGCGGCCCGAAGCCTGAAAACGGCACAGTACGTAGAAGTAGTTGTTAGCCACCATGGATTGATTCGATTGATAGTGAGCCATAGTCTCACTCAACAGCAGAGCAGCTGGGAGGAGCTCATTGCATTGATTGAGGGGGGATTGGCTGCACCATCCCCAAAACCTAAACATTCCTCTAGCACACCGGAACGATCAGAGAAACGCAGAGAAGTGGCAGCAGGAAAACGTGTTGCTCCAAAACGTAAGCATTCTTCAAGTACACCAGAGCGACCAGAAAAACGCAGAGAAGTGATAGCAGAAAAACCTGTTGCTTGTACACCTTAACAACCTGAGAAACCAAGAAAATCAGCCCGGCTAGCTCGAATATGAGGGAGGCTGGAAAAGATTCGGAAAAGCACCAGCCAACCAATTGAGATTATAGACGAACCTCCAGAACCAAAAGGAGGACCTTCCGAAGAAAATGCTGGAAAATCTGGGGGCGAGGCTGAGCAAGCCGGAGAAGGAGGTGAGGAGGGAGAAGTGCACTCCGAAACAGAAACAGAAGCTGAACACTCCAAGGCAGTCACTGAGCAGGACAATCGGGAGGAGGAAGTAGTACAGCCAGAAAGCAGCCCGCTGCGAGACCCTGTGGGCGAAGAAGAATTGGCCGCAATCCTGGCCAATATGGGGGAATATGGCCAACCCTCCAGCCCAGCAGGTCCTCCCGATGGACCTCCAGAGGAAGACATACCTGAGAATTCACATGCAGAAAAGGAAGGAGAAGAAAACCCGCCCGTTCATGAGGAAGAAATAAGGGACACCAACCGGGAACAATCTGTTCCCAAGGCACCAGAAGAAATTCTAGACAGAGTAGGAGCAGATTTAAGGGCCAGTCGTAAACCCTCTGCTGAGGCAAGGGAAATCAAGAAATTAAGGAGGAAACAGCAGAGGCTGCTGAACACTATAGCCCGGCTCCGACAGCAAATTCGGATTCTGAAAGCCAGTCTGAGGATACGAAGGACCACAAGGAAAAGAAAGAGGACCACTGCAGCAAAATCTCGTAGAACAAGAAGACGAAGGACTTATAGTCGCCCTGTTGGTCGAAACCCGGCTGGAAGACCTGCTGCTGTTCCAATTGTCACTGAAGAACAGACTGCTGTTCCAAATGACGCTGAGGAACAAACTGCTGTTCCAATTGTCACTGAAGAACAGACTGCTGTTCCAAATGACGTTGAGGAACAGACTGTTGTTCCAATTGACACTGAAGAACAGACTGTTGTTCCAAATAACGGTGAGGAACAGACTGCTGTTCCAATTGATAATGAAGAACAGACTGTCGTTCCAATTGGGGCAGAGGGACAGGATGATGTTCCATTAACAGAGGAACCACAGCAACCTTTCATTCGTGTTAAGAAAGAAAAGGAGAATAAGGAGATCCAAACAGAGGCACCGCCCTCAGGGGTGATCCGGGTTCTGAACTCCAAACAGTATAACAAAAAGGTTCAGGTAAAACTCCCGGCCTCTACGGCCCTATGGAAAAAGGATCCAAAAACAAGAACCTTGCACAAGATGATGAAGCAAGCTCAGCAAGAAGCTGAACAGTTGAGGGAACAAACAGTCCCCTGGGAGAAATATGAAGAGTTGCAACAGCAACTTCGGGATATTAGTCAGTCCGAGAGCCAGGCCTTCGAAGGCTGGCAAAAGGAGAAAGAAAAGGTTGCAAAGGTAACTCGTCGATTAGATATTGTTGTTAGGCAGATGGACACTGTGTGTTCTTTGTATAATGATGTTCTGGCCTGTAGGGCCCCTGCTAAAAACTATGCTTTATTTTTGCTTGAACGATATTTACGATTAAAGATAAAAGCTGTCAGGGCAGGTGCCCCTATACAAATCAATACTGTTAATGATTTCATAGATTGTTGCAAGCATTATGGAATTAAGGTTCAAAGATTATTATGTGAATTTTACTTGCATAACCTCGTGCTAGACCAGGAAACTGATTTAAATCCTGGCCCTTTTGTTGGGGACATACAATTGCAAGCCTTCGTTTCATTCGGGGTTAATCAGCTAAAATGGCTCAGGGCTTATAACACTTTTCAGAGACAGGAAAATATCCTAGACTTGTGGGTGAGAGCCGAGCCTAGAGACCCAGTGCTGTTATGGAGAGCATATAGGAACCTTATGAGAACCCCAGGTGTTATGGAGACATTAGGACCCATGCACGAGGACCTAATACGACAAAATCTGGAATATTTTCTTACTATTAAAGACCTCGCCATCGATGCTGCAAAATTCCGATACCAGACTTCTAACCCAAACATCCAGCTCAAGGAACCGTTCAAATATGAAAATTTTGAGCTGGCTGCCAGCCGATTGAACCTTTATGGCGAGCGTATTTTGCAAGCAGGGCCATCCTGGTTAGGGTATCGATTTCGTAGTCCAATCATTTGGCACCCTGCACCCGGATATCAGGCCTTGTATGAAATGCCTGAAGGTCAAACAAATCAGTTCTTTGATGATCTAGTTGCTCATCACGGTTGTAGGCCTCCACACGAGGTTCCCTCTCCAGCCTATTCTCTTACCGCCTTGCATGTCAACTATAATGTTTTCATGAGGGCATGAAACAGGGTAAGCAGGGGGGTGTGTGGAGCACTGGAAAGGTATGTTTTTGACGAACAATTTAGTGACTTTTCAGTAACAATTGTAACCCTTTCTGCATAATGAACTTAAAGAAATAAAGAATTTTAATAGAATGTGTGAGAATTAGCATGGAAAGCTTAATCACTGATAATTGTTACTTTTCCATGCAGGAAAGGGTGGAAACGAAGGGCTGTCGTTCAAAAGGAAAAGACAAAGGAGGAATAACTGTTGTCCCTTTAGAAGGGAACCAGATGCGAACGAGATCGAATAGATCGAAGCAGAACAACCCAGGAAAGAAAGAAGGGTTATCAATTCAGCGGAACAGGGAAAGAAAAGTAAAGGATTAACGGCTTGGCGAATCCCTCAGGATCTTTGATCCTGAGGGATCGCTGTTTTGCTTATTTTTTCTACCTAGATACCTCCGCCATTACTTTTATAAAAAGGAACAGCATCGTTAAGCAAAGGGACTTTTTTTATGTAATCTGAAGTTTTAGACAAAACTTTGATCATCGACTCTCACTGAGACTTGATTTGTTGTACATTTGTTGATGCGTTAATATAAAAGACTTGGTGTTTATTTAATCTCTGCGTCTGGAGTAATCTAAGGCGATGTACCGTTGGAAGCTAAGGGCCCGGCTCCGAAGGACACTTGCTTTTGTATCATTATAATTTGGTTTCTGCATGGTTTGTTTATCTTTATAGTTTGGTAATCTGACATGTTTTTCATATGTTATTCCATGCTCTGTTACGATTATTCCATTAATGGTTTCTTCAAGAGATTTATGTAGTGACTCTGTATTGTATGAGTGAATCTTTTCAGAGTTGATCGCATGTTATCAATCTAAGCCAACTGTTTCTGTTACTGAGCTTTTATATTGAATATTGTTGTATTAGATTCATTTGAAATCTCAATTATTAGAATCCGGAAGTAATGTTATTCTATTTGGAAACATAGTCATATTCTCTTTAATCATCAGATTTCTATATTAAGCGTGTTGTGTATATATGGTTGATGATTGCTGTTCCATAATTCATTTGTGAATGTTGTTCCATAAAGTACATTCCATCGAAGTTGCTTTAGGAAAGAAGACTGCTATTTTATTACAGAGTGTGAGTTTGGTTCAATAGAACAAGTTTAGGTCGGACTCGCGAGGCTTAGTTCCATTTATTGTTGTTCCATTTACTGCTGTTCCATTTCAGATTTGCTGTTCCATTTCCTGTTTTGCTGTTCCATTTTACTTTTGCCGTTCCATTTACTTGCATTTGCTGTTTTGGTGTGAGAGAAGGTATAAGGCTGTAGTGAGCCTCAGCAGTCGCTGCCTAGCTCCCAGACCTATGGTCCATGCTCTAATTTCCTTTCCATCAGTTTCTAGAGGGATGGGTTATCGCTTCCGCACCCTTAACTGATAAGCTGCCTTGTGTGATTTTATTCTTTTAGAGCAATTTAGTCATATTCTAGCATCCATTTACCTTTGTATTTCTGACACTGTACTACTAAGCATTACTCTGACGAATAGCCTCGGAATGAGATACTCTTTGCAATAACAAAGCATTCCCGGATTGACTTATTAATGTGGCATAACTAGAGGTGAAAGAGACCCTTGTTACAGCTCTACATAAGGCTAGGTTTTGGATATTCCCCTTCTGATCCAGGTGGGTATTGGTGGCGACCCACCTATTCCACTTAGACCCCCACCATTTTTTCTTTCATTTTCCTTGATTGTAGCACAATTTACTATTTGTGGAAGTTTTTCGGGCCCTAAACTTTCGGAGCTATTTTGAGGCCCTATATAATGTTTTTTGGAAAATGGGTTGACTTGTCGCAAAGCACACAGGTTTGTAGTAAAAATTTGTTATCCTTGAATAGATATTTCTATGGAAGTACTGTACATGTTAAATGGAGATCGTATGCCAAAGTTACAACTCCAAGAATTTGATGTACCAACAAACCCCAACAGGGCCCACAAAATTTTTGTGCTTCATCTCTTAGGGTTAAGTTTTGGATGTTTATGGTTTTCCAATATTTCGCAATAATAAAGGCCTTTAAGCCTCATTGTAACACAATTGAGAAGGAATGTAGCAGCCACATGTCTTCTCAGAGATAAGCTACCATCACTCGAGCTAGTTTATTTCTATTCTACATGTAAACAGTTTTCAGTACTTTATTATTAATGAATTGAAGTTTTGTTTTCATTGTAGATCTGTGTTTCTGTTTATATATATATTTCATTTCGTTCCTTCATAAATCTCGACCAATGGTATCAGAACGGTCTTCTCTTTCTCTATTTTTTTGTGCATGTCCTCAACGAGTTCAGGGTATAAGGAGTTAGGACTTGAACTGGTTGAGCCATTGCAAGATCATCCCCACCGACACTGATGACCTCCCATGGTAGAAGAAAAGAAACACGAGGGAGAAAGAGATCCTATCAAACTGTTGCTCGAAGAATCCCTTGAGTGGCAATCAATGTGGATATTGGTGGCCAGTCACCTATTCGACTTAGACCCCCACCATTGTACCATTATTTCTTTCGGTTTCTATAATTGTAGCACAATTTACAATTTTTGGCAGTTTTTCAAGTCTTGAACTTCCGAAGCCATTTTGAGGCCCTAAACGACATTATTTTTGGAAAATGGGAAAAAATGAGCTTTTGATTGACATTTGTAATCAAAATTTATAGTCCTCGAATAGATATTTCTAACGAGGTATTGTGTGTGTCAAATGGAGATCATATGCCAAAGTTACGACCCCGAGAAGTCAATGTACCAATTTACCCCAATGAGGCCCATAGTTTTAGCGCTTCATCTCCTAGGGTCAGGTTTTTGGATGTTTATGGTTTTCCATTATTTCTCAATAATAAATAGGCCTTCGAGCCTCATTGAAACATAGTTCATAGGCATGTAGCCACCCACATATCTTCTTAGAGATAAACTACCATCGCTCAAGCTAGTTTATTTCCATTCTGTATGTAAGCAAATTTCAGTTATTTGATATTAATGAAACGAAGTTTTATTTTTGTTGCATCTTTTTGTTTATGTTTATAGATCTATTCAATTGTGTTCCTGCATAATTCTAGATCAACGGTATCATAGCACTCTGCTCTTTGTTTGTTTTTCTTTACATGTCCCCAACAAGGTCAGGGCATAAGGAGTTAGGGCTCGAACTAGTTGAACCTTTGCAAGGCTATCCTTGCAAACCCTAAAAGAAAGACAAGGGAGTAGGGGATTCCTTCAAAATATTAGTCGAATGAGCCCTCGAGCAACAGAGGAATGTGATGATGGAAAACTTTACCAAGATCCTTCGGTGGATGCCCACAAGTGACACATCTTCATCCGACAGCCACTCTGGAGGCACCGCTCCCTTCACGGTACAAGTAAACTTTGGCATTCCCATATTTGAAGGTCATATAGATGTAGACGTCGTAGATAGATGGTTAAATATGTTGGAAGGGTATTTTTTTGGTTCACGATTTTTCCAATAGGGAAAATATTACTTTTGCACTCCTCAAAGTTGCCCCCCATGTCAAGGACTTGTGGGAAACCTATTGTGAGAAGAAGGACGAGAACGAACCCTCATTGTTTACAATCACACCCACTTGGAAATCTTTTTGAGACTCCATTAAGGCACAGTATTTCCCTTTCAGGAGCTATGAAGATAGGTACACAAAGTTGACCACACTACATAGGGAAGGGACCAAGACGTGTCGGAGTTCACAAATATTTTTCACACCCTTTGCAAAAATTTGGGTATCAAGTATTTTGAGTGGCATCTGGTACTCAATTATCGCAGTTGTCTACACAAATATATCCAGGGAAAGATGGAGTTCCTGGACATCTCCTCACTTGGTGTTGTCTACCAATACGTTGTCAAGATCGAACATAATTTTACACAAAAGAAGCAATACTTTGGATCTGTGAATCCGAAGCAAGGGAAAGGTGCCCCCAAACTGTAGAACAAAGGAAAATTCCAAGGCAGGGTGACCCAAGACAACCTGTTGAAGTTGCAAGCAAAGAAAGACACAACGAAAACAAATAAGGACACATGAAAGTGGTGTGAGTTCCATAAGATCCCCACTCACAACACAAGTGAGTGTCGAACCAAGGAGTCAGTGGTGGCCGAGTTGAAGGCTTCAAAGTTGGATGCATGTTTGACTCTGAGTCAAATCCTAACAAGGGGAATGAGAAAGGGAAGAAGATTATTGACACAGAGCCCATCACCACTGTTGTCACCACCAAGATCGAGAATATTGAACCTGAAGATTCAGAGGAGGGGGGGCATCTATTCCACTCAGATATGTGAGTGAAGGGTTCACCACTGCAGTTCCTTACTGACCGCAGGATCCAAAAGAGCCTGATTTGAGTAGAGGTCATGAAGTAGTTTGGCCTACCAACCATGCCACACCTGCAATCGTACATCATCGAGTGGATTCACCAAGTATGTGATCTTTGCGTTAGCTAGTAGTGTCACCTTCCCTACATCATCAAGCCCTTCACGAATGAGGTATTGTGTGATGTTTCACTTCCTGAACTTTTTGATGTATTATTAGGTCAACCATACTTGTGGAAGCATTATGTTGTGTATGATTCGAGGCCTCGTATAGTTATTATTTCCTTGGGTAATAAGTTATACAGGATATTGGAGGTAGCCCCGCCTACCACCATCTCTTTGATCTTTACTAAGAAATGCAGTAAGATCATCTCCTAGACCGGGAAATTGTTTTCTTTCTGATTCACTCTCAAAGTAAGGGAAAGAATGTGGCCACATCCATGGCCCCCAAGAAGGGTTCCTCCATGCAGCAAAAGCAGGTGGATAAGGTCATAGAAGAATAAAGGGACATATTCTCCTCACTCATAGAGGCACCCTTGTATTGTCAGGTCAAGCATTCGATCGATCTACCTCTCGGAGCACCTATACCCAACGGTCCGATATATCATTGCTCCATTCTGGAAAATGAAGACATCAAGTGGCAAATACCAGAGTTGTTGCAAAAAGGGCACATTCGACCAAGTTCCTCACCTTGTGAGAGCCTGATTGTACTTGTACAGAAGAAGGGTCAGACATGGAGGCTCTACATTGATTATCAGGCACTAAATAAAATCATTGTCAGAAACAGCGATCCAATCCCACAGATTGATGACCTTCTGGACCAACTCAAGGGGGCCAAGTATTCTAGCAAGATTGATCTATAGTCTAGCTATCACTAGGTTACAATAGAGGGCACAAATGTATGGAAGACCACCTTCAAATCCAAGGAAGGCCTTTTTGAATGGTTGGTTATGCCCTTCGAGTTGATAAATGCCCCTACTACTTTTATGAGGATAATAAATGACATCTTGCGGCCCTTCACCAACTCATTCGTGGTTGTTTATCTAGACAACATCCTCATCTTCAGCAAGAGTTGGGAAGAACACTTGCAACTCATTCGGCAGATCCTTCAAACCCTACGGTAGCACAAACTCTGTGCCAACTTGGAGAAATGCACCTTTGGCATGAGTCAGGTCAAATATTTGGGTTACATCATATATGAGCAATGCATGCGTGTGGATCCAACTAATATCCAGGAAATTCAAGATTGGTCAGCTCTGACTACTCTAATAGAGCTTTGCAGCTTTTTGGGCCTTGTGAATCTTTATCGGAGATTCATGTTGGGATTCTCCCATATCACTTGGCCTTTGAGTTAGATTACCAGGGGAAAAGAAAAAGCGAAGTTTTCCTGGTTCGAGTCCCAACAGAAGGCATTCATTGAGCTAAAGCACCACCTCTACTCTACACTAGTACTCACATTGCCAGACTTGCACCAGCCATTTGAAATTAAGACAGATGCCCCCAACTATACTATTCGTGCAGTCCTCACCCAACACAGGTATCTAATGGCCTTTCATATTGAGACACTTTCCGATAGAATTTGCAAGTACCCCACGTATGATAAAGAGATTTATTCCACCATGCAGGTTTGTCGGCAATGGAAGCATTACATTCTGGGGAAGGAGACGAACATCCACACTGATCACCAACCTCTTCAGTTTATACAGACATAAGGGAATTTGCAAAATTATCACCATCAGAAGTGGTCTAGATATCTGCAACAATTCCACTTGAACATTAAATAAAAAATTGGCAACACCAATCATTTTGCAGACTGCCTCAGCCAGCCCCTAGTTGCATCACTAACTATTGTTCTCAACTCTTGTGACCACAAGACCTTTGGATGGCCGCAATTGTTCAAAAATTATCCAAAGTTTGACTCCACATACCAAATGTTAGTGGATGGAAAGAAAGTTCCTAATTTCCACCTCCATGATGCATTATTATGCTTCCTGGGCCACCTTTGTGTTCATTCAAGTGAGTGTGCCAAGGTAATTTGGGAGGAGCACTATAGTCGGGTCATTGGACACTTTGGTGTGGAAAAAGCTATGGTCGTACTACAAAAGCACTTTTACCGGAAAAAAACTCCAACAGTATGTTGGAAAATATATCAGATCATGTGCCATCTCCAAACCAACCATCAAGAAGAAAGTCCTATACACTCCTCTTCCTACTCTCAGCCATCCTTGGGAATCCATCTCCATGGACTATCTGTCTGGCCTCCCTTCTACCAAGCATGGTAGTGACTATGTAATTGTGGTCGTAGACATATTTTCTAAGATGGTTATATTGGCGGCTTGTAAGAAGAGTATCACAGTAAAGGACACTACAAAACTCTTCTTTGAACAAGTGTGGGTACATTTTGGGATCCCGCGAACCATTATATCAAATCAAGATAGCGGGTTCCTGAGCACATTATGGTCAAGCCTCTAGACACTATTGGACACCAAGCTCACCAAGTCGACTGCATTCCATCCCCAGATTGATGGCCAGAAAGAGGTCATCAACAGGATGATAGTGCTCATACTTTGCATGTACAACTCCAAGCATTCATGAACCTAGGATAAGAGACTTCCCTATGTGCAACACAGATATAACAGAGCTCTCCATAGCTCGACTGGTCACAATCCCTTTCAAGTGGGTCTAGGATTTTAGCCATTGTGTAATAGCCCTAGTGAAAATTTCATGTAATAAAAGTTAATAAAGGAAACATAAGACCACAGGTAAGGGACACATATTCCATGCTAAATGTTGAGCAAATATATCCTAGTGGGCATCACAAGATGTGTGTTTTGGCTAAGAAAAATTGGCATTGGCTAAGGAAAAGCCATTAAAAGGAAAAAAGGAATCTTGGCACATTTATTTATGAAAATAAAGGAAATTAGGAGAAAAGAAAGGTAAAAGGTCGCAGGTTGCATGTGAGGAGGAAATTGAAGGAAAATGAAGAAAATAGAGGCCTCATTCATAAAAAGGCTTATGAGGATCAATTGGTAACCTTTTGTCAACTCAAGTTTAGAGCTCTCTCATTATTCTCTCTCACTCACTCACTTTCTTGGTCACTTAGATTTTTCCTGGAGCACTCTCGTTTGGAGAAAGCAAAGGAAAGGAAGGCACGTAAGGAACAAGGAAAGGAAAGTACGCTCAAGCAACTTCATCAGGAATACTTGTAGGTAACCTTTTGCATGTGTGATTTCCTAGCTAGTTTGGACATGCATGGCTTTGCATGTTGGTGTATGCCTCTCTTGTTGTCAGTGTCATGGTTTTGTTAGGTTATGACAGTGGATTTCAGCCTAGCCTAGCCCTTTTCTGAATGCCATGGTATGTTGGGATGTTTATTTCGGTTTTTGAGCTTTGGTTTGCCAGATGGATTTCAAAATCCAGATCGAAGGTGGTCTCAAGGTTCATTCTCAAAGGCCTAGGAATCCCTTGATCAATTTTGGAAGAATACACAGTAAAGCCTAAGGGAGAAATCTCAATTTAGGGCCTAGTGATCTAGGTTTGGATTGCGGTAAATCCTAAGAGACAATGAGATGGAAAATTCCTCAAGCAGGGTGACGGATTATGGATGGCATTCCAAGTTTTGTTTGGTGTGATCAGAGCACTGTTTTTGGTGTGATCATGGTTTGATGAGGATGGAGGTGGTTTAACCTCTAGATTCCCTTGGTTGTTCTTGGATTGGTTGTTCTATGAGACCCCACATTCATGCTTGGAATTGGCACGGGGCTGACTGGCTGAAAGAGATATTTGGTTCATCCATGTCTATGGTCGAGTGGTACGTGGAAGTTTGGAACCTCATCGGATTTACCTATGATTAATAAAATCTAACATCCCCTACTTTTGAACTGTTATATGTGGATTTAATGGTTGTTGTATCTCTAATATTTATATGGTTTTATGTTGGTTATAAGCATGGTTGAATGACTGGTTCATGTCATGGTAATTTCATGTATTTACTTGTAACTGTTAAATGGATGGATGAAAGACCTAATTGAGGATGTAGTAGTTCAATGGAGAAGGAGGTGATCCTTCTGGTTATGTTTCATAAGTTGTTTCAGTCATTTATGCTCTGTCTTGTATCCTAGACTTATAGGTTGCATTGATGCCAAGTGTTTGACAGAATTTCAGTTCCAGTTGGGGATGCTCAGGCCTAGTCCTGAGGGTGATTTTTGATTGATCAACATTGTTACTATATTTTTAATGAGTTCTAGAAGTCACAACAAGTTCTAGGCAGAGGCCAAGATTGTGAGCTAGAAAAGTCACTTAAATCTCAGGGTCGCTGGCATAGAACTAGCAATTTTGGTCCACAATTGCTAGCAGACAGGCCTGTGAGAGAGACTTTGCATTTTTGGTCACTCCCTTACCCATAGCATGATAGCGACTATGGCCTAAGAGTTGCAGAATAGTAGTGGGACCCAAGGACAGGCTATTTGAGTGGTTGAGTTGTCTCATGAATGTTATGTTGATGGTGTTAGATGATTGTATGTGATGCGTCATCGATTCCACTTCCTTAAGGTGACATAGGAGGTCGAATCTAATTGTAGTATCATCTCTCCTCATGTTTACCCCATTTGGCATGATTACTTTGGGTAGATCTAGGAGGGGGTGTTACACATTGTGTCTGATTGATGTTGCCATGGCTCATGCGACTACACAAACAGGATCCACACATGTACTGTATGAGGCTAATAAAGCAAACAAATTTATTGAATGCACTCAGCACATTCGCTAATAAGTTCATGGCATCTTGCAGAAGTGAAATTCCAAGTACAAGTAGCAACGTGATCAACATTGGGTTCCATAAAAGTTTCAGGTAGGTGACAAAGTTTAGTTGCATTTGCAGAAAGAATGCCTTACCGGAGCCCATCGGAAGCTTAGACCACTTTGATATAGGCCTTACACCATTACCAAGACTGTGGGAGACAATGTTTTTGAGCTCATTATTTCCCCCATTCCTTGGCCTACACCCAGTGTTCAATGTGGACCGCCTTCGGCCATACTTTCCACCATTATTAGACACAACAGACATTGCAAAACAACTCATACCAACAAAGCTAAACCCAAACTACATGGAACATGCCACAAATGATCAGATCATGGACACGTAGATTAAGAGCACTCGCCAGTAGAAGATCCAACTATATTGGGTTGTTAAAGTTGGCCAGCTCTTGCACCAAGGAAAGTGGCTCACTAGGAACCAAGTTCAGTAGAAGTTTCCCCATCTCATGGAGCCACTCAACGCAATAGGATTCATTGATTCCTAAGGGGGCAGAACTTATCCAAGTGGATATTGGTTTTCACCTACCTATTCCACTTGGACCCCCACCATTGTACCATTATTTCTTTCAGTTCTGTAATTGTAGCACAATTTACTATTTTTGGCATTTTTTAGGGTCCTAAACTTTCGAAGTCATTTTGAGGCCCTAAACGATGCTTTTCTTAAATAGGAAAACTTTAGTTCAACTCATGTTTGGATTTGAAAGATATATTCCTCGGATAGATATTGCTAATGAGGTATCGTGTGCATCAAACGAAGATCGTATGCCAAAGTTACGACCCTGGGAAGTTGATGTACCAATTTACCCCAACGAGGCCCATATTTTTAGCACTTCATCTCCTAGTGATAGGTTTTGGATGTTCAAGATTTCCCATTATTTCTCAAAAATAAATAGGCTTTCAAGCCTCATTATAACATAGTTCAGAGGCATGTAGTTGCCATAACCCTTCTTAGAGATAAGCTACCAACACCCAAGCTAGTTTATTTCCATTTTGTATGTAAGCATATTTCAATTCTTTGATATTAATGAAATGAAGTTTTATTTATGTTCCATCTTTGTTTTTATGTTTATATTTTCATTCTTTTGTGTTCCTACATAAGTCAGGATCAAGTGGAAAAGGAACGACATGATGGAAAACTTTCCCTAGATCCATCAGTGGATGCCCATCAGCGATGCATCTTCAACCAACAGTCACTTCAAAGATGTTGCCCTCTTTAAGGTACAAGAAAATTTCGATATCCCTATATTAGAAGGTAAAATATATGAATATGTTATAGATAAATGGTTGAATATGCTGGAGGGTTACTTTTCAATCAATAGTTTCTCCGATGGGATAAGATTACTTTTGCATTGTCTTAGTCCACTTGTCATGTCAAGAACCGGTGGGAAAATTTTTGTGATAAAAGGGTTGAGGAACCCTCTCTATTCACAACAACACCCTCTTGGAACTCTTTCTGAGGCATTGCTAAGGAATATTATAACCTCTTATGGAGCTATGAGGACAACTACATACAATGGAACACACTACTATAGCAAAGGGACAAAGATGTGCATGAGTTCACAAATATTTTTCATACTCTACGCATAAAGTTGGGTATCAGAGACGGTAACGTGGTTGTTTGCATACATACATTCAAGAAGAAATGGAGTTCTTATACATCTCCTCACTTGGTGCAGCATACCAACATGCTTCCAAGATTAAACAAAAGAAGTGTGGCTTTAGATCTGCAAATCAAAAGTAGGGCAAGAGCACCCCCAAACTACAGAATAAAAGACAGAACCAAGGTGGAGTAGAGTAGGACAACCCATCAAAGCTGAAAGCAACGAATGGAACCATGACGAAAAATAAAGACATAATAAAGTGGTGTGAGTTCCACAAGAGCCCCACTCACAACACAAATGAGTGTCACACCAAGAAGTCATTGGTGGTCAAGCTAAAAGCACTACAAGGAAAATACCTTCTAGCAGAAGATATAACGAAGGATTTTAGTGTTATAAAATTGGCAAAAATTGTCAAAAAAACACCTGATAAAACATTTGTCTGTGGTAGCAGATGTTTTAGTGGATATTATAACGGAACTTCTTCACAACTGAAAAAATTTGGGCGGTCGAAGGTTTTAGTGGATGTTTTTTTAGTGGTGTGCTTCATGGAACAATAGAACCAATGCACTTCATGGAACAATAGAACCGGTGCACTAAATATATAAAAGCAAGGGGTTGCATACATAACTAAAATCACTGATGCATTGAATGCAAAGAACATCAATGCCTGAAATGTATAGTTCTTCAGTGCGTATATATTAACAAAAATCCTCAAGGTGTTCTTTTCCAAAACAGAACCGGGGCAGGAAAAAAAATATTGCAATCTCGGTGTTGTTATTTAAACTCACAGCACTGATGCGTATGATTTATATAAAGCACTAGTGCACTACTAATATAAAAGAGTCAATGATGTTAATTTGAATAATGCATCAAGGATGGAAATAGTATGTTGTAGCACCCAGGCATTAGTTCTATTAAAGCACTGGTGCGTGTTTATGTTATGGACGCACTGGTTTTTTATATGATATTTTCTCTTTTTTGGAAACATCGCCCTGTGACAATGCAATGATTGTAGTTTTTGTTAAATATGTTATTCATCGAAAAATTGGCATATATCTTATAACAATATTCATATAAACAAAAATTTGATTAGTGCATTTGTATATGATGTTTAAATTATTTTTTTATATTATAAGATTTTGCATCTCTTCATTATAATATTTAATCATCCATATATTTAATCATTGGTGTAACATTTCACAGCGACATTAAATAACACAATAGAATCAATTAAATTGTATTTTATTATATATCAATAAGAGGCTATTTGTCATACAAAATGTGATTGTTATTAGTAACCCCTTGTCTTTCAATGGGGACACTATGTCCATTACATCAAACAAAATTACTGATTTTCAGAGACAATTATTTCAAAAAATACAACAACTTGCATTGATATCCAAATAGATCATCATTCTTTGTTCGAGCTGTTGTGAGTTCTCAAGATACGTCCATGACTTGGATTATTTGGACGAATGTTTTTTTGATTGCATCGATTATTTTTGTCTTCTTGATCTTTTTCAATTTGCAAACATAAAAATAAATTGTAATTAGTGTATCTACATTGGTGAGAATAATGAAAATTAAAATAAATAATATACATCAATGTAAATCAAATAACAATGTACTGTAGGAAGAAGTGACTCATGAATTGTACACATGGTTTCAAAACCAAGTCTCATGCCTTGTTGCAACAACTCTTATGTTGGCATAGTTCCATACTTTGTTTCCTACAAGTTTTATACCCCGTTATAAATCATAGATTTAATATAAAGAAATTTTTTTCTATTAATTATAAACTCGGAGAAGTAAAACAACATAGTTACTTACAAATTCAATAATTAATTTTTGATATGCCAACGTATACTCACAACCCATATTTAACCCAATGTCAATCAATTTTTCTGATGGCTCTTCTTTGTATGTTAGCAGCTATTTGAAAACATTCAAGGATCGTTGTTGTAAAAAAACTTAAAACATACAAAAATGAAACCTTGGGTTGTTCTAAGGAAATATTAACAACTACTCACAAACTTTGATATCAACCATTTTCTTCCTTGTCATCATGTTTTATGTGTTGAATGAGTTCCATTTTGTTTTCTTTTCTTCCAATAAAATACTTGAAAAATAATATTTAATACTAAATTATTTGTTTATATGTACATAGTCAATCATAATTACATACATTTCAAGCACGTTGTTGTTGAGATGGCTCCTTCCGTGGTGAAATTATGTCCATTTCTTTGACCATATCCTTGTACATTTTTTTACACATTCCTACTGGCATGTTTCACATATCAGCTCATTGATCCTTTAGGATTTTCATAATCTTCTTGAAAAAAGTAATAAACTATTTTTATATTGATATATGAAAACTAAATATAACAAAATTGATATTAATAAATAAATGGTTTGTAATAATATATATATATATATATATATATATATATATATATAGAGAGAGAGAGAGAGAGAGAGAGAGAGAGAGAGAGAGAGAGAGAATCATTTTAATTAGGAATATTACCTTTTGAATGATTCTTTTTTGTTGTATGTTTTTGATATTACAATTCTAATAGATCTCATTGACCATTGCTTTGGAAATGATTCTTGTAGTTTAGATATAATTTGGTTCTTGGAATCATTGAATTAATTTTTGTATTGTAAGTGGAAAGTACATCTATATGCTTGTTCCATTATATCCCTCATAGTTTTGTAAAAAAAATCTCCCTTTCATTAACCTTCAACACCAATCCAAATGAGATAAGAACCAATTCGTCATCATTTACATGTTTTGTAATTTTTATTTTCTTAGAATGACATTGATATTTTCCTTTGTTGTTGCTCCTTGCAGAACATTAAACATATATGAATTAATAGATTGTTTGAAACATGTTATCTAATATTCTAAAGTATATTATTAATGAAAATTCAAAAAAAAAATCATATTGACTAATATTTTTTCACTCACCTGATTCATCATTCTCGAATTTTTCTATCAAACTTTTACGCTCTTCTACACTTATATTAGAAATAACCTTATCTAATTTCTTCATTTTGTGGATCTACATGACACACTGTAACCAATGCATATTAGTTAAATTTACATATATTTCAAACATATTATTTTTGTAAAAAATTTACAAAGAACTTGCCTTCTCTTCTTTTTTGGATGTGCTATCATTATGTCGATCATTATTTTTGTTACTTGACAACTTCTCATACATTTTTTATCAATATAAAACCTATACCATTCAATACAAAATCCATTAAATATATTTTATACATAAATCAAATAATTTTAAGCCAAAAAGAGCTCTGGTAATTAGTGCAGTTATTTGAATAAATGCCCTCATGCATCTAATCTACCAAATGTATCGGGCGTTTAATTGTTCAGCACCGACAATGATAATTAATCTTTTTAAATAATTTTAGATTATGACGATGTGATTTGGAACGATAAAATCACACACATCACTTAACGGTGTTATTTGGTAGAGGCGTGTTGGTGTGTTATATTACACCAGGAGCACTGATAAACAGACTAGACAAGGCCGACAGTATTTGGTGTGATATGTAACGATATAAGCATTTTCAACACTGGTGCATTATATTACACATGGTGGACCGTGAAACATATGCTACTTTTTTTTTTTAACGAACAGGGCCAACAAGGTTTAGATCTAATTCGATAAGGGATCCCCCTACTTTACATGTAAAACGCCCTATATATAGTAAGTACACAACCCACTAAATCTAAAATGCCTAAAATGAAAAACCTTAATTGTGAAGTGGTAGAGGGAGTTAAACCCTAAGGTGAAATTTTGCAGTCACATAAGCAAGAAGAAGCAAGGGTTTAAGGTAAGTATTGAATCTTTTTGTTTTTTTCTGAATTTTAATTAAATCTAAATAAGAACAGAGATCGTAAAAAAATCTAAATAAAAACATAGATCATAAACATTTTTACTAGTAAAATCAATAGTAATTTTTTTATTATGCAGGGTTTTTAATTTTTTTCCCAAATTTTGAATAAATCTAACAAAAATTGTAAAAAAATTTAACATTAAAATTAACAGTAAATTTAATTTTTTTTGTTATGTATGATTTTGAGTGAATCAACATACCTTTCAAATTCTGATATTTTTTCGGTTCAAAAACATTTTGTTGCTCCACAGTGCTCCTAGTATGTATCTCTTGCAAATTATCTCTCTTTTAATTAAACCCTAATAGAAATTGTAAAAAAAATACTATTAGTAAAATCAACAATAAAATTTAAATTTTTTACTACGTAGGGTTTGGAGTGAATCACCATACCTTTCAGTTTCTAATCTTCTGAATAGTTATGGTGCTCCAAAGTATTATGTTGTTGCATAGTGCTACCGGTATGTCTCTCTTGCAAATCATTCCCTTGAAATTTTGGGAAAAGTAATGAAATAGTGAATTTTTTTAGCTATATAAAAGACTTTATGAAATTAGATTTCGAAAAATCAATTGTCGATCATTTTTTAATTAAACAAAAAAAAAATCCAAATGTCAATGCATTCGATAGTAAAGAGCACTGGTGCATTGACAATTAAAGCACACCGAAATTGTTGGGGTGCCAAATTTTCTAAACACACTGACATGATAGAATTATTTCTTTCTTTTTTCGAAATCCTGAAACGGTATGGTTAATATTTTAATGAAATGGTGTGGTTTGTATTTAAATGCATCGATGTCGTAATTGTTATAGGAGCATAGCCATGGTAGAATTTGTTTTTATTTTCAAAATCCTAGAAACGGGTGTAGACCTGTGTTGTGTTTATTTAAATGCATCGGTGTTGTTTTTTATAAGAGAACAGATATGATAGAATATTTTTTTATTTTCAAAATGTCGGAAAATGATTGAGTTATTACTTGAATGCCCCGATGCGGTTATTATTTAAACGCATTGGTGTGATTTGTCTTGATAAGAACACCAGTAGGGTTTAAAAGCTATATGAAATTTTATTTTCACATAAAATGGCATATTCATCTAAAATTATCCTTTAGGATGCATCTACATGAGTTACAGTAGTTCATAGTATACATTTTTTGCTTAAAGTTTCCTTATTCTTGAAAAATGGTTTGAAAACTATATCAAAATTCAAATTATTGTTATATGGTTCTCGAAATTAATTTTAGATATGTACACAAAATGTTATTTATGATGCTCAAATGCTGGGAGAAAAATCTGATAATATCAAATGGCTAATTCTTCAAATTCTAGCTCGTTCCATATTGTTGATCGAAGTCCTTCGCGGAGTTCTCCCCTTACCATCTCCAATAAGTTCATATTTTATTTATATTTTGATTATCTAATTGATTTTTTTTTAACCCATGTCAATTTGAATAAAAATGTATCCAAATTTGCAAGATCCTAATACAAAATCGATTTTAGATGCAGTAAATGTTCCTCCATTTCAAAAACGTCTGAATCTCTTATCAAGAGTAGCATATCGCAAGCAGTTGGTAGATGAAAATGGACAACCAATTCACCCTGCCAAATGGAACATGGTATCTTCCAGCTGCAATACTAGATCAACGATGGTAATAATTATTTGGTATAATGTAATTTTAGAAAACCAATTGCATTGACATGCTTAATAATATCATTGATCTACTAATGTTTAATATTTTTTGAAATTAGGATTCTAATGATGATGAGTGACCCACTTACCATCTTCCGGTGCACCCCACTACAACGTAAAATCAAGAGAATGTTGCATTAAGATCAAGACTCAGAGAGAATGCATACAAAAAATGGTTGAATCAACTACCTGTTCAATTCCCACTATGTCCATACTCACCAGTTAGGAATGACTATGGCAATAATAGCTCTTCATAATAAGTTGGCAATGGAAGCAATCAAATAGAGGTTGGTATGGATGATTACTTATGGGATACGACTGCCATGGAGGAAATTTTATTAGATGCATTCCAGAATGATGAGTTAGGGGATGGTGCGCATATCACTAATACCTTATTCGAAAGCCTAAAATATGCTTCCAACACCCCTCTCTTTGGACCTGGCAGCAAATCAAAGTCTACTTGATTGGGGACAACGATGTTGTTATACAAATTGAAAGCAACGTTTGGAATGTTGAATGCATGTTTCTCGGTAATATTGAGGTAATTCACCTACATGATCGATCAAGTTCCTTATATTTTGAGAAATATTCTCACACAATCAACATTAAAAATGGTTAATTTTATGAACTTTAACTATTGACATTGTAGAATTATATTCCCCACCAACTACAAGTTATCCAAAGATAAGGTTCTTCTAAGTGATAATGTCTTTTTGGGTAGATGTGAAGAGGAAAAGCAGATGTTGAAAATTTTGGGTGTTGAGTACATATAATATCATGCATGTTCGAATGATTGTATTATATATAGAGGAGAATATGCAGACAAAGAGATATGTTTGAAATGTGGGAATGGAAGGTACCATAAATAAATAAATAAAAATGGGTAAATCACATGGTCCTCCTCATAAGATATTGAGGCACATGCCTATAATCCCAAGGATTTTAAGGCTCTTTTGTTGCAAAGAATTAGCTATGTTGTAGGGATGGCATGCCTCACACAAAATGAGTCGAGAGTTATGTGAATCCCAACAGATTCAATAGCCATGAAGCATATATAATATACATGGCCTAAAAATTTCAAGGATAAAATACGAATTCTATGACTCAACATAGCATGGATGGAATCAACCCATATTCGCTCTAAAACACCAACTATTCTATTTGGCATGTTTTAATGATCAATAAAAATATCCCCCCATGGTTTTCCATGAAGAATTAACATCTTATGTTGGCTCTCATAGTCGTCGGGAGAAGATAAGTGAAGAATATGGATGTCTACTTACAACCATTGGTATATGAATTGAAGGAATTATGGGAAGCAATACATGTGTACGATGTATCAAGACCCATCGCAATAGAGAGGAGTTTTACATTGTATGGAATATGTGCTTACACCATACATGATTATCTAAGCTAAGGAGTTTGCAAGGGTAAATTACATTTTTATTTATTACGTATTGCTTCACATAATAATTTAATTCGTTACAATTGTTCTAATCTTCATGGTCACTAACATGCCATGTATACAATAATTTTGCAGGTCTTGTAAAAAAAATGTATCATGGATGTAAATTTTGTGGACCTTCTCTGAAGGCTAGGGGGTCTGACCACTTATGAGAGTCAGTGTATGACTTCTCCAGTGTATTCCTCCCAAAATAACACCCTTAAATAAGAGCAACATCTGATTTCTATGATAAACTAGAGAGAACCCAAAGGCCTGCAATAATGACACAATTTGAATGGCTTAGAGCATATGAAAGAGAGAAGGAGAAGGAGTTTTCATAAATGTTTCATTCAAATGGGGAACCTATGTTTGATTATCCATAATTCTTCGATAGTTATGTTGAGAAATTTCCCATTGGATGAAAAGGAAATATGCCCTTTATGAGCTCCCATATTGGGAGCATCTTAAGATTTACCACTTACTAGATCCCATGCATATATTTAAAAAAGTTTCATCTTATTTATGGAGGCACATATCATCGAAATAAAATGACACATTGGTTGTTAGGAGAGATCCTATTTCTTCACAAACTAAAAAGAAACATTGACCAAGGCAAGAAACTAGAGTAGATGTTGGCCCCTCTTGGTCTTTCAAAGAAGGTGATGTCTCGTGGATTTTAAATAAAGATGATCTTTCTTTGGAAAAAGAAGTTATAATGAGTGTGAGGGTGCCTTATTTATATGGTTATCCACTATGGTGCTACTTCGTTGTGGAAGACCATTTATCGGGGTTGAAATTGCATGACCATTTGAACCTTCTAAGAGTATGTATGTCAAAAACATGATTTTTTTATTTTTTTATTATTTTTATGCAATGGGATATTTCATAGTTAATTTTTCTATAATGTATTATTTACTGTGTAGTGTGTTGTGGCCACCAAAAACCCCCCTCCTTACTTAGTATTAGCAATAACACTATGTAAGTGGGGACCCTTAGTTAAAAAATTCAAAAAATCAATTAGTGCTCATACATGTTACTCCTTAAGAAACATCGCATCGCGCAAAGAATGATAGGACATTTTTCTTATGAGTCAAAATGTTAATATGCGAGATTGCGATGTGAACTCCATCACATCGCATGCATTAATAAAAACTCATGTTGGAAAACCTTAAAAAAATCGCCGATATGCGATATCGCATATCGCATTTCGCAAAATTGCATAAAAGACACATAACGATTTAACAATTAAGCGATCTGCGATCTTGAGATACTGCGATTTGCGATCTTGCGATAGCGTGATCAAGCAACCTTGCGATAGCACAGCACGATGAAATTGTGGTAATGCGATACTGCGAAATGCGATATTGCGATGCAAATCGTAGAAACATTCCATCGCAGATTTTCCCGGCTCAACATTCAAGAAAAAGTTTTCCATAAACCAAGAACTGGATACGCGCTTTAATGATAATTAATGAATTATATGCCACTTGTTAATAAAAAATGGTTTTGTGTTGTTCGAAGAGCCAGTTTACGTCAGGTGGCGTGTTTTTTCATATCCATAGCATTTAAAGCTTTCCTGTCGTTATTTATTATCATTACTCTCTCCTCGCTGTGAACTGCAGGAACGAAAAACAAAAAGTTACACAAAGCAATGTGCAGGAAGCTATGAGGGAAAAGGGTAAAGCTCCAATGTTCAAAGATAGAGAAAAGATGCCCTCATAAATAGATACCACATGCAACAGAGCCGCAGATTCACAGAATGCTGCTGATCTTTCATATACGACCATGGTTGAATGAGTACTGAACGATGTTGATATCAATAGGCAGTTTAATGCTCAGGGTCAAGAGCTCACGAGGTCATTATTTTTACAAATTTTGAAGTTTTATAGCCGATAAAGGTGAAGAGGCACAAAAGGCGAAAAACGCATCAGAGAAGCCTGGATCAAAGAACAGAGGCAGTTTCTGATGCGCGATTAGCGAATCACGCATCACTGAGAAAATTGTTCGAGAAGGAAAGCCTCTAACTGCTCAGTCACTTGTAAGCCCGAGAAGTGCAAGAAAGCAATGGTAAAAAAGAAACTGGAAATAGAAAGCTAAAGAAAAAGCAGAAGCAATCCAAAGGGTTAACCAAGTGAACCGAGATTATTACTGGACATACGCAGTAAATCCAAATAGTCAGAGGATGACGCTCGAGTATATCATCGACTTTGCTAAGAAGATGGTGCCATCTCTTACCAATTTTGTTTTCTTATCTCAACCAAAAGCAGAAGACAGTCAGCCGACTCTACCTAGGCAAATACTCAATGATTGCAACATAAGGAGCAAATGCAGAAATAGTTAGATATTAGGTTTAATTTTTAGAAATAGTTTTGTTTTATTTTTGCTTAGAAAAAGGGCTGTCATTTAAACTGTATCCTGAATCTGTGTAATTAAGTTATTTAGTTAGTAGTATTTAAACCCTTCTCATGCATTTAGAGAAGGTTCCAAAAATTTATCAAAAACTTGTCCTCAGAACATGCACTTTTGCACCCTCAGAGGAGGTTTTGGTGAATGAATGGAACAAGATTTGTTGATGTTTGCATTTGATATCTGCTACTGATGTTGTACTTCTGTACTCTTAGTGGATGTTAGAGCAAGGAGAGATAAATCATTGTCGCTTGAAGCTTACGAGTAGGACTAGTCATAAATGGTACTTTTATCTCTTGACCATTTCTTCTTATATGTTAAAGTGATACACAGTTTTTAGTTGTTTATGTATTATTGCATGAATTCCTGAGTTATCATTTGGAACTTTTCTACGGTGATAGCTAATATTTTTGCTTAATGTATGAATAGCTCATTATGCGATATGTTTTTCACAACTGTTTCGTCTAACTTTTTATGCGAAGTGGTTCATTCTTATTGATTTCTTTTCTCATAATAGCTGAATGATCTTTATTACCAGTTGTTATTTGAAATCTTTTTAGATTGCATAATAGAAGAATTACATCCCGGGTTAGTATAGACTTAGATGTTGCTGCTTATTAGATTAAAATAGCATAAAATTAGATTAAAGTTAGAATTAGATTATCTTAATTAGGAACTATTAAATCAGGAACATCAAATTCTACACACACGCACTCATAGATTAGGAAACTAGTCCCATATCCCCAGTCAAACCCGCTATACCAAACGGATAAGGAGCTACCAACCAAGGTCCGGACCGGGCGGGTATCCCCCTTGTTGTAGACCCGATTTTCGAGGCTTCAACATATTTGGCGCTAGAAGGAGGGCCTGAACTATGAATGGCAAGTAAATCTAAATCTGAATACCATTCTGAGAGTAAATCGCCCTCACCATCTCCCCCGACTTCTCCATTACACTTAAATCCAGAGTTAGAAGTCGCTCGAGTATCAACCGCTGCTACAAACCCTGACATTTCAGAACAATCTACCGTTGAACTTCCTGAAGTCGAAACTCTGATTCACAAACTTCAGTGATTTTCCATTTCTCCTCAAAGTTTTGATAAATCTCAAGGCAGCGTGACTTCACAATATAACCCTGCTCATCCCCTGACCAGGCTAAAGAGTGAAAATTTTGGCGTTCAGCCAACCGAATTACCTCTTCCCACCATGAAAAGAGCAAGGAAATCCCCTAAAGATTCCGACAACGAGACTCTTTAGTCAACATCATCCATCTCAACTTCTTCACCACGAAGTCAATCATCCACTCCACCACTTCAGATCATCGTCCATCCATCCACTGGAACCCCCACAACTCTTCCTCAATCATCTACAATCGTAGTATCCTCATCTTCCTAGCCACAGGGATCATCTTCTGCACTTTCCACTGTTAGTAGTACAGCAATGGCCCAGTCTCCATGGAATAACCCGGGGAAGTCTTAATGCCTACACCCTTGAGTCAAATACTGGCCCATCCTGAGAAATGGCTGCCTAAATTTAATCCCGAGGCAGGCATGCTAGCAGAAGAGCACATAAACAACTTTATGCTATCCATTAATCTCAATGGGGTTACTAATGAAGATGTTGTTGTTTGACTCTTTCCTTATACTCTGCAAGGAACAGCCGGATCATGGTATTTTTCATTACCCTCCAGATCTATCACTAGTTGGGATATCTTCCAGGAACAATTCCTCACCAAGTTTGGTGATGACAGGTCTAGGGCAACATTAATCAACGACCTATCCAACCTTAGGGCCGAATCTAGAGAGCCTATCAAAGATTTCAATTTACGTTTCAACAAAATTCTTGCTGCTTCCCAACCCAGCGAAGAAGTACGATGTGAATGGTATATCACTGCTCTACCATCAAACATAGCAATCTTCATGGATAGGGCTAATAAAATGACCTTAGCTGAAAACATGAAAGAAGAAATAGCAGTAGAGAAATGTATAATAGCCCTCGAAAAGAAATCCGCGATAGAGGAACATAAATCCAAGAAAGTCACCTTCAAGGAAGACTCCAAGAAGAAACAAGCAAAAGATCCATTCGATTTGGAAGGATTGCAGAAAGTTCTAAAGACCATGTCCAATGAAATGGTTGACATCAAAAAGCAATTAGCAGAAACTTCTTCAAAAAAGCCCTACAGAGCTTTTAAAAGAGGCCCTTCAACGGATTCAAAGCCACCCAATGCTATTTCAAATGCTGAATCCGAAGAAGAGGAAGAGGAAATTGCCACTGAAGGGAAAACTAATGAAGAAGAGGTTGTGGAATTACAAGGAATGTGGGATTTCATCCTCCCACAAGAAGAAGATCAAGAAGTATTCCCAGTTAGCACACGAAGCAAAAATCAGCTTGATCCTCCCCAAACTATCCCTAAGCCAAAGAGCGCAAGCTCTGCAATAAAGGATAAAGTCGCAACAAAGAAAACGACATCAAAAGCGACTCAAACCAACCCAGTCCAAACAGATGAATCAACTCCATATAAAACACTAATCGTGTCAGATGAAATGGAGTACAATATTATAGAAGATATGAAAAAGACTAGGGCCAACATCACTCTTTACGAACTGAGCAAGTTAAAGCATCAACAGAAGATTATGATGAAAGAATTAAATGCCGTGCCAGTTGCACCTTTGCCTGCCGCTATACTTTCTCAAGCTTCTCATAACATGGGAAGACCTCCAACTAACACGATCAATAAGATTGATCCAAATGACATCACTCTAATTGGAGGAAGATCGATATCTCGCACTCCCCCGTTTCTCCTTACTTATGAAATCTTCAATAAAAATGTGCACAATTGTTTGGTAGATTCTGGTGCTCCATCGAATATTTTACCCAAATCCATACGTGCCAAGTCAAGCGTTCAACCACATAAATCCATTGTGCGCATAGTTCAGCTAGATCAATCTCAATTCGAAGTGATTGGCGAACTAAATCAAGTAACCATAAGGTTGTCATCCAACCCAAAGGTATGTCAAATTATTGACTTTTTAGTTGTTGATATTCCAAAGTTCTATGGCTTAATTCTTAGCAGGGATTGGTCAGAAAAACTTCATGGATACTTCGCAACTGATTGGTTGCACATGTGGCTACCCTACAACGGTAAACCGAATCAAATAAAAGTTGAACGAGAGCTACACCAGAAATACATAGTAACGAAGCTAGAGGGTGAGAATGAACCAGTAGCATATAACAACAGCATTATTGGCAATTACTTGGTAGATTCTTTCCTCGGCAATTTCAATGCTCATGTGTCACCCTATTTAGAACACTATGTTTTGTCCCAAGTCGAAATTTTTTCTCAAACTAATAGTTCAAAATGTATCAATTTTTTAGATAAACCTGTAAATAAATCTTTGTTTTGGAAATTATTTTTTGATGGTTCTAGATCTAATGAAGGAGCAGGAGCAGGATGCGTTTTGATTAGTCCAAAAGGAGATAAAATCATGCTAACATGCAGACTTGAATTTGATTGCACCAACAATACAGCAGAATATGAGGCTTCGGTCCAAGGGTTGTACAAAGCAATCGGGTTAGATGTCAAGTATCTTCAAGTTTTCAGAGACTCTGAGATTGTGGTTAAACAGGTACGTAACACTATACATTGCTTATCAAGTCAATTAAAACATTATCAATCCTTAGTTCAAGATCTGACTGAGCATTTCATAGCGTTTAATATCTCTTCAATTCCCAGAATCCAAAACGCAAGTGCAGACCTTTTGGCTAACGTAGCTTCTAAGCTTATTCCTTCAGAAGATTTTAGTCCAGATAGATTCTCAATAGAATTAATCTTTAGACCATCCATTCCTGATAACATCACAAATTGGAGAGTATTCAATGATGATCCTGATATTGTAAATTTCCTCACATCTGAAGGATCCTACTCCAATCAAATAATTGACAGAGACCAACATGATCGACAATTGCAATAAGATAGCACTAATAATGCTATACCTAAGTCGGTGGTCAAGTTAGAAGACTTGTACGATTCGAAGGATCGGTTTAAAAGGTCTACCAATTCAAAACTCCAAAGTTCAACCTTGAAATACGAATTAGTAAACCTAGGAACCGATGCCAAACCACAAAACATTAATCTAGGTCTCGGCCTAGCCCCTGAAGAAAAACTAGCGTATATTCATCTTTTAAGACAATATAAAAATGTTTTTGCCTGGAATTATGATGAAATGAAAACATACGACACTTCCATCATCCAACATACTATTCCCATGATCGATAATGAAAAACCTGTCCAACAAAAGCTGATAAAGATCCATCCCAATTTAGAAAATCAGATAAAAAATGAGCTTAATAAGTTATTGAAAGCCAAAATAATATTTCCCGTCAGACATTCCAAATGGGTCTCCAATATGGTACCTGTTAGAAAGAAAAATGGAGATATTAGGATTTGCATTGATTTTCAAAACCTTAACAAAGCCTGTCAAAAAGATAATTTTCCTTTACCACCTATGGAGCAGATATTGCAAGCAGTGGCGGGCTCAGAATTAATGTCTTTCTTGGATGGATTTTCAGGATACAATCAAGTGTTGGTACATCCTGATGATCAATTGAAAACCACATTCAGAACTAAATGGGGCACATATGCATATCGAAAGATGCCATTTGGTTTGATTAATGCTGGTGCCACATTTCAGAGGGCCATGGACATTGCATTCAAAGGTTTAGTCAATAAATCTATAGTAATTTATTTGGATGATATAACAGTGTATTCCAAGAAACGAAGAGACCATCTTAAAGATTTGAAACAAATCTTTCAACGGTGTTTAAGGTATGGAATTTCACTTAATCCAAAGAAATATTTTTTCACACTAAGTGAAGGGAAACTTCTAGGATTCATAGTGTCAAAATCTGGTATTCACATTGATCCCGACAGAATCAAAGAAATTTTTGAAATATCCCTACCTCATAACAAAAAAGCCATGCAATATTTCCTTGGTCAAATCAACGTTGTAAAGAGATTCGTTCCAATTTTTTCACGAATCGTCTCTCTTTTGCAAGCCATGATTAAAAAGAACTCAAATTTTAAATGGGGCCAAGATGAACACGAAGCATTCAACCTGATCAAACAAGCTATTATTTAAGCTCCATTGTTAGCAACTCCGAATTTTTCAGAGCCTTTTATTTTATATACATTTGCCTCAGATAGGTCATATGCTGCGATACTCACTCAAGCAAATCAAGAAAAAGCGGAAGCCCCAATTTCGTTTTTCAGTTCAAATTTACAGGGTGCTGAATTAAATTATTCATATGTGGAGAAACAGGCTTACGCTGTTTTCAAAGCGGTCAAATACTTCAGACCTTTCTTACTCAAGACCCATACTAAAATTATAGTATCGTTTCCAGCGGTAAGGAATCTCCTAGTATAGAAGGATGTGGGTGAGAAAAGGGCAAATTTGGTTACTGCCTTACGATTAAACCAGCAAACATTGTAAGAGGCCAAGGCTTTTGCAAAATGCTAGCTGGAGCGTCACAAATTTCTGAAATTCCATCTGCAGAAGTACAAATGTGCGAGGTAAGCCTAAATGATGCAAAGTCATTATACGTTGATATCATTTATTATCTTAAGAACGGGTATGCTCCTTCACACCTCGATCATACTAAGAAAAGAGCTCTAAGGTTGAAAGCTAAACAATATTAGCTCATAAATGATATTCTTTTTAGAATAAATTATGATTCTGTTCTTCTTAGGTGTCTTGAGAAATCTGAAGCTGAAAAAGTTTTGCAGGAACTCCACGATGGGCCAGCAGGCAGACACTATGCTGGAGATGCTACTGCACATAAAATATTATGCGCAGGATATTACTAGCCAACGTTATTTAAAGACTCACATTGTTACGTGAGGAAATGTCAAGTCTGCCAAACTACTGCTGGAAGACAAAAGAAGCCATCCTTGCCACTACAGCCGGTTAACATTGAGCAACCTTTCAGTCAGTGGGGATTGGACATAATAGGTGAGATTGTTCCTCACTCTTCTAAGTAGCATAGATACATCCTCACAGCAACAAATTATTTTACTAAGTGGGTAGAAGCAGTTCCACTCAAGACGGCTAATGCCGAAAATATCATTGAGTTCATAGATCAATTTATAATCACCAGGTTTGGATTGCCTTCCGCTTTAATGTTTGATAATGCATCATACTTTTCTAGAAATGCAATGACTGAATTCGCACTTAAAAGAGGATTCAAACTTAAATATTCGGCCAATTATTACCCACAAGGCAATGGGTTAGCTGAGTCCACAAATAAAAACCTAATCAGGATTATCAAAAGAACAGTTGACCAAAATCATAAGAATTGGCATAAAGATTTGATATATGCTTTATGGGCAGACCGAATAACGCAAAAAGCTTCTATCAGCACTTCTCCCTTTAATTTAGTTTATGGGAAAGAAGTGGTTCTTCTGACTCATTTAGCGATTCCCTCTTTGTCTCTAGTTCAATACATTGATGAAGTACCCACTTCCTCCTTACAGCTAAGACAAATGGAAATAATCAAATTAGAAGAACAACGAGAACAGGCTAGGAAAACGCATGACCATTGCCCAGGGACACTTTTGAATACCTCAGGCAAAAGCTGGGGGTTGTTGATGCATCATCTTGTTGAATCTTTTCTGATTGATGGTACAGGTTCAGGGGGAGCATATAATGCATTGTTGGCATTATGGAGGATGGTCAGAAGGAGGTCTTGGAGATAGCTGCAATATGTCTCTATCTCTTTCATGGTGGATTATGGTTCTTTGTTGCAGATCTGGTTCATATTCAGGGGGAGCATGTCCTTAGCGGGAGCATACCCCTTTGCCCTTGATGTCAAAGGGGGAGAATGAAGTTGAAGGTTGTGAGGTTGCCATCAAGTCCAAAGGGGGAGATTGTTGGCATTATGGCTAAAGTGTTGTCCTTGATGGCAACCCATTCAGGTGACAGGTCACTGTACTTCAAGTCAGCAGCAGAAGTTGATGATCAGCTACCAAATATTGAAGGAAATAAGGAGGACGCAGGAATACCTTACAGAAAGTGTGTACCCGCAGGTACACCATGCAGAAGCTGCGTCCAGGGACGAAGTCCAGCCGTTCAGAAGGTGCGTCCACCTAGTGCACACTTTTTAAGCCAGAGAAAAGCACACGTGGGGGTTTCTTGTGATTTACTCCTGGTATCTAGCCGACGGTATTGTGTTTTTAAGGTGTCGGCTCGTGGTATTGTTCCTTGATTTGAGGAGGAGCTTGCCTATATAAAGCAAAGGAGATCATTTGGTTTGGGTATGTCTTTGGTTGAATATCTTATTGGGTGAGATCTAGTCTAAATCTAGAGAAGGCGAATCTACTGAAGGACTAAGATCTCTTTGGCGCATGATCAGATCTGTAGATCTGTGTGTTTGGGTTTCTCTTAAAGTCTTGAAATCATTCATACCCGAAGGCACGCAGGTACAGTGAAAGGAAAGTGCGCCGGGAAGCAGCGCAGCAGAAAGAGACCTGTGTGGCGACGCAGGGCAGACATGGCTCAGGTGCGTCCGGGACGCAGTTCAGTAACGGGAGATCTGCGTGGGGACGCAGGACAAACCAGGTTCAGGTGCGTCCCTGAGGTAAAAAGACGCGGCGCGATAGTATCTCTGGGTGCGTCTTTTGAGCAACTGGACGCGGCGCGATAGTGTTTTTGGGTGCGTCCCTGCAGCAAAAGGACGCAGAGCAGTTGAAGGAACAGTGCGTGGGCACGCAGTGCAGCAAAAGGATCTCTGCAGGTGGTCGCAAGAAAGCAGAAGGTGAACTGCGTCTATACGCAGGCCACAGAAGGGAAAACTGCGTCTCTGTTCTGTTGATTGTATTTCTCTGTTGATAAGGTGTTCTGGGTTAATTCTGTTATTGCTGATCTGATAATTGTAGTAGACAGTAACTGTTACGTACTTGATGATCATTTGATGCTTTAGGAAAAGAAGTAGAGAGTTGTAGCTCTCTGCAGGTTGCAGCCTGCGTACTGGTAAATGACTGCACCAGTACAAAATCATTGTAAAAGGAGTTTCTAATTTGAAAGAAGATAGAGACATATTGCAGCAGGTGGTTTTCACCCACATTGGGTTTCCACCTTACATCTTGTGTTCTTTGGTGTGACTATCTGTTTTCTTTGTTCATGCTCATTATTTTATGGTACTGATATGCAAGAATAATTCAAAGATCAAATAAAGAAGATTTGTTAAACTGCTAGATAATACTGATTCACCCCCCCTCTCAGTATTATTTCCAACAATTGGTATCAGAGCCAGGTCCTTCAGAGAAGCTTGATCGCTTGAAGGTAGATCGTTCATCATGAGCAACTACGAGAGAGAAGCATCAATCAAGCCACCGGTTTTTGATGGGACAAACTTCAATTATTGGAAGGTAAGAGTTACTGCATATCTTCAATCTCTTGGTACAGAAGTTTGGGACATTGTAGAAACAGGCTATGCTTTTCCTTCAGCTACTCCTACAGATCCAGCTGAGAAAAAGAAGTATGAAACAAATGCAAAAGCAGTCAGTACTCTATTAGGAAGTATATCCCAAACGGAATTCATGAAGGTAATGCACTTCAAATCAGAAAAAGAGATATGGGACAAAATGGTCACGAGCTATGAAGGAGATGAACAGGTAAAGCGATCTAAACTTCAAACTCTCAGGATTCAGTATGAGACTCTCAAGATGTATAATGATGAAAATGTGGCTAATTATTTTCTTCGGGTAGATGAGATTGTTAATTGTATGAAAAATTTGGGTGAAGAAATAAAAGAGGCTATAGTAGTTGAAAAGATTCTAAGATCATTATCCCCCAAGTTTGAATCTAAAGTATCTGCAATAGAAGAAAAGGAAAATCTCCGAATTCTCACTATGTCTCAGCTACATGGAATTCTAACTGCTTATGAAATGAGAAAGGGAGGTCCATCAGATAGAAGGGAAGCTGCTTTCAAGGCATCAGGCAAAGAAGATTACTATGAAGCAAGACATGTTCCAGAAGAAGAGGAAGAAGAATCAAATTTTGTCAGAAATCTTCAAAGGGGTTCTGGAAGGTTCAGAGGTAAGCTACCTTTCAAATGCTTTGCTTGTGGAAGAGTAGGTCATTATGCTGCAAAATGTCCCTATAAGGATAAAGGTAAGGAACCTGCTAGATGGAACAAGAAACAAAGTACAAATAAGAAAAGCTACTACACCCATGAAGACAGTGATGGTTTATCAAACAGCGATGAAGATGAACAAGGTAATAAATATAAGTTGTTAATGGCATTTGAAGATGATGATTACGAGGATGCTGTAGATGTGAATAACCTCTATGATGAAATTACTAGACTCAAGAGATGTATAGAAGAAAAGAATGTGATCATTGATACTCTACAATTTCAGATTGATGAAAAGGAAAAACATCTTGAAAAACTAGAAGGTGAAATTGTTGGTCTCAGAAAAGAAATTGAGAAAACAAAAGCTATTAATCTTAAGTTTGTCAAAGGATCTGAAACTTTGGATGAGATTATCAATGTGCAGCGGTCTCCTCTAAACAAGACAGGTTTGGGTTATAATGGAGAAACCTCTCAAGCATCCACCTCAAAAAGTTATCTTGATGCGGCAAGAAGAAATGAGCAGAAGAACAATGAAGATAATCAGGTGAAGCAGGGATGAAATACAAATAGAAACTATCAAGGGCAATCCATCTTAAGGGTGAACAAAAGCTACAACCAGCCACAGGTAAAATCTTCTCAGTTTGGTTCAAGAATAGATGAAAATAGAAATTACAATCAGTTGGCAGGTAGATTCAATAACCGCAGAAGCTTCTTCAATGGACAATGCTTTTCTTGCCATAATTTTGGTCACAAAGCAGCTCAATGTGTTGCATATAAAACAATCATGACTAGGGAAGCTCAAAAACAAAGAAGCATGACAGGGATTACAAAAAGGACCTATAACAACTTTTTGGCTCTTGAGAATGAAGTTGAATGTTCCATTTGCAATAATTTTGGTCATGAAGACTCTGAATGCAGGAGCAAGTTTCAGGAGAGAAAGGAACAAGAGCGGAAAAAGGAACAAGCCTCAAGCACCAAAACATGGAGAATAAAGGAACCTCAAACAGAAAGATGTGGGATAGCATTCTATGCAGAGGGACAGGAAAATCTATGGTATATTGACAGTGGATGTTCGAAGCATATGACAGGTGATAAAGAAAAACTTGAGTCTTATTCTACTTTAGAAAAGGGAAAGAAAGTCTCTTTTGGAAATGATACTCCTGCAACTATAAAAGGAAAAGGTATTTCTCCTTTAAAAGAAAATGTCAAGGCTGGAAATGTTTTGTATGTTGATGGATTGAAGCATAATCTACTAAGTGTCAGCCAGATGTGTGATCAAAGAACCGAGGTTATATTCAGATCAAATGGATGTCTTGTTCGTGATCTTGATACAGGTAAAACAGCACTCAAAGGCAAAAGAACTCCAAATAATCTGTACATATTTGAAGAAGGACAACAACAATGCTATCTGAGCAAGGATGAAGAGCACTGGTTATGGCATCGAAGGTTGGGACATCTAAGCTTCTCACAAATAAGGAAAGCATGCAAATATCAGGCAGTTCGCGATCTTCCAAATATCAAAATTCCTGACAACACCATATGCTGATCATGTTAGTTTGGAAAACAAACCAGAACTAACTTTCCAGAGAAAGAAGGATCAGCTAGCATGCCTCTTGAGCTAGTACATACAGATACATGTGGTCCATTCAGGAAAAGAACACCTAGAGGAGAGGAATACTTGATATTATTTATTGACGATTTCTCCAGGTTTGTCTGGTTGGGACTTATGAAGCACAAAGATGAAGCATTCGAAAAATTCAAATCCTTCAAAGCCTTGGTTGAAAATGAATCAGGTCACAAAATTAAGTGCCTCAGATCCGACAGAGGTGGGGAATTTACTTCAAATGAATTTTTCGATTTCTGTGATGAACATGGGATAAGGAGAGAATTCTCTACAGCTAGAACTCCTCAGCAAAATGGAGTTGTTGAAAGAATGAACAGAACAATCCAACAAATGGCTCGTGCTATGCTTGATGAATCAGGAACTCCCGCAACTTTCTGGGGTGAAGCTGCACATGCTGCGGTCGTTATTCTCAACAAGACAAATGTCCGGGTGAACGGCACTCAAACTCCTCATGAGCTTTGGAGTGGCAGGACTCCTTCGGTAAAGCACTTCAAAATCTTTGGGAGCAAATGCTATATCAAGAATACTGATGAGAAGCTTGGCAAACTTGAACCTAGAGCAGATGAAGGCATTCTTCTTGGTTACTCTCCACATAGAAAAGCATACAAGTGCTACAATAAAAGACTTGGCAGAATTGTTGACAGCATTGATGTGGTGGTTGATGAGAAGGGATACATTCCTAGGCAAGTACATCGGGAAGATATCGAAGAAGATGAAGGCTACCCTCAAAGACAGAATGATGAAGAAGAAGAACCTCAAGAAGAACCTCAAGAAGAACCAGAGGAGCAAACAAGAATAGAAGAAAAGACTCCATCCAGATATGTTCAGAAAAACCATCCAGAATCTCAGATTATGGGACAGAAAGAAGCAGGTGTACAAACTAGAAGAACAGTTGCAGAAGCCTCAAGCTATTTGGCATTACTCTCCTCGACTGAACCACAAAATGTGAAGGAAGCATGCAAAGATGAATGTTGGGTGAAAGCAATGAATGAAGAACTTGAGCAGATCGAAAAGAACAACACTTGGGAGCTGGTTCCTAGACCAAAAGATAAGAATGTTATCGGGACAAAATGGGTCTTCAAAAACAAATTGAATGAAAATGGAGAAGTAATTAGAAACAAAGCCAGACTTGTTTGTAAAGGGTACGCACAGCAAGAAGGAATAGACTTTGAAGAAACTTTTGCTCCTGTTGCAAGACTTGAGGCCATCCGAATGTTCCTTGCTCTCTCAAGTTTTCAAAACTTCAAAGTATTTCAAATGGACGTGCAATCAGCCTTTCTGAATGGAAACTTGGAAGAAGAAGTGTACATTGAACAGCCAGATGGGTTCATTCTTGGAAATGATCCAAATCTTGTATGCAGATTGAAAAAGGCTCTCTATGGTCTCAAACAAGCTCCAAGGGCTTGGTACTACCGGTTGGACAAATATCTTCATCAACAAGGTTTTTCAAAAGGTTCAGCAGATAGCAATCTGTATATAAAAGTTGAAAATGACAAATTGCTAATACTTGTTGTGTATGTAGATGACATTATTTTTGGCAGCAATGAATAAGCTATGAGTCAAAGCTTTGCCTCGGTCATGCAGAAAGAATTTGAAATGTCCTTGCTAGGAGAACTGACATATTTCCTTGGTTTGCAAATCCAACAAAAAGAAGGAGGAATCTTTTTACCTCAAACCAAGTATCTCAAACAGATTTTGAAGAAATATGGCATGGAAGATGCAAAACCAGTATGTACACCCATGGTCACAGGATGTAGTCTCAGTGCAAATGATGAATCTGCAGCAGTACATCAACCAACCTACAGATCTATGATTGGAAGTTTACTATATTTGACAGGTACCCGACCAGACATCATGCATGCAGTTGGAATAGTTGGAAGATTTCAGGCAAATCCGAAGGAGACTCATCTTCAGGCAGTGAAGAGAATTTTCAAATATCTTCAAGGGACTCAAAATTATGGCTTATGGTATCCTAGAGATACAGATCTTACTCTTCATGCTTATACAGATGCAGATTGGGCCGGAAGCATGGATGACAGGAAAAGCACAAGTGGTGGTGCGTTCTTTATGGGTTCCAGACTGGTATCTTGGTTCAGCAAGAAACAGAGTTCGATTGCCTTGTCTACAGCTGAAGCGGAATATGTTGCTGCTGCATCTTGTTGCACCCAACTTCTTTGGATGATGCAGACTTTGCAGGATTTTCAAATCACTTGTACACCACCTATCCCCATCTTATGTGATAACACAAGTGCAATCAGCATCTCAAAGAATCCGGTTATGCATTCAAAAACCAAGCACATACCAATCAAGTATCATTTTCTCCGGGAACAAGTGCTTGAACAGAAGGTCAAGTTGGAGTATGTTCCTTCTAAGGAACAAGTTGCTGATATTCTCACCAAACCATTGCCCAGGGACACTTTTGAATACCTCAGGCAAAAGCTGGGGGTTGTTGATGCATCATCTTGTTGAATCTTTTCTGATTGATGGTACAGGTTCAGGGGGAGCATATAATGCATTGTTGGCATTATGGAGGATGGTCAGAAGGAGGTCTTGGAGATAGCTGCAATATGTCTCTATCTCTTTCATGGTGGATTATGGTTCTTTGTTGCAGATCTGGTTCATATTCAGGGGGAGCATGTCCTTAGGGGGAGCATACCCCTTTGCCCTTGATGTCAAAGGGGGAGAATGAAGCTGAAGGTTGTGAGGTTGCCATCAAGTCCAAAGGGGGAGATTGTTAGCATTATGGCTAAAGTGTTGTCCTTGATGGCAACCCATTCAGGTGACAGGTCACTGTACTTCAATTCAGCAGCAGAAGTTGATGATCAGCTACCAAATATTGAAGGAAATAAGGAGGACGCAGGAATACCTTACAGAAAGTGCGTACCCGCAGGTACACCATGCAGAAGCCGCGTCCAGGGACGCAGTCCAGCCGTTCAGAAGGTGCGTCCACCCAGTGCACACTTTTTAAGGTAGAGAAAAGCACACGTGGGGGTTTCTTGTGATTTACTCCTGGTATCTAGCCGACGGTATTGTGTTTTTAAGGTGTCGGCTCGTGGTATTGTTCCTTGATTTGAGGAGGAGCTTGCCTATATAAAGCAAAGGAGATCATTTGGTTTGGGTATGTCTTTGGTTGAATATCTTATTGGGTGAGATCTAGTCTAAATCTAGAGAAGGCGAATCTACTGAAGGACTAAGATCTCTTTGGCGCATGATCAGATCTGTAGATCTGTGTGTTTGGGTTTCTCTTAAAGTCTTGAAATCATTCATACCCGAAGGCACGCAGGTACAGTGAAAGGAAAGTGCGCCGGGACGCAGCGCAGCAGAAAGAGACCTGCGTGGGGACGCAGGGCAAACGTGGCTCAGGTGTGTTCGGGACGTAGTTCAGTAACGGGAGATCTACGTGGGGACGCAGGACAGACCAGGTTCAGGTGCGTCCCTGAGGTAAAAAGACGCGGCGCGATAGTATCTCTGGGTGCGTCTTTTGAGCAACTGGACGCGGCGCGATAGTGTTTTTGGGTGCGTCCCTGCAGCAAAAGGACGCAGAGCAGTTGAAGGAATAGTACGTGGGCACGCAGTGCAGCAGAAGGATCTCTGCGGGTGGTCGCAGGAAAGCAGAAGGTGAACTGCGTCTATACGCAGGCCACAGAAGGGAAAACTGCGTCTCTGTTCTGTTGATTGTATTTCTCTGTTGATAAGATGTTCTGGGTTAATTCTGTTATTGCTGATCTGATAACTGTAGTAGACAGTAACTGTTATGTACTTGATGATCATTTGATGCTTTATGAAAAGAAGTAGAGAGTTGTAGCTCTCTGCAGGTTGCAGCCTGCGTACTGGTAAATGACTGCACCAGTACAAAATCATTGTAAAAGGAGTTTCTAATTTGAAAGAAGATAGAGACATATTGCAGCAGGTGGTTTTCACCCACATTGGGTTTCCACCTTACATCTTGTGTTCTTTGGTGTGACTATCTGTTTTCTTTGTTCATGCTCATTATTTTATGGTACTGATATGCAAGAATAATTCAAAGATCAAATAAAGAAGATTTGTTAAACTGCTAGATAATACTGATTCACCCCCCCTCTCAGTATTATTTCCAACAATTGGTATCAAAGCCAGGTCCTTCAGAGAAGCTTGATCACTTGAAGGTAGATCGTTCATCATGAGCAACTACGAGAGAGAAGCATCAATCAGGCCACCGGTTTTTGATGGGACAAACTTCAATTATTGGAAGGTAAGAGTTACTGCATATCTTCAATCTCTTGGTATAGAAGTTTGGGACATTGTAGAAACAGGCTATGCTTTTCCTTCAGCTACTCCTACAGATCCAGCTGAGAAAAAGAAGTATGAAACAAATGCAAAAGCAGTCAGTACTCTATTAGGAAGTATATCCCAAACGGAATTCATGAAGGTAATGCACTTCAAATCAGAAAAAGAGATATGGGACAAAATGGTCACGAGCTATGAAGGAGATGAACAGGTAAAGCGAGCTAAACTTCAAACTCTCAGGATTCAGTATGAGACTCTCAAGATGTATAATGATGAAAATGTGGCTAATTATTTTCTTCGGGTAGATGAGATTGTTAATTGTATGAAAAATTTGGGTGAAGAAATAAAAGAGGCTATAGTAGTTGAAAAGATTCTAAGATCATTATCCCCCAAGTTTGAATCTAAAGTATCTGCAATAGAAGAAAAGGAAAATCTCCGAATTCTCACTATGTCTCAGCTACATGGAATTCTAACTGCTTATGAAATGAGAAAGGGAGGTCCATCAGATAGAAGGGAAGCTGCTTTCAAGGCATCAGGCAAAGAAGATTACTATGAAGCAAGACATTTTCCAGAAGAAGAGGAAGAAGAATCAAATTTTTTCAGAAATCTTCAAAGGGGTTCTGGAAGGTTCAGAGGTAAGCTACCTTTCAAATGCTTTGCTTGTGGAAGAGTAGGTCATTATGCTGCAAAATGTCCCTATAAGGATAAAGGTAAGGAACCTGCTAGATGGAACAAGAAACAAAGTACAAATAAGAAAAGCTACTACACCCATGAAGACAGTGATGGTTTATCAAACAGCGATGAAGATGAACAAGGTAATAAATATAAGTTGTTAATGGCATTTGAAGATGATGATTACGAGGATGCTGTAGATGTGAATAACCTCTATGATGAAATTACTAGACTCAAGAGATGTATAGAAGAAAAGAATGTGATCATTGATACTCTACAATTTCAGATTGATGAAAAGGAAAAACATCTTGAAAAACTAGAAGGTGAAATTGTTGGTCTCAGAAAAGAAATTGAGAAAACAAAAGCTATTAATCTTAAGTTTGTCAAAGGATCTGAAACTTTGGATGAGATTATCAATGTGCAGCGGTCTCCTCTAAACAAGACAGGTTTGGGTTATAATGGAGAAACCTCTCAAGCATCCACCTCAAAAAGTTATCTTGATGCGGCAAGAAGAAATGAGCAGAAGAACAATGAAGATAATCAGGTGAAGCAGGGATGAAATACAAACAGAAACTATCAAGGGCAATCCATCTTAAGGGTGAACAAAAGCTACAACCAGCCACAGGTAAAATCTTCTCAGTTTGGTTCAAGAATAGATGAAAATAGAAATTACAATCAGTTGGCAGGTAGATTCAATAACCGCAGAAGCTTCTTCAATGGACAATGCTTTTCTTGCCATAATTTTGGTCACAAAGCAGCTCAATGTGTTGCATATAAAACAATCATGACTAGGGAAGCTCAAAAACAAAGAAGCATGACAGGGATTACAAAAAGGACCTATAACAACTTTTTGGCTCTTGAGAATGAAGTTGAATGTTCCATTTGCAATAATTTTGGTCATGAAGACTCTGAATGCAGGAGCAGGTTTCAGGAGATAAAGGAACAAGAGCGGAAAAAGGAACAAGCCTCAAGCACCAAAACATGGAGAATAAAGGAACCTCAAACAGAAAGATGTGGGATAGCATTCTATGCAGAGGGACAGGAAAATCTATGGTATATTGACAGTGGATGTTCGAAGCATATGACAGGTGATAAAGAAAAACTTGAGTCTTATTCTACTTTAGAAAAGGGAAAGAAAGTCTCTTTTGGAAATGATACTCCTGCAACTATAAAAGGAAAAGGTATTTCTCCTTTAAAAGAAAATGTCAAGGCTGGAAATGTTTTGTATGTTGATGGATTGAAGCATAATCTACTAAGTGTCAGCCAGATGTGTGATCAAAGAACCGAGGTTATATTCAGATCAAATGGATGTCTTGTTCGTGATCTTGATACAGGTAAAACAGTACTCAAAGGCAAAAGAACTCCAAATAATCTGTACATATTTGAAGAAGGACAACAACAATGCTATCTGAGCAAGGATGAAGAGCACTGGTTATGGCATCGAAGGTTGGGACATCTAAGCTTCTCACAAATAAGGAAAGCATGCAAATATCAGGCAGTTCGCGATCTTTCAAATATCAAAATTCCTGACAACACCATATGCTGATCATGTCAGTTTGGAAAACAAACCAGAACTAACTTTCCAGAGAAAGAAGGATCAGCTAGCATGCCTCTTGAGCTAGTACATACAGATACATGTGGTCCATTCAGGAAAAGAACACCTAGAGGAGAGGAATACTTGATATTATTTATTGACGATTTCTCCAGGTTTGTCTGGTTGGGACTTATGAAGCACAAAGATGAAGCATTCGAAAAATTCAAATCCTTCAAAGCCTTGGTTGAAAATGAATCAGGTCACAAAATTAAGTGCCTCAGATCCGACAGAGGTGGGGAATTTACTTCAAATGAATTTTTCGATTTCTGTGATGAACATGGGATAAGGAGAGAATTCTCTACAGCTAGAACTCCTCAGCAAAATGGAGTTGTTGAAAGAATGAACAGAACAATCCAACAAATGGCTCGTGCTATGCTTGATGAATCAGGAACTCCCGCAACTTTCTGGGGTGAATCTGCACATGCTGCGGTCGTTATTCTCAACAAGACAAATGTCCGGGTGAACGGCACTCAAACTCCTCATGAGCTTTGGAGTGGCAGGACTCCTTCGGTAAAGCACTTCAAAATCTTTGGGAGCAAATGCTATATCAAGAATACTGATGAGCAGCTTGGCAAACTTGAACCTAGAGCAGATGAAGGCATTCTTCTTGGTTACTCTCCACATAGAAAAGCATACAAGTGCTACAATAAAAGACTTGGCAGAATTGTTGACAGCATTGATGTGGTGGTTGATGAGAGGGGATACATTCCTAGGCAAGTACATCGGGAAGATATCGAAGAAGATGAAGGCTACCCTCAAAGACAGAATGATGAAGAAGAAGAACCTCAAGAAGAACCTCAAGAAGAACCAGAGGAGCAAACAAGAATAGAAGAAAAGACTCCATCCAGATATGTTCAGAAAAACCATCCAGAATCTCAGATTATGGGATAGAAAGAAGCAGGTGTACGAACTAGAAGAATAGTTGCAGAAGCCTCAAGCTATTTGGCATTACTCTCCTCGACTGAACCACAAAATGTGAAGGAAGCATGCAAAGATGAATGTTGGGTGAAAGCAATGAATGAAGAACTTGAGCAGATCGAAAAGAACAACACTTGGGAGCTGGTTCCTAGACCAAAAGATAAGAATGTTATCGGGACAAAATGGGTCTTCAAAAACAAATTGAATGAAAATGGAGAAGTAATTAGAAACAAAGCCAGACTTGTTTGTAAAGGGTACGCACAGCAAGAAGGAATAGACTTTGAAGAAACTTTTGCTCCTGTTGCAAGACTTGAGGCCATCCGAATGTTCCTTGCTCTCTCAAGTTTTCAAAACTTCAAAGTATTTCAAATGGACGTGAAATCAGCCTTTCTGAATGGAGACTTGGAAGAAGAAGTGTACATTGAACATCCAGATGGGTTCATTCTTGGAAATGATCCAAATCTTGTATGCAGATTGAAAAAGGCTCTCTATGGTCTCAAACAAGCTCCAAGGGCTTGGTACTACCGGTTGGACAAATATCTTCATCAACAAGGTTTTTCAAAAGGTTCAGCAGATAGCAATCTGTATATAAAAGTTGAAAATGACAAATTGCTAATACTTGTTGTGTATGTAGATGACATTATTTTTGGCAGCAATGAATAAGCTATGAGTCAAAGCTTTGCCTCGGTCATGCAGAAAGAATTTGAAATGTCCTTGCTAGGAGAACTGACATATTTCCTTGGTTTGCAAATCCAACAAAAAGAAGGAGGAATCTTTTTATCTCAAACCAAGTATCTCAAACAGATTTTGAAGAAATATGGCATGGAAGATGCAAAACCAGTATGTACACCCATGGTCACAGGATGTAGTCTCAGTGCAAATGATGAATCTGCAGCAGTACATCAACCAACCTACAGATCTATGATTGGAAGTTTACTATATTTGACAGGTACCCGACCAGACATCATGCATGTAGTTGGAATAGTTGGAAGATTTCAGGCAAATCCGAAGGAGACTCATCTTCAGGCAGTGAAGAGAATTTTCAAATATCTTCAAGGGACTCAAAATTATGGCTTATGGTATCCTAGAGATACAGATCTTACTCTTCATGCTTATACAGATGCAGATTGGGCCGGAAGCGTGGATGACAGGAAAAGCACAAGTGGTGGTGTGTTCTTTATGGGTTCCAGACTGGTATCTTGGTTCAGCAAGAAACAGAGTTTGATTGCCTTGTCTACAGCTGAAGCGGAATATGTTGCTGCTGCATCTTGTTGCACCCAACTTCTTTGGATGATGCAGACTTTGCAGGATTTTCAAATCACTTGTACACCACCTATCCCCATCTTATGTGATAACACAAGTGCAATCAGCATCTCAAAGAATCCGGTTATGCATTCAAAAACCAAGCACATACCAATCAAGTATCATTTTCTCCGGGAACAAGTGCTTGAACAGAAGGTCAAGTTGGAGTATGTTCCTTCTAAGGAACAAGTTGCTGATATTCTCACCAAACCATTGCCCAGGGACACTTTTGAATACCTCAGGCAAAAGCTGGGGGTTGTTGATGCATCATCTTGTTGAATCTTTTCTGATTGATGGTACAGGTTCAGGGGGAGCATATAATGCATTGTTGGCATTATGGAGGATGGTCAGAAGGAGGTCTTGGAGATAGCTGCAATATGTCTCTATCTCTTTCATGGTGGATTATGGTTCTTTGTTGCAGATCTGGTTCATATTCAGGGGGAGCATGTCCTTAGGGGGAGCATACCCCTTTGCCCTTGATGTCAAAGGGGGAGAATGAAGCTGAAGGTTGTGAGGTTGCCATCAAGTCCAAAGGGGGAGATTGTTGGCATTATGGCTAAAGTGTTGTCCTTGATGGCAACCCATTCAGGTGACAGGTCACTGTACTTCAAGTCAGCAGCAGAAGTTGATGATCAGCTACCAAATATTGAAGGAAATAAGGAGGACGCAGGAATACCTTACAGAAAGTGCGTACCCGCAGGTACACCATGCAGAAGCCGCGTCCAGGGACGCAGTCCAGCCGTTCAGAAGGTGCGTCCACCCAGTGCACACTTTTTAAGGTAGAGAAAAGCACACGTGGGGGTTTCTTGTGATTTACTCCTGGTATCTAGCCGACGGTATTGTGTTTTTAAGGTGTCGGCTCGTGGTATTGTTCCTTGATTTGAGGAGGAGCTTGCCTATATAAAGCAAAGGAGATCATTTGGTTTGGGTATGTCTTTGGTTGAATATCTTATTGGGTGAGATCTAGTCTAAATCTAGAGAAGGCGAATCTACTGAAGGACTAAGATCTCTTTGGCGCATGATCAGATCTGTAGATCTGTGTGTTTGGGTTTCTCTTAAAGTCTTGAAATCATTCATACCCGAAGGCACGCAGGTACAGTGAAAGGAAAGTGCGCCGGGACGCAGCGCAGCAGAAAGAGACCTGCGTGGGGACGCAGGGCAGACGTGGCTCAGGTGTGTTCGGGACGTAGTTCAATAACGGGAGATCTACGTGGGGACGCAGGACAGACCAGGTTCAGGTGCGTCCCTGAGGTAAAAAGACGCGGCGCGATAGTATCTCTGGGTGCGTCTTTTGAGCAACTGGACGCGGCGCGATAGTGTTTTTGGGTGCGTCCCTACAGCAAAAGGACGCAGAGCAGTTGAAGGAACAGTGCGTGGGCACGCAGTGCAGCAGAAGGATCTCTGCGGGTGGTCGCAGGAAAGCAGAAGGTGAACTGCGTCTATACGCAGGCCACAGAAGGGAAAACTGCGTCTCTGTTCTGTTGATTGTATTTCTCTGTTGATAAGATGTTCTGGGCTAATTCTGTTATTGCTGATCTGATAACTGTAGTAGACAGTAACTGTTATGTACTTGATGATCATTTGATGCTTTATGAAAAGAAGTAGAGAGTTGTAGCTCTCTGCAGGTTGCAGCCTGCGTACTGGTAAATGACTGCACCAGTACAAAATCATTGTAAAAGGAGTTTCTAATTTGAAAGAAGATAGAGACATATTGCAGCAGGTGGTTTTCACCCACATTGGGTTTCCACCTTACATCTTGTGTTCTTTGGTGTGACTATCTGTTTTCTTTGTTCATGCTCATTATTTTATGGTACTGATATGCAAGAATAATTCAAAGATCAAATAAAGAAGATTTGTTAAACTGCTAGATAATACTGATTCACCCCCCCTCTCAGTATTATTTCCAACAATCAAAGCCTCAATGAAATAATGGTTCCACAAAGACAAAGAAGGGCACAGGAAAGTGGTGTGAGTTCCATAAGAGCCCCACGAATGAGTGTCACGCAAAGAACTCATTGGTGGTCGAGCTGAAAGCTTCAACGTCTAGTGCATGTTTTTATTTTGAGCTAGAACTCGAGAATGGGAATTACAAGGGGAAGAAAATTATTGATGCAAAACCCAGTGTCATCATTGCCACCACTATGGTCCAGAAGAATGACCTCGAAAATGTGGGGGGGGGCAACACTTCCACTCATAGTTTTGGGTGAAGGGTTCTCCACTATAGTTCATTGTCGATAGTGGGAGCCAAAAGAACCTCATTTCAGCAAAGGTCATTAAGTGATTGAGACTGTCGACCACACCACACCTGCATCCATACACCATCAGGTGGCTCAACCAAGGATGAGATCACTACATCAGTCAGTAGTTCCACCTTCCCTACAGTATCAAGCCCTTCACGGATGAGGTATTGTGTGATGTTGCTCCTCTTGAAGTTTTTGATGTGTTATTAGGCCAACCATACTTGTGGAAGTGTCATGTTGTGTATGAGTCTAGACCTCGCACTATTATTATCACTTTGAGCAATAAGTTATATAAGATATTGGAGGTAGCCCCACCTCCCACCATCTCTTTGATATTTGTTAATCAATGCAGTAAGATTATCTCCTAAACTGGGAATTTGTTTTCCTTTCTAATTCCCTCTCAAAGTAAGGGGAAGATTATCTCCTAAACTGGGAATTTGTTTTCCTTTCTAATTCCCTCTCAAAGTAAGGGGAAGATAGTGTCCAAATCCATGGCCCCGGGAAGGGTTCCCCAACGCAGTAGAAGAAGGTGGATAAGGTTGTGGAAGAATACATGGACATCTTCTCCTCACCCACAGGGGTATATTTTCACTACCAGATCAAGCATTTAATCGATCTGAATCCTGGATCACCTCTATGCAATGAGCCGATATATCCCCGCTCCATTTTGGAAAATGAAGAAATGAAGTGGTATACAAGAGCTGCTGCAAAAAGGGCACATCTGACCAAGTTTCTCACCATGTGGGAGCCTGATTGTACTTGTACATAAGAAGGATGGAACCTAGAGGCTCTACATTGATTATCAAGCACTTAAAAAAATCATATTCAGGAATAGATATCCAATCCCACGAATTAATGACCTTCTTGAATAGATCAAGCGGGGGAAGTATTTCAGCAGGATCAATTCAAAGTCTTTCTATCAGCAAGTTCCAACAAAACCCACAGATGTATGGAAAGTCACCTTCAAATCCAAGGAGGGCCTTTTTGAGTGGTTTGTCATGAATTTCGGGTTAACAAATGCACCTGCAACTTTTATGAGGTTGATGGATCACATCTTATGACCCTTCACAACTCATTCAATGTTGAATATCTAGGCGACATCCTCATCTTTAACAAGAGTTGGGAAGAGCACCTACAACACACTCGGCAAGTTATTCAAACCCTATGGCAGCACAAACTATGTGCCAACTTGGAGAAATGCACCTTTGGCATGACCCAGGTCCAATATATAGGCTACATCATTAATGAGCAAGGTGTGCATGTGGATCTAGCTAAGATCCAAGGAAATTAGGATTGTCCAGCCCTGACCACTCTAATAGAGCTTCGCAACTTTTTGGGCCTTGTCAATTTTTATCAGAGGTTCATGTCAAGATTTTCTCATATCACATGGACTTTGAGTCAAGTTACCAAGGGAAGAGTGATCTATAAATTTCCATGGATATTCCACTGGACAGTTTGTCACAACAGATCTGATAATATTATATTTAACATCTGAGATTCTACACTATTACAGTTCTATTTAATTTCTAGATCTGTAAAATTAATTGTAATTAGCGCATGCATGTAAAATGAAATCAACCAGAAAAGTAGAGAATGAAAAAATAAACTCGCACACACATAATACACAAGATATTCTCTGTGGGAAACCCATTCGGGAGAAAACCCAGCTGGAAGGTGAGGTCGCTTCGCTCTCTTTCTCTGTCTGGAAATATGACTGCAAATACAAAGAAGTAATGTATGTGGCCCGTGGGCGGCTATAGTGCATAGATCCTCTCTATTTTCTCTACCTCCTATCTCTCTTGAATATCTTTGCTCAACTATGGAACAAAATGCTCTAAAAAGAAAGGAATGCCTCTTCCTCCTAGTGGCTCGGTTATAACATAGCCCAATAGCCTACTAGTGGTTAAGTCTGACTATATCAACTCTTAACTAGAGAATAGACTCTTCTAGAACCTTTTACATCACAAACACGTGGCTAACCCCTTTTCCATGAATAATGGGAACTGACGTGACATCCTCTGAAACTATAGGTGTGAAAACAAGAAGGTCAACTTCTGAGTGGCATAACTTTTGCATACAAACTTTGATTGACGCAATTCTTGTGCTGTTGGAAATCTTTCTGTGTGTAGAATAGCATAAAAATGTGTTGTGCTAAAGAGGCAAATTTTTACCCCCAAAAAACGTCATTTGATGCCTCAAAACGCTCCCGGAAGGTTTCAGACCCTATTTCGCCAAACTGGGTCCCGCCGGTAAAAATGGTCCCGTGAGCTAATTCCTCCACTTTTTCCACTCCAAATGCATCAAGATGGATGAAAAACAATATAATGATCCAATTCAGATCATAGCTAGAAGGAAAAAAAATTTGGTCTGAGTCCCAACAAAAGACATTCATTGAGCTGAAGCATTGCCTATGCTCTGCACCTATACTCACATTGCAAAACCTACAACAACCATCTTAAGTTGAGATATACGCCTTCGACAATGTTATTGGTGGATTTCTCACCCAGCAAGGGCATTCGGTGGCATATCACAATGAGAAACTTTAATATATGATTCATAAATACCCCACACATGATAAAGAGATGTATTTTATCATAGGTGTGTCGACAATCGAAATATTACATTATGGGGAAGGATATGATCATCCACATAGACCACAGACCTCTATAGTTTATACAGATGCATGGGAAGTTTTAGAACAATCAGCATCATAAGTGGTCTACATATCTACAAAAAATTCACTTGAACATTAAATATAAGAGGAGCAACACCAATCATGTTGCTAATTGGCTCAGTCAGCCCTCAGTTGTCACACTAACTTATTCTCAACTTTTGTGGCCACAAGACCTTCAAATGGTCACAACTATACAAAAATGATCCAGAGTTCTCCACCACATATCAGATGCTTGTGGATGGAAAACAATATCCATGTTTCCACCTCCAGGATGCCTTATTGTGCTACCTAGGCCACCTTTATGTTCCTTCAAGTGAGCATGCCAAGATGATTTGAGAGGCGCACTACATTTAGGTCGCAGGACACTTTGGTGTGGAGAAAATTGTGGCCATGCTATAGAATTATTTTTACTGGCCAAAACTCCAATAGGATGTTGGATAAAATATCAGACCCTGCACTTCCTGTGCTATCGCCAAGCCAACCATCAAGAAGCAAGGAATGTACACTCCATTGCCTACTCCCAACCAACGCTGGGAATCCATCTCCATGGACTATGTGTCATGCCTCCATTCTAACAAGCATGGTAATTCCTATGTATTTGTGGTCATGGACAGGTTTTCTAAGATGGCTATATTGGAGGCTTACAAGAAGAGTGTCACAGAAGAGGACACTCCCAAACTCTTCTTTGAACGAGTATGGGTACATTTTGGGATCTCGTACCATTATATCATATTAGGATAGAAATAGGTTCCTGAGCACATTCTGGTCGAGCTTTTAGAAATTATTGGACACCAAGCTCACCAAGTCAACTATATTCCATCCCGACACTAATGACCATATAGAGAGGTCATCAATAGGATGATAGTGCACATACTATGCATATACAGCTCCAAGCATCCATGAACCTGAGATGAAATCCTTCCTTATGTGTGGCACAATTATAATAAATCTTTCCATAGCTCGACTGGCCATAATCCTTTTCAAGTGGGTATGGGATTTTAGCCACTGTGTCTGATTGATGTTGCCATGCCTCATGCGATTACATTGACATAATCTGCACATGTATATTCTAAGGCTAATAAAGCAAGCAATTTATTGAATGCGTCCATCACATCTACAAATAGGTGCACCACATATTGGATAAGTCTAATGCAAATTACAAGCAGTAACATGATCAACATTGGGTGCCACACAAGTTTCAGGAGGGTGAGAAAGTTTGGCTACGATTGCAAAAATAATTCCTTGTCGAAACCCATCGAAAGCTTAGACCACTCTGGTATGGGCCTTACACCATCACCAAGGTTATGAGAGACAATTATTTTGAGCTCAACATTCCCCCATTCCTTGGTCATTCAATGTGGAATGCCTTTGGCCATACTTTCCACCATTGTTGGACACATCAGACATTGCAGAATAACTATCACCAACATAGCTAAACCTAGACTACATGGAATAGACCACAGTTTATAATAATATGGACACATAGATCAATAACACTCACCAGTTGAAGATCCAACTGTATCGGGTTGTCAAATATGGCCAACTCCTGTACCAAGGAAAGTGGCTTACCAAGGACCAAGTTCAACAGAATTTTCTTCATCCCATGCAGGCACTCCATGCAATGAGGACCATTGCTTACTAAAGGGGGAGGACGGATCTAGCTAGATATTGGTGTCCACCTGCCTATTCCACTTGGACCCACACCATTGTTTCTTTCAGCTTCCTTGATTATAGCACAATTTATTATTTTTGGTAGTTTTTTGGGTCCTAAACTTTTAGAGTCATTCCTTTTACAAAAAAAAAAATAGCAAGGCTTTGCATTTTCAAGTTTTTTTCCTTGAATATATCTTTCTAACAAGGTATTGTACGCGTCAAAAAAAGATCGTATGCCAAAGTTACGACCCCGGGAAGTTGATGTACCAACTAACCCCAACGGGGACCACAAACTTTCTGTGCTTCGTCTCCTAGTGTTATGTTTTTGGATGTTTAGGGTTTTCCATTATTTCTCAATAATAAAAAATCCTTTGAGCCTCATTGTAACACAGTTCAAAAGACATATAGCCACCACATCTCTTCTCAAAGATAAGCTACCATCGCCCAAGCTGGTTTATTTCCATTTTGCATGTAAACAATTTTCAGTACTTTATTATTAATGAAATGAATTTATGTTTTCATTGTAGCTCTATGTTTCTGTTTATATATATATTTCCTTTCATTCCTTTATAAATCTAGATCACCTTCCTCTCCTTCTATGTGTGGTATACCAATGCGCACTTGATCCAAACTTCTCAAATATCCACTACTCCTCCTTTGTCCTCTTGCCACTTCCTTTTATGGACTTATGTCAATCATAGGTACCGATGCAAAAATCTCTCCTCTAACACTACCTCCTCGGAACCTCCAACCACTACGCAGAACTCCTTCCTCCAACTCCATCGTATTTCACCTTTCCTGTGTTATTTCAATAAACTACCTTGGCATACCCTTTCTACCATCTCGATCAAGGATATTTCGCACCTCCTTCATCCTATATTTTCTTATCCTCTTGAATCTCAGTCCTATCTCCTTATTTTACTCCCTGGTCATTCCTTAGCTAACCCTGAGTGCACAAGCGGCATAGCCACTTATGGCATCAGATTCCATCTTAACCACACCTTTGTCGCACAAAAACACCTTCACAAACATCAAAAATGCTCGAATAAGCCATCCTCGCGGGCCTCCCAAGAATTTTTGTTCAGCAGTTGTGTATGACATGGTAGATTCAATGGAAAACTTGATGATATATCCTTTAATAATTCTCTCAAACTAAAAATCAACAACCCAAGTGATTTGATTATCTACCAACAAATGTCTACGAACTCGCTCAAAATTCCAATCTCTGGAATCCTTTTATATCTTTTGCATGTTTTGATTAGTAAGGCTTCAAGTCCACCCTCAAAGCAGCTATGGAAATTCACAAAAGAAGATTTCATAAATATCTTTTATAAACATGTACCTCGTCAACCATTTTTCAATGCTAATCTGATGATTCCCTATTTCGCTAGCCACAAATTAATCCAACTTGGTTTCAAACCACATACCAATTTCTTCTTTGGTAGGATTCCACATCCCCTTCTCTCTTGAATCCCAGTACTAGAAACAAAACCATTTTTTGGCACTTATTATGGTTTCCAACCTAGGTTATTACATACAATGTGCCTAACAAAATTCCTAATGGTACTGACCCTTGCAGCAATGCCTGTAGGACAAGGGAGGTCTCATCCAAGGAACCTATGGGGGTTGTGAGAACCAGGTTTTTGCAATTGAGAAGGGGATGAGGATTCGGTCTACACCATTTTTCCTCCACATCTAACATCCCAATTACACCTCAAACACATTCATAGAAAAATGAGGTAATTATAGCATATCATCATGTTGTAGCGGCAACAACCACCCTCCAAAATTTTGGCCTACACCCAATTTCGGAGCCTCTCTTGAGAGTTTAACTTAATGACTGCACACACTCGGGTTCACTCCATGAGCTCGTGGGTCTTCACATCCACCTTGCTTGTTCATTTCACCTACATTTTTGCATGTTGATATCAAATTGATGCTTGCGACCATGTTCTGGTCATGCTCAAGGTCTTCGCTTCGTGTGTACTGTTGATTGATAAAAAGGTGTCTTTTAACCCCTATTTACCCTACATTAATTATCAATCCAGGTATGATTTTTTATCTCAAGAGTGTACTCAGTCTGAGGCGGTCACTTGTTCAAGAGTAATGTTTGCAGTATAGTGCTTGCAAAAGTAAATGAATGTTGGAAACAAAATCTAATTGTAATGGAAAAAAACTTAAATGCTTTGTAACTAAATCATTCACTCAAGAAACTACAGCAATCATCAGTCAAAGATGCAGTAATGATAACTCTTTCCCCTGTAAACTGATGTAAATGAAAATCAATCACAGACAAAATCTTCAATCTGAGAACTTAGACAACAGTAGTCAATGTTCGTTATAGTTGTAGATCTTTCTATCCACACCAAAGAAAATTCTAGAAATAACAATTCAATTAACATAAAAGGAACAACAACTAAATCTATTGGAAAGGTCGAACAACAAAGCTTAATCTACAGGACTGAATTGAGCAGCAATCTTAACTGAAATGTATTGAACAGCAACCTTCAACTAATAAAGGAATTGAACAACAATTTTAACTAAGAAAGGAATTGAACAGCAATCTAAGAAAGGAACAGCAAACTGAATTAAGTGTAACCACACAGCAAATATAGGGTAATTGAATCAGTAATCTTATTCTAGCATAATGGACATTAACCATAGATATAAAGGAACAGCAATTTCAACTGTAATTGAACGTTAGTTAAATGAACAACAATCACAACTGTAAGTGAAGCGTAGTTAAAATGAACAGCAATCGCAACTGTAAATGAACAGAAATATTAATCTGTAAATGAACAGCAGAATCCGAATTAGACAATGCAATATTGTTTCAGAATGAACAACATAACATTTCAAGTTGTGAATAATAATCTTGCTATCCAATTATGATTTCGATATACAGAGCAATTCAATGAAATGTTCAGGAACAGAAGATTACTGAATAAATCAAATTAAAGAAATGCAAAGGAAATCAAACCACACACGACTGTAATTGTAAAGTAATGATACAAGAAGCAAGTGGATCCACTAGGGCTAGGCCCTTAGCCACCAGGGAAGCACTGCTGCGTTTACTCCAGAATCAGATAATGGAACAGCAATTAAGTTATATATTAATCATAAATGGTAGAGTTACAGCTATCACTCTTCAAAGAGAGTCGATGATCAAAGTTAGGATTACAACAATAAGTTCTACAAATTGACAATAATATTTGCCTCCTGGGCTACCAGCGCTGTCCCTTTTTATAATGGCCAGGCGGAAGTATCAAGAGTACCGATAAGCCTTGAAACAGCGATCCCTTAGGATCAAAGGATCCTGAGGGATTTGTTATATCTTTGATCTCCAGTTATCGTTTTGTCTTCTTGCGTTGATGCCACATTTCCTTTTCGTTTTCCTGGATCATGCGCTCCGATTTTGATCTCCTCGTCTGGATACGGCTTCCTGTCAAAGGGACAGCAGTTGCTTCTGCTTTGCCTTTTCCTCTTGAATAGTGATTTTCCATTTTCTTCACTTTCTGTATAGAAAAAGACAATAATTAGTCATTTTGCATCAATCACAAATCTCCTTAATTCTATCATAATTCTTTAACATATTACCATCTTAGAATGTAAAGAAGTTATGATTCAAAGCAAAAGATAAAGAGATAAGTGGTAAAGACTTACCTTTTCCAATGCTCAACACACCCCCCTTCTTACCCTTTTTCATGCCCCCATGAAAACACTGTAATTAACATGCAAGGTAGTTAGGGAATAGATTGGAGAGGGATTTTCATGCAGTGGTCTAAAACCATGATGTCTAGCTAAAACTTCAAAAATATGCCCTGTCTAGCCTTCAAGCAACTCATATAGGGCCTTATATCCTGTTGCAGGATACCAGATAGTTGGACTTTGAAACCTACAACCTAGCCAATACGACCCTTCTCTCAAGATGAGGTTACTATAGGTAACCAGGCGACCAGCAGCTAACTTAAAATTTTTGTAATTGCATGGCTTTCTGTCTTGCACATTCTTATTGGAAGTCTTCCATCGGAGTTTAGCTATTGCTATGGCAAGGTCTTTGATGGATAGGAAGTATTCTACCCGTTGTTGGCCAACTGCTTTGTGAATGGGTCCCAATGTCTGGATCACACCCTTCTTTCTCATTAAGCTTTTGTGCTTATCCCATAGTTGTAATTGGTTTCTTGGTTCACCCCTTACCCACAGGTCTAACCCGTTCTCCTGTCTCTGAAAGGTATTATGGGCTTTAAGCCACTTTATCTGGTTAACAACAAAAGAGATGAATGCTTGAAGTTGGATATCACCCACAAAAGGACTAGGGTTCTCCTCCGTTTCACCGTCCAACACAAAATTATGCAAATAAAACTCACATAGAAATCGCTGGACTTTCACCCCATAATGTTTACAGCAATTTATAAAATCATCAATAGTTTTTAACTCTATAGGCACCCCTGCCTTGACAGCCTTAATTTTTAATTGTAAGTACCTTTCCATAAAAAACAAAGCATAATTTTTGGTAGGTTCCCTACATGCTAGAACATCAGTATATAGAGAACAGAGAGTATCCATTTGACTCATAATTGTGTCTAGTCTATTGGTTACCTTTTTAAATTTTTCCTTTGCCCTCCGACATCTATCGAAGGCCTCGCTCTCCGATGTATTGATGTTCTTTACTTGCTACTGTAAATTTTGATATCTCTCCTGAGGAACAGTTTCTTCTGTGAGCTTTTCTATCGTCTGCTGGGCCTGTGCCAGATCCTCTTGAAGTCTCACTATCCTAGGATCATTTTCCATCAAACCATTTTTGGGCTGGAGATCTACCTGGATCTCCTTATTGCGACATCTGGTTCCTATAGTCTGTGTTTCCTTCTCATGAACTGTTTGGTTGGTCATGATGCTAGAGGACAATGCCTCTATCTGAATGTCCTTGTCGCACACAGGTGGATTTTCTGTTTGGGTCTCTGCATTTGTACTGCATGTTGTTCCTTGTGGTCCTGAATGATAATGGGTTTGGTTTGAGTCCCCTTGGCCTTTATTTTAGGGGGTTTCGTCTGGGTGGCTACATCCTTTGTTCCAGGGGTTCTTTTTAAGATTCTCCCCATTTTTAGGACCCTTATTTGTTGTCTAAGTTGTTTTACTACATTTAGTAGCCTTTGTTGTTCCTTTCGCAGCCTTCTGATTTCATTCGTTTTCTTCGAAGGAACAGTTGTTTCTTTTCTTGGGCCTAAGCTTTGTTCTTCGAGGATTATACCCTCACCCTGACTTATTTCCATATTCTCTACTTGGAACACTTCTTCAGTGTTCTCGTCCTCCTTATTAGGTTTTTCAGGGGAGGTAACCCTGGGTTGATCTGCTATTTCTCGGGTGACTTCTTCTTCTACTTCTTCCTCATCATTCATTTCTTCATATGCACTCTTGCTGTGAGCAAAGTGTTCCTGTGATGGTCCTGCCTCAATATCAAGGTTGAGTGGGCTGTGGGGCTGGATATACTCCCTCATATTGGCCAAAATTTTGGCTAATTAGTCTTCTTGCAGAGGGTTTTGTAATGGGATTTCGCTGGGTGACTCTGATTCCTCCCCTTCTTCTTCGCCGAAGTGCTCAGTTTCCTCTTCTGGTTCCTCTTCTACATTTTCTTCTAATTCTTCTTCTTCATTTTCCCCTCCTTCAAGTTGTGGGGGTTGCTTATCCTCTGAGTCATATATCTCTAATGGTTGGCTACTATTTTCTTGGGGACTTCCCAACATTCCCCTTCTTCTCCCCAATCTAGAGGATTGTCTTCGTTTCTGTGGTCTAATTGATGTGCTAGCAATTCTTTTTCGTTTTGGGGCTGGTAAGGCCAATCCCCCATCTATTGAGAATACCAATTCTTCCCAACTAATCTGCTGTTGAGCGAGACTATAACTAACTATTAGCCGAATTAAGCTGTGATGACTTACTACCGTTTCTACATGACGAGATTTTCTTATGCTTCGAGCAGCATCATGCAATAAAAAATTTAAATATGCGGGCAAATTTACAACACATTTTTGTTTTAATACTACTAACAGTTTGAGATGGCGTGATCTTACCACGTCTTTTCTCCCATCTCATGTGATGTAGCTTTGCACAATTCTGGCTAATTTTTCCCAAGGTTCTCCCAGGGTTGCAGGCTGGACTCCTTTTCCTTTGACAGTAAGGCTCTGTCCTTTGTCCCAGATGATGGTTATGGCGTCTTGAAGACTCACTTTTTTCTGGGTCCATACTGGTCCAACAGCTGGCAGTCTCAATACTTCAACAGTTATCTCATCTGTTACTATTATTTGCCTCCCCCTCACCATGGAACAATCTTCCTACAAATTCTGCATAAATTCAACAGCCATGTTTCATGAGACTGCTGTAGTCAGTTAAGGTAGGCAATCCATCCTGCTCTCACTAAAATTTCACGTGCAACGTCAGAGATTATTAACACCTACAGTTCGTTGCGTATTGATCTGCCTCCCATTTTGTTCAAGCTTAGCACACTGTTAATTTTTACATAGCAAAAACACAGAAATGACAATGGAACAACAAGTTGTTCAAACTTAGCACACTGTTAATTTTTACAGAGCAAAAACACAAAAATGACAATGGAACAGCAAGCTGTGCATATTGGGAAATATCAATACCATTAAACTTGCTATTCCCGAGTTCTGATGGAGTCATAGTACCTCCAAATAAGGAGTTGACACGTATGCCAGTGTATTATGGAGGTCACCCACACCCCCCTGAAATGTGATAGGCCGTCCTCGGCCGGCAAATAAAGGAGCAGCATGCTGGATTACAGTCGTACAGTAAAATAAAGGAACGGCGTATATATCCATGACATGATTACAAAAAGCAGCGGATTACTAAAATCGAGGCTTATGATGGAAATCACGAATAGATATGGAAATGTTGTGAAATGATGCAAAAAATAGAGGAGAGGACAGCTAACGTAAGTAAAAATTCTTATGCAGTCACTATGCACTTTAACCAATATAATTGATTTATAAATGATTTTTCATGTGTAAGAGGTTCGAAAATGTTATATAACATAATCTCATTTGAAATCAAGATAGAGATATAAGAAAAGGGTTTATAATGACTATTGGTGTATGAAAGTATGACTTCAATACCATCAGCAGAGCTCTGTTGCCCACAGGTGTCCATAACCTTGACAGAGTTGCTTGTTTCACCCTTGGAACCATAATCCTTCATGTATGCCTAGGAAAGTGTTGTGTGATGTCAGAGTGGAGGCCATTGTGCTACCTTGGTAACCAGATGAATCACAATTCCATTCACCAGGAAGGAGCGAAAGGTGGACAAGCCAACTCGTGATGAGACTTCATGTTCCAAGGACTTGTTTATTTTTCTGATATGCCTCTTGGAACATATCCCTGGTGTGGTGGCCATAGTGGGAATGCCACTTCACTACTTCCTTATGATCATGGTAGGCTGGCTCTTGATGAGACCTCCTATCCTTCATCTGACAAATCATGTTAGTAATCATATAGATATATATTTTTCTCTTTATTTTTTTCTTTTTCTTCTATATAGCACTTCCTTATTTATATACAAAGGATGGCTCAACACTCCTTAAGAGTAGGGATGGTGGAAGAAGTCTAAACATCTAAAATATGCCCTTATTCTTATTCAATAATAATGATCAAAGAGAATTATGAAGTTTCTTTTTAAAAAGAACCAACATGATAAAAATAATCAATCAAATTGGTTTTAGGGAAAATAAATACAGCAAAGTGATATAAATAATTATGTCATTTTCCTCTTTTTTCTTATCGATACAAAGCAATTTCTCTAAAGATAACGATTTTCCTTTGGTTTTCCGATTTCAGTATCTTCTAGTTTTGTATTCTTGCATAAATGTATACATGTGCCTTTAAAGGGATCATAAACAGTGAACCATCTTTCACAAAAATCCTCTAAATGATGTTCTTTAAGAAACACACACACAAAAAAAATGCACTCAAAAAGTGTTGTTCCTTAGATGGAACAGCTGTTGTTCCTTAAGAGGGACAGCAAAAAGAACATCTGCACGCAAAACCGTGGTTCCTTTAAGAGGAACAGCAAACAAAAGAAGAAAAAAATACACTCAAAATTGTTGTTCCTTAAGAGGAAAAGCAGTTGTTCCTTAAACGGAACAGCAAATAAAGCAAGCGCAAAACAAAATACTAATCCTTTGGCAGAATAGCCTAAGATCATCTGAAATGGAAACTGTTGTTCCTACGAAAAGAACGGCAGAAAGAAAAAAATATGAAGGAGAGTTGTTCCTTTAAAAGGAACGGCAAAACAATCTAGCAGAAGTGTTGTTCCTTCAGAAAGGAATGGAAAAACAATCTGGTGGAAGTGTTATTCCTTCGGAAAGGAATGGCAAAAATTTGGGAATGTTGTTCCTTCAGAAAGGAATAGCAAAAATGCGGAAATGTTGTTCCTTCGAAAAGAAACAGCAAAATACGAAAGTGTTGTTCCTTCAGAAAGGAACGGCAAAAATACGGAAATGTTGTTCCTTCGGAAAGGAACAACAAAATACGAAAGTGTTGTTCCTTCGGAAAGGAACAACAAAAAGTGAAAGTGTTGTTCCTTCAGAAAGGAACAACAAAAATACGGAAATGATGTTCCTTCAGAAAGGAACAACAAAATGCGAAACTATTTTTCCTTCGAAAAGGAACAGCAAAAATACGAAAATGATGTTCCTTCGAAAAGGAACAACAAAAATCGAAAGCGTTGTTCCTTTGGAAAGGAACGGCAAAAATACAGAAGTGTTGTTCCTTCGGAAAGGAACGGCAAAAATACGAAAATGTTGTTCCTTCGGAAAGGAACAACAAAATGCAAAAGTGTTGTTCCTTCAGAAAGGAACGGCAAAATACGGAAATTTTGTTCCTTCGGAAAGGAACAGCAAAAAGCGAATGTGTTGTTCCTTCGAAAAGGAATAGCAAAAATACGGAAATGTTGTTCCTTCGAAAAGGAGCAGCAAAATGCGAAAGTGTTGTTCCTTCGGAAAGGAATAGCAAAAAGCGAAAGTGTTGTCCCTTTAGAAAGAAACAACAAAAATACGAAAATGTTGTTCCTTGGAAAGGAACAGCAAAATGCGAAAGTGCTATTCCTTCGGAAAGGAATAGAAAAAATACAGAAATGCAAAATGCAAAAGTGTTGTTCCTTCGGAAAGGAACAACAAAAAGTGAAAGTATCATTCCTTCATAAAGGAACAGCAAAATTCAAAATCATTGTTCCTTCATAAAAGAACAGCAAAAATGCGAAAGTGTTGTTCCTTCGAAAAGGAACAGCAAAAAGCGAAAGTGTTGTTCCTTCGGAAACGAACAACAAAAATGCGAAAGTGCAGAAATGCAAAAACATGTACAAAAAGTAGTTTATACTAGCAGAAAAGAAAAACTTATGTACAAAATTTAAGAACAATGAAATTATTTAATGAACCAATGTCGAGGAAGGATTATTTTCCTCAGTAAGAATCTGCATATTAGAATCTTTTCATAGCTGCTGGTAAAAGGATTCCCGAGTAAGTGATTTATGGTACAGTCGCACTCGGTGACCATTTGCTTTAATGGTATGTCTGGATCCATCAATAGTAGTCAAAATAATGGTGTCATTGTCATGCACTTTCTGTATTTTATACGGTCCAAGCCATCGAGTCTGTAGTTTTCCCGGGAAATCCTGAAACCTAGAATCATATAGAAGTGTCCAATCTCCATCATGGAAGATTTTCTTTTTGATCAGGGCGTCATGCCATTTTGCTCTCTGTTGTTGAATTAATGCAGTGTGTTGAATAGCCCAGAGCCTAATTTCATTTAGCTCATTAATTTGTTGTAGTCTGTTAGTCTGGGCCTCATTTAAATTCATACTGATCTCCTGTGCTGTTCTTAATGTTTGTATTTCAAACTCTATTGGAAAGATGGGTTCTTTTCCAAATACTAGCTGATATGGTGAATAACCGGTGGTGTTTCTCCACATTTTTCGGTATGCCCACAAGGCTTTGGGCAATCTTGAAGCCCAATCACGCCTATGTGATGCAACGGTTTTTGTCAATATTGCCTCTATCACCTTATTCGTGCTCTCTACTTGGCCATTTTCCTGAGGGTGATACGAAGTGGTAATTTTGTGCTGAATGCGATAATTTTTTAACATTGCAGCAATTTTATTACCTACAAACTGTGGTCCTCTATCTGTGATTATATCCCTCAGGAGGCCATATCGCACAAATATTTGGAACAGGAAATGAATCATAGAGTCCTCTGCAGCTCTTGGAAATGCCTCTGCTTCAATCCATTTGGTAACATACTCTGTTGCCACTAGAATATATGTTTTATGATTTGATGATGGGTTGATTGGACCAACAAAATCAAGTGCCCAACGCTCAAATGGTTCGATTACTAACTGTGGGTTTAAAGGCATTTCGTCGAACTGTCCAGGGCATCCTGCTCTTTGGCAACTGTCACAGGCTTGAACAAATTTCTTAGCGTCTTTAAATATTGTGGGCTAGTAATAACTTGTTTGCAAAACCTTGTGACCAGTCCTGCGATCTGCGAAATGTCCACCACACGATCCATCATGACAAGCTTTCAGAATGTCAAATATTTCGTCTTTGCAGACGCATCTTCTGATGTGCATATTTGCCCCTGTATGAAATAGGTAGCCCCTAATCCAAGAAAATTGGGTACTACGTTGCACAATCTGTTTTCGTTCATTGGGGGTTAGATGCTTTGGTAATTTTCCTACTGCTAAATAATTTGCAACATCAGCATACCAGGGTGTCTTGACAGTAATAGCAAACAAATGTTCATCTGGGAATTGATCTTCGACTGCTGTTGTGTCCGCTGGCTTCGGTATTCGTGAGAGAAAATCAACTACAGGATTCTCTTTCCCAGATCGATCTCTTATTGTGATGTCAAATTCCTGCAATAAAATCAACCATCTTGTTACTCTACTGTTTGTAACAAGTTTATTTGCTAAGTATTTTATGACAGAGTGATCTGTATATAAAACAACGGGATATCTAGTGATATAATGCGTAAATTTATTTGCAGCATGTATTACAGCTAAAAACTCTTTTTCAGTTACGATATAGTTTAGCTTAGCAAGAGACTAATTCTTGCTAATATAATAGATTGCATATGGTTTTTTGTTTTCTTCCTGCCCAAGGACTGCTCCAATAGCTACGTCTGAAGCATCCGATGAAATTTGAAATGGCAAGTCCCAATTTGGGCCTCTGAGCACTGGGGCTGTTGACACAAGCTTTTTCAGATCCTCAAAAGCACAGTCGCATTTATCTGTCCAAACAAAATCAACATTCCCTGTCAGTGTGTATAGAGGTGTAGCTATTTGAGAAAAATGTTCTATGAATCTCCTATAATAACCAGAAAATCCTAGAAAACTGCATACCTCTGTCTGTGTGGTAGGAGTAGGTATTAACAAAATTATTTGAATTTTGGCTGGATCTACCTGTATTCTAGCTACTGAGATATAATGACCTAGGATGAGCCCTTCGGTCATCATCATATAGCACTTTTCATGGCTCAAGCAGAGCCTGGTGGCAATACATCGTTGCAGCACCTTTTCCAATGTGTCCAATGTTGGCTCAAAATCATCTCTGTATGGTGTGAAATCATCCATATATACTTCGAGCCCTTCATTTATTAAATCTGAAAAGATGCTGAGGATGGCCCTCTGAAATGTGGCAAGGACATTGCATAGGCCAAAGGGTAGGACTTTGTAGGCAAATGATCCCCAAGGACAGGTAAAAGTAGTTTTATCCTGGTCTTCAGGGGCTATCTGAATCTGATTGCATCCACTGAAGCCATCTAAGAAAGAAAAGAATTTATTTCCTACTAATGTGTCTAATACTTGATTAATGAATGGAAGGGGAAAGTGGTCTTTCTGGGTTGCTTTGTTTAATTCTCTGTAATCTACACAAATCCTCCACTTTCCATTCTTCTTTGGCCCCACTACTAGTGGAGAGACCCACTTGCTATTGGAGATTGGATAAATAAAGTTTACATCCAAAAGTTTTTGTAATTCAGCTTTGGCAATATCTTTCAGGTGAGGGTTGAGTCTCCTTTGGGGTTGGAGAACAGGTCTAACATCCTTTTCTATATAAATGTGGTGCGTACATAGCTGGGGATCAATTCGCTTCATGTCTGGATAATCCCATGCAAAAGCTTCCTTATATTTTCTCAGTAGTTGGACCAGCATTTCTTCTTGTTCAGGAGTCATGTTTTTGTTGATGTTCAAGGTTTTTCCTGGCTCAATCTCTATAGTTTTGTTGTTTGAAATAGAGGTAGTGGGTATTGATTGATCATGAGCATCTTTGAGGGGATATTCTTCTAGTTCAATATCAAATGTTGCCTCTATCATGTGACATTGTACATGGGATCTGGATTCAGATTGGTTAATGAAGTTGTTAATAACGTCATCCTTTATTTGGTCTTTAAAATCGAGGGCCTCTTTTGGGGTTAATGGGGACCTAATGTTTTCTGTGAGGTATGATACAAGTTTTTTGTTAGTTTTTATTGTTGTCAAACTTGGCTGGGCTGGAGGGTATAGAGCTAGATTCTTGATATTACTCCCTCTAGTTATAGTCATACTGCCTTGTCAGCAGCCAATGTAAGCATCAACAGTCGCAAGCCAAGGTCTACCTAAGATTAAAGGGTGTCCATCGAGTCGATTTTTGGGGTTGATTATCAGAAAGTCGGCAGGGTATTCCCAGGAATCTACAGATACCATTACATCGTGTAGTGTACCTTCTGGCCTAACTACCGATCAGTCAACTAGTTCCAATAAGGTGGAGGTTGGTTCCACTGATGTAATGCCAAGTTTTTGACAAGTGGTGGTTGTTAAAATATTAATTGCAGCCCCTAAATCAACTAGGGAATTTGAAAAGGTTTTTCCATTGATTTGCGCCATCACTATGGGATTCGTTGGGTCTTCATATTTGACAGGTGCTTCTCTTCCTGATAACAGATCAAATAGGGTGCCAACTACTTGGACGTTTGGGTTAGTTGTTATTCTCCTCTTTGGCTTTCTTATACATAACTCTTTGATGGTTTTTGCATATATTGGGATATCTTGGATAGCTTGGAGGAGTGGGATTTTTATACACAAATTTCTTAGTTCTCCCATAATATCAAAGTCAGGATGTTCTATAGGGCATGGTATAATTAATCGTTTTGGGAATGGGGGAGAAGACGTGGTTTCTTGGTCGTGAATTTGTTGTCTGACCACATCCTCTTCTTGTAGTGGTTGTTCTACAGGTAACTGATTTTCAACTTGAGCATTTTTATCTCCCTCGGTTTCTATTATGTGCCCAGACCTTAATTGAAGGTCGTTGCACTCCCTTACATCGGTTTCTAGTTCTGGTGTTTCGATTATTTGAACATATTGAACTGGTCTATTTTTAGGGTTTAGGTTGGGTTGGGCTGGGAGTTGCGGTCTTAAGTTGGACTGGGATTTTGTTGTAGTGTATATGGCGCTAGCAGTGTGGGTTGAGGGAGAGGAATGGTTCCAACTAGCTGATTCATCGGTCTTTGCCCGTTTGACTACCAAGCTTGACTCTGCGAAGTGGGAGGGGACCATTGTGTTGGATATGCATTGTTTTGCCAATATGGTGGAGAGTAGGGAAAATTTGGCTAATTAGTTTGGCTTGTTTGATTTGGCCATGGTGATGAAGGAAATGGTTGTTGTGACCAGTTTGAAAAGGGAGGTTGATTTTGCCACATTGTATTATATTGCTAAGCATGATGTTGCAGAGGTTGGAAAGAAGAAGATGGATCAGAGGGCATACCTGGTTGTCGTGGCTGCCATTGACGGCGTTGATTGAGTAGGTATACTGGTTCTGATTCTTCTTCTGTTTCTTTGTATACTACTTTCAAACCTGGAAGTGAGGGGCAGTTCTCTGTGGAGTGATCTTTTGTACAAATAGTGCAGACTTGAACTACATCTAGTGGGCACTCTTTATGGTTGTGTTTCTTTCTGCATCTAGGGCAGAATATTTCCAGGTTTTGCTCTACTTCTGCTTGTTTCTGTTTAGCTTGCATAATATTGAGCTGCATTGTCAGAGTCCCCAATATATCAGTTTTGAAATTCTCTAGTAAATTCCTGATTTCTACGCAGGTTACTCCTCCACCGGAGATCTTGCTATCCCTTGTGAGCATGTCACGTTCCGTTGGTTTTAGCCTTGTACTGCCTGGTGAACTCCTGATGCACAAATCAATAATGTCAGCAAAATTTTCTTGATAGATGTCACCTTTTCCCATAATTTTTAGTGTTTCAACCCATTGTTCCTTCATCCCTTTAAATAATGTCATTTTTAATACATTGTCAGGTAAGAGTAATGATGAATAAGGAGATCTCTGAAGATTATACTGAAAACGTTCAAAAACTCTTCTAGTGTCTCATTAGGTCTGGCTACCATCTAAAATATTTCATCCTTTAATTCTCTAGACCTACAATAATCTTGATATTTCTATAGAAAATCACCTTTCATCTGATCCCAGTCATTTATAACACCTCCACCTAAGCACATAAACCATCATAAAGTTGCTCCTTTTAATGTGAAGGGAAATATTTTTAACTTTTAGGGATCGATGGTATAGTCATACCCTCGGCACAATACATCAAATTCAAACAAAAATGTGTCTAGATCTTCCGATGTTAGGCCATGGAATGTAGGAATATGTTGGAGAGGAATGGCCTTCATAGGTGCATTAACTGCAGTATCTACAATGGGATATTGCAGTGTGGAGGTTTGAGGTGTTTGTTGGTTTTGGGCCATTTGGTCAAATATGTGCCAATATCCTTCTGGGATTTCTAGGGGTGTATTCCTAGGTTGGTTAGAAGGAGCAGGAATGGCCTTAACAACACTTCCTTTGTCTGGGATGATGAGAATTCCTTGCTGAACTAATGTCTGGGGGGATCTTAGCTCTTCAGGTTCTTCCGCTTTATTCCAGATGATTTTGAAATCACTTCCCTTATTTGGGCTTCTCAATGGCTGAACTATTCCAAGAGGAGATCTTGGTTCTTCGGTTTCCCCTATTTCTCCTTCTCCTTTGCAAAGATTACTAAGGTTCCCTTCTTGTAATAATTTTGGGCTAGAATTTTCAATTTCTTGAAAATCTTGCTCCTTTGTTTGGCTGTGCACCTCAGCAAAGGCTACAGATGGTGATTTTGTGGCCCGAAGGGAACTAGTAGGTTGTCTAGAAGCAGCTTTTCTAGGGCCTACTGACGGTTGAGATTCTGCTTTTTTAAGGATATCGTTTATAAAGGTCGACCGGACAAGGGTCACTAGTCCCTTAGCTTTATCAGGCTTGGGTAGTGGTTTTGGATTCTTTTCAAGATTTTTCTGCTTAGTCATGCACACAAATCAAATACTTATTTCTAAGCAAAATAATCAACAAATCTGCAGGAAAGCAAGCGATGGAGCAGGGTTGTTCCATGCTCCGTACGCAGGTTCTTACCTTCTGTTTTTAAAACCCAACTCTCTCCTAGCAGGTACTTACACTACTCTCTTTTCAAAAGAAACAAATGGCTACACTCTCCCCGGCAACGGCACCAAAATGTTGAGTGATAAAAAGGTGTCTTTTAACCCCTATTTACCCTACATTAATTATCAATCCAGGTATGATTTTTTATCTCAAGAGTGTACTCAGTCTGAGGCGGTCACTTGTTCAAGAGTAATGTTTGTAGTATAGTGCTTGCAAAAGTAAATGAATGCTGGAAACAAAATCTAATTGTAATGGCAAGAAACTTAAATGCTTTGTAACTAAATCATTCACTCAAGAAACTACAACAATCATCAGTCAAGGATGCAGTAATGATAACTCTTTCCCCTATAAACTGATGTAAATGAAAATCAATCACAGACAAGATCTTCAATCTGAGAACTTAGATAGCAATAGTCAATGTTCGTTACAGTTGTAGATCTTTCTATCCACACCAAAGAAAATTCTAGAAATAACAATTCAATTAACAGAAAAGGAACAACAACTAAATCTATTGGAAAGGTTGAACAACAAAGCTTAATCTACAGGACTGAATTGAGCAGCAATCTTAATTAAAATGTATTGAACAGCAACCTTCAACTAATAAAGGAATTGAACAACAATTTTAACTAAGAAAGGAATTAAACAGCAATCTAAGAAAGGAACAGCAAATCGAATTAAGTGTAACCACACAGCAAATATAGGGTAATTGAATCAGTAATATTATTCTAGCATAATGGACATTAACCACAGATATAAAGGAATGGCAATTGCAACTGTAATTGAATGGCAGTTAAATGAACAGCAATCACAACTGTAAGTGAACCATAGTTAAATGAACAGCAATCGCAACTGTAAATGAACAACAATATTAATCTGTAAATGAATAGCAGAATCCAAATTAGACAGTGAAATATTGTTTCAGAATGAACAACATAACATTTCAAGTTGTGAATAATAATCTCGCTATCCAATTATGATTTCGATATACAGAGCAATTCAATGAAATGTTCAGGAATAGAGGATTACTGAATAAAGAAAATTAAAGAAATGCAAAGGAAATCAAACCACACACGACTATAATTGTAAAGTAATGATACAAGAAGCAAGTGGATCCACAAAGGTCGGGCCCTTAGCCACTAGGGAAGCACGGTTGTGTTTACTCCAGAATCAGATAATAGAACAGCAACTGAGTTATATATTAATCATAAATGGCAGAGTTACAGCTATCGCTCTTCAAAGAGAGTCGATGATCAAAGTTAAGATTACAACAATAAGTTCTACAAATTGACAATAATATTCGCCCCCTGGGCTACCAGCGTTGTCCCTTTTTATAATGGCCAAGCGGAAGTATCAAGAGTACCGATAAGCCTTGAAACAGCGATCCCTCAGGATCAAAGGATCCTGAGGGATTCGCTATATCTTTGATCTCTAGTTATCGTTTTTTCTTCTTGTGCTGATGCCGCGTTTTCTTTTCCTTTTCCTGGATCATGCGCTTCGATATTGATCTCCTCGTCTGGATACGGCTTCCTGTCAAAGGGACAATAGTTTCTTCTGCTTTGTCTTTTCCTCCTGAATAGTGATTTCACATTTTCTTCACTTTTTGTATAGAAAAAGAAAATAATTAGTCATTTTGTATCAATCACAAATCTCCTTAATTCTATCATAATTCTTTAACATATTACCATCTTAGAATGTAAAGAAGTTATGATTCAAAGGAAAAGATAAAGAGATAAGTTGTAAATACATACCTTTTCCAATGCTCAACATGTACATGTTGTGTTTGCTATGAAAACATCCATCGCACTCACACACAAAGTCACATTCACTGTCATGTAAGCATCATCACGGTCGGTCAACGATCAATCACAAATGTTGCACTTGTCACTTGCACCACCGGTCAGTCATGTTGAACATGCGTGTCTAGATGGTTTGATTCGTCTCATCATCGAGTCATGTAAGTGTGTGTTTGTAAGATCACATATGCATCTTTCACTCGTTCACACACTTAGTCATTTTGTTGAAGTTCTGACGACTGGACTCCCCTGTGACAATCGGACCATCACCCTGCTATCAACTTGATCGACTGTCACCAAAAACAGTGCAGAAGCACCAAGCAAGTCATTTCAATTTGCGATGCTTGCAAGCTAATCAATCATCCTTCACGTTGGTCAACCAGAGAGTTTGACCTGGCAACCACCCTGGGATTGACTCCCCTCAAAAATTGTGCAAAGGCTATAGACCTTGCCCACTCCGCTAACTGGGAAAATTGCACAGACATGCCGGATAGACACCCACTTCTCGTCCTTGTCTCCCTCAAAAAATTACTCAATTTTTCCAGTCAAGCCTCCCGATAGTCGACCAGCAGTTCACCAAGAAAATTGTACAGTTTTTCATGAGCAAGCCCTCTACTACCCAGCAGTTCGCTCAGCTCAGAAACTGCGCCAGAGGTGATCAGCAGGCCAACCTCCCAATATCAGCGCAGTTTTTCCTGCCAATAGCTCCCGATAGCAGACTACCAGTTCCCTCCAGGAATTGCACAGTTTCTGCTACCAAGCTCCAGCAGCTAACTTCCAGTTCCCCTCGGGAATTCCGCAATTTTTGTTGCCAGTGACCCAGTAGCAAACTGCCAGTTCCCTCTAGGAATTGCACAGTTTTTGCTGCCAGTGTCCCGGCAGCCAACTACCAGTTCCCTCCAGGAATTGCGCAATTTTGGCTGCCAAGCTCCCATTGCCCTCTCACTCCAGAAACTACGCAGATCTTGCCTGCCCAGCCTTCCTGTAGCCTAGACTTTTCCTCCCAAAAACTGCGTAGTTTTGTCCTTCAGCTGAGCCAAACCCCACGGATAGTCATTGTCGATCTAGATTGCCCATCTTCATCACCCAGTGACTCTTGCACAGTTTTTATTAGCAATTCTAGGAGCCTCCATCCCGCCTCATAATCTTATTGCCTCTCTCGGTCACCTACATCTGAAATGTTAATGTATCATGGTAGACTAGGAGGTTTTTGGACTTGATGTCATCTCGTCATGAGTGACTGTAGGTATAGGTACACAAATGAACGTGGCGCGATGACAGAAGGATGAACGAAGGGAGCACATGTAGAAGGACAGGTTCACCAACGCAGGAACAAACAATGCATGCGAAGAGATATGCTCACAAATGGATGATCATGCAAAGATGTGTTCGTAGATGGATAGATGAGAAAACATGAAAGATGTTCTCACGAACAGACGGACAGACGAACATGCACCTTTTGTGAATGGATGAAATTGTTGACCTTACCAACATACAAGCAAGGAGCAACATGCAAAAGCAACATCAAGTGAACCAACAACCATTGAAGACTCCGTGCACTTTTCCATGCATAGGTGAAGCTGTGAAACACCATGAGGACATTCATCACCCAATAGCACTGCAGCTTGACATGCACACCTGCAGCGACACGAATGTACCAGCACTGTCATGTCGAGTCATGTCATGAGTCATGTCGTCCACATCTCTATTGTGGGCCATACTATCAATCAATGTAATGTAACGTGGAAGTCCAAGAGACCAACTTTTTTTACAAAGAGTCATGTAAAGTTGAAAAATCATGGAAGTTAAACAATCATGAGGGTAGTTGAACAGCCACAAAGGTCAGTTTCACCCTTGGCTATAAATAGCCCCCCATTTGTACATGCAAAGGACTTTTCACCTCAACTCCTCTCGCATAGCCTTGAGAGTCTGTAATCTTTTCTTTGAGGAGTAAGTAGTGGCTCCAACACCCCACCCATAGGGTTAGTGATGTATGGTGTAATGATGTGTCTTGGAACTTTTGCTTAATTCAAAAGCCTGTTAATAGGCCAGCACGTTTTCACACATGTATTGTAACTGTTGTAAGACTAATCTTGAACACTTGTAATGCATGTTGCTTTAACTTGTGTTTAACACTTGAACTCATTCACTTGTTGTAATACATGTCTATTAATGAAAATGTGTTGTACATGTTGTTAACGATGTCATGCCCGTGGTGGCTACCTCCCCAGACATCAGATAGACCTTTCACATAAAACTTGCTATAACAATCGTTGCACTCACACGGACTCATCTACTAAGTGTTTCACGTGTTATCCTTCCTTGTGTGTTGTGACTACCGCATCTGTGTGGATTGTTCTTCTGGAAGTTGTGCATGTCTTGTTGTGTTGTGTGTTCCTAACAAAGTTTGGGCTTCCACTCAACCAACTTGGGACTCACTCCCACCCTCTCCCTCTACAGTGAAAGAACCATTGACACAAGTAACACTAAAAATCACCAAGCACGCTAACCTCACTTCTCGAAGACAAATCAGAGCACTCTCCTGTGCTGACAAGCAAGAGTGGAGGAAAATCCTTAAGATAATGGAAACCAGGCCATCATAACAGATGGTACTCCCACACCAAATGGTGTGAGGTCTAGTTGTGACTTCATACCTGGGTGATCCCCTGAATGTTGGTGAGTCCAACACCGTCAACATTTCTGGTACTAGAAGGAGGGCAACCAGTTGTATATGGCTGAACATCCTCTCAAACTCATTCATCAACCATCTAGTCAAGGTAGTAAATTGCACTCCCTCTCACCTACGCGTGACTATGTAGTTGGTTACTCCTCACCTCCTAGGACTGAACATGAGATTTTGTATCATCAACTTCGCCAGTCCATCCCATCACTCGCTAGTTCACTAAAGCAATCAAACTGATCCCAGGCATACAGCATCTTCCATACACATCAAGGAAGCCAAAAGCCACTCCTACAAGAGTTGTTGTATCATCAGCAGAAGAGGTGGTCCTTGCCACACTTGAAGGTCTAGCAGAAGCTATTGAAGATGGAGAAGAATCTCCGATATTCTGGCAAGGTGAACAAGACACTCTTGTGATCTTGGGATCAAACTCCAGTACAGGAGGTGGAGGGGAAGGTAGCCGAGGAGGCAGAGGTAGAGACGAACCAACAGACAGAGCCGGAACCATCAGATTCTGAAACAGAAGAGGAGGACGAAGAAGAAGAACAGATGGTTGACCCAAATCTAGAATGGATGACTCAGGGACCATTGGCTCTCCTAGGTGTCTTACACAAGATGTCGAAGCAAGCGGAGAGAATGAACATGAAGTTTAACCCTGATAGAATGGTGAAGGAAGAAGATCACTTTGACAACTTCTACCTACAGCTGCAGACCCTTGAGGTATGATATGATGAAGTAGCATGTAGATTGTTTCCATGTACCTTGGATGGTCGTGCAGCTACATGGTATCACAGCCTTCCACTGAACTCCATACAAAACTGGGGTGCATTCAAAAGCATGTTCGTTGAGAAGTTTGTTGATGACAAGACCCCAACCATGATACTCAAAGAATTGGGAAGCTTAAAGATGGAGGGAAAATAAAAAGTAAAAGACTTCAATTAGAGGTTTACATGCATATTAAACAGCTTTTCACTGGACACTAAACCTCATGACTCCATCACTGTTGATTACTACACATCCGCATTGCCGACCAGCATTGTGCAGTTTGTCAAACGAGCTGTGAAACCAACACTTTTGGAAAACTATGAAGAATCTATTGTTGTTGAGAAATACCTGTGTGCAATTGGAGTCATCAAGGATGACAAATCAGAAAAGGACTCCAAAGATGTGAGCAGGAAGTCCCAAGCGATGGCGAGCAAGGGTAGAGACAAGGAAGCAACTAATATTGAAACCCTTACTAGCCTTATCAAGAACTTGACTATGGAAGTGTCCAAGCTCAAACAACGGAAAATAGACACATGTGCAAGCAGCCATCCGCCTAGGCAGAGATAGGAAAGCAGCTCATCAGGAAGCAACTGGTTCACTCCAAAAACTATGCAAAAATTTGTGTTCCAGGTCGAAAAATGCGCATACCCTAAGTTCTATTCAATCCATGAAGAACATCACCCCAACAACTCTTGTTCGAACTGGAAGTGAGTCATAAGCTTTGTATGCAGTCATACACTTGATGTGGGAAGCAATATGCAGGAGTAGCAAGAAGACATTGATGATGACAAAGAGGTTGCACCTGATGAAGCATCAAGTTCTGGGCATGTGGTGAACACATATCAGTGCTCGCAAGTAATGCCGAAGATGAACACCGAGAAGTAGCCCCAAAATCAAAATGATCATTACAATCTTAGGAGTAAAGGGGCTCCCCTTACACTTGGAGAAGCAAAAGAAAAGATGAGACTGTTGTTGAGGAAGGTTGATCCACCAGCTGCCCCAAAGTAGAAAACATAGAACAAGTCCGGGAAGATAGCGGTGGACAAGAGTACCTCCATGAGCAAAAAACTGCAGAACACTCTGTCGGATAACACGAACATCAATCCTACCCCGAACACCTCAGTGAGCCTACCACCTCTAGACTACAACATTGTAGATGACATGAAGAAAAATCAAGCGGACATTAGTTTTTTTGAGTTAGCTAAGATCCAGAGTCAGTGAGACATCTTGTTGCGTGGTTTGGGATAGACAGCAGCAGACAGCGCAACCTCTACTAGCAAGGGAGCAAGTGCACCTCCCAGATCACTTTCTACTGTGCTCAACACACTTTGGATGGAAGAAGCAAACTCAGGTTGCCCTCCATTCCCACTATCCTTTGAAATTTTTAACTGCAATGTTCACTGCTTGGTTGATTCTAGCGCAACCGCCAAAGTCATGCCACTCTCCATTGCGAAGAAGATCAATGCACAATGGAGCGATACGTCTGTGCAAATCATCCAACTTGACTGAACATTGGTACCATGCATTGGTGAACTACGAGAAGTGATCATCCAACTATCTCATGATATTCGAGTCCACCAATGCATCAACATAATTGTTGTGGACATACTAGAAGCATATGATCTACTACTCAGCAGAGACTGGTCCAGCAAGCTAGATGGATATTTTGCTACAGACTAGTCCCACATGTGGCTTCCGTACAAGGGAAAATGCAACCAAATCTGGGTATTGTCCGAGAGGTATATGAAGCACAATGTCACTCCCCTTAACAGCGAAAATGAATCGTTGGCCTTCGTAGAACTCATGTTTGGCAACTGCCTCCTAGAAACAACGTTGGGTGTTATCCTACACGACCAGCTACAACCCCACTAGACATGCAGTTGGGACTCCTTCTATGCCCAACTGATGGTAATGAAGCTTGTACAATGCATTGTACCAATAGTAGCAGTAGTAGTAGCAACACTAGTAGCAACAGTACTAGCATATCAAACGATCCATGTACAGATGAGTTGTGGGCCATGTATTTTGACAGATCTAAGACACATGATGGCTCAAGAACCGGGTATATCTCAATCACCCAAAACAACAGAAAGTGCATGATTTTAAGATGCTTGAAGTTCAAGTGCACAAACAGCATTGATGAGTATGAAGCACTCGTGTTGGGCTTACAAAGGACCATCAACCTCAACGTGGTAGCACTCAAAGTGGTACCGCACCCCACAAACAGTGTTGATGCTTTCAAGGACACAATAGCTGATGAAGATGAGCACGAGCAGCCCCTAAAAACTATAGTTGATGGCAAGAAAAGCAACCCCATCCCCAAGGGTGTGGTTTCTCTCAGCAAGCTCTATGACTTGCAAAACCTATGTCAAGGGCCAAGGAACAACAGAACCCAAAATTCCACCACTATGAACGAACATCGCAACCTAGGAACCAATCATGATCCAAAGATAGCCAATCTCAATACAAACTACACATCATAGCAACGACAAGTCTTTAACCACTTGATCAAACGACACCAGGATGTGTCCGCGTGGGTAGATGACGACTTGAGTACATATGACACGTAAATAATCCAACACAGGATTCCAGGTAAAGGAGGAGCTAAGCCATTGTAGCAAAATCTAGGTAAAACACATATGTCGTTTGAGCTCCTTATACAGAAAGAATTGACTAAGTTGTTGGATGTTTGGATTACTTACAAAGTTTTTCACCGTACATTGGGTTCTAATTTAAGTTCTACACGTAAGAAATATGGGGAAATCCACTTATGCATTGATTTCAGAAACTTGAACTATTTCCGAAATAAAAACAACTACCCCGTGCCATCAACAGAGCCTATGTTGCACGTAGTATCTGAAGTAGTAGTGTCATCTTCACCTAAAGTTCTTCCGGGATACCACCAGGTTCTAGCAGTGGAACCCACACACGTACCATCTACCATCACTTGACGGCAGGATTAACAACCTTCCTGTCAATGGCAAAGATCTCAACCATTACTTTCAGTAGGTCGGGCCACGCCCCATGCCATGTACATATTCTGCTTGCTGCTTGTTATTTTCATCTCATTTCTTTGCTTACTATCTTTGTTTTTTTTTGTTTGTTCTGCTTACAATTTTTGTTTACATTTTTTTTGTTTTCTTGATATCTTACTATTTTTGTTTCTGGAAATAAGTGCTGCCAAGTACTATGTTTTGGCTTTTGAATAGAGTATGTGGCTGAGATTTGAAGAAACTTGTGACATTGCAGCACCTGGCCAGTCTTGTGTCCATCTTCTCTATGCTTGGTTATAACCTTAGGTCGACGAATTCTTGATGGAAAATACAAACCATATACAAGGGTAATTTTGGTCCAACCATGATCCTATGTCCACACTAAGAAGCCCCATGCCTGTACTCAACCTTTTGCTCTGTGTGTACAAGTTCATCCAACTAGTAGATATGGAGAAGGGGAAAATCCAAATGAGCAAACCTATGTCATAGGTATTACATGCTTCTTTGAAGGAACAACCTCTCCTACTCTCAATAAGTTGGGATCCCTCTTCCGCCCCAAAAATAAATAAGTGCCTATGCACAGTCCTCTTGAAAAATACAAAGACGAAAGAAGAGAAAAGCTTCCTACGCAGAGAGGTGAAGCATGCAACTCCACCAGGGTACTGACAAGGCTCGTTGGCAGTGGAGAAATGCGTATGTTCTTGGGTGACTCCACTGGGGTACTGTCCAGACCTACTGGCAGTGGAGCAACACCAGAGATGAAAACTTATACTCTAAATATTTTCAATTCGCGAGCTAAACTACCCTTCCCTGATTCAAAATATTGTGATCAAATGGAAATTTTGAATGTGTTTGACTGAGTTGGCAAAAGGTGAACCATGTATGTCCATGGGATAAGTGGAGAAGCTGAAGTAACCCGCACAGAAATTCAATACTCCCCGAAATACCAAGGCCTTGTGTACCAACGAACCAAAAAAGAGAAGCTGGAGTTCTACCAGTGAGTCGCCAAGTGTTGTAGCGGCTACAACCACCCTCCAAAATTTTGGCCTACACCCAATTTCGGAGCCTCCCTTGAGATTTTCACTTGATGACTGCACACACTTGGGTTCACTCTATGAGTTAGTGTGAGTCTTCGCATCCTCCTTTCTTGTTCATTTCTCCTAAGTTTTTGCATGTTGATGTCAAATTCATGCTTGCGAACATGTTCTGGTCATGCTCAAGGTCTTTGCTTCATGTGTACATGTTGTGTTCACTATGAAAACATCTAACGCACTCACACACGGAGTCACATTCATTGCTGACCACCGACCAATCACAAGTGTCACACTTGTCGCTTGCACCGTCGGTCACTCATGCTGAACATGTGTGTCTGGATGGTTTGAGTCATCTCATCATCGAGTCATGTAAGTGTGTGGTTGCAGGATCACATATGCATCTTTCACTCATTCACACGCTTAGTCATTTTGCTAAAGTTCTAACGACCGGACTCCCCTCCGACAGCCGGACCATAACCCCGCTATCGACTCGATCGACTGTCACCCAGAATAGTGTAGAAGCACCAAGAAAGTCATTTCAATCTGTGTTGTGTGCAATCTAATCAATTAGCCTTCATGTTGGTCAACTGAAGAGTTTAACCCTTCATGTTGGTCAACTGAAGAGTTTAACCTGGCAGCCAACCCGGGACTAACTCCCCTCAAAAATTGCATAGAGGCTACAAACATTTCTTGCTCCGCTAACTGGGAAAATTGTATAGACAGGCCGGACAGACACCCAGTGCTCGCGCCTTTCTCCCTCAGAAAATTACACAGTTTTCCCAGTCAGGCCTCCTGACAGTCGACCGGCTTCTCACCAAGAAAACTATGCAGTTTTCATGAGCAAGCCCTCTACTACCCAGCAATCCGCTTAGCTCAGAAACTGCACAGAGGTGATCAGCAGGCCAACCTCCCAGCATTAGCGCAGATTTTCTTGGCAGCAGACCACCATTTCCCTCCAATAATTGCATTTTTTTGCTGCCAAGCTCCAACAACTGACTGCTAGTTCCCCACAGGAATTGCACAATTTTTACTGACAGTGACCCAACAGCAAACTTCCATTTCCCTCTAGGAATTGTGCAGTTTTTGCTGCCATTTTCCCAGTAGCCAGCTTCTAGGTCCCTCTAGTAATTACACAGTTTTGGTTGTCAAGTTCTCACTGCCCAATCAAACTGGAAAATGTGCACATTTTTCTTGCCCAGCCTTCCTGCAGCCCATACTCTTCCTCCAAAAAACTTCGCAGTTTTTTCCTCTAGCTGAGCCAGACCCTGTGGACAGTCACTATCGATCTGGATTACCCATCTTCATCACCCAGTGACTTGCGCAATTTTCATCAGAGTGCTCGGAGCCTCCATCCTGCCTCGCAACCCCGTTGCCTCTCCCGGTCACCTGCATCTGAAATGTTCATGTATCATGGTAGACTAGGATATTTTTGGATTTTATGCCATCTCATCATGAGTGACTATAGGTATAGGTACACAAACGAACATGGCGCAATGACGAATGGGATGAACGAAGGGGTCACATGCAGAAGGGCAAGTTCACCAATGCACGAAAAAACAACGCATGTGAAGAGATGTGATTGTGAACAGATGATCATGCAAAGATGTGTTTGCGGACAGACAAACGGACAAACAAACATGCAAGATGTGCTCACAGACAGATGGAAAGATGAACATGCACCATTCGTGAACAGACGAACCTATCGATCTTACCAACATACAAGCAAGGAGCAAGGTGGAAAAGAAACATCAAGCGACCCAACAACCATCGAAGACTCTGCATACTTTGCCATGCGGAGGTGAAGTTGTGACACACCATGAGGACATCCATCACCCAGCAACACTGTAGCTCAACATGCACACCAGCAGCAACACGAATTTACCAGCACTATCATGTTGAGTCATGTCATGAGTTATGTCATCCACATCTCTACTGTGGGCCATACTATCAATCAATGTAATGTAACATGGAAGTCCAAGAGACCCACTTGCTGTACAAAGAGTCATGTAAAGTCAAAAAGTCATGGAAGTTAAACAGTCATGAGGGTAGTCGAACAGCCACAAGGTTCAGTTTCAGCCTTGGCTATAAATACCCCCTAATTTGTACATGAAAAGGAATTTTCACCTCAGCTCCTCCCACATAGCCTTGAGAGTATGTAATCTTTTATTTGAGGATTAAGTAGTGGCTCCAATGCCCCGCCCACGGGGTTAGTGATGTATGGTGTAATGATGTGTCTTGGAACTTTTGCTTAATTTAGAAGCCTGCTAACAGGCCAACACATTTTCACACATGTATTGTAACTGTTGTAAGACTAATCTTGAACACTTGTAATGCATGTTTCTTTAACCCGTGTTTAACACTTGAACTCATTCACTTGTTGGCATACATATCTATTAATGAAAACGTGTTGTATATGCTATTAACGTTGTCATGCTTGTGGTGGCTACCTCCCGGGATATCAGACAAACCTTTCACATAAAACTTGTTATAACAACCGTTGCATTCGCACGGACTCATTTGTTGAGTGTTGTATGTGTTATCCTTCCTTGTGTGTTGTGACTGCCGCATCCATGTGGACTGTTCTTCCGAAAGTTGTGCATGTCATGTTGTGTTGTGACTACTGCATCCGTGTGGATTGTTCTTTCGGAAGTTGTGCATGTCATGTTGTGTTGTGTGTTCCTAACAGAGTTGGGTCTTCCTCCCAACCAACTTGGGGTTCACTCCCACCCTCTCCCTCTATATTAAAAGAACCATTGACACAAGTAACATTAACAATCACTAGGCACAGGAACCTCACTTCTCAAAGACAAACCAGACCACTCTCCTGTGCTGACAAGCAAGAGTTGAGGCAAATCCTTAAGATAATGGCAACCGAACCATCATACTGGATGGGACTCCCACACCAAATGGTGTGAGGTCTAGTTGGAACTTCATACCTGGGTGATCCCCTGAATGTTCACAGTTTCAACACCGTCAACACATCATCAACATAAAATTAAAAGAAGGGGTGCACTAGATATTCATACAAAATCCTTAACTCATTCATCCACACATCTCAAAAGTAAACATTGTTATTAAAAGAATGCATCAGTGACATGCAAGAACAATGGAGATATGCAAAACTTCACCTTCTGTTTTCCATTATCAAGAAAAGGTGCCAAGCATATTACATAAGTTTTTATGAGAGGTTCCTTTGTCTCACCAACCTATCTTTTCATCACATACTTGCATAGTTACAAACTTAAATACTTATATAGGTACAGGGTACCATCATCGCCCATGTCTTAGCTAGCTAATCAACAAAAACCCTAAGCAAAAACCCTATGGGAAAAACTCTATGAATAACCCTTACCCTAGTTGGCTTCATCCAATTTATATAAAATTACATTCATGCATTTACCATGGGGCATAACCAGTAAAAATCCCTATTACTAGCAGGTGAATTTGGTATTACCAAATTACCTTGACCCATGATCATGGGCAGAAGATATTTTGTTCAAATCAGGCATTATCTCACCTAGTTTCTCCTCCACATTTGTGTTATTGCTAATTGTATGATTCTCCACTTATGCACTGTTGTTGCATGTTTTTCCCTATCTGTGTGAAGCTCCAGCATGTATTTTTCTACCTCCTATGTTTATGTGCGCAACCAAAACTTGAAAAATTGCCTCCAATAGGAGCATTGTCTTACTAATGGCCTACTTGATTTGCACCATGTATCTCACAAAATTTTTCCCCATTCCTTTATGAGTCTACCATCAGTGACTCCTGGTGGCATCCTTTTATCATGTTTTTGCTTTCGGGCACTTATTGGATTTAAAATCGTACTTCATACACAAACTCTTTCATGATGAGTTATATGTTCCTCCAGTTCTTCCATGTGTTAATTTCTTTTAAAGTTTCAAACATGCCTTCCTTTCCATGAATTTAATATATTTCCAAAATTCATTACTATGACTTTAGGGATCAAAGCTTCCCTCATAATTCCATTAATTCTCATCATTTTAGGGGCTAAGGATGCTACTTGGCTAGCTAACTTATCCGTTATGGTATTTAATTCCATGGGCACATGTTTGGCTTGATTTTCGGGAAAGGGGGATATATTACCACGATCTTCTTATAGAGGGAGTTTAGATTAGAGTCTGGAGGGGAAGTTCCAAGAGTAAAGTGTTTGATTGTATTTTCAAAGTCCCCTATTATGATAAGAGAGTTGATGGGAAAATATTTGGCCAAGTTAGCTCCTTAAAGGATGGCACACATTTTAGCTTGGTTGTTAATAATTTTTTCTTGACTCCATGAGTAGCATTGTTCTATTTTTCCTTCAAGAACATAGAGGAAACTATTGAGAAATCAATATTTGTAGGAATTAAGATTTTGATTTCTATTCTTGATAATTACTTGTGAATTATGTTGGCTTCTTTTACTTCTTTATTTGATTATATGTCATCAAGAAATTACCAAATTATATGTGTATGAAGATAACAAGAACAAGAGACGTAAGATGTAGGCACATAGCTAGGGAAAAACCCCTATAAGGGAAAAACCCAGTCATAATTCTTCCTTCAGTAATTTCAAGAACAAAATGAGACAATTTGAGACTCTTTTAACTTAGACACTAGACTTCCTCCAATCACCAAGTCAAACCTTCCTTCTTCTCCAAGTGACAGCTTCCTAGCAGCAACTTTGAACTAGAACTTCGACCTTCCAGCAACAGAATTTTGGACCCCAACAAAACTTCGACCTATAGTATATTTCAGAATTTCAGCCCCAGTAAATTCCCAGCAACTTCACATGTGCGAGATATATATAGCCCAAGACTTAGATTTAGATCCTTCCCAGCAAACTTCGTCCTTCTCCAGTTATTTTACACTTTGTTTGCCTCTCTTTCTTATATATCGAACTTGTTGATTGAATGTGCCAAATGGATCGAACTACCTCTCTATATATAGCCTTTTTTGTGGGTCGAACTATCCTAATGTAGGCCAACTTCATAGGGACAGGGCCGACTTGGTATGGAGGTGTCAAATGGACTATTTGACTCAAAAAATAATTCTTTTTACATGATACAAAAGCCCAACAAGGGTCTAATAAAAATGACAATGACTTTATTGACTCAATATAAAACCTAGAAGCCTACAATGGAGGCTTTGACCTAAAAATGATGACCCAAGCATGAAACCCATGCTTTAATAGCTCATTTTATTAATAATAAAATTTATTTTGGCAAATATATTACATTATGATTTATGAAGACCAAACATAGTTACATTCTTAAACAGAAACCCCCTCCTCGCCAAAATTGCCAACCTTGTAGTTTTTTTAGGCCCCATACAAGCAGAGAACATGATAATTTTGGGAACATATTAAATCCTTGAATTAATCCTTCGAAAGAATTAATTGCCATAATTACTTTTTGCGAGGAAGAGGAATTGGTAGTTGCTGAGAAGTAAAATTTAGAGATCCATCTTTTCTCAAATTAATCTAGCAGTTGACTTCAATAGATTTTGAAATTTCTTGTCTACATGTGCTTCGTTGGCAATGCTTTGGCTCTTTTGGCTACCACTATATTGGGGGAGATAGTTTCATGGAACACTACTCTATTTCTTGCTAGTCAGATCTTCTAGCACACATATTTAGGAAGAGCCATCCATACCCTTTTAACAGGAGGTTTTCCTTTAAATTAGGTAAGTTAACGCATATTCTAGGACACATATAGCTATGATATTTATTCTAGCAATTTTATTTTGTGTGAGAGTCCTTCCATGAGTATCCCACACTTTGCTAGTGAATTCACAATCTAGGAACACATGCATTATTGTTTCATTGTTGACTTGAAAAAATGCACATCTTGATGGGAAATGTATCCCTCAATTTGAAAAGTTTCCTGTTGTTAGTATTTTTTTGTGTTCAAGTGTTTAGTGGAATATATTTGTTTTAGGGAGGCCATCCAAATTCCAAATATTTCGCCAAATGTGGGCACAAGGAGGAGAACTAGTAGAGAAAAGTTGGGATTCATATCTAATTTTAACTGAGTACGATGAGTTGCCCAATCCCCTTCCATCCCTAGCCTATGTTAAGAAGGGAGGAAAACTAGCAAGAGTCATTGTTCAATCAAAGGATAGGTGTCATAGATGTGTCAGGATGAAGTACAAATTCCATTTACACCACTTTCCATCCTAATTTACATTAGATATGTCATAAAGTAAAGGCCACCTTCCTCGAGAAAGAAAATGTTTAATAGGAGAGAAGGTGGGGATATTTTTTAAAGGGGGAATTCTCATTCTAATGTCCTTCCATGGGTTAATATTCTTTACATTCTATGAATCCATGTGAGCCTTTCATGTAGTAGAGGAATTGTATCTAACATTAACCTCCATAGATTCTGGGAACCACTTTTACTTGTGGGAGCTTAGTCTAGACACCTTCTCCTCCCCTAATTAAATACTTTTGATGTATTACTTGCTTCCATTGATCATATACTTTTGTTATCAGCCTCCATAAGAGATTTTCTCCCAAAGCCAAATTCATTAGGGAGGGTTATTTTACACCTAAGCCACCATGATTTAGTAGGGCTTTCATTGTTGCCCAGTTGACCAGATGGAATCCTTTTACAATTGTTTTTCCACCTTGACATAATAATTTCCTTAACTCCTAATAAATATCATTTCATACTCCCATTGAGGCTAGTGCTACTAAAAATTGGAAAATGGGAGGCAAATAAGGTCACCATTAATATGACTAATCTCCTAGCAAGGTTGAGCCATTATTCTCCCCATTTGGAGAATTTTGATTCTATTTTTTCGAAGACATGTTGAGAAGAGGGCTGAGGAAAGGGCTTTAAATTTATATGAATTCCTAGGTAATGATGAAAGGTCAACTTTTCTTGAATGGAGATCTATAGTATCCTTTAAATAACTTCTTTTCTTCAATTGTTAGCATTCCAAGTAAGTATAATAATTTTCCTTTTATTTATTAGGTATCCTGAAGCTTAAAAAAAAGGATCTAGGACTTCATTAAATATTGCTACTATGATTGTAGAAGCTCTCCCCATAAGAAGAGTATCATTAGTGAATTGAGTATAATTTACCTTCTTGACCTCTCTGACAATTTTAAGCTCTTAAAGATTGTCAATCTTCTCTCATGTTCAATTTTTCTCCCAAGCTAGTCAACCAAGAGTATGTATAGCAAGAGGATAATGGTAATCCTCGGAGAAAACCTTGAGATGATTTGAAAAATCCTATAGAATTGCCATTACCCATAGGCGAAATTAAGGGGAGTTGATGGAGGCTAATATCTGAGCACTAAATTTGGGACTATACCCATATCTAAGGAGGAAATTGAAGAGTAAGTTGTGCCTCACTCAGTCAAAGACATTTGCCATATATAGTTGAATATTCAAAGGAAAACAAATTTAAAAACATAAATAAAAAGAAAAAATATATTAGTTTTATTTATTTTAATATAGTTTTTTAAATCAATTATTTTAAAATAAAACATTTATGTGAAGTAATTATTGACAACTTGCAAGTCAATACTAGCAAAAATTTGTGATTTGGCAAGATTTGAGACATCCTAGAGACCCATCTCATTAAATAATCCTTTGGGAATCCCACCCAAAGGGGATGCCTATCTCTCGAGCCTCGTCATCCTTAACCAATTACAAATTCTACTCCCCTCTAGTTTGGAACCATTGAACCTTTAAGGATGAAAGACATGTTTTTTACTATTAAGTCCACTCAAACTATACTTTTTAAAACCATTTTTTTTAAGAGGAAGGGATATGGTCAAATACATTGAAGCATCGTCCTCCCCATTATATTTTTTAAATTAGTTATTATTATTATTTTAAGCAGTTTAATTTCAAAGGTTTTTTTTTTTTATTTCAATAAAACATATTTTCATTTTCATTTTCCTCTAGTTTGAGGGGGTTTTGGGGGCTCTAATTATGTCTTTTTTCTTTTTTAGTTCCCCATATATGCATAAAAATATCAAAAAATAATTACATAGTTTTCATTTCCATATCACACCCAACAGAACATTAGAAGCTAAAAGATCCTTAATGCCCACATAAAACAAAGTACCAGAGCAGAAAAACTCTCTTTAATTTAACAACATACAATACCATAAACCCTCATAGGCCTTTCACAAGCTGACTTCACCATTGATTCACTAACAAAATTAAAAACATAATTCCAATATGGAACTAACCAAATCACTCTTGTCCAGGAACAGGAAACACCACCAAGAAAGCTAAATAGCAACCAAGACCTGGTGTTATAGACATTTTTGGGCACTGCAACCCCAATCATATATGTCCATAAACCAGGGGCTTCTGAGCCCCTAAAAGTGTTGTTTCATGCCCTAAAGGAACAAGGTCAGCTGATTACATCATCTCCCAGAAGTTCTCCATAGAAAACTGCTCAGAATTGGTCAAAACTAGACCATACAGGTTGCTCAGTGCTAAGGGTGCGATGCATCTCACCTACCCAGTGTAAAAGCTATGATGCATACTAGAAAGCCCTTCTGTAGGGTACGATGGGCGAGAATGGACAAATGGTAGAGACAGTTTGCGAGGTGGATGATCATGGGATCTTCCATAAACTTCTCCTGTGACACTTGCCTCTCTGAATTTGCCCAAGGATGAGTAAGAGATCATCAATCTCCAAGTGGAATCAAGAACTATCAAAGAGAAGACAACTAATCAAAATCCCAGAAGCTGACTCACCTCGCTGCAATCATCTATATATGGATCCCTCATCCCAGATATCCAGAGGCTGGAATTTTGTATCTTGTAAGGAAGTGCCATTGGTTTCCTGGTGGAATATCATAGTGTTGGGTGATCTAAGCTTTTCATGAGGTGAAGAAGGGCTTTCATGCTAGGAGGATGACGTTGGGTCAGATCAATGGGTTGTAATCCTCTCTTCTAATCTTTACATCAATAAAGCTATTCAAGTTTTCCTCCACATTCTTGTATGTCTGATAGTATATGCATTTGTGTGGTCAATATATATCTGGTCCTCTATTGTTTATGATTGTAGATCTCTGCACTTTGAAGGTATTATGCTACTTTGACTTTACAGGTACTCTTTGAAGCGGAGTGGTCAAGGGAGAAGTGGCAAAGACCTGTCGGTGAGGAGAAGGAACAAGCAAAGAACCGAGCGAAAGATCGAGGTTGGTATTTTTTGATCCTCTCCTATCTACTTCTCATAAAGGAAAACGAAAGTAACTTTAATCTGTTTTTTTCTAAGATAGCTACCCGTCTTAGTGGGACTAGCAGCTCTGCATAGACACTAGATTTCCTGATAACAAAATGGCAACTCCACTGGGGAGAAAATAGCTTGTTTGCTTGTTTATACTTGTTTGCTTTATAAACTTACAGACGGAGCCTAAAGTTAAGCCAGCTAGCCTTCGAACTGCATTTTCTATGCAAGTGCAAAGTAGATCAATGCTGCTTCTGTCTATCTCTAGGTTTTGTTTATAAACTGAACAATTGATTTGCAAACATCCTAATTTCCCTAGTGGTGGCTCTAGTAACCTCATTAGATCAGCCCCTTTGATTTCTATTTACTGACTATCATTAGCTCGGCCTAAATCCCTGAACTAAGTTGCAAATTGTGACCAAGAACCAAGTTGAAGTCTCATCCCTGGACCATCGCACTTTCTCCTCTTGGGAATCTGGATGCATTGCACCTCTGATGTGCAGTAGGTGCGCTGCATCACACTTTCCCTGTGTTGCAGGTGCGCTGATCAGATAAGACCTCTTCTGCTTCTAGATTTTGGTTTCTTTGTTCACTCTCTTCAGCTTTATTCAGGATTTTTTCTATCTGTGATCAGTATACCACTGTGGAAACTTCATTCCTTTGCATGATTCCGCCTCCATAGTACAAAGAATTGTAAATGTTTTTATGTATTGTGCGCCATTTACAGTTCTCTTTTACAAAAAGTAGGGTAATCAAACTGTCGTATTTTGATTTGGAAGTGTCGCAAGTGTCATTTTCAGCCAAAGAAAAGAATCCTATCATTCTTGATGGTCGATTATATAGTTACTCTTGTATTTGATTTGAATTAGTATTTTTTCAAGTGTCGAAATCAGTTTTCAATTCAAAGTCACAAAGTGTCATCATTATCTTCCTTTCGTTTTTGAAGAGAAATTTGTTAGTACTGTTGCTTTGAAAAGATAATTCAGATTTGTACTCAGCATTCTTTATGTCATTCACACATTAAGAAAGTGGAAAATAAATACATGCATGTGCATTTGCATTTAGACTGCTTGTTAGTTTGATTTAGGACAGTGCATCTAGTGTGTGCTCTCTACTCTATGTTGAAAGAATATCATCTCTCTTTCTTTAGTAGCTAGGATTTTCATTGCAAAATGAAGATTAAACGATTGTTTATCATCTTAGATTGCATTTTAGGAATTATATATCTACATCATGCGGTGAACCTGAAAGGAAAATTTCTTAAGAAAGATCAACTGTAAAATAAATTCAATGAACATAAAAACGCTTTGGAACCTAACACACAACATTTAGAAGTCTAGGTTAGAGACGTATTCCGGCGTCGTAAAGCCTAGTAACTATCACTTTCATCGTAGGTTGGGTGATTCCTCCTCTTTGAGACAACAAGTGCCTATACGGACTTGTGCTCCCACGTACTGTCAAGTATATGTTGGGAGACCACAATAGGCTATATCCTTTATCCTTAGGAAGCCGTGTCTGTCGCCCTATCAATCACAATGCACTGAACACAGAATTCGGGAAGATTGACTGTCGTACCATAAAAAGTATTCTGCAGTTTTGCGATTGGTTTGGTAATCCCTCTGTCTAGATTTCCAGAGTAGTCTCTTTCATTCCTTTGCAGACTCCTTGAAAGAAAAGGTCCATCTGAGCACTTGTCACTTCAGGCTCATTAAAAATCGAAGGTGACTAGAGTCATCTTTTTTTTTTCTCGACTCTTAAAAATTGAAAAAGCAAGTAGTGTCAAAGAGTCTAAAATTCATTTAATTTGGAATCGTTTTCCCATTTATTTTTAGTTCATCAAGTAATCTGCAATCGTGGAGGAAAGTCAATCGAAACCCCATCATTCGCGGAGACTTACGAGTCAGCCATCTTTGTCTCCAGAAACAAAACTATTCCGGACAAAGCGAACTCATTTAACCGGATCAAAGTCCCCTGGTTTGGTCGAAACAAGTGTTCTGACACCCTCAGAGACTCCGGTTACTCCAAACATTTCTGGTATTCTTGCCTCTACAGAAGAAGTTTCGCAGCCACAAGAGGACAGTAGAACTGATCCTAGTGTGACAGTAACCACTTCTATTCCTGAACCGGCTCCATCTACAGCTGATTCAAAAGGTGTTATTCCCTAAACATCTGTCACTATAGAATCTATACCTTCTTCGGCACCGGAAATATTTTACGGACCTAACAGTCTACCTCTTCCACCTGGATTGATTACTATAGAAGATATTGTGGAGGATCCTCCATCTAGTACTCCATCCCATTTTGGAGTTGGGATCACCCTATATCCTTCTTCATCAGAAATTAGTCTCCTGTCATCGAAAGTTCCTGTAGAATCACTAAGAAATCTTTTGGATATACTAGATATGTCTGAACAACCGTCGACATCTAGGACTGTGTCATCTGACATAGCAGTGGCAGAACTTCTTGCTATTACTCCAACAATGTTCGCCGGCATACCATCTGTCCCAACTAGCTCTCAATCGCTGGATGGAATCCATCCAGGGGTTGTTTCGACAGTATGGTCTGTTCCCGTTTGTTCGTCCGGAATAATATCTGGAATCTCTTATGTTGAGTCTCAGCAAATTGATCCTTCGCAGTGTCAATTTGGGCAGTCCGGTCCTCAAAGGCAAATCATTCCTTTGAGCACTGGATTACCACCGTATGGGGGGCAATATACCCTTTCATTGTCTCCTCTGGGAGAACAAACATACGAGAGTTCACAACAAAATTCAAGTTATGCTGGAATTACATCTAGCGATTGGGTGCCAATACTGCCTCAACAACCAAGAGTTGTATACTCAATGCAACAAATTCTACCTGTGTCAAATATCCCCACTACGTCGGCTATTGTGACTGTGTCGCAAGTACAAGCATTGCCTGTTGTATCCCAACCTCAAGCTTCTTAGGTCGTAATACAACAGCCTCTTGTCTCTACGACGCCACCATAATCATCGTTTAGTGGCTCCTTAACTGGAGTGACCCAGGCTCAAACGAGTACCATCACCTCTCATCTTGGTAAAACAACCAGTATCGGACAACAGCAAATGGTTTCACAAACATGGCTGGTGCAATATCAACAACTGCAATTCCAACAAGTTTACCAAGGATCTAAGCACCAAATCTTTGCAAGTAATGCGCAGCCTATATTCAAAACGGTCAACATCAACCATTTCACAGTGGTTATGCCCATCAACCTTACCAAAGTTATCAGCATCAAATGCACTATGCTGGTATGCAAAGACCCACTGCTCAGGCAATCCCATCTTATCCTGGGTATGCTTCGTCGAACCTGAATCAACAGTTGCCCTTCATGGCAACTTTAGAGTTACCAGATCTAAATCGGCTAACAAACGATCCAATTGCTTATGCCCCTTGGTGGCCAGTGATTCCACATAAACTTCCGTCGGATATTCCTAAATTTAATGGAAATCCGAGTGAATACCCGTCGAATCATGTGATGACCTTTCATCTATGGTGTTCATCTAACGCTCTAAATGATGATTCGAATAGGCTTCACCTTTTCAGCGAATGTTAACTGGTCCGGCAGCAAAATGGTATATCGAATTGCTTAGAGCTTCATTTGATAACTTCAGCACCCTAGCCACAACCTTTTTAACCCATTTTCAATTACCCATAAGGTACGAAATAGGAACAAAGCTTCTTACCAATTTCAAATAGATAACGGCCACTCACATATCTGATCATATTCATGATTGGCGACATCGTCGTAAAATGGTAAAAACATATGTTCCTGATCAGCTGCTAGCTGAATGGTTTATTAAGTCATTATTGCCTTCTATTACGAAAGATGTGGCAAAGGGAGGAGTCATCACTAAAGAGCAAGTCATCGCTCGTGCGCAATATCTAGACTTGATATATACTCAGTCTGGCACGCTCTATGATAAAATCCCTGATGCTCCTAGACAGGAATTCTGTGTTCCTCCCCCTCCTAAATCAAGCAAAGACTCTCATGCCGGCGATGGCGTGATAGGTGCGACTAGCACGAAAACCATAAAAGCTACATCAAAGAAGGCTCGTACGGTTTCAAGTCAAAATGAAAATGAGGAACTTCTCGCCTCAGAGGTAAATGTTGTGTCGACTAACAAAGGCAAAGAACCAAAGCAACCAGGGGGAAAGAAGAAAAATAAAGGGAAGAAGAAAAAACAGGAGGAGTCGTCTCCTGAAAAATCTTTTGCAAACCCTTCTGGAGATAGGAAACCAAGTCATACATGCTTCATATGTGATGAGGATCATTGGACGAAAGATTGTCCACATAAAGTTGAGCTTAGAAAATTCTTTAAGAATTCAAAAACCTCGGCGGTATTGACTGATCCGTTTTCGAATCCAGGAACAAATCTAGTTGCTAGTGACAGTGCTTCCCCGTCCCAAGTGCTAATGTTGTCTGTTTCGAAGCAGCAAAATGATGCTTTGATATCGACAAGGAATAAAGATTATGGGAATCCACAGCTGTCGGACAACAAGGCTAATGATCAACCTAGTAATTCGACAACAACTTCAAACGGAGTTGCCACCCATCATTCCTGAACTAACGATAAAGCCACCAAAGGGAGTAGTACATAAATCGACATTTAATCCTCATGCCAGAGCAGCACAGCATTATAATATAGTGGAGGATCTGGCCCAATCGCCATCTGCTATGTTGACACTTGAGGTACTGCAAAATTGCCCCTCCCAAAAGCAGGCTTTATTATCAACAATAGGTGGGATTGACCCAATGGATTCCAATCTTGTGGCCTTTAATCATAAAGGTTATGACCCTCAGTTACCAACTCAACTAGCTTTCCTTATTCAAGTGAAAGCCCTCAACAAAACTGTTCATCGAACAATTATTGATGAGGGGGAATCTACATGTATTATGTCGATGAGTTGCCGGAAAACTTTAGGATCTCCACCCTTGTCGCAATCTTCGACGACATTAAAAGCATTTGATGGACGAACATACACCCCATATGGTATTTTAAATAACTTGCAAGTCGAACTGGGGGAAAAACAGTAGAAATTGATGTTGAAGTGATAGACGGAAACCTCGATTACAACATCCTACTGGAAAGGCCCTGGATATATGCTATGGTTGTCGTTGTGTCGACCTACTTCAGGAAGATTGCATTTCCCTTCAAAGGAAGTATTACTATCGTCGACCAGCAAACATTTCTCCCCAACAGTTCACAAGTTACGGGAAGCATTTTGATGATCCATGGAAGCCCTCATTGGCTTCAAAATATCGAAGTAGGCCTACTAAAATACCCTATATTAATGGGGACTTTTTCCCTACCACCTCCAATCAATCTGGCAGAAGTGGCAACGGTGGGAACCTGCAATATGATATCTTCTATTCAAAATATGTCAGAAAATGATATTAACATGGATCATCTGCAAGTATTGCCTCCAAGCCCAATAGAAATATTGTAGAAATCAATGTTTTCGGCATGGGAGGCAAACCCAAATCAACGCTCATCAAGCGTTTGGATAGATAGGTCTAAAGAATATGGCACCCCTTCAGATCCTTGGTCGCAAGTACATTCTACAGACGAAGGAATTGTTCAGTCAATGATGATTGACGGGGCACCATGGGAAGATTACCACCATCGTTCCCATCTTCCGGATTACAAGGAAGATAGTTCTAGTGACCTTCATCATCCCTCAGTTTTTTATTTTCTATCAAATACTGTAAACACAGTGGATTCCGAACGAAACTTGTCCAATATTGAAGAGACTATCGCCATAAATATCTCGACCAAAACAGATGTTGTAGAGAATATTCATGTCGACAAATCTTGTTCTTCTTTAGAACTGGAAATATATTACGCTCTTTTTTGCGAGTTCAGAGATGTCTTTGCTTGGTCGTATGATGAAATGCCAGGAATTGACTCAAGCATAGTTGAACACGAAATTAAGATGTATCCAGATGTCAAACCAGTACAACAACGGCTACGGTAGGTGCACCCCAAGAAAGCCGCTGCCATCAAGGCAGAAGTTGAAAAACTTCTCCATGCTGGTTTTATTTACTCGGTTCCTCTAACCGATTGGGTATCGAATATTGTTCCTGTAATGAAAAAACAAGGAACGATTAGAGTGTGCATCGATTATAGGGATGTAAATCAAGCTTGTCCGAAAGACAACTACCCTACACCCTTCATTGACCAGATAATTGATGAACGCATCGGATGTGAAATATTTTCATTTATGGATGGATTTTCCGGGTATAATCAAATTAACATCCGCCCACAGGACCAGTCAAAGACTGCATTTATTTGTCCGTGGGGCACATTCACATATCGCAAGCTACCCTTTGGTTTAAAGAACGCAGGGGCAACATTTCAGAGGGCAATGAATTATTCCTTCCATGACATAAAGAACATCGTTCAACCATATCTCGACGATCTTCTGGATCATTCGCGAAAGCGGACCAATCATCCGCAGCATTTGAGAGCGATTTTTCTACGATGCCGACACGACAAGATACGACTCAATCCACACAAATGTGTGTTTTGTGTCAGTTCTGGTCATTTACTTGGCTTTGTGGTCTCAAAGTATGGGATTTGTCTCGACCCATGTAAGGTTCAGGCAATCATTGATTTTCCTCCACCTTCAAATTTGCTTCAGATTCAGAAACTCCAAGGGAAAGCAAACTTTCTGAGGAGGTTCATTCCAAATTACGCCGAACTTACTAAAGGTTATACTCGTCTATTGAAAAAAGAAGTAGCCTTCATCTGGGATCAAGTCGCGCAAGCTTCCTTTGATGCTTTAAAGGAATCCCTAATAAAAGCATCATTAATGTATGCTCCTGATTATCAAAAATAATTTAACCTGTATCTAACTGCAGCGGATACGACCATCGCAATGGTTTTAGTTCAAGAAGACAATGGAAATGAGCATCCTATATATTATTTGAGTAGAAACTTAAATGATACGGAAAGCAAATACTCCTACGTTGAAAAGCTAGCTCTCGCAACTGTTCAAGCGATACAGAGATTTCGACACTATGTCCTCTTTCGAAAAACTACCATTTTGTCAGATTGCAACCCCATGACTTATATATTATCGCGACAGTTGCTGGGGGGAAAATATTCAAAATGGATAGCAATTTTACAAGAGTTTGATCTGGAATTCATAAAATCCAAATCGAAGAAAGCCCTGGTTTTCGCGGAGTTACTATGCGATCTCCCATCGTCGTCCAACGATGCAACATCAAAAGAAGTGATCGTGGACGAATCTTTGTTTCTGATATCTTCAAGAAACCAGTGGTATGCAAACATAATAATCTATCTCCAAACCCAAACATATAGGTCTAATACCTCCCGCTCGGAACAACGACGCATTCGATACCAAGCAAAAGACTACATGATTGTCGGTGATACGCTTTACCGTCGTGGTGTCGATACAGTTCTGCGGAGGTGCCTCACCCACGAGGAGGCCGAAAAAGTCCTGAATGATTTCCATTCAGGCGTGTGTGGGGGGCATCAATCTAGTTATGCTATGGTGAAAAATATTTTACGAGCAGGATACTTCTGGCCAACAATGTTCAAAGATTGCATAACTGCAGTCAGAAGTTGCCATGCCTGTCAAATCTTCGATCGCAAAACCAGAATACCACCCACACCTCTGCAACCAGTAGTTGTTGTTGGGCCATTCACCAAATGGGGCATAGATTTCATGACATGTAACCCCACCTCGGCCGGGGGGCATGGGTATATCATAGTCGCAGTAGACTATTTTACCAAATGGGCCGAGGCGATGCCTACATTAAACAACAGCGGTGAAACGACTGCCCTCTTCTTTTTCAATCATGTAGTCTCCAGATTCGGTGTTCCACAGGCCATAGTTACAGATCATGGATCGCATTTTCACAATCACATGATGATTGAGTTGGCTACCAAATTAGGACTGTCCCACGATAGCTCTACTCCGTATTATCCGCAAGCTAACGGACAAGTTGAGGCAATCAACAAGGTCCTGAAGCGCATGCTACAAAGGATGATCGAAGTCCATAAACGGAGTTGGTCCCTGATCCTGTACTCGGCCTTGTGGGCATACCGGATGTCAGTGAGGAATGCAACCGGGTTTACACTCTTTCAATTGGTGTATGGCCTGGAAGCAATCTTACCAGTTCAGTGTGAAATCTCGTCCCTCAAGCTCGCAATCGACCTTCTCCCCAGAACTTCAGAAGAGAAGGCTCGTTTCTTGGAACTAATCCCATTGGATGAAACCCGTCATGATGCCACTTTGGCTAATGAAGCCCATAAGAAACAAGTTAAGGCATACTTCAACAAGAATGTCAAACCTCGTGTCTTCTCAGAAGGTGACCTGGTCTTACTTTACGACCAGGAGTCTGATAAGTTGGGAGTAGGTAAGTTCAAGTCTTTATGGATGGGCCCCTATATTTTCAAGCATGTACTAGCAAAAGGATCCTATGAGTTAGTTGATTATGATGGGATTCCACTGGCGCAACCCCGCAACGGGTTGTACCTTAAGCATTACTATGCTTAGCTTAGTATAGTAACCCCTGTGCTTTTGTTACATTTTTGTTTTCGCTAAGGGTATTTGTTTTGGTTAGGTAATCCACTTTTGCATATGTTGCAGATGTAGAACCTATTGGAATCATTTCTTGGATATGCCGACGGAGCGAGTTGTAGTTCGCGGAACCTATCTTCTGCGGCCTGGACCATCTTTGATCCAAGCGGTGAGTTAGTAAGCTTCAAAGGGGTATGTATTGGTCAGTCAACGAAAAACATCGTTGAATACAGCGTGTTGATAGAACTCCTCTCTGATTCCATTACGCATGGCATACGCCGACTGGTCATCAAGCTAGACTCACAACTCGTCATTCTACAACTCACCGGTATCTACTCCATACGGAATCCAGCTATCTATCGCATGTTCCTAAGGGTCAAGATTTTGGAAAGGTAGTTTGATGCTATTCAATATCAGCATATTTCCAGAAACTTAAACACATTAACAGACTCATTGGAAAATTATGTGTTAGATATACATTTGCAACATTTATAAAAGAAGCATTTCATCAATATTTGCATCAAGATCATGTAACTTAACCAAAATAAAGCTCCAAAATATATATATATATATATATATATATATAACTGTTTATGGTTCGTACATAATGTTCTGTGATCAAGACAAAATCGGTCAAATGACCCAAAACTCAAAATGCTAGGGGGCACCCTAGTCTAATGATGTTGGTGATAGCAAGTCACCGCCTGTGCAATCATGCGTAAAAGCCTAGTCCATCGACGTGGCACACCAGTAGTATGTCGTTGCAGCCTCAAAGGCAACTCGTCGGTCCTCACGTCCAGGATACCAAGAGTGAGACCCTCGACCTGCTCCTGTAATGCTGCAAGAGTCTCAGCCACATCCAGGTCACGAAGGATAGCCCTCCCTACAGCCTCTCCTGCTGGAGCGGCAGCTGGTGCTCTCAGGCGTACTGCTGGTCGCACTAGTCCGATATCTGCATGAGCATAAGATTTTTTTATTAGCCTTGATATAAGAAAACATAAGAACATTATAAAAACAATAAACAGGGATATGGTCAGAGAATTTACCTATAGCACCCCACTGCTCACTAGCCGGCAGCACCAAATCCGGGTCACCTCGGAAATCCATACCAGCATATGGACACTTGGCATAAACCATCTCCTAGCGGTTAAACCACTCGAAGAAGGTATCATAGAAAGAAACCTGGGACTGACCAACATGTTGGGCCATGAGGTCAACCCATCTCTGCATCCGTGGCTCAATCAGTGGAGGTAAACCAAGTGAAATGCACTGTGGCTGCATCAGTGGGATCTTTTCCAAGGTGAAAGCAGTCTAAATAGAACCATAGCCAAAATTCTTGGATCTCCTACTTTTTACCTTGGTCAGTTGTTCTTTCATCACAGGGAGTACTACATCACACCAGTTGAACACCTTTGGTTCGAGGCATTCCAAGGCGTACTGCATATAGGACCTGTTAGCCACGTGAAGAGCCGCACTACCAGCCAGTCTAGAAAAAGTGAACAGAATGGTCCTCAAGGACCAGTCAGTGACATCTCAGATGTTGATCTTGCCATCCCTACTCGGCTGAGATCCCTCTCTACAGTACCGACGAATGTAATCTCTCACGGATTCGCCCCCACGGGCGGAACCTGATAATGAGAGAGGGGCACCACGCCTCGATAAACTGGTCAAAAGATAGATGTCCATGGCATTCAAGGGGATGTATTTGCCTCTGATCTGGAACACCTGTTTGGTAGGATCCCATGCATCGAGGAAATATTTCAACAAGTTGATTTGTTGCCTCATGCTAGAGATGCAGAAAAACTTGAGCAGGCCACAGTTCCGCAGTGCAGTTACTGTACCCAGATCATGTAAAGAAACCATGTACTCTTCTTCATGCTCTCGTTCTCACCATGTAACAACCATTTTTCTCTGATGAATCTCTAAAAAACAAACGAGAGACGAGTCAAGGTCTTGATTTGGCAAAAAACAGGCAAAAATTCCATGAGAAAACAGTACAAAAGTTTCCCTTCTTGCGCCCATCGCACCCCAGCAGTGTACTAGGTGAGATGCATGTTGACTAGCCAATGGCCAGGCCAGTATGCATTGCACCTTTCGATATAGGAAGGGTGCGATGGAGCCAGGGTGAATTTTTCAAACCCCAGGGGCTCAGAAAAATAGGGAAACATGCTCAGAGTTCAAAAAGGAAGGAATGCAACTGAAGATCTCAGGTTTAGCTCTTACCTGGTCTAGATGGTGCCGAGAATCATCCACAGAATCTCTCAGAATAAATTAGTAAAAATCAAGGGGGGAAGGCACCTCCAAAGCTCCAACAAACCAAAGTTCAAATGAAATGGTAAAATGAGGGGTAAAAACCACTTTTAAATTACTTTTCACGTAATTCAAGGTATTAGTGTTTTAACTCATTTTTCAAGCATGTATTTTTCATTTCTAATCGGTTTGATGAAGCAATTGAATAGGAAGTACGACCGTCGAAAGACAAAGTGTTAGCGGTGAAATCAAATAATCAATGACCATTATCACGAGTAGTTTTTATGTGAAGTTCAAGCTCGTTAAAAATTAAACCCAAGCAATGAGAAAATGTTTCCCCCCAGAGTTTAAGCTCATTAAAAAATGAACCAATTTCTGGTAAATAACCATTGTGAATGCATTATCATCAGCTTTTGAGCCCTGGTCGTGTTCTTACCATCACCTCCACTCTGTTTTAGCCGATCATTTGCCTCCATTTGATTGTTTACCCCTTTTGAGGAACAGTTGCGAAGAGTGATTCTTTTAGCCATCCTTGTGACACTGTCATGATTGGAAAATTCCAAACCTTACCTGGAATCAGCTGCTACCTGGAAATATCACTCGTTCCTCAAGAGGCGAGTCTCCTTTAAGCTCTTTTCGTCTGACTCATAAAATATGAAAATATTGTTGAGCAGTTGGTCTCTCTAGCTCGTTAAAGCTACCGGGAATGCTATCCCTCCTCTATATTTTAATCTTTTTGGACCTGAGGGATTATTACACAAAAAGATCGAGCACTTGTCTTGTTCAGCTCGTTAAAAATATCGAAAATTCATCCCTTTCGTATTATTTTATACTTTTTTGGACTTAAGGGATTACATGAAGAAAAAATATCACTAGAGTTTCCTTTCCATCCCTTTTCAGACTCTCTAAAATTGGAAAAGGACCGAGTTGTCTTTGTCATTAAACTCGTTAAAACCAATAGCAACAAACTTGTCCATGCAGACAAGAACGAGTTTCACTGTCGCTAGGCTCGTTAAAACATAGCGACGGGTTTGCCCGAAGGGAAAATTATAGAACAAGCATATGTTATCCTCCTCAAGCTTGATAAAAATAAAGAGGTACTGGTCAGCAATGACTGGGGAAAAATTGGGAAGAAAACTTGAAGAAACTTTATTGGTAGCGAGTCGCTCTTGAACATGACACTTTCACTCCATCACCATGATTGAGTCAGGTTGGGTTATTCCATTCACCGATCATATTACCATTGGTCCATTGTACCATCCATCTTTAGGGTTAACGCTACCAATCCATTTCAGTGTCACCGATATGTTCAAGAGAAGTCGATCAGAGAATTCACCAACCCATCTTGTGTCTCATCCACTGCAATACCTTTATGCTTCATTCTTTCATGACCGCCACCCTGAACCCTGTATCATCAGATCGTTTTCACCTCCAAAAGTCATTTGCTCCGTTCCGTGTCGTAGATGTGCAATTCATTAAGGCCCTCCTACGACGGGTCACTTCTTGTTGACATCAGCTCATTATCCAAGAAGTCGACCTAGGAACAACCCTTTCAGTACTTTGAAGCTTGCATGCCTTAATGGAAAGTTTCTCACTTTCGGCGATAGGTTTACATCAATGGCCTTTGACTGAGAGATTTTTCATGGTGTTCGATGCCAAGTCCCATTTTCACACCACGCAAATTGTACTGTCATACCTTAAGGGTCATCATCATTATCGATGATTCCTCTCGCGCCTGTTAACAGCTTACATCATTGGCTGGTAATCAGGCGATGTCTTTCCATGTTCGACTCCAGAACATTTTTCACATGGATCGACTTGTACTTCGGTCGAAGATTGGACGAGTTTGAAGACCATGGATCTAGTTTCATCCATCCGGGCTGCGATATATTCAAGAAAATAAAGACATCAAATGTACATCATTGCTGCACAGATGATCATCCGAATCAAAGGATGATATCTCTATCAAAATCATCAGTCTGCCACACAGACAGTTGTCTGTCCTATGTACATGAAAATGAATTTATAAAGTTGAGCATGGAAATTCCTGCCTCAGCTAGATCATGAAAATGTTATGAAGATAATGTATTGTATTGTATCTTATTACAGGTCGCCTTCCAGTTCGAAAAACCTTGGATCCTCATGATAAAGCATTTCACCCGACATCAAAATATTAACGACCTCATGCTTTAGGGGGAAACTATTATAGACATTTTTGGGCACTACAACCCCAATCATATATGTCCATAAACCAAGGGCTTTTGAGTCCCTAAAAGTGTTGTTTCATGCCCTAAAGGAACAAGGTCAGTTGATTACATCATCTCCCAGAAGTTCTCCACAGAAAACTGCTCAAAATTGGTCAAAACTGGACCATATAGGTTGCTCAGTGCTAAGGGTGCAATGCATCTCACCTGCCCAGTGTAAAAGGTGCGATGCATCCTAGAAAGCCCTTCTGTAAGGTGTGATGGTCGAGAATGGACAAATGGCAGAGACAGTTTGCGAGGTGGATGATCATGGAATCTTCTAGAAACTTCTCCTGTGACACTTGTCTCTCTGAATTCGCCCAGGGATGAGTAAGAGATCATCAATCTCCAAGTGGAATCAAGAACTATTAGAGAGAATAAACTAATCAAAATCCTAGAAGCTAACTCAACTCCTTGCAATCATCTATATATGGATGCCTCATCCCAAAGATCCAGAGGCTGGAATTTTGTATCTTGTAAGGAAGTGTTGTTGGTTTCCTAGTGGAATATCATAGTGTTGGGTGATCTAAGCTTTTCATGAGGTGAAGAAGGGCTTTCATGCTGGGAGGATGATGCTGGGTCAGATCAATGGGTTGTAATCCTCTCTTCTAATCTTTACATCAATAAAGCTATTCAAGTTTTCCTCCACATTCTTGTATGTCTGATATTATATGCATTTGTGTGGTCAATATATATCTGGTCCTATATTGTTTATGATTGTAGATCTCTACACTTTGAAGGTATTACGCTGCTTTGACTTTACAGGTACTCTTTGAAGCGGAGTGGTCAAGGGAGAAGCATCAAAGACCTGTCGATGAGGAGAAGGAACAAGCAAAGAACCGAGCGAAAGATAGAGGTTGGTATTCTTTGATCCTCTCCTATCTACTTCTCATAAAGGAAAACGAAAGTAACTTTAATCTGTTAGTTTCTAAGATAGCTATCCATCTTAGTGGGACTAGAAACTCTGCATAGACACTAGATTTCCCGATAACACCTGGCTTCATCAACCTTTGCAAAAGATTCTTCATAACTATATGTGTTTCCAGTATTCAATATTTTCCAAATACCAAGAGTTCCATTACTCTTTGAAACAAACAAGAAATCACCATAATGTGCCTAAAACCATAACAAGATGTAGCATGCCATAGTGCACCCATATTCAACAATAGATTCAATGCCAAGAGTTTCATCATGCATAAGAGTCGATAAGAATAATTCAAACTCCAAAAAAGTAACAACAGTGCTAGAATGGGACTTAAAACAAATACGCCCAAAGCCAAATAAAGAACAACCACCAAAGGATTCATAACACGAAGGAGCCCACATGAACCGTTGAGTACTTCCAACATAGACCCACATATCCAATTCTAATTGTAGTCATGAAATTACTAACAATAGTGCTTGTGAGCCATAAAACAAACCAGAAGTAAACAATATGTAACATAACACATGGATATCAACATAAACATAGTGTCGTCCAATAGAAAATCATTGATCTGTATCCACAAGTAACTCAAAGACACAACATCGACAGCCATAATTGAACATCTATAATACATAACCTAGAGAGGTCGTAAGATAAAAGGGTCAACCATAAAAACTCGAGGCCATCCATAGAGACACATGAACATCAATAACACCAGCTACACCACTGTGATATCCAAAATAAATGAGGGAGAAACTAGAACCCTCTCCCCATTATAAGCATGATTGTCAACAAGCAATTTATTCTAGACCAACGTACTTTAGAGCCAAAATATAATGAGGAACTCCATGAAGATACAATACCTAAAAGAATGCATGCCAAAATTGATGACAAAAAGACATGAAAATCCACCATATATAGTCATGATTAGAGCATATTGTAGTCGATGCATGAGCACTATCATCCAAAGGATCTGTGAGATCTCCAAAGGCATAATCACTCACTAGAAATCCTTCTACAAGGGCCAAAACAAAATCTAAATTATCTAAGAAAAACCTTTGGTTGTGAAACATGTGTTTAATGTCCTCCAATGAGAAGAATACATTTTAATTATCCACTTGCTTATATTTGAAAATAAGTCGCATTAGGGTGGCCATTTGTTGATGTAAAGCCAAATAATTTAGAAATTGAAGCCCCTTTTTCTTGTATCTATTTGGATCCAAATTTCATTTCATATCCTCTCCCACCAATTCAGAATCAGAGTGATAGGGGAGGTCCCCTACCTCTTTAAATTCCAACAATAAAATTCCCTTCCTCACCTATACAGGAATAACAACAAAGAAGTTAGTGAAAGAATCATAGGCAAAAGGACAAACCCTTTTGTACCCTACATTGCCTCCTCCATTCCTCCTATGACTTAGTCTCTGTCTAGGAGACATGAGCATTGTTGCAAGGGAACATTGATGACAAACACTAAAATAGCCTCTACCTATAAATAAAAAATAATTATGAACACATAGTTGTGAGCTCCTGACCTGAAGACTACTAAATCGTCACCCAAGTGCCCCACTACAAGAGAAAATTCCAACAAATTCTCAAACTCACCACAACCCAGAAACATGACACAATAGATTCCACAAAACCATAACAAATAGTAACAACTCCTTATGCACAAACATAGCACATAGAGGTTGTTACCTTATCCTGAACACATAACGCGACCAACAAACACCATACTCAAGACAATTCAACAAAATTGCAATCAAGTAAATTTACTACAACTCGGAGCAACCAACACTAAGCACTTCAGAATCTGAGAACAAGTAGAACCCAATAACTCCCATTTAACAACACTCACCCCCACTGACTCAGAAATCACCCATGGAAGATATAAAGTTTTCTTTTCAAATAAATTTAGTTTCAAACATATATTTTTTTTATTTCAACAAAACATATTTTCAGTTGCCTTTAGCTTGATAGTTTTTTCCTTTATTTATGTTTTTTCTTTTTATTTCTTTTTATTGGTTTTTTTCCAAAACATAATAAAAATAAAGTCACACTAAAATCTTTAAAATTTTGGATTATTTTTTATTTTTTATTTTTATTTTTTATTATTATTTTTTATGATAATGAGAATATTTATGCTAATTGCACATTTGTGCTAAGATTATAGTTGCACATTGAGAGTTACATTATGATTTTCTTCCATCTTTAGTATCATCTATGAAATTTTGAATGAAAAATATCCTATGAAGAGGAAAATAATTGGTACTAAGCATATACAAGTCTTTTGAGGTGAATATATTCTAATAGAGCCTCAAAATTAAACAAAACTTGCAGTACATATAGGCTACTTCAAAATATGATCCTTGATGACAACTTATTTCCAGAAATCCACATTGACTAGCAAACTCCCACAAAACTTTTGATATTTGAACATATGATTCATGCTTAATCCACTAAGGCATTTACCATTAACCATCAACTCTCAAAAATTCAAATTGCAACCTTGGTTGGCACATTGATCTGCTTCTTGGTTATTATCCCTTAGAATGTGCTTGAAACTCATCTTTGGGATATTTTTTAATACCTTCTTAATCTGATTAAGGAGATTATCCATAACTTTGTCACTAGGGGAAGATCCTTTGACCAAATAATGAATTATTAAAAGGGATTCACCCAACACAATGAGAGAACAGACTTGAAATTCTTTGGCGAGAAGAATGCATCAGGGTAAACAATATGATTATGTTTGATTATTTTTCATCTTCCTCAAGTCCCATAAATACTCTATGATTACTCTGGATTCATAAAATATCCCTCCCCCTCCTACCACCCCTTGGATTAAAAAATATATTGATTCATCATTATTTAAAAAAAGAGAGAGAGTTAAAAACTATGAATAGAATTTAACATATGTTATTAAACAAAATCTTAAATAGTGACAAACTTATAAAATTACTTACTTTTTAAGTGTTAAAAACTCATTATTGAAATTTTCATTAGTGATCTCAAAGTTTCTTGGTTCCAAATTCTTTAATCAATGCCCCCAAATTGAATGAAAAAATAAAAGGTTATGTTTTTCATATAATTAAAATATTTCAAATAATTACAAAGATTATGAATGTTTCACGAAGAACAGAGAGTATTACTCTAGAAAAATCATCAAATAAAAATTATTAACATGAGAAATTATTGTAAGATGAAAATTTGGTGAGCCTAATCATAGATTGAAAAAGCTTCCAACCTCTAAAATGCTAGACATACATGAAAGCTCTAAAAAAACCCTATTAATAATAGAGAAGAATATGTATCATATCTATCTTCAACCAATCATTCATTTAAGGTACGTTATGCATTGGGGTGGAGGCAAGGTTCATTCCTCAACCTCTTGCACCTTGATTCATTTAGTAGTGAAATCCTTTAGTTCTGGGTTGCATGTTAATGAGCTTAGATCTGGTTGTGAGGAGTTAGTTTTATTTGTGATTTCATCCATGCTAGTGAGAGTGTGGGGTCGATGTTTTTAATTTTGTATCTGCATACAACAAATCTTGGACCGGTGTTTGAACTGGTGGTCATATACTCAACTTTTCCCACTTTGGATAACAAATTTAGAGGTATTTCTTATCCTTTTCTATTTATTATTTGTGGTTGTTGTTACCTAGGGAATTTTCGGTGTGGTATTAAATATGAGTGGAGTCTAGTTCTGTTAGTAGAGAGTTGGCATATATTCAGGGTTTTGTTTCAACCTCTTTAGCTTTTAGCTCTAGAGTTCTTTGGGCTTGTGAATTGGGGTTCTGTTAGGTTGATTGAGGAGCTAAATTGCTAATTTATATTTGGAACCACCTTGTATGCGTTATTGTTTTCTTTTAGTGTCAAAAATTTTCTTGTGGCCCTTTTGGGTATTAACAGTAACTAAGTGTTATAAAATAGTTCAATACAACCGCGCGAGTCTGCCTGAGAGCTACGCAAACCTAGCCACCTCCTTGATTTTGCAGGCCTCTCTCGGCAGCCTCCTATTGCTTAGTCTTATATTATCATTCACCCCTCTGAGGAGGGTGACCCGCTCTCATCCAGGCACTAAGGAACTGAAGAAAACAAAGAAGCATTCACGTCCCTGATTGCTGCGAATGGAGCTCCAAGGAACATGCCAACAATCAACAAATTTGTAAAGAAGCTTGAGGATATACAAGAGATCTCTCTCCCACCTGCTCTCCCTCGAAGAGTAGCTCTTTCTTTGGCAGAACGTGGACTTGTTGGGCAGTTCACGAGGTTATGCCCGTCTCCCAAATTAGTACAAAAATTGGTTGAAAGAAACTAGAATGCAACCATTTAGGGGAAAATAGCAATACAATTTTGTGGAAGGGGATACTATACCTTCCTCTTCGAACCAAAGGAAGTCAGAGACTTGATCTTCAGAAATGGTCCATATTTCATGGATTCCAGAAGTTTATATATAAATAGGTGGACGCCAGATTTCAATCTAGAAATGGACGTGCCAAGCGCAGTCCCAGTCTGGGTCAGACTACCACACCTTTTGCTACATTGCTGGGGAGATGAATCGATCAAATCCATAGGAAATGCAGTGGGCAAGTATATAGACAGATGAGAACCAAAGGATAACATGCATGCATGTGCTAGAATATGTGTGAAGTAGATCTTGGAAAAGTTCTTCTAGAGGCAATAAAGATCAAGGTAGATCATTGGACGCATATACGGCAGTTGGACTACGAGCAAATACCATTCAAATGCAAGGTATGTCATGAGTATGGTCATTTTTCTCATAAATGTCTTTAAAAAAAGAGATTAAAAATGTAGAAGAACAAGAGAACACATGGGAACAAGTAAAAAGGAAAAAAAACACCAATAAGCAGCCAATGAGACCACTTCTCAGCCCTCTTTGAAGGTTATCTCCCCACTCCACACATCTATGAATCCCTTTGGGCCCTTGGAAGACCCTATTGATCCACCCTCTCCCATATCCCCAATATCTAACCTCAACTCCCTTGCCCACATACCCTCTTCCTCTATTCCTATTTCCCCTCTACCCCCTCCCTCAGTGGACCGCATATTAACTAGAAACCAAGCTAAAGAAAACCCCCAAACTTTGGATCAACAAAAAAAAGTGGGAAGAAAATCCAACAAGGAAATAAGAGACGAGGTAGCGGCTAAAGAAATGGCATTAGGAACTCAACAACCAATGGAATCCTTCCTTGGGAAAAATACAGGAAACAATGAAAAAACTCAGCAAAGAGGAAAGGGAGGTTCCCACCAGCACAACAGTAAATAATGATAGTGGTCTCTTGGAATTGTCACAGCCTTGGCACCCCTTTCAAAGCCAATGCAGCTAAAGATATTTTAATCAAATAATCCAGACATCTATATGATCCAAGAGACCAAAACAAGCAGTCAAGAAAATAAAAAAATTGATTCTAAAATTAAGAAATTATGATGGAACAGTGTTAGAGGCAACAAGATCATCAGGAGGAATATGTACCATATGGGACAAAAGAAAATGGGAACTAATAAACCAAAAAATCAGCAAACACTGGATTAGAATAGATTTGAGAAATCTCAACACAAAGGAACTGTATAGCTTCATGAATGTATATTCTCCAAATCACTACAGAGAAAAAGACCACTGCTGGAATTCGATAAAAGAAGAATTAGCAGAAAGACAAAACGGGAAATTAATCCTTGGAGGAGATTTAAATTTGATAAGGAACAACGAAGAAAAATTTGGAGGGAAATATAATACAGATTCGTCAAGAGAAGCCCTTGAAGAAATAATGGAACAACATAAATTAATCGACATTCCTCCAAGCAATGGGAAGTACACATGGAGTAATATAAGAATAGGCAAGAGTAATATCAAGGAAAGGTTGGATAAAATCTTAGTACAAGAAAACATAGTAGCTGAATTCAATTTTGTGAAAAGCAAGATCATCCACACATCAACTTCAGATCACAATCTGGTAGTATTGAGTAGGGTAAGTTGGAGAATCAAGGCCCGCTCCCTTTCAGATAAAATTCGAGTTGGGACAGCAATGGAGAATTTGGAAACCAAATCAAAGAGAGCTAGACAAAAAGTATCACTGGGTCTCCCCAATATGTTTGGGAAACAAAGCTAAAGAATTTAAGGTTGCACTTAAAAATTTGGGCAAGAGAAAATGATATTCGAGACAAAGCAAGGAAAATAGATTTACAAAAAAAATGGACAACATTCATAAAGAAAAAGAAAACAAAGAGGAAAGCAAACAAGATTATCTACAAGAAAAGGAAATCTTCTGGGAAATTTACAAGCAAAACATAAAGGAAGAAGAAGAAAGTCAAATGAAGTCCAGATGTCTCTGGCTGAAATCAGGAGATAAAAACACAGTCTCTTTTCATAATTCAATGAAAATCAGATGGACAAGAAATCATATTGAACAGATCCAAGTAGATGGGCAAGAGATAAAGGGAGCTAAAGAATTACAAATTGCAGCTCACAATTATTTTAAAGATCTACTTACAACAAACGATCAACAAGCAGTTAATGAAGACTTTTTGCAGCACATAAATAAAAAAATAAGTGACCAGCAAAACGTAGAAATAAATAAAGAGATCATTGAGGATGAAGTCAGGGAAGCGGTTGGAGTCTTCACTCTGACAAGGCTCCGAGGCCATATGGGTTTACAATGGATTTTAATAGACAGCACTAGGATATTATTAAAAAATATTTTATGAGAATGATCAAAAATGTTTTTCAAAAAAAAAATGGAGGAAACACAAAATCTTCCTTTTTGGAACTCATACCCAAAGACTCTAATCCAATGACTTTCAATGGATACATACCAATTTCTCTTTGCAATTCTTCTTACAAAATAATCACCAAAATGCTTTCAAATAGAATCAAGAAAATTCTTCTGGAAATCATATCAGAAAATCAGGGCGGCTTTGTACCCAAGCGGCAAATCATAGACAATGTGATCATTGTTTAGAAAGCTATTCACAACACCATTCAAAGGAATGATAGTAAAGCTAGATATGGCAAATGCCTTTGACAAAGTTAATCATAATTATCTAGTAGCAGTACTCAAAAAATTTGGCTTCTCAACAAATATAATAGAGACTATTCAGGCTTGCATATCAACCCCATGGATAACACCTCTAATAAATGAAAGGCCTAGCAAATTTTTTCAGAGCACAAGAGGGCTAAGACAAGGCTGTCCTTTATCTCCATTCCTCTATATCATCATGGTGGAAAATTTAAGTGTAGTGCTGGAAACTCAGAGAAGGGAAAAAAAATAACAGGTATACAAATAGCAAGAGGGGTCAAAAATATAAATCATTCACTATTTGTTGATGATACGCTTATTATGTTGGGGCAGGGGGGCCATCAAGCATAATAGCTAGAAGATTTTAAAAAGTGTTGGATGATTTTCTCCAAGCCTCCAAAGGAATTCTAAACAATAATAAATGCAAAATATATAGCTGGAACACTTCTCTGAGATCTATGCAGCACATCTCACAAATATTGGAAATTCCAATACAGACAAGATGGACTCACTTTACATGTTTTGGGCTGCGCCTAGCTAAGGAAAATGTAAAAGCAGAATTATGGAGCAAACAAGTGGAAAAAATGAAGGATAAAATTCAGAATTGTGGAGTGATGTGGCTTAATTTGGCTGGAAGAGTGATCATGATTAAGGCACTCCTTTCAGCCCTTCCTATTTATCAATATGCAATTATCTGGCCCCAGCAAGTGCTCATAAGAAAATGGAAATAATTATAAGAAGTTTCCTATGGCAAGGAGGAAAGCAAGAGAATAAAAAAATCAGCCTAGTACGATGGGAGCAAGTCACCCTTCCTTATGAAAAGGGAGGTCTATCAATCCACTTACCAGGCCAAATGAACATTGCCTTAGGGATAAAAATAATTTGGAGAATGATAAGTGGAAAGGAACACTAGTGGGAAAAAGTACTAGCCATGAAATATTTGAACAAAATTGATAACTGAATCTATTCCAGTCAGGCCTTGCACACAAGTTTGGAAACTTGTAAAGAAGATAATTCCCCTTATTAGAAACCACATTTCTAAAAATCCAGGGAATGACAAAATAGTTGCGATTTGGGAGGATCGAATAATGGGAAGAGAACCTCTAAATCTCCAGTGGGATTTAAGAGGACTTCATGATTGGATGGAAGAGAGAAGGATAAATACTTTATACTCAATCTTTGATTGGGATCATGATAACTGGCTTAAATGGAAAATACCAACAATTCCAAAAAAAATTAAAAGGCCAATGGGAGAAATTAAAATCTCATCTTATAGGGGTAGCGCCCATAAACAGAGAGGAATAGGATGACTTTGTGTGGAATCCAAATGGAGGGGAATACACGGTGAAATCAGGGCATAACATTCTCCGAGAACAACAAAACCAACAATACTGGAGTCTATGGAAGATAACCTGGAAAAAAGAATCCTTCCTAAAATCAAAGCTTTCATCTGGACTCTTCTCAAAGGGAAAATTCTAACCTATGAAAATTTAAAAAAAAAAAAAGGAATACAAGGACCATCTAGGTGTGTCATGAGTCAAATGGAGGAAGAAACAATTCAACACCTCTTCATGGATTGTAGGGTGGCCAGAGAATGTTGGACCCAGATAACAAGTCCGCTGGAAATAAATATAAATTTCTCAAATCAGTTGTCAACACATCATAAAACGTGGGAGAAGAGATACCCGTATTCAAAGGAAAACAAGGCCACAATAAGCAAGATCTGGAAATGCCTCCCCTTAATTTTGCGCTGGCAGATTTGGCTAGCCAGAAACAAATGTATAATCAAAGAACAAAATCCAAGAATATGCAAGATTCTTTCAAAAACATGGAGCCTAGTATCAGAAATAATAAACTCCAATGGAATGACAAATGTGGATTAGAACAGCCTACAACAAGAAGAGAAAAATTGGTACAACAAAGCAATACTAGAAAAACAACAAAAAATAAAAAAGCTCCCACAGCCAAGAATTGGAAGTTAAGGTTGGATGATAAAGAATTTGAAGAATGGATGAAAAAACAAAAAAGATTCAATCTTTTTTTCGATGGGGCATCAAAGAATAACCCAGGAAAAGCAGGTGCAAGTGGAGTAATTACAGACCCAAATGGGAAAACAATTACTACTTATGAATGGAATCTCGGAGAAATTACAAACACCAAGGCGGAAGCATACAACCTTCTATTAGGCACAAGATTGTTAAAAAAACTCGCAATCAAGGATCCTATAATTATAGGAGACTCGACAATCATTATAGCAACAATGGTAAATGAAAAGAATTTCAATAGTATCACTATTAATAAAATTTGTCAGAGGATTAGATCAAACATAAAAGTCTGGGAAAAATAACTCCCAAACATGTGTTGAGAAATCAAAATAAAGAAGCGGATAACTACGCCAATAAAGCAATTGAAAGGCTAGTTGGGACTATCAAGGAAAACAATGAAGTCTACTATGTAAACATACCATGATTTTCACACCTATGATTAGGACTGAGAAAGGAGAAAGTGGAAAGAAGCATAACAAAAGGAAAGAAAAAAAGATGAACAAATCTTCACTCCCAGAATGAGATTGTTTGCAGAATACAAAGAAGATTTGCTATCAGTGGATCTCAAGTGCAATCTGCAAGATTCAGAGCACAAAATCAACTCAATCCCAAAAAAATTTCATAGCACGTTTGACAAGGATCACAGGTGTCCTTTACCTCTGAGCAAAGACAAAAATAGTCATATTAGTCACAAGCTTGAGGATCAAAAATATCATACAAGCGCAAGGTGTTCTATCACAGGCAGCTGTACAAGCACAAAGGTGATCTACATCATGACAATCACCTTTAGTAACAGGTTAATATTCCTTTCTAAGGTCAATAAATTGGCCAAAGAGCTCAGCCATATTTGTTATCTAGAAAGCCCAGCCTATTTACATTCAGGCTATCTCTTAAATGATCAAATTTCTTTATATCCCCTCACTCGCAGTACTCCTGATGATCCCAATACTAGCCTGAAGCTTTCAACAGCTCCCCCACTTCATTCTCCTGACCCATCAACCTCGCAGTTAATTCATATACCCAGGCTCAATCAACCTCAGTGTGGTATAGCTTTTTTGTCACTTGTCTCTCTTCAGTGCTCTTCCCTAGCTGATTGCACTTTCGGTATATTTCACGCTCATATTTCAAGCACTCAGAACATCTTAATAGCCTCTTTCCACTTCCTCGCTGCCCCTCTCTGTACAATTCATAGGTTATGGTCTTTAATACTTACCCCCATCTTGAGAGTAGCTTCATCTCCCCAACGTCCTCAGTCCTGTGTTTTTCTGGAGTCAAATTTTCTAATTACTCTTTACCTCTCGCATAAGCAACATCTTTCGGCCAACTCCTCATTTCAAGACAACTCCTTGGATTGTTTTAGGAACACAAAGTAGGATCAATGCTCTTTTGGTTCTCCCAGATCTTTGGGGATCTTTCATCAAGTGGACTCCACTAGCCAGAATTTCGCCATCAAGAACAGAGGAACAAACAGAACGCATCAAAGTAAAAGGGCCAACACTGGGATCAAAAAAGACACAGCCTCTACAACAACTCAAAGCAATACAATGGCATGCAATCCATTAGAAAGAGCAGAAAAGAACGACAGTTTCCCAACCTATAGGGCCAATAGGTTCATGATTGGAAGGTTTAATCAAGCTCTAAAGGACATCAGGGCAGAAATGAAGACAGCCAATGTGTATATGCAAAGAAACATAGATAAACAGAGAGTTGAAATAGAAGATCTAAAAGAAAAATGCAAGCGTCCTGAAGAAATAGTTGAGTACATCAAGACCCTCAATCAAAGCCAGCAAGGGAAAACCTCCACCAGGAATAGCAAGAAGTGTCGCCCTCAACAAGAGGAATCAGCAAATTAGTTCTAGTGATATTGTCTTTCTTTTAATGTAGTGCAAATATAGTTCTTTCCTAGGATAGTTTGTAAGGAAATATGCCATGCTAGTTTTTTTATTTTCATAGAATTAAGGCTACAAGTGCGGTTGTTGCGACTGCGCTCCCATTTTGTGCACTACACTTGAACCAACCTCCTTCCGAATGTATAAGGAATCCACTTCTTTTCTCTTTTGCAATATAAAAAAATAGCTGACAGAGTTTAAAAAAAAAAAAAAAACAGTCACTAAGTGTTGGTATGGTGGTAGAGGTTGTGGTGTCTTATGTCCTTAAAGTGTGGTTAATTTCAAACCTTACTTAAATTGGGTCCTCTTGTTTGGAATTTGGGGGACGGCCTGGGTGTCTTTCGGTTTGGATTAGAAGGGGCAGCAGTTCATTTGTATGCTTGCTTTTGCTCGTGGTGACTTCACTAGTTGTTTGCACTGTTCTCTTTCTACTACCATTATGCCTCCTCGTCAAACAATGGTGAGCATACGAGGTGGTGTAGGTAGTGTTGGAGTCAAACAATCTCATCCTTTTTCCTTTGACACAATGGCAACTTTCTTTGATTCTATCCCTCTTGAAGTTTGCAAAGAAATTTTAGTTTTAGAGTCAAAAGAATTTGGGGATCACCCTTATCATTATGATTCAGATATTATTAGCAACGGTTTGAAATGGGTTCAGAACCTAGGTAGATTTAGTAAGAGAAGACTATATTTCTTGCATTCTCTATCCCTGCATCAATAGATGGATACTCTGTTACATTTTGTTTTCAAGGAAAAGAAAGTTGAAAATCTTGTCCTGACGATGAACCACACTGGTTGGTTCGAAACGCGTCGACAAATGTTATTCCATGTGATTTTCGCCAAAGAATCTTTCTCTAACTTGATATGGATCACAAAAGCCTGAACTCTATTATAATGTGTTTTATAGGTTGGAAGATATCAAGTGTATGTTATGGAATCACAGGTTTTTCCATAACAACATTGACTCTCGTCAGAGTCATGTGGAGATATTTTTGGTGTCAGACTTAGCCTTGGGGTATCTCATGGATCCTCCTAGAGATCCTATTGATCCACCAGTTAGTAGTGCTCAAGATTTTACCATCATTTTCTTCGATTAAGACTAAGAAAATTGTATCACAATTTTTCCCTTTTCTTGATAAGCTTGTTTTAGTGATGTTGATGGCCTTCTTGCTCTCAACAACAAGGTCTTGTGGAGATAGTTGGTTGTATTTGAGGACTTCCTAGTTTTTCATTTGTTTTGGTGTGACCAGGGACTTGCATCTCATTACTAGTGTTGTTTATGTCATTCTAAGTTTTCCACAATCTATTTTCCTTGACAACTCTCTGTTTACCATACGTAATGGACTACCCTTCTATATTGGTTTTGTTAAGTGGAAATAGTGGTTGACCTTTGCTTATACTCGAGAAGATGTTTGCGACCAACGTAATGTGAAAATTTTTACCTATGTCTTTTCTCTTTGGAACGTTATTATTGCTTTGATTGTTGTCTTTGGATATTGGCTACAAATATTTTGGAAAATTCTCTTGGAACTGTTCTTCTCTAGTTTCCTTTGGTTCATGGCATGTTTGAAATTTGGTTAAGTTGTTGTATTTTATCTTGATTCAATTCCCTAGAGATTGTAAATTGGACTATGTGTTGGAGATTGTAACTGTAACTAGTTTTTGTCTTCATAATTTGTACCATTATGTATTTTATGTGAAAAACAAAAGAAAAGAAAAAGAAAAATTATTATTATTATTATTATTCTAGACAAGCATGTTCTTCGTGCTTCTAGGTTTTTGAGTCAAAAAGTCAAAGTCCTATTTGGACCTATTGTGAAAGAAAAAAGAAAATTAATTTTCAAATATGTATTTTTGGGCCAAAAGCCCCTATAGATTCCAATCAGACTTGCCCCAAAGGTCTTGTCCATTCACACCCCTCTAGACAGTATAAATAGAAGGAAGATGGAGCTCATTTGGACACACGGACTTGGATGATTATGGTTTGTAACATTGTAGAAATGACACAGACAAAGAGGTGGCCGAAGTATGAGAGAATTAGTTTCTTCTTGAGCTCAAATGTGTGGAAGTTCTACCTTGGTACATATCTTGTTGTTGGTCTATTGATGATGGACTTGTTGTGTAGAAAGGAATGTTTGACTTGGCATCTAGAGGGTTGGTTATGGGTCTTAGATATCTCATTTGATATGAATCTATAAGAAGAAAACTTTCAGGGTTTTCCCCTTTGAGGGGTTTTTCCATAGCTTGGAGCGTATAAAAATCCAGCAAAATTACACAAGCAGTTATCAAAGAAAAGAAAATATAATCTAATCTTAAAGCCTCCCGATTTTCCAACATGGTATTAGAGCTAAGGTTTGAAGAAAGGAAGCCAAAAGATCATTGTACTAGTTTTTGGATTTAAGTCTAGTGCAGTCCTGTTGGTAACTACTTCAACTTCTATCTTGGAAGGTTGAACAAGATTTTGGGCATATCAAGAGACCTTATCTTTGTAAATAAGACTCTAAAAATTACAATGACCCGCATATCTAAGATTCAATAATCTTTTTGCTTGCATTTAATTAACTATGGCTCGCCAATGGATCACATTCCCTCAGGAAAGCCTTGCATTTCTCTTAGACTCGTAGAAAATATAGTGAGATTTAATTAGGTTCAATTACTCAAATTCCTTTGCTCCTTTTATTAAACTATACCTTGTTACTTGGTTCACATCCTATAGCTCACTATGTAGCATCGTTATTAAACCAAATGTTGGACATACAAAATATCTATGTGACAAGGTGGTTCACCATTTGTTCTGAGGATCGAATTCCTTATTTGGTTCGCATATTTCATAAATGAACAATGACTCACATTTTATGGCATCTGCATTATGTGAATTGTATGCCTATGTGGATTTGTATTACAGTCTTGAGGCTCGCTCTATACATTATATTGAGTACTTCATATGGCATCAAGTAGCAACACATATTTCTGTGTGGCATCAATGGTCAACAATGCTTGCATGTGTTCTATGGCCCAATTTTCATGGCTCAAATATACACTAGCATCACATTGTATTTCTCATTATATTGTCTGAAATGAGTTTACAGTTCCATGAACATAGACATGCATCTATAGCTCACTCGCATCACAACTCAATGGGAAATATTATAAACTTTGGCTTGATCATATGAACTGAGGCATTTCATTTGGCATCATACAAGGTTCGATATAGTGATTGTATGGCATCATCTTCTATAACAATGATGGACTCGATATATACCTTTAATGAATCGTTGACTCAAATTACAGTGCATCTACATATATATTACAGTATGACTCTATGAACAATGACTATGTGATTCGATGGCATAACTATTTGCCACAATGATAATTATTTGGAGACTTGACTCTATTACCCATGAAAGAATAATTATGTTGAGGACCGAGACAGAGGCATATATGAAGATCAATGGAATTATTCTCGGTGTTCCTAATACAAAAAGTAGTCTTGTAGCTCAAAAAAATGGTTTTGAAGTTGAAAAAGTTGAGGCAACTGTGATTAAAGATAACAATTTGCTAAAGAAGTGTTGACACTTGAAGAGGAACTAGACCCTAGCAAGGTAAAGTGGCAAAGGTATGTGCATTTCATGATTTCTTTCAAGCTCATGACGGAAATTTGAAAGATATAGGTATGCATATAGATTAAAATAGTGACATGAAAAGTCTAGGTCTTGAATAAAAGAAGTTAGAGTTTTGGTAGCATGATAGTAATGCTTTGATAACAAGTTTGGATGATAATGAGGTCGCTAGGGTTTGCATAGAATATTATATTATTATCGTGATAGATTTTGAAGACCTTAAAATCTAAGGTTTTGCAACCAACTCTTCTGTGTAGTTTTAGAACTTTACAATTTGTAAGTGATAGGTCTTGGCATCTAGGGTTAGAAAATCCTAGCAAAGTGTGGAATAAAAGGAGAAACCCTAGAAATGGAAACTCTAACTAATTGTTTCCACTGTGAAAGGAAAAAGGACCTAATTCTTAAGCATGGAAGCCACTATGTCATGATGATGTAAATACCAAGCATGATGGTCGAAGTATTTAGTTGAATGTGAAGATTATATCCTAAAATCTAGAAATGAAATGCATTGATGTTTTGTAAGCATATTTATAGAAATTTTGCATGGTAGACCCTGATGACTGAAAATAATCTAAGGTTTGTAAGGTATCTAGGGATTGTATACCCTATATGAGACTTGATAACCCTATAAAAGGAAAATCTAACCATTTGTTCCCTCTAAGGAATCCCTAGATCTTGGGAAATGGTATCTAGGGTTTGTCAACCAAGTATTCTTTGATATCTCGAAACCCTAAAAGAGTTTTGAGATAAAGACTAGGGTATGTATTAAACCCTAGCAAAATTTGGATTAAGATAAATCATAGGGCTTGAAGACAAAACCCTAGGAATGGGTGTTTTCTTTAAAAGAAAAAACCCTTATAAGGGTTAGGTCAAAAATATAGGGTTTGTAACTACATATCTAGAAGTACACCTTTTGGGAAACCATGGAAACCCTAGATTGACATAATTGACATCATGCTCTTGTATTTGTATATTTTTCTTGGTTGTACTTATTGTTGAGAATTGCAGGCACATAATGAAGGTTGTCAAAATTATGGATTCAAAATGAGAATAATGAAATAACGAAGCAAAGTAGCACTCGTGCTTATTGATGACTCCTTGAAAATGATGAGCATGATGGAAGGAGGGAACTGTAAGGACCCTGATGTTGAACCTTCATGCTAATGATTTCATTCCAGGAACACATTGATGATTGAAAGATGAAGCAGAACCTTACTGCAATATGAAGATAAAGCATGTAAAAGGATGTTTATCTCAAAGGAAACAAGTAATAAAAATATGGCATCTTGACCAAAGGTCATCATGATTTTTGTGTCGGTTTAATCATTGTTTAATTGACTGAACCACAACCATTTAATTGTCAACCAGGGTAGGTTTGTTTATCTCAAAGGTGTCTGCACTATCTGTGCTAATACATAACAGCCAAGGATAGAAATAAAGAATGGAAAGAAATGTCATTGAAACAATTGCAGAAATTAAACACTCATGCAGAAATCAAAAAGCATTCTACAGGAATGAAATCACACTTCATGTTTTACCAAGAAACAAGCGCGCCACACACAATATCAATGACTGAACCAACTGATCAAATATTACAACTTAAATCAATCTTGTGTAACAACATATCATAAATCTGAAAAACAGAAGTAAATTTGTTTTATGAATTATACAACAACAACAATAAATTCACACTTACGAAAATAAATAACTAATCTATTGCTACAACTACTACTACGACCCCTGCTAAAGAGGAGGGCCCTTCCTCCCTAGCAAGGTGTAGGGATGAAATAAGAACTAGTTAGGAATTCAACACAGAATCTATAAAAGCATCACCAACGATGTTCTTGTATTAAAAGAGTTGTGAATTTAGAATCAAAATGACGGTACTATCTCGTGTTTCCTATTCACTTCCATGGAACTGAATCCTTTTATAAAGTTTACATGCCCAAAAAGGGAATAGCTCAGTCATGAAAATCTTATGATTCTCATGTTGATCGATATTAAAATAAAATAGGAATTGTTACAACTAGTTTCTAAATACAAGGACTCTTCAAGCTACATCATTTTCTCAAATCATAATCGCCTAGATTCTTTGAATGCCCACAGATAATTCATGCTTCTTGACAGTGGTCTCATGGAATAGTACCCACGATCTTTCACAATTGTGGTGTAACAACAATGGTCTGTAATAACAAGTCCTCAAAACATATTTTTGAATTAACAACGCAGTTGTCCATCCTTTGTCCTTGAATTCATGGGGAACACCTGAAAGAAAAAGAGTCAGAGAACTTCTTCCACACTTACCCTAGTTAGCCATCAAAAAGATATCACTTCATTCATATTTAACAAAAATGGAAAAATAATATGTCACAACGAGAGTTGCTTCTTAATAATTAGGACATAAAGCTCGCGGGTTCAAAGGTAAAATGGTCAAACATGGGGGAAAGAGGTATCTAAAGTATGCCCAAAAGTTGCACCGAACAATGATGAGGTAATTATGATATTAATGTTGGTATTGGTTATATGGTTTGTATGTGATTTCACTACCTAATGGAAGTTGGGACTAGTAAACCTACAATTATTTCTTTTGAACTCAATTAAAAGTATACATGGATTGAGAGGATGGCTTTTAGGATTATATGGTCAAAATGTCTACATCATCTTGGGATTGAAAGGTAGCAATGTAGAAAGATAATTTGATGTTCATATTTCTACAGCGATAAAGATCACTTTCATGATTAGAGAGAGTTATGACTAAGCTCTACTTCGGTTGGCTCAATATGATGCTTGTGTTGATGATGACTAGAGGAAATTGATATGGAGGGTTGATGGCCTAAACCCTGCCACAAATTGAACAGAAGGTTTGGCTCCATTAAATATAGAAAGATAAAATCTCATACAAACGGGGGGAGGATCCATGCAACTACTACTTGAAGATCTCCAAGAAGAACTAGTAGCTAATTTATTGATAAATACACATGGTTATGACTTCCCAATTGAAAGGAAGTAAAAAATATCCTTCAAATTTGAGGAGCAATAATATATTCCCTAATCTAGAGGGAATGAGGATTATCTCCCTGGTTAAGAGGGAGTGATGATGGAAATTATATTCTCTTCTTCATGTGTCATGCACTAGGCCAGGACAAATAGTCATACAACTAGTGAAGGGCATGGAGGGAGAATTCGGTTCATGTCGGGTGTGTGTTATATTCTTTCCACAGCTAGTCACACACACAGGGAGGTCACAGGGGGGCATTAGCCCCCCTGTTTGTTGCGTCGGGCACAGCAGGGGGGTCACAGGGGGTGCAACAGCCCCCTCTGTCGGGGGGTCTATGGGGAGGGGGGCGGTATTTCCCCCCTACACGGGGTCTGGGGAAGCACCACGGGAATAAAAAATTCCAATATATATGCGGACACAAGAATGGGGGGCCGACCCAAAGATGGTGGGCAGACATACCCATGGTTTTGTGCATCGGTTTTGCAAATGGTTTTGGGCATGATGGTTTTATGCCCACCGTATTTTGTAGATTCGGTCAAGGGAACTATAGTTATGTTCTAATCCAAGGTTACTGGATTGGGGTCTATGAATGCTTCGGTATGTATATATATTTATTGTAACATTGAAAGGAAACTAATGAAAAATCAAACTAGTAGTCTCAATTTTGGATCTAGGGGAAAATATTTGTGTATTTGTTTTAAGTTCTCGCCATTGTATATTTTATGTTTTATGAATTCATTTGCAGGTAATTTTTATACAGGGTTAAAACCTACAGTCCGAAGGATTAGATAAGAATCAGATATTTCCTTGAGGATAGAGAATCAAAGAGAGAAAGTAGACCGAAACTCTTTGAGGATTGGACAGGTATCCAAGACAAGAGTGGTCGAAGAGGATTGATATTCTTTAATGATTCGAAATCCAAGAAAATAATAGTCCTAAAAGGACATACCTACTTAACATCCAGATGGGGTATGTGCCTTAATAGGTAGTGTGGTGTCTCACGTAAAGCTTCCCAGCATTATGCTCTAAAATAAGAAGAGCTTGTCAGTTAAGGCCTTACTATGTTGATAGTGCTCATTATGATATTGATGCTTATAGATGGCTTGTCGATCCAACTCTTCTTATGAGAATATTTTAGTTTGAGAGTATCCTTGTACCGAGTGTACAATTATGAATACCTCCCTAGTTAAGAGGGAGTGTTGGAGAATGCATCTAGTTTTGGTCTTCATAATTTGCACCATTATGTATTTTATGTAAAATGAAAAGGAAAGGGAAAAGGAAAATTATTATTATTATTTTTATAGGCAAGCCTCTTCTTCATGCTTCTAGGTTTTTTAGTAAAAAATACAAAGTCCTATTTGGACCTAATGTAAAAGAAAAAGAAAAATATGTAATTTTGGGTCGAAAACCCCTTTGGATACCCTTCCCCAAAGGTCATGTCTATTTTCACCCCTCTAGACAGCATAAATAGAGGGAATATGGAGCTCATTTTACACACACACTTGGATGATTTTGGTTTGAAACATCGCATAAAGGACATAGATGAAGAGGATGGTCGAAGTATGAGAGAAGTAGTTTCTTCTTGAGCTAGATTGTGTGGAATTTTTGCCTTGGTACATCTCTTGTTGTTGATCTCTTGATGGTGGATATGTTATGCAGAAAGGAAGGTTTGACTTGGCATCTAGAGGGTTGGTAATGGGTCTTGGATATCTCATTTGATATGATTCTATAAGAAGATAATTTTTTGGGTTTTCCCTTTGGAGGGATTTTTCCCTAGCTTGGAGCGTATATCTTGTGTTATCTATTTTCTTGTGAACTTCATGTTTTTTTATAATTGTTTGATGAAGAAGAACATAACTAAATAAATAAAAAACCAACAAATTTCACAAGTCATTATCAAAGAAATGAAAATCTAATCTAATTGTAAAGCCTCTTGATTTTCCAATACTATATTTGTTATGAGGATTCCAACTCTCTTGTTGTTTAGAGGATGCCTTTGTTACTCTATTATTGATTTATGATCTTAGAACACTCTGGATATGGATGCAACTTTCATGTAACCTTTTTTGAAGTAATATAAATTGCTACAATTCAAAAAATATATATAGAATTTAATGATATCTTTAAGTCTATAACTAAATTAATAATAATTGTATCATATAAACTCCTTCCATGACTTCAGGCCAATCGACCTTTGTAATCTAGTGCACAAATTAATTATAAAGATCATAGCTAACATAATCAAGTGTCCACTAGCTGAGAAGATATTTCCAAATCAATTTGGGTTTCTTGTTGATAGGAAAATTCATAATTCCATAGGCATTGCTCAAGAAGCCATTCATTCTATTAAAACAAAAAAACAAAAGGCCCTTGTGCTGAAGATGGACCTCAATAAAGCTTTTGACAAAGTCAATTTGTCATTTATTAGACTTGTTCTTCTCCAAATTGGGCTGGGCTTGGATGCCACAAATTGCATCATGGGTTGTGTAACTCCAACCAATTTCTCCATCCTTATAGATGGCTCACCCTCTGAAAAAATCACCAACTCTAAAGGACTCAGACAGTGATGTCCTCGGTCACCCTTATTATTTTTTCTAGTGATGGAAGGATTAAGTCTTTTATTATTGAAAGAAAAGCAATCAGGAAACTTAAAAGGTGTAAAAATAGCACATGAGATTTTCATCACAAACCTTTTGTTCGTGGATGACGTTCTTCTGCTAGGAATGGGTATTGTAAAGGAATGGCAGGTTTTCCATAGAGACACAAATCTTTTCTAAAGCGTCATAGGAATGGAAATCAATTTGAAAAAGTCTTATTTCCATGAATTCTTTGTCATCCTTGACATCCTCTCAGATATACACTCTTTTTTGCCCCTATGGCAGGCCTCATTGGAAAATGGCATCAAATATATCAACTATTTTTTGAATCCAAATAACCATCATAAAGAGGATTGGATATGGTTGATCAGAAAAGTGGGGCAGAAAATGAATTTATGGTGTTACAATTGGCTATCCCTGGGAGGCCGAAAATTTCTAGTTAAATCTGTGTTGGAAAATATTCCAGTTTACTAGCTAACTTTATCAAAGGTTCCCGTTGCCATCCTCACTTCCATTAGGCAATTAATGTTCAGATTTTTGTGCACTAGGAAAAATAGCAAAGAAGGTTTTCATCTAGAAAGCTGGACCTCTCTTTCAACCCTAAAATCTCATGGAGGCTGGGGATTCAAAAATTTGAACAGGTTTGCAAAATCCCTAGCAATGAAAAAAATTATGGAGATGCATATTTATTGAAGGTCTCTACAGCTTGGTTTTAAAAGAAAATTATCTAAATGGGAAATCAGTGGTGGATTGGCTCAGAAAACAAGCAAGGAAAACTGATAAAAGAGGATTTGTTGTATGGAAATCCCTCATAGATGCTTTCCCCTCTCTCTTCAATTGGTTAGCTTGGAAGGTTGGGGATGGAAACCAGATAGTCCTTGGAAAAGATCCCTTCATAGGGGGTCTTGGTGTAAACAAATTATCAAATGAATTGATACAAATATTACACTCCAAAGGGCTATTCTACCTGTCCAATATAATAAATTTTCACTCTCAACAGATCTCTTCAGATTATTGGATGACCTCAGCAGAGCTAGGACTATTGGGTCCTTTAACTTTAGAATGGAACTGGTGATGTCATATTTGGCAAGGTAACCAGTGGCCTTGCTTATGACGCGATTTATCACTTAGAGGTCATTCAATGCCCTAGATGGTGGAACAACCTCATATGGAAGTGGCACATCCCAAAAAATTAAGGTGTTTCGCTTGGTTGGCCCTCAATAATAAAATTTTAACTTGGGATAACCTAGTAAAAAGGGGTTGTGTGGGACCAAATGGTTGTCTCCTTTGCAAGCAGAACAAAGAATCGGTAGACAATCTTTTTGTAAATTGTATTACTACACGGGAAATTTTGTCATTGGTCCTCCAAATCATGAAAATCAAAGAAAATTTGATCGAGAATTCTTTTGAGGATATGCTCCTTTTATGGGTGAAGAAATTCTAGTATATCCAAGGTCTCAGTATTTTTGTGTCTTGGGGCATCTAGCTGCTTAGAAACAAAGTTGTTTTTGGAAATGTAAGCATTTTTGTCATTCCTCAAGTCTCAAAAATCATCTCCCTTTAAAGGGATTATTTAGCTCTCCAAAAACCCAAATTTCGAAGACCTACTCCTTTCCCTCTAATATCCAACCATCTTCATGTACGCTTCTTTTATGGAGTTGCACAAGACAACTCTTGTGGAGGTAGAGGGCTGATAAAGTTGACAAATTCAAAATCAATCTGCTTCAAAATTGAAATTAGGCCCCGGACGAACAGCAAAGCTGAATTGGTTGTTGTTTGGGCCTTGATGTCATTAGCAAAGCACAAATATAAACAACATTCAATTTTTTGGCAATTCAAAATGTGTCATTAACTGGTTAAAAGGCCAAGCACAACTGGATGTCCTAAACTTAACAATGTGGAAAAACATAATATTGGAATTGAGAGAACACTTTCAAGTCATCTCCTTCGGGCATATCTACATCGAATTTAACAATGTGGCAAATAAACAATCAAAGAGATCTTTATCTTTGGACAATAGATACATATCATTTGAAGAATGAGAGGGAAACTTTATTCTTAAATCTCACTTTCTTCAATTAGCATGTATACTCTAATCTATTGTATTCTTACAAGTGTTATATTGCATTCTCATAGCACCAAACAAATTTATAGCCAACACTTCAAGACAATTTTTCTCTAAATAAATTTATCTCTCTTTATATCCTTTTAATTTTCAAAGTTACACGTCACTAACAGTCTTGGTTTTATAGATGTTTTCCTTAACTCTCGGGTGAAATCTTTTGGAGAATTTTTAGAAATATGCTTTAGCTTAATGTAAACAATTCATAACTATATTAGTAAGGCAATCAAAACTATATTAGTAAGGCAATTGATTGTTTTGTCTGTAAAGCAGTGTCATTTAGCAAAGGAAAATGTTGTTTTATTGTAAAAATAATCAAAATTGATACACTAAATTGTATTTTTTTTATTCTATGGGAATAACAAAAAAATACCTTATTGAATGAAATATATATATATATATATATGATAAGTTATTTGAATGATATAGATTTTGATGATGTGTTTTAACAAGTATAGTTCTAACAAGTGTATTTGATAGCAAAATAATCATGTGAGAATAATTATAGAGTAATAAAAAATTGTCTATATTTACTTGTCCATATGCCAAAATGATTTCCATTATTTATTTCATTCATAAGAGGAAGTAGATAAATTTTTAAATAAAGTTCCTTCTTAGTAAGGTGAGAATTGAAAATGAAATAGTTAAATTTCAAGATTTTGATAATTGTATTATTGGTTTAAGATAAATTGTTTTGGTAGATTTTTGCTTTTAGGTCAAATGACATTGTGTTGTGCAAACGCTCCAATAACAAGTGCAATAACAATAATGGGCGTAATCATGATAACTTTAACAATAATGGGCGTAATCATGATAAATTTATTTAAAACTTTGCAGATTTCGATGTTCATGTAACTCACATGTTTTTTCATAAAATTAAGGCAAGAAGACACATCTTCATGTATTTCCTAACTTTTTTCTTTTAGTATTAAATATAAGTCTCATTAATATATATTTTTCAATTTAAATATGATACAAATTAATATATGTTTTTCAATTTATCTAAAGGAAAAGTTGTCAATGTCAAAGCAATGAGGAAGGTTATATGTGTATTTACAATGGAAAAATATCATTTCTTAAGTCACTAGTATCACACTTGGCAAAACAACTCTAAGTAATTAATATGTGAAAAAAGTAATTATTTATTTATTTAATTTAGTATATTGAATTTTTATATAAATTAAGATAAGGATTAACTTGTATTGATATAAAATTTGTTTTATTGAAATAAATTTTGATTTACTAGAAATTAAGAAGTGTAAATAATTATTTGATTTGCTTTGAAATTTAATTGTTTTATTAAAATTTTAAAGAGTAACATATCACCATAGTTTTGATATGCTAAAGGGTTAAGTAGGTTAATATTGTAATAAATATTTTGAATTTATGATATAATGTAGGTGTAGTAAAGATATTCATAGAAAAAAGTGCACAATATTTTGGAGATTGTAGAATGCCATATTTTACTATGTAATTAGTGGAGATTTGTTCAAATATTAAAAGTGTTGGAATTATTCTTTGAGTTAGTAAAAATATATTCTCATGAATGCTATAACTTTAGAATTCATAACTATATAAGATAATAAAAATAACAAGAATCTCAAATATCCCATAGTAAAAGATATTATTATTAAATCCATAATAAATTTTATGTCTTATTTTTTTCTAATATTAAATTTTGAATTTGAAAATCTATTTTGAAATATTTATATAAAAACTACATACTCCCATTTCTCCTTTGCATAAATTAGTGTAAATAATCCTTTTAAATTTAATTGCATGACGTCTGCTTGGGGTAGCTCAATTGGTAATGGTTGTGGAAATGAAGTCTCACCGAACCAGAAACCTTGGATTCAAATCTTCTGCTATTGAAGTCTCATCAAACCAGAAATCTTGAATTCAAATCTTGTGCTATTGAAGTCTCACCAAACGAGAAACAAAAAGACAACACATATTAATTGACTAATAGAAAGATGCTCACTGTAAACCCATGCAAAATGATTAAAGGTTTTTTTTAGTACAGTACTGAAAGAATATTAATTAAATTCCTTTAATGTAGTTAAAGAAAAAGAAGATACTTATTAATTAAATTCCTTTAATATAATTAAATAAAACAAGACACTTTTATAATCTTTGAAATTATTAAAAAAAAATATTGACGGGAACGGGAGAATGGCTCTTGCTAGGGTTTGCTCGCGCAGAACGCAGGTTGCCGCTGGATCGGTTCCTAAGGACGCCTCAAGGGCCGAAGGCGAGTCACACTATGGGGTGACGGTGATTGCTGCGATAAGGGTTTCTCCGACGCAAGATCATACAGAGGATTGGCTTTTCCCCCACCGCCAAACGCCTCAAATCCCAGATCTATGCGGCTACGCATCTGTGGAGCACCACGTCAAAAGAATTCATATGATCCTGGACTGGGAACGACCCACATGTTTACATCGAGACCACAAGGCGAGGGTCTCAACGGAAGCCCATCTTCTGGCGTGGGTACACGAGGAGGGTCTCTTCCTGAGGTGGATCGAGGTCTTAAAATCCGTTTCAGAACAAGGCTGTTTGCGTGCCGTAAGGGTTTTAGAGGCCAGGTTCCACAAAACCCAAATCGTAAGGAGAAACGGCAGGGGGGGACTGCATGATGCAGATCCACTCCCTCCTGCAACGCTGGAGCTCAAACTTAGTAGATCTGGCTTGGATCTAAATGATCTAGCCTATTTCCGTGCTCAGCCAGAGTCCAGGAAGCGGATTGAAGGCATAAACAATAGATTGTGCAGAGCTTTTGAAGATTCATACATGCAAAAGGACAATCGCTCAAAACAGGGGCCAGTGCTGAAAGAATGCTTACAGCAAGAGCAGATAACTACTACTTGTTTTCAGAGCAATAGAGAGACGGAAAATGCTTCATTTGCAGGGTTTATGCACGGATCTGAGGCATCCACTTGCTATCTGAATCGCAGTCTCTGTTTCAGATCGGAATCAGATCTGCCAGATCTAATAATACAGAAAGCAGAAGATCCCGTGCTGTGGCCAGATCCAGAGCTTCGCATGGGGTCAAAGCCCTTATCTGAATCCTTTCAGATCCAGATAACGCAGCCTGCAGGCAGGACCATCATGCATTGGGTTCGCCCTTCAGACCTGGTGCAGGACCTCATTCTAAATTTAGAGAGCAGAATAGGGATCCCATCTAGCCTTCTGCGACTTATCTTTCAAGGTAAACAACTTGAAAACCCTCTATCCCTCTCTGCTTACAGCATATCCAGGAACAGCTCGGTGGTGGCTACCCTTCGTTTGAGAGGAGGTGCTGCGGGACAATCTTCTTCCACTAAGCCTTTCTCATACAAGGACGCAGTCCACTCCGAGAACCCCAAACCCCCGGAAGCCCTTAAATCTAAGGCCTTCTTGGTTGAAAAAGCTGAAGAAGTTCCCTCTGTTGAACTCATGCATGAAGAGCTGGCTTCCCAGCATCAAGATTTTGCAGAAAGAGCCATCATTTGCAGATTTAATGGTCTGTGGCCTCGATCTCAGGATCTCTATGCATGGATCCATGCAAACTGGACACATCATTGTAAGACCTTTTTTTGCTCGAAGGGTTATTTCATTGTTCTCTTTGATAACATTAAGCACTATGAAAAGGCATTAGAAGAGGGTCCTTGGTTCATGGGAACTGCAGGGCTTTTTTTGACTCCCTGGTTCCCAGATTTTGATCCAGCCACGGCGGTCATTACCAAGACACCGGTATGGATTCGGCTTCCAAACTTACCTGCTCATCTATGGAATACTCGTGTCTTCAGAGCTATCGGAGACACATTGGGCAGCTTCATCCATGGAGATTTGTGGCGGCAATCCAAAGGTCTCTACTCATTTGCAAGAGTGTGTGTGGAGTTAGACCTGAGCAAAGGTCTTCCAGAACAAATCAATCTCAAGATAAATGACTTTGTCTGGACCCAGACGCTGGATTACGAGAACACTGCATTTCGGTGTAGACATTGCCAACAATCTGGGCATTTGCAGAATACTTGTCCATCTCGCCCGGCAAAAAAGAACAAGGCCAACGAATCCAAGCCCAAGTCCAAACGATGGGCTCCATGCTCTCCCCCTCCAGTCGGGGATTGTGCTTCCTCCAGTTCTGAAGATGAAGATAGCGATGAAGAATTGTTTCAGGCCCCTCACTCTGTGGCCCCTTCCACCGATGGCCGGGAACCTTCTCCTGATAAAGCTATTGCTCAGAAACGTGTCCATTTGTCCTCTTCCTCGGACTCAGAAAAGGAGAGCCCCCCCGTGGAGGACCCCAATCTGCAAGTTGTAATCGCCCATCCACCCCAAAGTGGCTGGGTTGAAGTTAAAAAAAGGAAGGGGAAAAAGCTTCGTGTTGAAACCCCTACTCTTTTAGGATAGCACTCATTGCTTCTCATGCTTTAGTGTCTAGTTGTAGCTCCCTGCTTGCCTCACTCTTTTCCCGGAACCGAGGTTGATAGTCCTATCATTTCCGGTTGCCGGTTTCTTGCTTCTCTGGAATGTATCCTCTTGTACAATATTTTACTGCTTAATAGAATTAGTCTTAACGAGAAAGAAAAAAAAAAATTGAAATTATTAAGAAATAAAAAATTATCATAATCATTTATTATTAATTTATGATTATTAATCCTCTACACAAAAAGAAATGATAAAACACATAATATATAATACCTTAATATTATATGTATTTGACTTAATGTTATACATAATAGGATGGTTTTAGAACCATTCAATGTATTTTAATTTAAATATTATATTATATTAAATATATAAATTTAATTTTAATAAAAAAATTATTCAATAATCATATTTTAATTAAATACATGAAATTCAATGTTTTGAACTATTTAAATATATATAAAATAAAAAGATACAATAATATATTTATTTTTTTTAATCACTATTTTTATAAACTAATATAATATATATATTTATTTATTTATTTAGATATATTAATTAAAATTTCTATTTTGTAAATTTATTGTTTGTTATTTGTTTATATATATAAATTATATATTTATTAGATATTTAAACTAAAAAATAAAAATATATACTATAAAATTGAATTTCATAATAAAAATTATGTATTTATTGTATGAAGATGGTACGTCAAATCAATAAAAAAAAATGTTAATGAAATTTTAATTATAAAATATTTTAATGATAATATGTTTGAGTAAATATTCACAACTCATTAAATTTGATTGAAATTTAGCCATAAGTATTGACATTGATATGTTTTATGATGACATTTGGTGGTATATCATTTTTTATTTTTTATTTTATTTTTAAAATATATTTTTTCTAATAAATATTATTTATAACCATATAAATTAGTTATTTTATCTATATAAACTAATAAAAAAACAAAAATTTAAATTTCAAAAATTTCAAAATTTATTTTTAATTTTCTAAATTTAATATTTATTTTTTTCAAAATTTTAATAAACTTTATAAAATCTATTTCAAAATTTCAAAACTAAAGAAAAATTGATGGTTTTTAATTTAAAAACAAAAACAATATAAAATATAAAAATCTATTTGAACTTATACATGACTTTTTATAAAATCATACACAAGTTTCATATTTTCTGTATTCAAGTTTCTGTCATCCATAATGAATTAAGTAAAATCTTTCGATAGAAATCACATAAGAGATAATTTTCACCAATATGTTACGAACGAACAAATATGATTCATCATCAAAACACGTTTATATTTCTTAATTCATATGATTTATAAAATCATAAACCAGTTTTATATTTCTTAATTCATATGATTTGATTACAAGTAATATAAACTAATTCATATAATTTTATTATACGTAATGTAATAAGATTTTTAGTTAATTTGATTTAAATATGGATATTATGACTTTATTTATTTATTTATTTATTTAAATTAAGATAATTTGAATTTTTAAAATATTTAAAAGTGAAATAAATTTTAAAATTTAAGGAGAATCATTATGTTATTATTTAGTATATGAAGTGATAAATTAAATTTAAAGAAATAGATATTTTAAATTTGATTTTATATGAACTTACGTGTGACCTTTTATAAAATCATAACCAAGTTTTACATTTCTTAATTCATATGATTTGATTGCATGTAATATAAAATAATTCATATAATTTTATTACACGTAACATAATAAGTTTTTAGTTGATTTGATTTGAATATGGATATTATGACATATAATATGTGTCGTAGTTTAAAAATTATGTTTTTTGTCTTGAAAGTTATGGAAATTTTGGTTATATTTTAAAAAAAAATTGCAGGGATTTTTGTAAATCTAAGTAAAAGTTTTTTAAATTCATAATTTTAAGTGTCTTAAACGTTTTTGATGGTGCTGAGTCTATTTCACCATCAACAACGTGATTCAAACATGGTATCTACAAAAATTTTTGAAAATCTTTTACGCTGATTCCAGCGACTTTTGGCCGTCCCGAACTACTTTTGGCTGTCCAAGCAATTCCTCTACGTGGGACTTTCAATATATATATAAACATGATTTAAGATTTTTAGTTAGTTTGATTTGAATATGGCTATTATGACTTTATATATATAGAGAGAGAGATAAAAGTTAAGATAATTTGCAATTTTTAGAATATTTAAAGGTGATATTAAATTTTAAAATTTCAAGAGGATCATTGTGTTCTTATTTATGGAGTTGTCTTTAGTGGGACTTTTTGGACTTTGTGGTGCCGGAATCGGTGCAAAAATTTGAGGTGAAATCTTTATTTGTGTTATTTAAACTAGTTTTTTCACTGTATATATAAATTCAGCACCCTGGAAAACCCCTAGGGCACTTCGATTGCACAGGATTACCCATCAAACTTATTATTTCAATAAATTCCTGCGGGATTTTAGAGAAATTACACCGGAAAAACCCACAGTAAAAGCTTCCAAAAAGTTACACTAAATTCATTATTTAATATTTAATATTTGAAGTGATAAATTAAATCGAAACGAACAAATATTTTAAATTTGATTTTATTGTTTAATTTGTAAATTTTTTTAAAGTATTGTAATTTGAAATTTAAAAAAAAAAAGTGATAGGGGTAATATTATTTTCCAATTTTAAATTTGATTTTAAATTTTTTGTTACAACCGTATTACTAATTAAACATGTAATTTAAACTAGTTATAATTTTTATTTTTTTATAAATCGTGTTATTTGTAACACCACTTTTAATTCAAAATTTGATTTTGAAATTTTGGTTACAACAATATTTCAAACGAGTGATAATTTTAATCTGGAAAACGAGTGATAATAATAGTTCGGAAGTTGATGGAAACAGTTTTTTAATTTTACCGCAATCTATTGCTCAACGACAAGCACAACATTGACGAATAGAGCACTCGAGGTGGAGGCGGTTGTGACCTAGCAATGGTGTGAAGCGTTGGAGTTGTAGTTGACCGCTCGGGCTCCCTCTAAGGGCCCACGACCCTCCTCTTGCTCGGCCTTTGGCCCCTCTCGCCTGGCTCCCATTTTGTTCATTGGGTGGTGAGCTATGTTCACTCTGAAGTGGTTCTGACTGTCTGTTGAAGTCTTGTTCACGAGGCTTGTTCTTGTTCCTCCTGGGTTGGGCTAGCTTCCTCAATCGCGGAGCTTGCTGTAACATCCCTAAATAAACTCGGTGTAAAACTACACAGTTTAGTAAATAGTAATTATTTTAAAGATTACGATTCTTGTTGTTGATAAAAGTAATTGAGAGAATATCTTGGCTAAATGTGCGTGGAGCCCATTGGTCCTCTACGCGGTGATAACTAATTCTTGATATTGGAAACCAGATGAGAACGTATGGTTACAGGTTTCTTCTCCTCACGGTTATTAGTTATGATGACTGTTACACCTTCATTCTTTCAACGAAAGACAAGTGTGTTCTTATGGTAACCACCGATGATTAGTTAGAGAGGTTCGTTGTCCTCACTTCGGATCTTTTGCCATCATACTCATACTTCCGGATGGTTCTGAAAGAAAAGGGGATCAATATACAGTCACCGGGGATGAGATTGGAGCCGGGGGGGATTGGTGGCGAGGTCGAAACCAGTTTATCGTTGATAAAGAGGCGCGACTGAATGGCAGTTTAATAGCAGAGGGTAGTTATATGATATGAGAGATTTGAGCGAAGTGATGTCAATTGATAGCAGTGCGAATGGAATCCTAGCACAATGATAAATACAGATTGTTGTGCATTGAATATACTTGGCTTTGCAGAGATTGATTGGTTGCAAGGGCTGTGTTCCGAGACAGAGGAATGCTGACCTGAGTTTAATATAGAGACAAAGTTTTGATTGGCTGACATGTTTGTATTACAAGAGTCAATTTATAGTATTGGCAGAGATTGTTAGCATGTTGCGAAGTTGCTTCAAAGATTACGTTAGAGTGTTGATGTGTTGACCATTTACAGAGATAGTTTATTTGTTGATGTGTCCATGAGATCTGAGGCAGAGGTGGTTCCAAAGTGTGAGCGGACAGTTCTTTGGATACATTTTATAGAGCTGACATTGATTGATTGCAGAACTCGGTACCTCTGACTGTGTGTTTTGCAGGGATAAGAGTTCAATGGCAGAGGTTATATATATAGACAATGTTCTACAGGGGCATAAAGCTTATAGTTGGGTTTAATGCATTGATTGCAGTAGGCTGTAGCTTATATTAGGTATTGCCTGTGACTGTAACTGAAGGTAGAGTTTTGAATATTGATGCTAGTGTTTGTGAAAAGGACTGGAATTGAATTTACATTGTTGAAAGTCGTAGTACATTTTGTAATGTATTGATTGCTTAGGGTATTGAGAGAGTTGTATGAGCAAATTATTGAGTGTAGCGAATACAATTCGGATACCTGTGGCTGTATATTAAACTGACCGTAAGTCCATTAAAATGAAGAGCGCTAAGAGTAAATTCAAGCATGGTTGCTTTCTTTGTCATGAGATCACAATGATAGAAAGTGCATGCATTAGAAGAATGACTGATTTTAGATGTTCTCTTTGTAAGAGAATAGGTTAATGCATGTGGTATTGTATATGGTAAAAGATTGACTAGTTTATCTCTTTTCTTGGTTAAAAGATCTCTTTAGATGTTGATTATTGTTTGAATAATAATGTAACTAATCTTGTTGCCAAGATTGTTAATGACTGCATTGACAGGAAACGATGGCAGATGGTGCCAAGGAAAGTGATGTTTAACATTATGGCAGGAAAAAGGATTATTCGTCCATGCAGATGAATTCAAGCTGCAGTATTGTCCATTGCTAGAACCATTATGCCACAAGGGATGTTGTATGTGGCGGTATGTAAATAAAAGATTACATGTAAATTGTATTAGCTAGTTATGTGACAGCTTAATGATCATTCATTGTAAAGATTTTAAGACAATGGTTAAGGGATGGAATCCCTTATAAACCATTGAGTGAGGGGTGAAAACCCTCACGAGCGTTTAATAAAAAGATTAAACGTTTGCTGGTTTTCACCCTACGGGGTTTCCAGGGTATATCCGTGTTCTATGGTGTGATTGATGTGATTGCCTTATGTGTCTGTTGATGATGATGGGTCCTTGATGATGATGGTTCTTTAATTGTTGTGACAAGCAGAATGTCTTAGTGCATGATTATTTAATATGGTTAAGAATATCAAGAAATGGATGCAGGGATTTATGAGACAGCTTATGTTAGAACACTACCGCATGGATGGTTAATGGTTATGAAAATGGATATATAACTTATTGTCTTTCACTGCGATTTACATTGATGTATTAGTGAATGTTATATCTAATCGTTAGTGATGATTTGTGGAGTTGTGAACTGATTAATTACTTGTGGTAATTGTATAAATTAATTCTAACTCCCTACTTTTACCTGCGAAGTTATCGGGGTATGTGACACCTGCCCTGGTGGCACCGTTGCTCACAGAGATTGCGGCCTTCAATGATTTTGTTGCATCATCTCCGAAGTTCAGCAAGTAGGGAGAGTCAAAGTTTGTGAAGAGAGATGAGGAGATCCCCAAGATAGAGATTTGTGCCCCTTAGGCCCGCTCTCGTGCCCTGTAGCGCGCAAACAAGGATCTCTTGGCCAGTTTATGGCCTTTGGTCGTCCCATAGGACAGTTAAAGCTTGTATTGAGAACAATTGGAAGCCTCTTATTAAATGAGAGGTAATCTCTTCCTTTTGTGGCAAAGGCTTTTATAAGTTTTACTTTGAGAATAGGTTGGACAGAGATTTAGTGTTCATGAGTGGCACTTACTTTATGGGAGCCCACAGGTTGTATCTGGATCAATGGAGTCCTAGCTTCAATCTTGAATGCAATGTTCCATCCGCAATTCCTGCCTAGGTGAATTTTCCTTTCCTCCCCCTTCACTACTAGAATGATGTGACTTTCAGGCTTATTAGGAACTCCCTAGGGAAGTACATTGATTGTTCAAAGCCAAATATGGCCTCTTCTCTTGTGATAGGATTTGTGTGGAGGTGGACTTAGAGAAAGGCCTCCCAGAAGTTGTCATTATATGCATGGATAATTGGTCGGACGTGTAGGAAGTAGACTATGACCAACTACCCTTTAAATGCAAGTTGTGCCATGAGTATGGGCACTTTGCTAAGGGTTGCCTAAAAATTTTGGATTCCTCGGATAAGCAGTCAGGGGACCCTAAAGAGCATTGGCAGCAGGTTAAAAGAAGGAATCACTCGAAGCATTTGCTCCCCGAAGGATCCCCAGGCTCTATTTCTGTCTCCAAGGATGTTGGCCTTGCTCAATCCCCTTCCTCGAGCATACCAGTCTGCTATCAGGGAATTATTTTGGGGTTTTGGGCTCTGCTTCTAGAGCAGAAAGTTTCGTCCCCCCCCTCTTTCCTCCTCTCAGGAGGTCCCTGCCTCTCTGTCGGCATCCTAGACTCTAGCCCCCAAAATTCATAAAGGTGTGAGCTCTAATCCGGACTCCGTTAGTAGTTCCAAAGAATCCTCAGAAGAGGATGAGGATGATGATGGATTCCTTACATCAAAGGAAGGTCTCGGGCCATCTGCATAGCAGAGTTATACAGATGAAAGACCAGAAAGTGCAAGGACAAAGAAACCAGAAAGAAAATGGAAAAAGGCAGGAAGAAAAACAAATAAGGAAGTAAGGAGGGAAAAAACTGAAAAAGACAAAGAGTTGGGAGTCCAACACACTATCCCTCGTCAGCTAGTAGGAGCAAGGAATAAAGGAGGGGGGGAAGGAAATAATATGGGCCCAGGTAAGGGGGCAGGAAATACAAAAAAATGATTAATGAATATAATCTCCTAGAACTATAGGGAATTGGGATCAATAAAAAGAATAATGGATGTGAAATCCCTAATCCAAAAGGAAAAAATTGATGTCACCCTCCTTCAGGAGACCAAGCTAGATGAGCAGACCCTTCACTCAATCCAAAATAAGATTTGGAGTTGTAGCAATCTAAAAATAGTCAGCTCGAGAGGGGCATTGGGAAGCCTTTGTACGATGTGGAACCCGACAAAATTGCAATTGGTAAGTTCTTTAAAAACTACTCATTGGATTGCAACTTCTTTTCATATAACATAAATGTGGCAATCCTTCACAGTGATCAATGTTTACATGCCCACTCACTTCTGGGAAAAGCAAGATTTTTGGAAATCCTTGATGGAGCTAAAGGGTACAGAGTATGGTCATAACTGTATTCTTGGAGGAGATTTCAATACAACAATGGGAAGTCATGAAAAAGGGGTGGCTCCACTATTAGAGACTCCCTCCAAGAGCATATGGAAGATCTCATATTAACTCTAAACCTCTTTGATGTTAAGCCCCAAAAATTTATGTATACTTGGACCAATAAAAGTGTAGGTGTGCAACATATCGTGGCCCAGCTGGACCGCTTTCTAGCCTCTAACAATCTCCTTATCCTAAATTTCTGCCTCAAATCCTATATTCTGTCGTGGTCAGGATCTGATCACCGACCAATCAGTTTGATAATATCCCAACCCTTGGATTTGGGCCCTATCCCCTTTCGCTATTCTCCCTATGGCTGGATGACCCTAATTTCTTGGAGGTGGTTTCCTCTCTTGGTCAGGGTGGATTGAGGGAAACCCAATAACTATTTGGGAGTCCAAGATTCACAAGCTGAAATCCGACATTAAAAAGTGGTTAAAGAAAAACAGATTAGGCAGACAAGGCAACATCAAGGAGATGGAAGAAAAATTAGCTTCTATCAAGGTACAAATGGAATCAACTCTAGTAAGAGAAGCAAACTTCCAAAGAGAAGCGAAGATTTTTAAGGCCCTCCACACAAACCTTAGGAGGGAAGAGGAGTACTGGATATTGAAATATAGAAATAATTGGCGAAAGGCTAGGGATAGGAACACAATTTTTTTCATAAACAAGCCAAGTTCAGGGAATCAAAAACAATATAACTCAGATAAATCATGGTGGGGAGACTATCAAGAATTTTGATGAAATTAAGAGAGCAGCAGTAGAACACTATGAAAATCTATATACAAGAGACCCTACAATAGATCTAGGCAGCAAATAATTCTTCCCGGAATGTATCTTAGAGATGGTGTGGGAGGAAATGAATAAAACTTTGGTATCCCCACCAGAGGTCGAGGAAATCAGGAGGGCAATCTTCTCCTTCCCCCGTGATAAGGCTCCTGGCCCGGATGGATTCTCGGCTAGCTTCTATCAATTTTTTTGCGAAGTAATAAAGAAGGACCTATGTAGAATGGTGGGTTACTCATTCAAGCGCTTGGCCATGGGGGACGACATAAACTCTTCCTTCCTGGCTCTGATCCCCAAAGAATCGAACCCCTCTTCCTTCTCTATATTCCGCCCAATATCACTCTGTAATGTCTCATATAAAATTTTCTCAAACCTTTTTGGCCTTAAGGCTCAAACCTCTTTTGCCTTCTTTGATCTCCGATAACCAGGGGGGTTTGTCCCAGGCAGGAAAATCTTCGACAATATTATCCTAATCCAAGAAGCTCTTGATTTGAGTTGGCACAGGGGTGATGAAGGGATGATCATAAAATTGGACATGGCAAATGCTTTTGATAGAGTTAGGCATGGTTTCCTGATAAAATTCCTCAAGAAAATGGGGTTGGATGATACATTCATCAAATGGATCAACCTATGTATAACTTCCCCTTGGATTGCTTCATTAGTCAATGGTTGGGTGGCAGGCTTCTTCAAGGCTTTGAGGGGTCTTCGTCAAGGTTTTCCCCTCTCCCTCTTCTTATACATCATTATGGTGGATGCCCTGAGCAAGAAATTGGAGCATGAAAGAGTTATTCTCAATCTTCTGGGAATTAGGTACAAAGAAGGAATCAGAAGTATAAATCATGGACAGTTCGCGAATGATACAATTTTGATGGGAGGAGCCTTAGTTATAATTGCCCGCGCTTCAAAAGAAACTTAGATAGATTCCTCAGTGTTTCGGGGGGGGCACCAATGACACCAAGAGCCACATCTACAGCTGGAATATCTCCATCCAAAAGAGAAGAAAATCGTAGAAATATTAGGGTTCAAAGCAGTAAGAGACTAGAAAGATTTGAATTATTTAGGGATACCTATATTCCTAAGAAAAGCTACTCCATATGCTTGGCAAAAAGTTTAGGATAAAATGAAAAAAAAAAAAGTAATTTGGGGAGGGATATGGCTTAATCATGCAAGTAGAGAAACCCTAGTGAAGTCTATCCTGTCGGTTATCCCCTTGTATCAGTTTTCAGCCCTATAAGCCCCCAAGTGCGTACTACATCAAATGGGGATGTATATAAGGAAATTTCTATGGGAAGGAGGGAGAAAAGAAACCAAAAAATATCATTTGGTAAATTGGAAAATGGTCAGAGCCCCAAAACAACATGGTGGATTGGGAATAAGGGACCCAGGGATAGAAAATATGGAAATGGGAGCAAAATTGTACTGGAATATGATCACGAATCTGAATCAATGGTGGACTTAGGTGATCAGGGATACGTATTTAAATCAGCAAAACAACTGAGAGGGAAGAGAGGTCACGGGTTTGGGCTCCCCCATCTAGAAGTTGATTAATTCCTCCTCGGACACCATCAGGAAAAATTTAAGCAAAGTCTCGAGGAATGGAGCCTGCATCAACATTTTCACGATTTCGATTATGGGCTTACACCCCTTGGGCTCAGATCTTTCCCTGGATGCTCTAAGAATATTCATGAGGCAAGGAGGGGTGGAAATTTTGGATCAGATCTTAGAATGGGACCATCAAGGAGGGTGGAAGGGGTGGAAGATTGATAACATCCTGGAGGCCTTTCTCCCACAAAGAGAAAAACTAATAAAGAAACTAAGATGTTGTGCTCGAATAGCTCTCACATTAGCAGATAAGTGGGGATGGAAAAATTCCAACTACATTGTCAAAGAAGGATATTCACACTTGCTCTTTAATTCCCAGGTACCGCCTAAATCCTCCATCTGGAATAAAAGCTGGAAACTGAATGTCAACCCAAAGGTAAAAAACAATTGTTCGTTGTTATCACATAAAAAAAAATCCTCACAGCAAAGAACCTTCATAAACGGGGTCATTTTGGCCCTTCAAGATGCCCGCTTTGTGAAACTCCGAAAGAGTCAATTCCCCATCTCTTTCTCCATTGTCAAGTGGCTAAGGAAGTTTGGTCAGTGGTCCTAGACCCTCTATACTATAGGACTTCATGGCCATCTGACCTTTTGTTGTTTTTCAGTTCTTTGCCCAAATGACATTTAGGCTCCCTTCACGTTGTTAGTGTCAGTCTTGGTTTCCTTCCATTGCTGATCAAATATTCTTTTACCAAGTCTGTCAGGAGTCTCAAGGTCAAATTTTATCATGTCACTAGGTTTATAGAGTAAAATTTGGTCACTGGCTAGTTTGTCTAGGAATTTTTTCATTCTTTTGGAAAAATCACACATGTTGGTTGCCTACCTCACTCAGATGAAGGTATCATAATAAAAAGGATGTTTTCATTATATCAGTCATCATCATTACCATTCCACTCAGTCTCATGTCTTCATTAAGTCATTAGGGTTTCTAGGTCCATCATCATCATGTGTAAATCCAGCATTAAATGAATCAGGACAAGCAGCTCTTTGACATTAGCTTGATGAATTTTCACAAGTTCTTCATGATTTTAGTCTCAAAGGTTCCAGGAGAAGAAGTTTCAATGTTCAAAAGGTAAAAATGCAACTCAGGTTTCAACTCTCCAAAGTGGCTCAATCTTAAAGGTGAAAAATCAGTTTTTGAAAAGGTATGTGGGACCCATTTCTTTTCAAAAGGGAAACATACTTGCCTATAAAAACCCAAAAATCCCCAAACTCACTTCATTTGCCTTCTATTTCCCTTTGTTCATCAAGATCTCCCCTCCATTGGCGAAAAAACACGAGTTTCTAGGCAAAATTGGCAAAAATTTGCAGGCGTTGCGCTTCCAAAGACTGTGTTGTGCTTCTGAGGCCAACACTGCGCTTCTGGACACTGTGCTGCGCTTTGGCACTATGCTTCTAGACACTGCGCTGCACTTGTGCCAGAGCAACCCAAAACCTTCCAGAATTCACCCAAACTCAAAATTGAAGCTTGCAATCTAGTTTCTTGCTAATCTAAACTTGTCTACAAGTAAGTACAACACTTTACTTACCTTTTTTCCTTTAGCAAGATGAATTCAAATGCAAGATTTCTTCATCTAGGGTTTTAGGTGAAATTGTCATGTTATAAGCTAGGGTAAATGATGGTTAGTCTAGTTTTGATATTCTAAACATGCAAATCTTTCATCTCACACTTCTGTACATGTTTAAAATACATTTTGACCCACTAAACCAACTATAAATCATTAAATTACCTCACCTATAACTAAACCCTAGCTCATTCCTAACAATTTGGGCAGTTTTCCTAGAAGCTTTGTTTTTCATTTCTCACAAGCATTCCTTTCCCTCATTTCACCTCATTTAAGTTTCATGAGTTGTTTACAGTCCCTATTCATCTCCTAGAAATTCCCTTACCATTATTTCCACTCCTCATACCCATCATTTCATCTTTTCACTCATCCCTCACTGTTTTTTCCATTTTCCTGCTTCTAGGGTTTCTATCATCATGGAGGGAGATTCTTCACCAGAGAGGAAAAGACACCATAAAGGAGGCAAAATTCTCAGATATGAACCTACCAACTGCAATGAAATCAACACATCACCCTTCATCAAGCAGTGTTTTGAAGATGTAGATTGTCTAGAGTTTTGCAAAAGGGTGTGTGAAGTAGGTTTTCATGAACAGTTGACAGATTGGATTGCCACTCATTTGAAAGGGGAAAGTGCTATCATAGCTGGGGTTGAGTTCACATTTTCAGTGGCTGCTATTTCACTTGCTACAGGGATACCTGATCATGGAGAATACTGGTTTAAGGGCATGAATTTGGATCTTGAACATTACAGGTCCTTCTTGAAAACACCCTACAGGGAAACCCATACACACATCATACCATTTAGGTACCTGTTGGAGAAGTATGCTCCATTAATGAAGGTTGTCATGAAATTTTTCACCTGTGAGGGAAGGTTTTCTAGATTGTATGCCTATCACATCCGGCTTCTAATGCACTTCACAGCTCAAAAACCTCTCAACATGTGCAATTATTTGTGTAGAAGCCTTGTCAAAATGTTCGAGAAAGTACAGGTGAAAAACAAAGAACACTATCCTAGTCTTTTTCATCATAGTTTGATCAATACTATAGTTCTCCATCAGCTTGCAGAGAAAAACATGACATGGGAGTCTTTCATGGAGACAACTTTGAAATGGCATGAGACTAATGTTTCAGTTCAACATCCAAACATGCCAACACAGTAGATGGAGGTAGGATCATCAAGCCAATCAGTGGAGGTTCCTAAAGCACCTAGACCTGAGGTGACTAGGATGTACCAAAGAGGAAAAAGGCTTGTGTTTGCTTCTCATGTTGAGAAAGGGGCCAAGCCTTCTACATCAACAAAACAAGGATCACAAGTACAGGATAAAGACTTGATTGAGCATGATTTTGAGTTAGTGGACTTGGAAACAGAAAATGAGCCTTCAAATATGCAGCAGACTATCAAATAAAAAGACTCTCAGATCAGAGAACTCATGGACAACATGGCAAGGGCAAGGTTTGTTATCTCATTCCTAGAACAAGAAAACAGTCAGCTAAAAGCTAGACAACTCATTATGGAGAAAGAGAAAGCTAAATTGTTGCAGCAAGCAGGCAAAGGAAAAGCAGTATTGGAGACCAATGAACCTGAGGAAACTAAAAAACAAGGCAATAAAAAGAGGCCAAGGACCAAAGGACTCAAGAAGGCATTGAAAGAGGAGAAAAAACACATCTTGCTAGATGAAGAACTAGATATGGAGGACAGAATTGCCTTAGAGATTAATGAGGACAGGGAGTATTGGTTAGACAAGGTCAATGACCACTTGGAGAAGCTTCTTGACAAAGCCAATAGAGATAACCAACTACTAAGGCACATGGCACATCACTACCAGACCAGAAATATGATTTGTAACATCAAGGTCAAATAGTTGGAAAACAAGCTCAAAGAAACCCTAAAAGACAAAAATGAGAAGGGTAACTTAGAGATGCTTGTTGAAGCATCCATGAGGGCTTAACATACCTCATTTTGTAGCTCATGACCAATTTTGGAGGAATTCTGAGCATTTTTTATTTTTTGGCTATTTTGGTGCCTAATTCAGAAAATTGGCTAGTCACAAAAGCACAGCGCCCTCAGGCATCCAAATGACAAATGGTTTACAGTTTTGGAAAGCCCATGGCATCCTCTCAAAACCCATTTCATCAAATTTTTCAGAGAGGACCCAAATTTTGAGAAAAAGAGTAAAAAAGGGTCAAACTCAACATTTTTCCCCTCTTTTTGATAGGCACTGTGATTCTGGAGACACCTTGGGAGAATGAGTTTTTTAAGGACTTCCCATGGGTCATTTTCAAAAAGGTGTTCTGGAAACTAGACTAGTAAATATAGTTGACCGTTCTTTCATATCTTCATTTGGACCTCAAGAGGTACCTTAAAGTGGGCTCAAAGTTGACGTTGCGCTTCTGCAAATTTCTGTGTTTTTCATTTAAATTTCACTGTGCAAATTTCCTAGTTTTTAGTTTGACTTGGTCAAAGTCAAAACTCTTGATGTAATTGAAGTTATTTCGAGGTTAGATGATGTAATCATGAATAAATATACATGATAGGTTGTTTTTATGGTTTAATAGGCCTCATTAAGGAAGCAAAGTCCAAAACAAAGTCTACAAGAAGTGTTTGTATTTGACCTTCTCACTCTCACCTGTTGGTTGAGAGAATCTTGGAATCAGTTCCACCACCTAGGAATTCGACTCTTGAAGGTGGGGAAGTGGTTCAATTGAGTCTATATGTATTATTTCTCATTCAGAGAGAGGGGTTGGACTTTTGTGGAGAAGGCTTGTATGTTTATGTTCTCTTCAGCTAATACAGGAGCAGTTGCAGCTATATTTCAAGAACTCTAGTTCAGTGAGTTTATGGTGTTTGTTTTCTCTTTCTATCGGTTTCTAATGGATAAATCATTTCTCTTTACATGCTTTATATTCTTCCTATGAATTTCCTTGCAGTTATATAGACAGGAATCTTGAATTTAAGCTCTGTTTATGTGGAATTCATGCTTGTGTTTCCTTTCTTCTAAAGCTAATGAATTCATGCTTTCACGTGATCATTAGTTTCTTTTAAGCTCACAAATATATACTACATTAAAAAACACTCCAATTGCATCATAACACACTGATATCTAGCTCCTTTTTATAATTGTCTCTGCATACTTGAAGCCTAGACCTAATTACCTCCTCAAACCCCTAGTCCAACAAATATAAAAAACCTAAATTCACAAGAACTCAAAACAAACTTATATATCTATCCTAAAACTTGTATTTTTACATATATTCATTGACAAATCCTTTGAGAGATCCCTCTCTAGCTCAGTAGGGCTAGTTACTGAGCTAAAAGTGGTTCGAGGTTACCTCTTTCGATCTCCTCCTCAGCCTAGGAAATTGTAGAGGATAACACATTCCAAAAGAAACTTCAAAGATATTTGGTATTCTCTTCCTAAGTATGTCTGCTGGAAAATTTGGCTAATAAGGAACAAAACAATATTCAAAAAGACCCACCCCTCTACTAGTTTAACATCCATGATAGCTCTTTCCTCGTGTATGGAATTGCACAGACCGAAAATTGATCCCCCCCCTAGATGAAATTGAATCTACTTGGATTGCGCCATGGGTAGGCATCCTTGCTACCCATCTCCCGGAAAAAGGTAACCCCTCTCGTGCCCTGTGGATTATAAGACTGTCTTCTAAGGGGTTGGTGGAATGGATAAAATCCTCAAAACAATGGACTGTTCAATTTGATGGAGCATAAAAAGGTAATCATGGGGTGGCAGGAGGGGGAGGGATTCCCCTTAATCTTGAAGGAAACATAGATGACATAAATGTTTGCGGCCTGGGTAGGAAGACAAACAATGAAGCTAAGGCTTATGGTATGTTTCTGGGACTTTCCTTGGCTCAAAAAAAGGGCATCAGGAATATCCAAGTCTTAGGAGACTCAATGTTGATTATAAAACATATGAAATACAATTCATCAACAAAAAACATGAATCTAAATCAAATCATTCAAAGATCCCAAGGTATGATTCCCCTCTTTGATTTGGTGTCGTTCTTTCACATCCTAAGAGGGAATAACCAGGAAGCAGATAAGCAAGCAAATTTGGCTTGTCAGTTGAATGTAGAAAGAAGTATAGTGAATGAGATAGAGGAAACGTTATGCATTCCCTAATCATAGTCATGGGTTCCAAATATTGGACTGAGGTCAGCATTCTTGGCTCAACCAAGAGTTTAGGAAAGCAAAGAAATTTTGAAATCTTAGGGTATGTAAACCAACATCCCTTTACACACCAACCCCCCCCCGGCGACCCTTCCTCCCTCTCCCCTCATCTCCTATTTCACCTCTCCTCCCTCGCCCTCATCATCCTTCTCCTTCCCATTCCATTAAGCCTCCTTTCCATTTCATTCCTCCTCCACTCTATTCAGTTATAACACCCTTCTCCATTTCATTCCATCTCCCACTCCTCGGTCCCTGTCTCATCAGCCTCTACTCAACCCGGATCGTCCTCGCGCCTCGTGGCATTGAAAGGCTCACCTCGCTGCAGCAACGTGGTTGCTTCCATCACAAAGGTACTACACTTGGTCTAGGGAGATCTCACAGCGTGAGAACCCAACCCCCACGGCATAGAATCTGTTGCAATGGTTGGCGATCCAGCATAGGAGATGGTAAGATAATGGGAGAGCGTGAGAAACATTTAATCCCTCTACTCTAAATTGCTCTAACCGCGCGTCGGAGGAAGGCATGGGTTAGGATGAAGGACGAGGAGAATAGATGGGAAATTATGGTGGAGCATTGGGGTCTCAGCTTCATGAGTACCAATCTCCAGTATTGCATCAAAAACCAGACCTGCACCTTCTACAAAAGGGGTAACGGTTTAATCTGTTGTCAGGGTTTCTGGTTAATCTCTACTCAAATGGTATCTGCAAAGGCCTAGCGGCTGAAGTTGAGGTCATTGAGCAATTTCTGTGGGTTTTGGGTCAAAGTATTGGCCATCAGGGTGGTCTCGAGTGGCATATACATTGGAGAGGGGAAGCTGGGTGCTGCTATGCAGAGGGCTGGTAGACTGAGTGTTGTAAAGAATTGTGTTGGTAAGTTTAGTCTAGTAGGGGAGTTTGAAAAACAAAACGTGGGCTTTGGGTTAAGTGTCTGGAACATTCCTGATTTGGGGATCCGTGGTATCTTAGAGATTAGACATTATGGTTGTTCCCTAGTGAAGAACATGAGTGTGCATAGTAATTCAGCGGAGGAAAGTGCTTTTTCCAGTTCCCTGGGGCCGTCATCGCCCTAGGACAGGGGGGTCAAGGGAGGGAAGAGCTCAAGAAGGTGGAAGCAATACGCAAACCTATAAGGAATGTGTGCAAGAGAATTTGGAAATTCGGGAGGTCTGGCTATTCTGAAGAGGTGTATCCGCCACTAGCAAATGGAGGCACTGGCTATGCAGGAGTAGCAGCTTGAAAAGAAGGAGTGCATCCAGAAACTAGAGGACGAGGTAGACACGTCGAGACAACAAATTGAGCATTTGAAGCTCAGTATGGAAGAGAACAACCCTAGGACTGAAGAAGAATTCATTGGACTTGATCTTAACAACCCAGCACTGATGGAGGAGTAATTTCTTTTCTCACTCAGTTTAAAAATGTTTTTGTATGGCAAACTATACATATAAATATTTACTATTTCAGTACTATAGAATGTATAGCCACCAGCTACTAGTAATGAGATATTTTTGTAAGAAGTATAGGAAAACTTTCAGGGAAAAGATGGGGAACAAATGAAGTTTCAGAAGCCCTTAGCAGGCTCAAAATTATGATGTAAAATCCTGATTTGGAACGCGAACAAGCACAATTTATATATAAATATATTACTCATTTTCATTAAAAAAAAAATAGTTTGAAATTTGATTTTAAAATTTGTGTTAATAATATCATAAATTTTTAAAATTAAGATTACAAAATGTTTTATTTTTAATCCTAAAAACATAACCTTATTTTTTAATTTAAAAATCCATATATTTTACTAAAAATATTATTTTTAAATCCATATATTTTACTAAAATATTGTTTTTAAGAATCATTCTCATTTTGAAATTAAGGTTATTGTTAAGTCATCAATAACCAAAAAAAATTTAGACAACTTGGGTAAAACATATCAACTTACCGTCTCAAAGACTAAACACATAATGGGGAATTAGCAAGGTATGTTGCTCCTTCACAATAAGCTCAACAACGAAGTAGCCCAATGTGTCAAAGGCTTAACAATTTTTTTAAATGTATTATTGCCAAAAGGGATCAACAAGAATCTCATCATAACAACCTTCACTAACTCCTCCACAGGATCAACAAGAATCTCATCATAACAACCTGACCATTCCACTTGTTACAAGGATTAGATTAGTACTAAGGTACATCACTCATTGTGATTACAAAGAGTGATGACACCTCATTCCCATCACTTCTCACCTAATTTAGGGTAGTTCAAAACAAATTTTCAATTTTCATTTAAATAAAATATTTAAAAGTTAGTTTTTATGTAGGATGGGTTAAATTCCATAGGACTTTTTCACTTTTTATGAATAAGTGATGTTTTACACATGATTGTGTGATATTTCCTTTTTTGCATTTCAAAAACCTCTTAAAGTATTAGGCATTGCTGTTGAGATTTTCGGTTTTAATGAATTAGGCAAAAATCTCAGTAGGTGACAACAATAATATTGAGTTGCTATATTAGCTCTATTTTGTTGGGAGAGAGTTAATGCACCCTATATTTGTTGTAAGAGGATTTATGAGGCAGTTAGATTCTCTTAGCTATAAAACAGGTGTTCATACGGATTGGGGTGGGTGTGAGAGTTTGTGAGGAAATTGTTTATCTTGTAATCTCCTGTTTGATAATAAAGATTGCCGATGCCTATGTTTGGTGGACGTAGCCCAGAATGGTTGGGTGAACCACGTTAAAACTCTTGTGTCTTTTTTGTGATGTGTTTATATGCTGTTGCTTGTCTTTTATTTAGCTACGCACTGATTGCTCTAACAATTGCGAGCCATGAACTTTTTTCAAATCATTTGTTACCGAGTCTAAATGTTCATGTCATAATATATTGGCTAGGTCACTTAATTGGAGCCAAACATGAAATAACATAATGAAGAGAGATAAGCATGAGGAAGATAATCATATGGCTAGGTTACTTGATTAGAGCCAAACATGAAATAACATAATGAGATTTGACTTAACAAATCCAATGTTGATTTCGAATATCATACTTTCGCATGACTAACTAAAGAAGACCCAATTAACCTTCGAGCTCCCAAATAGCTCTTATTAGTTTCATTTCTATTCGTTGCAAACAAGTTAAGTGGAAGTTATATCCAATTCCACATGATGACCTTTCTATTATTTAATAGTTAATCTTTCTTCACAACCCATGCTCTTTCTCCTAGTTGGCTAATTTGTTCCCAGCCTTTTTGGAGTGACCTTACCTTATATCAATAATCCATAAATAATATGCTATTTTAGGTTTAAATACAATATCAAAGCACTATTATACCATGACACCATTATAGTGAATGAAATTAATTTCATTAATACCATTACATAGATTTGAAATAGAGATATGTAATAGAGAGACAAAACTTGTATATGTTAAATGGATTATAATTTTATTAATATTAATGTAATTATATAAATCAGTTTAAATCTATTTTAACTAAGATTTATCAAATGTTTAGAGGGATCAAATCTTTTGAGATACAATTTTTTTTTAAGTGAAAAGAGATTTGATCCCTCTTGACGCTTTATAGATCCATGGTTAAGATTAGTATAGGCTAGTTTTATATCCACACATATCATATCTAGGCTGGATCTATCTCTCCCTCTCTCTCTCTTCACTCCTACTCTACTCACTCCCTCCCTCTCTCCTTTTCTCTCAAGTCCTCTCTCTCTTCCTTCCTCTGTCTCCCTTTCTCTCCCACCTCCCTCTATCTCTCCCCCCATCTCTCTATCTCTCTATACCCTCCAACTTTATCATTATCTCCCTCCCTCTCTCCTTCTCTCTCTCCCTTCTCTCCCCCATTGATATCTATGTCTCCCTCTCTCACTTCTCCTTCTCTCCCTCTCTCTTTCCTATCCTTCTCTTTGTCTTCCTTCCTCTCCTCTCTCCCTCTCTCTCCATCTCTCCCTTATCACTTCCTCTCTCTCTACCTCCTCTTTATGTCTTTGTTCTTCCCCCCTCTCTCTCTTAAGGAGAACTTTCGTTCTATGTAACCAATGCTATATGTAATGTCTAAAATATTTTACATTTTTATTTTTTATTTTATTTTAAAATGAGTTATGGTTTTTGGGCATGTGGCATTGATAAGCCACGGTATTGTAACAAAACCTATTTTTCAAATTAATTATATCCATGGTAAAGTGAGGATGGATATCCATTGTTAAGAAACATGTTATATTGTAAGGTTGTTGTAGGTATTAAGTTTTTATGTGCTTATTGATTAAATTTAACAATGGTTATGGAATCATTATTAGTCCTTACCAAGGTAGGACTTTCATAATCAATTTGTATTGATCACTATTAGTTTAGCATTGACTAATGTAAATTATAATGTTTAACTTTGAAAAATAAATATCTTTTTTTCAATATTATTAAAGAAATAATTTCAAACATATGATTGGACCATAACTTGAACGTATTATTGCAATCTTTGCACAATATAATGTTATGTGGATAACGGCCTTACATATTTTATGCCATAATTTATGGAAATGATTGCAATATTCATGCATGATTAGATATTTGTGTAGTGATTTTATATTCTTAAGCTTTGTAGGAAAACCATCCAAAAATAAAATACTTGAAAATAACTTATACAAATAAATAACATATCTACCATCAATTATTTCCCTCCATAATTTAAGCAAGACTTTGCATAAAAAATGGATAGGAATAAGATGTAAAAAATATACTTACATTAGGTACCTCCCACCATTATTTATGTTTTCTTTAGCACTTATCTAAGAGTAGTTTTTGTAAATGTATAGACTTACTAGTGGTTACTAACATATTACCCACCAAAATTTATGCAAGTTCTTCTACACATCTCAATTTATTAGTTACTGTTAAAGCAAGACTACACGGTGATTTATCTATCAATTATTATTAATTTAGCATTAGTTATGCAATTTTTCCCATAACATAATTTCTAACTTGAGTTGGAGGGGCTAAGTTGCCCTGCAAAACAAAATTACAATATAACAAATTGAATTTTATTTTTTTTACTTTTAACGTTTTATTATTAATTGAGCCAAGATTTAAATGTTTACACTACAACATCTCCACCATACTCAACCCTATGTTACTTTTAACCTTCTATTATTTTTAATTGAGCCAACATATAAATGTTAAATGTTAAACATTTATGCATACACATCTACCCCTATATTGGGTTTATTGGGTTGTAGAGTGTCTCTCTGCACAATTAAATTACTAATAACGTTTATTTCATGATACATCTCACATTATTAAAATTTAAAATCTCATAAAACTAACTAAATTATGACTTTATTTTAAATTATTACTATTGATTATAAAATGAATTAATATATAAGTTAAACATGTATACATTTAAAAAGACATGGAACAAGATTCTTAACCATGGAGATTTGCCCCACTTTGCCATGGAAATTCTTAATTTGTAAATAGGCTTTATTACAATATCATTAGCCACTCTCATGACTTATAAATACCACATACCCAAAAAACCATCACTAGCTTCATATGACACTTGTTTTTATAACATTTTCTTTTAATTAATCAATTTAATTAAAAAAGAAAAAATAACATAACTATTTTAGAAATTAAATCTATATCATCTACTTAATATTTATTTATAATTAAATTAAAATTCTAAATATCATATTTTAAAATAAACATAACTATTAACCTATATAACAATTACTTGATAAACGGTACCATTCAACCTTACATTGCATTATTATCATATTTAACTAACACAACCTCAAAATCACAGTCGGTGAACGGTGATAGAGCCTTGTAACCTTCCACTCCGGCTCCGTGTAAACCACGAGAAGTCAAACTCAATTAACAAAGTTCTAAATGGATGTAAATATTTGAACAACTAAAGTTTTGTGATGAAGTTTGTGAATCGAATGTAAATATTTCAACAACCATAGTTTTGTGATGAAGTTTGTGAATCGATTCACGTAGCTAGAGACATTGCATTAAACATTACAAGTGTCCATTATAACATCTCTCATAATTCTTTGCTTATAATTATAATTATTTTGTTTGTTTAAATATCTTTTGAAATTCTTTGCTTTTACAATTATTTTGTTTGTTTAAATATCTTTTGAAATATTTATTTATAATCTATGGTAATGCATAATCTATTTATGAAATATTTCTCAACGAAGTAGAATGACCAATTGAAATTTTTTTTGCTTATAATTTCATATTTTTAGGTTCATCTGTTTTTTTGATGAAGGTTTGTGTATTACTTTATTTTTTATTTTTAGTTAAAAATAATTGACAAATTTTTTGAATTTTTAAATAGATTTTATAAAGTTTATTAAAATTTTGAAAAAAAAATAATAATATTAAATTTAATATTTTGAAAATTAAAAATAAATTTTTAAATTTTTAAAATTTTTATTTTTATTTTTTTATTAGTATATATGGATGAAATGACTAATTTTATGGATCATAAATAGTATTTGTCCAAAATATATATTACCAAGTGTCATCCTAATACACATATTAATCTCAATTTTTATGACCAAAGATTAATCAAATCTCATGAGTTGTGAATATTTGATTTGAGATGTTATCATTAAAATATTTTATAATTAAAATAGCATTAACAATTTTTTATTAATTTGACATGTTATCATTAAACCATTTTATAGTTAAAATGAATTAGTTTATTTTTTTTTGTAAGAATATAATTTTTCCAAGTCAATATAAAAGCATATAACTCTTATGTTCATATAAAGTTTACATATAATTTTAAAAGAAATTAATAATAAAAAATATTTCAATATTTATTAAAAGTAAATTATTTTAATATCTATCTTAAATAAAATATTCTAAAATCAACTTTATCTAAATAATATAAAGAAAGTAATTGAAAACAACTTTTTTTTATTTAAATTTCATTCAAAATTGTTTTTATATCTTAATACTATGGAGATATATCACTTATATAATTGGAACATGACATTTAAAAATTGTTTCATTATCAGTTATATATATAAAATTATAATTGGAACATGACATTTAAAAATTGTTTCAATGTCAATTTTATATATATATATATATATATATATATATATATATATATATATATATATATATATTATTGGTGTATTGTTTAATATGAGTGAGGTGTAATTTTTATCATGTTCAATAATGAGTTGGCATGTGTGTACATGCACTTGAGCATGTATAGATTCACATACTAAGAATTAATGTAAATTCATTTTAACTTTGATCCATTATGCAATGATTTGTAAACAAGAGACTAGTCTACTAGTCTCACTATCATGTTTGTGGAATTAACTTTTGATCTTTGTAAAAGAGAAATATGAAAGAATATTAAATTTACACAAAATTACTTGACTTAGACGTCTATTCAAACGGTTGAATTCTCAAATAATATTTTAATTTTTCACATGTTTCATCCCAAACATCATGTGGAAGCAAGATAAATGTCTTATCACTCAACTTCCATAATTACCTTACAATCTAAGGATAGTTCAATTATTCTTAATCATATATTATGCTAAATATTCCCAGGTTGCCAAATTTAACCTCTGATCTGGTTAAAATCTTTACCCAGTTTACTTAGCTCTAGAAGTATAATAATAATTATAAAGAATATTAATATTAATTTAGTTAAAGGGGGTTTGACTGGGTCCTTAAGTTGAAAAATAGCCGTTAGTCTTTTTAGCCGTTGGAGTCTCTGCTTGGACTATTTAACTCGCTATACTGGATCTGTATCTTCAACTTGTCCTGACGATGAACCACACTAGTTGGTTCGAAACGCGTCGACAAATGATCAATTATGTGATTTCGCCAAAAAGTTTCTAAACAAACAATAAGATTCATGATTTTTATTTCAACATGGATCTTCTTAATACCATACATTTAGTCCTAAATGTAAATTTTAATGTTTCTACAATATCAAACCATTTATATGTTGTATGGTTAATTGTTGCAAGTAGATTCTGAAAATAAAATAAAATAACAGAAAGATTTTACCCTAGAAACCCTAATAAGGGAATCTAGAAAGATTTTTCAATATAATTTCTCTTCATAGTGTTACAATAAAATATGTATATGTTGCAAGATCCATAAATGTCCAATCCATTAACCATGGATTATGATACAACTATAGTTCCTTAATCGGAATTACAAAACCATGGGTTGAACCACTAAGCACCCCAAAACAATTCAAAGTGAAGGTCATGTGCCTAAAACTACTGAAAATGGATGCAAAAAATGCAAAACATTTTTTTGGTGCTACGCCTAGTGCATACGAATAGCATGTGAGGATAGTTGTACAAAGAATATAACGCATACCCAACATTATCTACATTAATATTTGTACTTTTAAGTTTTTCATTTTCTTATATGTTTCCTTGGAGCTAAGATGGATTTTTGAAAATGTTTAACACATGCATTAATGTTAAAATTCTTTTTTTGCAATATAAGTTAATAAAGGTCCAATCCATTAACCATGGATTATGATACAACCATAGTTCCTTAATCGGAATTACAAAACTATGGGTTGAACCACTGTGCACCCCAAAACAATTCAAAGTGAAGATCATGTGCCTAAAACCACTGAAAATGGATGCAAAAAATGCAAAACATTTTTTTGGTGCTACGCCTAGTGCATACAAATAACATGTGGGGATAGTTGTACAAAGAATATAATGCATACCCAACATTATCTACATTAATATTTGTACTTTTAAGTTTTTCATTTTCTTATATGTTTCCTTGGAGCTAAGATGGATTTTTGAAAATGTTTAACACAAGAATTAATGTTAAAAAAAAATTGCAATATAATTTGATAAAGGTAACATTAAAAAGTGGTGTTAATTAACGTTTGCTTGACCTAATTATAATTTAATTAAATTGTGTTATTGTATTTATTTACGTTCATTTTGGATTATTGACCTCACAATAAAATTTGAAGATGTCATGTTTAAGCTAATTTCTTTCCCTACCAAAGTACAAATTAGGTCAAAGAATGATTGTTCTAAACCTCTATGAGTATTTAGGCCCATGGCAAGTACTTTTCAACATTTTGTGAGTAGTCTTGTTGTTGTTCAAACCTAATGGTTACTAGAGTCGGATTTTGATTTATAAAATTCAATTAATAAACCCACTTCAACATGTCACTAGATAATTCAATTCAAGTTGCATCACATAAAATATGTGATTGTATACATGGCTAATATTTTGTTTTTTATAATGATTATCTAACTACATGCTCCATCATTGCAACTTCTACTAGTAAAATGTGTCAATGATGAGAGAGTGGCTTATGTTATTTGTGTCGTGACTAATAAATTGATGTAAACATGAGATTTCTATAACATACAACTCAACAGAAATTACTATATCAAATTTAAAGATAGGGAATAGGCACTTTGTAGCTTTTTTCCCTCTTTAGGTCTTTTTGTTCTATTTATTAGGGTGATATTGACTACATGAGAGTACACATTTCTTTTATGCCCGTAATTTAAAAAAGTAATTGATAAGAGTATCCCACAATGGAAAGGCCTAATATCTTCACACATTCACTTAATTGTGTTTAGGTCGCATTCATGGTTAAAGTCTATTTGTAGTTGAGAGCTTTGTGACTTTTATTCCCCACCCACATTAAGAAAGTTTGTTCAATTTACTATGAATTATGATCTCACAACTATTAGTTTTATTCAATCTATTATGTTTTTGGTTTGATGTGCCTAGGTCACTTCCCCATTATCACCATTTCAAGTTACCTCAAATTTGGATTGGTGTGTTTACCTTATCCTGTGGGCTAACAACTCTAATGCAAAGGATTTCACATGGTTAATTAGGATTTTTGTTGTACTCTTTGTGAATGTTATGGTTATAGTATCATAAAAAAAAAAAAAAAAAAAAACTACTTAAACTTAGGGTCTTGTTGTATTACTCAATAACTCCCCATTAATTTTTATGATAGTTGAACTAATAAATAATGGGGACCCTTTTAAATTTTAATAAAGGCTTTTGGTTCTAATAAAATAAGGCAATTTTTAGTTTTTGTCTCCAAAACACCTTTGAATAAGAAAATATCCCTTATCGAAGCTTTCATATCAAAGATTGGCCTCATTAGTATTAAACCTGATAGGATTTTATTTAAAATGTATTATCAGAAACGTTTTATTGGAACATTTAAATATCACAACATTGCTTATAGTAAAGTCGCGATAAAAAAAAAACTTTTCCCCGATTAAAACTTTATGATACTTTAAGCCCAAAGTAATATAAGCATGAATTTATGATATAATAAATAAAATCCTGGACCCACAAGACTACCACGTGGTATATCGGAACTTTAAAAATAATTTCCACTTTAAAAACCATCGATTTTCTAATCCTCCGATGTGTCGATACTCCGATATCTAATACCTCTGATATCCCTTATCTTTTGATCCTCCGATATCCTGATACTCTGATATTCCGATATCCATCATCCTATGATATTCCCCTCCTTTCTATATATCGAAACTTTTATACCAAGAGGCACTCTTTGAAAATATTCGATATTGCATCCCTGAAAAAAAAAAAAAAAAACTATGATGCCTCTTCTCGCTCACAACTTATAACCTATATATCTTTGAATAATGTCTATCGGACGGTAAGGATATCACAAGTTTTAAAGGTTTGCTTCTAAGATTTCCCCGATAAAAATCCTCTGATATGTTGACATGTGCAGAGCCCATGTGAATGCACATTTATCATTTAATGGTCGAAATCCACAAAATTATGACTTTTCGAAGTTTCAAAAAATTTAATCATTGCAGTTTGATGTCTTCAGGATTTGCTCATAAAGACATAAACTGTCATGGAAAGTAGTTATTTGCTCTAAAAGAATTCTTTGGTTAAGGAATTTCTGCTTATTCTTGCGTTCTCCACTATAGGCCAATCCCAACAAGCCAAATTCATTACAAATATCTAGGATGACTAAAAACAGGAAGAAAATCGTTGTTCAACACCAACTGATCGCTCCTCCACCTGAAGATTCTGAAATGCTTGCATTATTCTCAGATACAACCTGTACTCCAAACACTAGAAGCTCTTATTGGGAAACTATTTATAAGCTTTATGAAGATGAAGGACCCAGGGTAACAGAGAAAATATCTATGGCCGATGATGCTTCCCGAGTCTTTGAAACTACCTACAGTGACATCGCCAATTCATTCCTGCATAGGATTGCGGCACGACCCAACATCTCACCTTATACAGATATGGTTAAATGGGTTATTGAGCATATGAATATTGCAGATAGGAATCTCATGAATCAGGAGCAGACAATCATTGGGTCATTTACCAGCAATGATTTGATCAAAATGTATCATCTACCACAACCTTAGCAAAAGTATGAAAAGCTTTTTATACAGAAGTTCATGAAGGAGAATGAGCATCTATAAAAGTCCATCAGAAACTGGAGAAGAGATCCTAACAAACATAAGCGTGAATATAAGGCTATGTATTCTATTTCCTCCCTTGTTGGTCCATACTGTCAAATAGCCGCTATGATGTGTAGGATCTATGGTTACCCTAATACACAGAAATTCTCCGACCAATGGGTACCACTCATTGATGTTTCCTCTCGTGGATATATTATGGATTGGGGAAACATATTTTCTGACAGCATAGCCACTAAAATCATGAATTATAGGAGCAAACATAATTTTTCAGAGAACGTAGTTCCCCCTTTTTATATAAGTGCCTATATAATGGATGCCATCTATTTCACTTCTGATTTTACTTCTATTGGATGGAAATTGACTATAGAAGACCCTACACCTATCCATATTTATCATGACATACTCTAGGAATCAAATTTTCACCCTCATTTCTATAAAATTTTCCATGGAGTAATGTTGCACATCCACCAAAGTGTATTTGATAATAAATCCCCTAGCGTTTCACCTGAAGCTAAAGATGATTTGCTAGCAATTTGTAACTGTTTTGGAGAAGAATCATTCACTTATGTCTGGATCTTTGGTATACTTGCAAAGCCTCACATTTTGCCCCTTTACATCCCTGATAAACTTTTGGCTCGTGAAATAGCTTACCAGACCATAGGACATGGTCTCTCAAAGGACCTAAATCATGCTAAAAAGACAATGTGGCCTACTTTTCCTATTCAATGTGGTGTGTATACTCTAGATATTTATAAACATTCCAGTATTGAGATTTGAGAGATTTAGTGTTTAAACTTCCCAACTATTCTGAATAGGCAATACGATCATAAGGGAATTGCCAAGAATGTCACTGCACAGTCAAGTATCAGGAAATTTATGCATGAGCCAGATAAATTTGATGACTTATTTGAATCAATCTCTACCTAATCGATGGTTGTCAATCTAGCAGCAACATATTTAACTCCAAAGGAGATAACTCAGTTTAATCAATACATAGATAAAATGATTGCTCACTTGCCTATGTATTTATTGAAGCTCCATCAATAGAACACAGAAAAGAATAAAGTTTTGGCTATTTCAGCACAAGTTCCTGATGTTACTTAGGCAAAAGAAACAGGTACTTCCTCTTCTTCTCAGGCGGAAGAAACTTTGACAGACAAAAAACTGGATGCAATATGGGAACAGTTCAATCAATTCATTCAAGAAACAGAGCCTCAAACTCTGAAGACTCCATTGCAGGAGAAAGTTTCACATATTGTTGAAACTATAGAAAAAACACTTCCGACAGGCCTTTGGACACTAATGATATGGAAATCATCCTAGCATTCTCGACCTTCGTGTCATTTTGAAGGTCAAAGAGATTCCTCCTCTCGGTATATTTTACAATCCACAACATAAAGTTGTTGTGAAAAGACAAAGAAAAAGAAGAAGGGTTGATCAAGCCCAGGCCCTAGTCCTTGAAGATACTTCATTTCAAGTGATGTGGAAAGGCTCTCAATCTACTCCTGGAGATGATCTCGGAAGGCTCTCACAGTCTGCAGGATCATACGCTTCTGCCACCATAGATAAAGCCATCGAAGTCACCAGCTTCTGAGAGAAAAGGATGAAAGAATCATGTAGTTGGAACATGGTATGGACAATGAGAAGCAGATTCTTGCTCAACAGTGGCAAGCACAGCTTGTCGAACTTCAACAAATTTTTTATGCCTTGAATCTCCAACATGAATCTAATTTGAGAACTTGGGATGCTCAAATCCAAGAGTTACAACTAGGTATTGAACAATTGAAGATTAATATCGAGTTCATTGAATACAAAAAGGAAGCGGGAGAATTGAAGACTCTCCTTGTTCAGCAACATATTACTTTCTGCCAAAAATTAGCCATTATTCAGAATTTATGTCAAACAACCAATTCATTGGTGAATCAGTTGTCCAATCTGAGGACATACTTTGATGAAATTGAAGAGAAAATCTCAGATTATATAAATTGGCCAGAAATTGTTGAAGGAAGATTAGCCAATCTCCCTACTACTGAAGAATCACAAAAGGAGATAGTCTTTCGAGATTGGAAATCAGACTTAAACATGCAAAGACAACAATATTCAGTGTCATGGATATTTCTAATGACCTCACTGAATCTATCAGTGAAAATTTACTGCAGGCCAACCTTATTCAAGATTGCCCAGAGGGAACTCTGCCTGATATTAAATTATTAACCAAGACACGATAGGAGTTATCAAAGAAGAAGCTCGAGAACATTGAAAAGTTGTCAAAGGTTAACTTAGAATTCCATTTGAATTTCTTAGTTAAACCTCAAAGTCAATGGTTAATGTTGAGATTTTTATCCAACAGGACTACTCATATGTTTCCAACACTCAAGGACATGGTATTCATTAGTCAGATGTGCATTCAACCACGGGATCCACCCGAATTGAAGCCTATGATAGATATCTATGAACTGGGGAAGCGTATGGGAAAACAATCCTCTTCCAAGTCTTAGCTGAATTATTGCAACAACTTCTATAATTGTCTTATGTTTTTATTTTAAGCGGTGTTTGTTAAAACCGCTTTAGACTTTTATTCTGCTTTTCTATATTTGCATTTTGATTGAAAACTATAAATCCCCTTCATTTGAATGAAGAAGTGGTTCTAAATTTTGGGAAGAAAACTTTTCTTACACTATTGTAGCTCAAGTAATCTTAATAGAAGGTTGGACCGATACTGGTTTTCTCATGAGCAGAGTTATAATAGATCAGGTGCTATTATTTTTCCTGTGTTTTGTGAGTTAAATTGTAATTCAATTTATGTTTATTGCAGGCATGAATTAAAGTGATCTTACATTTTTTCATTATGGTCATGTATGATTGAAATCATATACTATATGTATAAGCAACAAAATCATATATATGTGATAAGTTTTATCAGTAAAATTTAATTAACGATTTAATTAAATTTTATCTATCATTTGTTGTTTTAACTTCATGATCATTTCATAATCTATATTGTCTTATTTTTTATGAGATTTTATTTATATCAAATATATATATAAAATAAGCTTTCCCGAGACAAATAAATTAATAGTTAATTTATATATTTCTTTATTCTCAAAGTTACATTAATCATAAGTTTCACACATACACACTTCATCCATTTTTATTAATGGAAACTGGTCCCATAATACCGAGTTGGAGCCACTACTCCAAACAGATAAGGACCAGCTCTAAGGTCTCGATTGAGTGGTTTTCCATGATATTGAGGCAGACATTTCGATCCTTCAATATTTTTGGTGCTAGAAGGAGGGCCTTCATACTATGAGTGGCAAGAAGATCCACTCTTAAATTAAAAGGTCATTCTAAGAGTCAGTGTCCCTCAAAATCACCGCCAACTTCCAGATCACATTCTAAATCTCTTAACCCAAGATCTAAAGTTTTTCAAACACCCACCAAAACTCCTAGCACACTTCCAAAGTCAGTTGGACAAACTTCCACTCAACTACCTACAGAGCCCCCTGAAATTCATACTTTTATTCAAAACTTGGAGGAAATTTCCATTTCTGGAGAAAAATATGTCCAAACTGATATATCAAAAGAAAGTGTTTCTCCATCCTTACAGTCTTCTGATGTATTAACTAGATTCCAGAGTGAAAAAACTTGGATTTATACCTTTTGAATTCCCATTACCCATTCATTGGAGAAAGAAAAGTAACCCAGAGACTTACTCTTCTTTCAGTGAGGTTACATCATCATCTCCACCTTTTACTCCTTCTCTTGGTCCTCATTCTTCCTCTATCGCTTTACATTCCTCTTATAAACCTCTCATCCCATCCATTCACATTCCTCAGCCACAATCATCTCATGATATTATAATTAGTAGCACTAAAGGAGAAAAATCCAACTGTCCAATCTCAATTAGCCTCCACATCTTCTACAACTTCCTATGTTCCTAATATTCCCAGAATGGAAAATAGACCATGGAACAACCCTAGGGTAGTACATATGACTCCTTCATTACACCCTCTTCCCAAACATCCAGAAAGGTGGCTTCCTATGTTTGATCCTGATGATGGCCTCCCTACAGAGGAACATCTTCACAATTTCATGTTAGCCATCAATCTAAATGGAGCCACAAAAGAAGATTATGTTGTCAGACTTTTCCCTTACACATTTGAAGGATCTGTAGGATCCGAGTATTTTTCTCTTCCTAATGGGTCCATAAAAAATTGGGATATGTTCAAAGAGAATTTTTTGTTAAAATTTGGTGATGACTGAACAACTGCCACTTTGATTAATGACTTATCAAATATTAGGACCAACCCAAATGAAAAAGTTAAAGATTTTAATTCTGGATTCAACAAATTGTTGAATAAAATCCCAGACACTTCCAGACCAAAAACTGATATACAAATTGAATGGTATATTTCTGCTCTTCCTTCAGACATTGTTATGTTTGTAGATAGAGCCAATAAAATAGTATTGCCCGATAACATGAAAGAAGCTTTATATGTGGAAAAGAGAATCCGTTCTCTAGAAAAGAAAATTGCCCTTGAAGAAAGAAAACAAACCAAGAAGGTTTCTTTTAAAGATGAATCCAATAAGAAATCCCCCAAAGGTCCTTTCAACTTGGAAGGATTACAAAAGGTTTTGAAGACAATGTCTAATGAAATGGTATAGATTAAGAAGCAAGTAGTTGGATCTTATAAAAAGTCCTTTCGGCCTTTCAAAAGGAATTAGCCATCATAGTGACAACCACATGCTATTATATCAAATACAAAATCTGACCAAGATGATGAAGAGGAAGAATCAACCTTATCTGCTGAAGAATACCAAGAAGAAGATTTAGCAGATGCTCATGGTTTATGGGATTTCATCCTAACTACTTCAGAAAATGAAGAATAAGAATAGGCCTTACCAGTGAGTACTAGAAGTAAGGGACTTGTTGATCCATCTCTAGAAAATCAAAAACAGAAATCCCCTGCTCCTCCTACTAAAGACAAAGGTATAATTAAGAAGTCTTCTACTCCTCCTTCATATTCTCTTCCAACTACTTCCAAATCTCCTTATTCATCTAAGACTTTGATAATATCTAATACTATGGAGTATAATATTGTGGAAGACATGAAAAAGGTCAAAGCCAACATTTCTCTTTATGAGGTTAGTAAATTAAAACAACAACAAAAGCTTTTACTTAAAGAATTGAATGTAGTTCCTGCATCTCCATTGCCTACTGTTGTCACTGCAAAGGCCTCAAAAGGGAAAGGAAAACCTCCTAATGTCTCTTTAGATAAAATTGACCCATCAGATGCCATTTTGATTGGAGATAGATCAAATTCCCATACTCCTCCATTTTTATTGACTTTTGAGATTTTTAACAAGAATGTTCATAAATGTATAGTAGATTTTGATGCATTATCAAATGTCATGCCTTATGCGGTGTGTCTTAAATTAAATATTTCACCACAGAATTTTGTTGTTCAGATTGTTCAATTAGATCGCACAAAAGTCAAAGTTTTGGGAGGACTAAATTTTGTTTTAATAAGATTATCTTCCAATTCAAAGGTTTGCCAAATAATCGATATATTAGTTGTAGACATTCCTGAATTCTATGGTCTTATTCTAAGTAGAGATTGGTCTGAAAAAAATACATGGTTGCTTTGCAACTGATTGGTCACACATGTGGCTTCCCTACAATGGAAAACCCAATCAAATTCGTGTCAATAGGGAGAAACAAATGAAATATTTAGTCACTGATTTTGATGAGGAAAACGAACCAGTAGTATTTACAAAAAACATTCTTGGAAGTTACACTTTTGAATCTTTCTTTGGCAATTTGCAAGCACAAGAATCTCCCTTTTTAGTGGACATTGCGGTGGGGACACCACTACTCATAAGATTCTACATGTTGGATACTATTGGCTGACTTTATTTGAGGACACCCATGCCTATGTCAGAAAATGCAAAGTCTGTCAAACTGCTTTAGGGAGACAAAAGAAACCAACCTTACCTTTGCATCCAGTCAACATTAACCAACCTTTTGAGCAATGGGGACTAGAAATAATAGTTGAGATTGTTCCTAACTCCTCTAAGAAGCATAAATACATCTTGACTACTACGGATTATTTTACCAAATGGGTTGAAGCAATACCTCTGAAGGTGGCCAATTCTGAAAACGTTATTGAATTTATTGATCAATTTAGTATTACCAAGTTTGGTCTTCCTTATGCCCTTATGTTTGATAATGCATCTTATTTTTTCGGAAATACCATTACTGAATTTTCTCTTAAAAGATATTTTAGACTCAAATATTCTCCAAATTATTACCCTCAAGGAAATGGCTTAGCAGAGTTAACTAATAAAAACCTCATTAGAATAATCAAGCGAACTATTGACCAAAATCAAAGAAATTAGCACAAAGATCTAGTTTTTTCTTTATGGGCCGACATAATCACTCAGAAGTTCTCTATAGGCACTTCTCCTTTTCAATTAGTGTATGGAAAAGAAGCTATCCTACCTCCTAATCTAGCTCTTCCTTCATTAGCCCTAGTACAATCTATTGAAGAAAACCCTTCTTCTGCTTTGCAATTAAGGATGTCTCAAATTATTATGTTAGAAGAAGAGAGAGACAAAGCCAAACAAGTTCATGCCCATCATTAACAATTGGTTAAATCTTAGTTTGATGCAAGTTTAGTTAATAACAAAAATTTTGAAGACTTAGTTTTGAAATGGGACAAAGCCCATGAAGAAAAAGGCAAACACACAAAGTTCCAGAAGTTATGGCTAGGCCCATTTTATATAATTGAGAAACTAGGCCCATCAACCTTTATCCTTCAAGATTTACAAGGAAAGAAGGATGCTCTTCCTGTTAATGGACTAGTTTTGAAAAAGTATTTTCGTAAGGATATCTATCCTCCTGTAAAATATGTAATAATCACATGTATATATTGGTATCTTTAGCCTTAATAATCAGTTGGAAATGCTCTTTTGACTTCATATTAGGGTCTCTCATCATTTACATGAAATGTGACTAATTACAGGAGAATTGTTAGAAAGGAATTATAACATTGAATTTTAGTATTGCATCTGTTACAAATCTCTGAAATCTTTATGTCCATTAAGTTGTAAATATTTCATAACTTGAAACTTCAAAAAATTGAGGTATCCTATGATTGGTCATGAAAAGTTTTCTTTAAAAGGTGAAGATTATTATGAAGTTTTACCATCGTTTGACTTCAATTATCATCCATTACTCTTAAGGAGTGAATATACATCCCCATCCACTAATTTTAAAAAATTTAGAGTGTAATTCGAAAATATATAAAACTTGAAAGACAAGAGGTCGCATTACGAACCGACTTACCATTATCATAGGAAACCAATGATACTGACATTATCATGACTGATCATCAAACAAGGATAATGGCTTGTGGCTAAATAACTATAAGATAAGAGGTTTCATCATGAGTTGGCTTGTTCAATATCATTATAACCTGTGAATGGCATTTTCATTATCTAGTTAACAAGTCAGGACAATGGCTTTCAAGTAAGCTTTAAAACAAAAATTTAAAAGAAAAACTAATACCTCTAAAAATGTTACTGTAAGTGGAAGGGATAGTGGTACATTTTGGTTAAGTGGTAACCTTATCGAGGCTATATGCGTCTGCTGGCAGCAGTGGCTCTACCAGTGACAAAAGGTCTATCTTAAAAGTTAAGCTTTTATAGTTATTAACTTTATGTTTACAACTGATTAAATGACTGAAAAAGATAATAAAGGTTTCATCAATAACAAGCTATGAGGCGATTTGCAAAATAATGAGTTCTTTCCTTTAGAGTAGTCTTTACCAATCAAAAATTCAATTATTTTTAACTTTCTCAGTATTTTTCTTTAGTAGTTAAAATTTCATTTATGTTTACGGAGATAACTGTTTCGCCCAATATGTCGTCAATTGTTGTAGTACTCAACAACTCCCCATTAATTTTCATGAGAGTTGAACTAATAAATAATGGGGGCCCTTTTAAATTTTGATAAATTTCTTTGGTTCTATTAAATAAGGTAATTTTTATTTTTGTCCCCAAAACACCTTTGAAATAGAAAATCTCCCTTATCGGAGCTTTCATATCGAAGATTGGCCTCATAAGTATCAAACCCGATAGACTTTTGTTTAAAATGTATTATCGAAAACATTCTATCGTAACATTTAAATATCGCAACATTACTTATAGTAAAGTCACGATAAAAAAATCAAAAAATTAAAAATTAAAATTAAAAAATTAAAATTAAAATTAAAATAAAAAAATTAAAAATTAAAAATTAAAAATTAAAAATTAAAAAAATTAAAAATTAAAAATTAAAAATAAAATTAAAAATTAAAAAATTAAAAAAATTAAAAAATTAAAAAATTAAAAAATTAAAAAAATAAAAAATAAAATAATAATAATAATAATAAATAAATAAATAAAAATAAAAATAAAAATTTCTCGATTAAAAGTTTCTGATACTTTAAGCCCAAATTAATATAAGCATGACTTTATGATATAATAAATAAAAGCTTGGACCCTCAAGACTGCCATATGGTATGTCGAAGTTTCTATATATCGGAACTTTAAAAACAAGCGCCACTTTAAAAAACTTTGATCCTCTAATGTGTCGATACTCCGATACTCTGATATCTAATACCTCTAATATCCCTTATCTTTTGATCCTTCGATATCCCAATATCCCGATACTCCAATATTTTGTTATCCCTTATCCTCTGATATTCCCCTCCTTTCTATATATCCAAACTTCTATATCGAGAGGCACTCTTAGGAAATCTTCGATATTACATGCCCGATACAAAACCTCTTATGCCTCTTCATGCTCACAACTTATAATCATGATATCTTTGAATAATGCCTATTGGAAGGTAAGGATATCACAAGTTTTAAAGGTCTGTTTCTAAGATTTCCTCAATAAAAATCCTCTGATATGTTGACATGTGCAGAGCCCATGTGAATGCACGTTTATCATTTAATGGCCGAAATCTGTGAATTTATGATTTTTAGAAGTTTTAAACGATTTAATCATTGTAGTTTGATATCTCCGAGATTTACTCATAAATACATAAATTGTCATGGAAAGTAGTTATTTGCTCTAAAAGAATTCTCTAGTTAAGGAATTTTTGCATATTCTTGTGTTCTCCATTACAAGCCAATCCCAACAAGCAAAATTCATTACAAATGTCTAGGGAGGCTAAAAACATGAAGAAACATGTTCTTCAACAGCAACTGGTCACTCCTCCATATGAAGCTTCCGAAATGCCTGCATTATTCTTGGATATGACATATACTCCAGACGCTGGAAGCTCATCTTGGGAAACGATTTATAATATTTTTGAAGATGAAGGACCCAGGGTAACAGAGAAAAAAACTATGACCGAAGATTCTTCCTCGGTCTCTAAAACTACCTACAGTGACATCGGTAATTCATTCCTGCATAGGATTGTAGCGCAGCCCAACATACTGTCTTATACAAATATGTTTAAATAGTTTATTGATCATATGAATATTGCAAATAGGAATTTCACGACGCATAAGGAGACATCCATTGGGTCATTTACCAGTAGTAATTTGAGCAAAATGTATCATCTGCCACAACCTCAGCAAAAATATGACAAGCTTTTTATACAGAAGTTCATGAAGGAGAATGAGCATCAATCAGAGCCCATCAAAAACTAGAGAAGAGATCCTAACAAACATAAGCATGAAGATAAGGGTATGTATTCTATTGCCTCCCTTGCTAGTCCATACTATCAAATAGCCACTATGATGTGTAGGATCTATGGCTACCCTGATACACAAAAATTCTCCAACCAATGGGTACCACTCATTGATGCTACCTCTGATGGATATATTATGGATTGGGGAAACATATTGTTTGACAGTATAGCCACTCAAATCATGAATTATAGGGAAAAACATATTTTTTTAGAGAACGTAGTTCCCCCTTTTTATATGAGTGCCTATATAATGGATAACATATGTTTCACCTCTAATTTTAGTTCTATGGGATGGAAATGGACTATAGAAGACCCTACACCTATCCTTATTTATCATGACATACCATGGGAATCAAAGTTTCACTCTCATTTCTATAAAATGTGCCATGGAGTAATGTTTCCCATCCACCAAAGTGTCTTTGATAAGAAATCCCTTAGGGTTTCACCTGAAGTTAACAATGATTTGCTAGCAATTGGTAACTAGTTTGGAGAAGAATCATTCACTTATGTATGGATCTTTGGTAGTCTTGTAAAGCCCCATGTTTTTCCCCTTTACATCCTTGATAAAATTATGGCCAATGAAATATTTTAGCATACCGTAGGACATGGTCTTTCAAAGGACCTAACTCATGCTAAAAATGTTGGCCTACTTTTCCTATTCCATGTTGTGTGTATACTCTAAATAGTTATAAACATGTCGGTATTGAGATTGAAGAGATTCAGTGTTTAAACTTCCCAACTATTTCGAATAGGCAATATGATCCTAAGGGAACTACCAAGAATGTCACTGCATGGTCAAGTATCAAGAAATTTATGCATGAGTCAGACAAACTTGATGACTTATTTGAATCAGTCTCTACCTATTTGATGGTTGTGAATCTAGCAACAACATAGTTAACTCGAGAGGAGATAACTTAGTTTAATCAATACATAGATAAAAGGATTGCTCACTTTCCTATGGATTTATTAAAGCTCCATCAATAGAAAACATAACCGAATAAATTTTTGGATGTTTAAGCATAGGTTCCTGATGTTCCTTAGACAAAAGAGACAGGTAATTCCTCCTCTTCTCAGTCGGAAGAAACGCTGACAGACAAAAAACTGGATGCAATATGGGAACAGTTCAATCAAGACATTCAAGAAGCAAAGCCTCAAACTCTAAAGACTCCATTGTAGGAGAAAGTTTCACATACTGTTGAAACTATAGAAGAAAACCCCACTTATTATTGGGAATTCCGACAAGCCTTTGGACACTGATGATATAGAAATCATCTCGGCATACCCGACCTCCAAGGTCATTTTGAAGGTCGAAGAAATTCCTCCTCTCGACATATTTTACAGTTCACAACATAAAGTTGTTCTAAAAAGACAAATAAAAAGAATAAGGGTTGATCAAACCCAGGCCTTAGTCCCTATAGATACTTCATTTCAAGTGGTGTGGAAAGGATCTCAATCTACTCCTGGAGAGGATCTCAGAAGGCTCTCACAGTTCGCAGGATCGTATGCTTCTGCCATCATAGATAAATCCACCAAAGTACAACATCTTTTGAGAGAAAAGGATGAAAGAATCGTGCAGTTAGAACAAGGTATGGAAAAAAAGAAGCAGATTATTGCTCAACAGTGGAAAGCACAGCTTTCTGCACTTCAACAGAATTTTGATGCCTTGAAGCTCCAACATGAATCTGATTTGAGAACTTGGGATGCTCAAACCCAAGAGTTACAACAAAGTATTGAACAATTGAATATTAATCCCAAGTTGACTGAATACAAAAAGGAAGCAAGAGAATTGAAACCTCTCCTTCTTCATAACAGATTACTTTCTGTCAAAGAATAGACATTATTCAAGATTTATGTCAAACAACCAATTCATTGGTGAATAATATTTCTGATCTGAGGACATACTTTGATGAAATTGAGGAGAAAATCTTAGATTATATAAATTGGCAAGAAAGTGTTGAAGGAATATTAACCAATTTCCCTACTATTTAAGAATCACAAAAGGAGATAGACTTCCGAGATTGGGAGATCGGACTTAAACATGTAGAGAAAACAATATTCAGTGCTAGGGATATTGCTAATGACCTCACTGAATCTATCAGTGAGAATTTACTGCAGGACAACCTTATTCAAGACTCCCCAGAGGGAATTGTGCCTGATATTAAAATATTAACCAAGATATAGCAGGAGTTATCAAAGAAGAGGGAAAAGAAAATTGAAAAGTTGTCAAAGGTTAACTTAGAATGTCATTGGCATTTCTTAGTTAGACATCATAGTCAATGGTTAATGTTGAGGTGTTTATCCAACACGACTACTCATATGTTTCCAGCACTCAGGGACACGTTATTCATTGTTCATATGCACATTCAACCACGAGATCCACCTTAATTGAAGCCTATGACAGATATTTATGAATTGTGATAGAATATGGGAGAACAGTTCCCTTCCAAGTCTTAGCTAAATTATTGCAACAACATCTATAATTGTCTTATGTTTTTATTTTAAGAGGTGTTTGTTAAAACCGCTTCAAACTTTTATTCTACTTTTCTATATTTGCATTTTGATTGGAAACTATAAATCCCATTCATTTGAATCAAGAAGGGGTTCTGAATTTTGGGAAGAAAGCTTTTGTTTACACTATTGTAGCTCAAGTAATCTTAATAGAAGGCTGGATCGATATTTTTTTTCTCATGAGCAAAGTTATAATAGATCGGGTACTATTATCTATTTATTTTTCCTGTGTTTTATGAGTTAAATTTTTATTCAATTTATGTTTATTACTTGAATGAATGAAAGTGATCTTACATTTTTTCACTATTGTCATGTATGATTGAAATCATAAACTGTATGTATAAGCAATGAAATCATATATATGCAATAAGTTTTATGAGGAAAATTTAATTAACTATTTAATTAAATTTTAGTTATCATTTGTTGTTTTAACTTCATGATCATTTCATAATTTGTATTGTCTTATTGTTTATGATATTTTGTGTAGATAACATATATATAGAAGAAGCTTTCCCGAGATAGATAGATTAATAGTTCATTTATATATTTCTTTATTCTCAAATGTACATTAATCATAAGTTTAACATATACATACTTCATCTATTTTTATTAAGGGAAACTGGTCCCATAATACCCAGTCGAAGCCACCACTCCAAATGGATAAGGATCTACTCTAAGGTCCCGAAAGGGTGGTTTTCCCCTATGTTGAGGCAGACATTTCGAGCATTCAACGGGTCTATGTGCCAAATGGGAAAATAGGGTCATGTGTAAGAATGAGGCATGGAAGGTTTTCCTTGGGGATAATGTGATTTAAAGGGATCCCTTAGGGAAAATGCCTAATCAGGTGGGTATTTTCAGGTAAAATTTACCATATAATAGAACAAGTTGTTAAAATAAGGTGTTTTAACAGCTTTTTTTGTTGACAAACCTTGTTGGTTACCCTTAATCATGTTAAGATGATGGTACTTTCATGATCCGGAGCATTTAGAAGGTTTGGGATACATAAAACATCTCCTTTCATAGAAAGTGTTGTCACTACATTATGGGTTGTCTTAAATAATCATTGCCTTTGTTCATCGCCCTTGGTTTTGCATGAAGGAAAGTTGTTGGATGAATCAACATGGTTCTTGACCTTGTGGTCATTTCAAAGGGATATATATAAATGATTAACTACTTGTTTGGTAACCAAATGAAATAGTAGGTACCTTGATAGAATATTCAATGCAAACTTTTGTTGGTTAATACAAATGAATTCATCCTAAAATGTGGGTAGGGCCTCATTAAATGATCTGGTTCAAAAAAATCCTCTACGCACCAAATTTTTGGTGGCAAGAATATAAATGATTTAGTTCATGTTAAAATGATTTAACTCATTGATGAAACACAATGTTGTGTTGTTTAATGGCAAAAGAGAATTCTCACACTTACTCATGGTATGATAGTGTCATGAAATGTGCTCATATGTCCTTGCATATTATTTTGTAGGTATGAAATATTCACTTATAAATGGAACATTTTTAACAAATTTTGGAGTTTGGAGTGGGTCTCCCTGTAATTTGAGTTGAAAATCACTTGAATCTCGTCAACAAAGTCTTGTAAAGTGACAACATGCCTCCTACCCCAATGAGGAATGATAAGAAGTTCTCAACTTTGGCCTTTGTTATTTATTAGAATCCCAAGCCTCTCGCAAATATTAATGATGGATGGGATCAACACATGGATGATGCATCCTTGATGATTATGTGGGACCCTACTCTTCATGATTGTGATGACCCCACTCATACTGTGGGTATTATTATCTCATGAATTTTATCGAACTACTTGCCTTGTGGTTTTTCCATATTGTCACATTCTTATTTTGGACACAATTCACAATGCTTTTTATATTCAAGCTTCGACATTGTTTTGATTGATAAAAAAAATTTACATTAGAAGGATAAAATACAACAACATAGAAACACTTCAAGAAGATAAAGCATGAGAATGAATAGAGAAACTTCATCCCATCCAAGTAAAAATATGAAACATTGGAATGCCAATAAGAACTAGACATAAACGTTGATAACACTAACAAGCAAAATGTGATTGATCTACAGAGATACAAGGAAGTTATGTGGTCATTGAGTGACGTGATTAACCTTGTGAGAATCTATTTTTACATTATTCTTTTAGACGTTGATTTGATGATGTGTTAGTGGTGTCATGAAAGAGGGTAAATCACTAGAAGGAACCATAGGTTCAAGGTGGTCAAGATTCGATTCTTCCTTCTTCTCCGAGTTGGAATTGCCTTATTCATGGAAGTCCTTTAAAACTCTTGAGGCATTCGATGGCACTAAATTTGAGTCTTTCTCCCCAACACTACCAAGGAACTTGAATAGGCTCCTTTGATTATAGTTGATCCATTTCTCTATTGAAGTTATATGTGGCTACTTAGAATGATGCTTATGAGATGAGACATACAAGTTTACCTTTCTTTCTGACCATTCTTTGGGATTTTTCTTGAGGGCATTAGATAAATGATAGGCCATAGAATACAAGTGTTGATTTTTAGAAGCATCGAGAGGTATGCTCGCATTCCAAGAGATATCCTAGGTTGTCCTAGAAGAATTATGAAAGAATAAAATAAAATCTTCATTTTTTGGGCATCATGTAGGCTCAAAAAGGACAAGTCAGCCCCACCATGAAAGGGTGTGTCCCTTGGTCAAATTAAACCCCATTTGGAAAGTATACACTACAAGGAAAAGACCCTCTAGTGGAGGTTTTTGCGGAATCCCCTATAAAAATAGCCCAAAAATTTGTTTGTATCGGAGGTGGGCGGGCGAATGTTTTAGTGGATGTTTTTTTAATAGTGCATCTAAAATATAAAAACACAATGGTGCTTTACTATCCATACAAGCACCAATGCTGCAAAGAACATGGTGCATCATCTCTAATTTATTTTTATAAAAAAAAAAAAAAAACAGCATGATACATAACATCACACATCGTTGCTTGAATAGTCGATAGCACTAATTCCCTTCACATAATAAAACGTCTCAGTGCATACCAGTAAGGAGCACCACTATAGTTTTAAATTTCATAGAAATGTGGTATTATTTCTAATGAACCCTTGGCATGGTAAGATTAACAAAATGCCTAGGGTCATCCTCTAAAGAGCCCTGTTAGGCGGTTTTTAAATTACAAAAAAAAGCGGTGCTATAGTAAATACATAACACCGGTGCAGTATCTATATCGAAACGCCCAAGGGTGTCTCAGGAAAAGCACCACAATATTTTTTAATTAAAAAAAAAAATGCAGTGATTTTGGATATATCCCACACCGATGTGTTTAGAGAAATGCATCAAAGGAGGGTTAAATAAAAAAACCCTCCCAACCGTAACTTTCATTTTTATAATATACAGTGCCAAGGAGCTCTAAAGTACTAGTGCCACTCTTTCCACATGCAAGTGCCTTGACGTCAATGCTTCTCTTGCTCACTATCCTTCCATACCGTGCTCACTATTTGAGTTTTCATTTTCTTCAAACCGTCTTAAAATTTGTTTTTCTCCATTACATGTCCACAATGCCTCCTCGACGACAAAATGTCCAAGCAATTTCTATGTTTCTTTGTAATTTTATTTTTTTAGTGGATTAGAATTTCAAAATAGGCTAAATTTTCCATTATTTTTCAATTTATTATATCACCGCGTAGTGTGTTCGATACATTCGGCTCACATCGATAATGGTGCGTCAGGTAAATTTACAAGGTGCACTACAAATCAATGCGTGATGATTAGGTTCTAAGTATTTAGCTCAAAAATCAAAGTTCTTAGAATGGCTCGAAACCTAAATGACCGTGTCCATCTCGGAAAAATGATCCTAACGCAACTTCTTTCGTCAAAAACCAAGTTCGTATGAGAAATTTATTGTGTTCTGATCGCTTTTCTAAACAGGCAAAAATTTTAAAAAAGTGCCCAGTCACTGCACAATTACCAGTCCGTACTGCTAATGTGGCAGGTGACTAGGCATGGTCAATATTGGTCAACAGTGAATCAAGGATGGACAAGTGTCATCATTTGGCTGGGTTGTACAGTGGTGAGTTAGTGCGTTTTTATTGGTTTGATTTTGGACCAATGGAAGAATGCCACGTGGCAAGCCCGAAGGCCACCACGTGGCACCTCCCAAAGGTTAATTTGGTGGTCTACACATTGGAGCAAAATTTATTGGCAGGATTCCAGGTCGGACCCATGACCTACCGCACACAAGACATATGCCTAACCATCTATACTACCGGGTAGTTCTTACCCTATCTATTCTTCGCATATATTTAACCGTTTATATGGTTTGATTTTGGGCGAATAGGGGAGGCCATCCCTCCCCCCATGTGAACACCATATAAGCAAACCACAACAGTTTATGTTTACCACGATGGTTATCCAAACCACTGATCCGATGGTTCCGCATGTGAATGCAAAACATAACACCTAATAGTCAATGCTCTAACGGTTCCGGCCAACGGCTAATGTGATGGTTAGAATTACTGCATTTGAACGATACCATAACCCCTGTGATCAAGTTAACAGACATGTCCAGAACTACGAAATTAACTACTCATGTGCACAATCTATTAAGCCATCGAAGGTTACGGTTTGACTTAGCGTTAATCTCGTTTTTAAATTTAATTAAGCATGGTTAAGCCTTAATTAACTATGGGTTAATCTGGCAGTAAATTTGGTGGTGCCCCCAAATTCAGGCCTGCCACCAAATTTAGCAACGTTAACTGGAGATGTTCCAGAACTAGAGGAGAAAATGTAGGAAAGACTGACTGAGCTCTAGAGAAGTCAATTTTCAACCAAATTGAGCTCAGAAAGAGGTGTTCTTAGATAATTTAGACATTTTGAACATATTGGTGTAGGTATCACGAGCCATAGAGCTATTTAAAACAACAATTTTCGATAGTGAGCAAATTAGAGGCCTAAGCCATGGAAGCTAGACCAAGGAGATGTAGCCCAAGAGGGGTGAACCCCTTCATCAAAACACTGTGTTAATGTGTCTCTTTTATGGTTTACTGTATTGTGAATGTTTGTTGTTTAGTATTTGTTTCTAAAGCTATTTTTCTCATGAATGTCTTTTTAAACTGAAACTAAAACTGCCCATACTCATTCAAAAACCCAAAAAAAAAAAACTCCATCACTGAAATTGGACATAAAATTCGAAATTCCAATGTACAATGGAGAGGTGAATGCAGAAAAGTTGGACAATTGGATTCGACAATTGGAGGTGTAGTGCAGAATTCAAAACCTTCAAGAAGATGACATAAAGATCCAGTTGGTTTCCTTGAGGCTAGAAGGAGCTGCACTAGTTTGGTGGGAAGCAAAGACTCAAGGGGAAATGAGAATCCATCGTAAAATATCCATCACTTGGGTTGAATTTGTTTCTGTAACTAAAATACAGTTTTATCCTTTAGCCTATATGCAAAAATTCATTATGAGTTGGGAGAATTTTAGGCAGTTTAAAGGCCAAACAGTCCAAGATTATACACAGGAGTTTAGGAAAAGGGCTTTGTTGTTAGGAGTGCATTTGAATTCCCAAGATACACTACTGAAATATATTGCGGGTTTACATTCCTATCTGAAACATACTATCCTTATGTTCAATCCAAACAATTTAGCTGAGGTATGTGTGTAAGCCACGCACCTTGAATCTAGAGGAAAGAACATTCAGGAAGAGGGTAGTAAGAGGAATCCATTCAAGGGTAAGGAGAAAGAAAAGGGTGGAAAATAGAAGGGAAAGAAAAATGAAAGTGTGAAGAAAGAAGGGGAGAAAATCACATGAAAACATTGTTCCAAAGAGGGGCATGATGAAGCCCACTCTTGGAAATTGCATCCCGAATTAAGGCCTAAGATACAAAACAATAAGGGAAAACAAAAGGTAACTGATAACACACAACATGACCTTGGTTCAAATTCTGGTGATGAGACCAAGATTTGAGCCATGGTTACAAAAGAAAAAGAAATTGTTGCAAGCACTAGTTCATCACATAGTCAAAACAACACTCCAAATGAAGAGTCAAGAATAGAGTTGTTTCATGTTAGAGTGATTTCAAATCATACATGATGCATTATTTGATAGTGGGTCACAATAAAAATTGATTTCTTAAGACTTGGTTAAAAAACTAAACCTTGAATCCTTACCTCATCATAAGCCATATCCATTGGGGTGGATAGTTAACAATGCAAATTTATAAGTAACAAGGAAGTGTTTATTCAAGTTCACCATTACTGAAAAGTTCATTGATGAAGTTGAGTTAGATATAGTTCCACTTGACATCTCAGGAATAATTTTGGGTAGTCTTATTTGTATGATAGAAAAGTAGTATTTTATCTCCATGACAACAAATACATATTGCTCAAGAATGGGGTGGAGTACATTGTGAGAGCCCATCGCAAAAAGCTGAACATTTCTTTGGTTAATGCAGGGAAGATGAAGAGACTAGTAAATTCAAGTAAAAATTTTGTGCTTCTCATGATCAAGAAAAAGAATGATCTTGATTATGAATCTTTTGAAGGTTGTGATGATAAATTGAAATCTGGTTTGTTTGATGTGGTAAGCAAGCATGGAGAGATGTTTCAAGAACCAAAGGGGTTACCTCCCAAGAGGGGAATTCAATATGAGATTCAATTGCAACAGGATGTTCCACTTCCGAACATTAGCATGTATCGAATGTATATTATGGAAAGCTTGGAAATAAGAAAGAAAATTCAAGAATTTTTGAACAAAGGTATCATATGCCCATCTACTTTGCCATGTGGTTCGCCCATTGTCTTGGTGCCAAAGAAGGATGGAACTTGGGGCATGTGTGTCAATATTCGTGCACTGAACAAAATCATGGTAAAGAATCGTTATCCACTCCAAAGAATTGATGATTTTCTTGATCAGTTGAGGTATGCAAAGTATTTCACTAAGTTATATTTACGAAGTGGTTATCATCAAGTTAGGATAGTTGAAGAAGACATTTGGAAAACTGGATTTAAAACTAAACAAGGATTGTTTGAGTGGCTTGTTATGCGTTTCGGTCTTAAAAATTCTCCAACTACTTTCATGAGGGTAATGAATGATGTATTGAGACCATTTCTAGATGATTTTGTCATTGTATACTTAGATGATATCCTCATATTCAGCAAGTCAAGAGATGAACATGTCATGCATGTAAACAAAGTACTTGATGTCTTAAGAAAAGAATAGTTGTTTTTAAATATGTCGAAATGTGAATTTGGCAAGACTTCTTTCGTGTACTTGGGACACAATGTTGGAGGAGGTGAGCTGAAGATAGAATCCTCTAAGGTTGAGGTCATTCTGAATTGGCCCAAGCCCAATACAGTTACAGAGGTAAGAATCTTTTTAGGGGCAATACAATATTGGATAAAGTTTATTGCTAATTTTTCTTCCATTGCAGCTCCATTACATTCATTGACAAGTGTCAAGAAAGTCTTCCATTGGGGAGATGTACAGCAGAAATCATTTGATTCTTTGAAGCAAAAGATAAGTTCAACACTGGTACTGATACTTTTGGATCTTAGACAGCCATTCAAGATTCAAACGGATGCAAGCGATTATGCCATGGGAGCAGTTCTATTGCAACATGGTAAGCACATTTCATTTCATTGTAAAATCTTTAATGGAGTTGTAACTAAATATCCCACATATGAAAAAGAAGTTTATGCATTGGTACAAAGCGTTAAGAAATGGAAGCACTATTTGATGGGGAAGGTGACCATCATCCATTCCAACCATCAACGTTGTAGTATATACAGTCACAGTCAAAGTTGCAGCAATCACGACATTTCAGATGGATGGGTTTTCTACAATAATTTAATTTGGTTATCATGTATAAAAATGGAATCTACAATAAGGTATTTGATATGCTATCAAGGCCTATTGTAAATTCATCTATTATACTCAAGCATAATTCTGTTTTGCATGAAATTTACATAGAACAATATGCAAATGATAGTGACTTTCAAGAAGTATATGCAAGCTTGAGTCAAGAAAATCAAATTGAAGAGCTGGATTATCATGTACATAATAGTTTGTTGTATCACTTGGGCAAGTTGTGTATTCCATAGGGAGAAAGAAACAGTATCATAAGGGAGGCGCATACTTCATTGATTGCTAGACACTTTGGTGTAGGTAAGATAGTAGCGAATCTTCAAAGGTATTGTTATTGGCCACGCATGTTGGATAATGTTTCTCGTTTCATAAGAGGATGTTCTTTGTGTGCTACAAGTAAGCCTAGCAATAGGAAACTTGATTTATACACTAGACTTTCTGTACCTTCACGTCCATGGGAGAGTATCTCAATGGATTTTGTAGGAGGTCTTTCATTGTCAAGGAAAGGTCATGATTACTTGTATGTAGTTGTAGATAGGTTCAGCAACATGTGCATATGAACACCATGTAAAAAGCAAACTACAGCTAAACAAATAGCTCATCTTTTCTTCCAAAAAATTTGGGTTCATTTTGGCCTTCCTACTTCTATTGTAAGTGATCGAGATTCTCGATTTGTTGGGAATTTTTGGTCAAATTTGTGGGGCATGATGGACACAAAATTGAAGAAGAGTACAGCCTTTCATCCATAGACAGATAAATAAACTGAGGTGATCAATAGAATAGTTATTCATCTTTTTATAGGATATTTCAACAAACATCCAAAGTTGTGGGATGAACAGTTGCATTACATACAACATGCATACAACAGGGCAAAGCATTCTTCCACAAATACATCGCCATTTGAGGCATGTTATGGGCACTTGCCAAGATCGCCATTGGACTTCATCTTTGGGAAATATGTCACCATTGATGGTGACAGTGACATCGATAAGGCAAGGAAGTTCATAGAGAAAATTCAGTTGATACAACACACAGTGCAAGAACAGCTTGAGAAAAGTCAAAGCATTACAAGGCAAGGCATGACAAACACCGATTTGATCACAAATTTCAAGTTGGTGATGAAGTTTGGTTATATATTAGCAAGAGAGACTTCAAGGAGAAGGTAAAAATATTAAGCCAATCCTTTATGGTCCTTTTAAAATTCTGGAAAAGAATGGTAACAATACATTTAGGCTTGATTTGCCTCCTTATATTCAAATATATTATGTTGTTAATGTTGAGAATTTGAGATAGTTTGAGCCTCCTTTGATTGATGATCAAGGAGAGCATGTTCAGCTGCCATCAATAGATGATTTCTCGCCAGAATATCTAGATGAGATTCAACAAGATCTCATACTTGACAAAAGAACCAGGACTTCAAAGAGAGGGGATGTTGAATACCTTAGAGTGGGACTCAAGGGACAAAAACCTTCTAAGCCAAATGGTTGCATACCGAGAAGGTGAGGGAGTTGTACCCTCACATGTTGAACAATTGATAGTATATTTTGGGGTCCAAAAGGCTTCTAGTGGGGAGGAATGATCAGGTGCTCAATATTTAGCTCAAAAGTTAAAGTTCTCATAATGGATTGAAACATGTGATACTGCGTCCATCTCGGAAAAATGATCCTAACGCAACTTGTTTCGTCGAAAATCAAGTTCGTATGAGAAAGATATTGTGTTCTAATCACTTTGCTATATAGACGAAATTTAAAAAAAAAAATTGCATAGTCACTGCACAGTCAACAGTCCGTATTGCTGACTTGGTAGGTGATTAGGCATGGTCAATTTTGGTCAATGGTGAATCAATGACAAGTGTCATCATTTGGTTGGGTTTTAGAGTGGTGAGTTGGCACGTTTTTATTGGTTTGATTTTGGACCAATGGAAGAATGCTAGGTGGCAAGCCCAGAGGCCGCCACATGGCACCTCCCAAAGGTCGGGTTGGTGGCCTACGCATTGGAGCAAAATTTATTGGCGGAAATCAAGGTCGAACCCATGACCTACCACACGCAAGCCATATGCCTAACCATCTATGATACTTGGTAGTTCTTACCTATCTATTCTCTGCATATATTTAACATTATATAGTTTGAGTTTGGGCATTTAGGGGAGGTCCAGCCCATAGGCCAACCCTCCCCCCATGTGAACACCATATAAAAAAACCGCAATAGTTTATGTTTACCACGACGGTTATCCAAACAACTGCTCCGATGGTTCTGCATGTGAACGCAAACCATAACGCCTAATAGTCAGTGCTCTGACGGTTCTGGTCAACATTTAATGCAATGGTTAGCATTACCACATGTGAACGATGTCATAATCTCAGTGGTCAAGTTAACAGAATCCTCCAAAACCACGACATTAACTCCTCATGTGAACAGTCTATTAAGCCGTCGGAGGTTACGATTTGACTTAGCACTAGTCCCATTTTTAAATTTAATTAAGCGCAGTTAAGCCTTAATTAGCTATGAGTTAATCTTGCATTAAATTTAGCGGTACCCCCAAATTCAGGCCTACTACCAAATTTAGCGGTGTTAACTCGAGATGTTCCAGAATTAGAGGAGAAAATGTAGGAAAAGAATAACTAAGTTCTAGAGAAGTCAATTTTCGACCAAATTGAGCTCAGAAAGAGGTGTTCTTAGCTAATTTGGACATTCTAAACACATTGGTGTAGGCATCAGGAGCCATAGAGCTTTGTAAAACAAAATTTTGCCACATTGAGCTAATACAGAGGCCTAAGCCATGGAAGTTGTACCAAGGAGATGTAGCCCAAGAGGGGTGAACTCGTTCATCAAAACACTGTGTTAATGTGTCTCTTTGATGGTTTGTTGTACTATGAATGTTTGTTGTTTAGTATTTGTTTCTAAAGCTATTTTTCTCATGAATGTCTTTTTAAACTTAAGGAAATTTACCTGATTGTATGCACAAATAACTAATGAAATCTCAACACAAGAAGCAATAAGCAAGAACATATTTATAAATAGGTAATTGTTATTAACACAGCAAAACTAATCATACAAAAAGAGATCAAGTTGGTATTAGAGAAAAGGTTGAATTTCTTGATTGCTTGAGTTTGTGCAATTAGGGTTTTAATGGTTGCAAAATTGTGATGCTTACGAAGTTAAAGTTGCATAAAGGAGAAGGGAATTTATTGGTTGCAACTCCTAAGGTAATTCCTAGAAGAAGGAGAGTCACAAGACCACAATCTCCACCACTGAAAGTTCTAATACCATCTGCACATGAAACTCGTCAAGTTTTTCCTTCAACCAAGATTGAAGAGGTATAAGCAGTACCAATTTCTGAGCCTGAATCGATAGCCATTATGTCAGGACAAAGAGAGCATGAAGGTCCCTCTTCAGAAGAGGAAGAATTCAAGAAAGTTTCATATACTTTGACTGAGATGGTTAAAGTCCTCTATGAAGAGAGGAACACTAGAATGGTTGGACAGAGTTCTAAACTTCCACATGGAGAAGGAAGCTCAGAGGACCAAAAAGATGATAAGAAGGATTCCAAAGGGAATGGTGGAAATCCATCTCCATCTCCACCATCCTCATCATCTCCATCATCTCACACAACATCATCTTCCACTGCCACCATTGAAACTGCCCATACTCATTCAAAACCCCCAAAAGGAAAGACTCCATTATTGAAATTGGACATAAAATTCAAACTTCCCATGTATAATGGAGAGGTAAATGCAGAAAAGTTGGAAAATTGGATTCAACAATTGGAGGTATACTACAGAATTCAAAATCTTCAAGAAGACGACATAAAGATCCAGTTGGCTTCATTGAGGCTAGAAGGAGCTACACTAGTTTGGTGGGAAGAAAAGACTCAAGAGGAAATGAGAATCCATGGTAAGATATCCATCACTTGGTTTGAATTTGTTTCTGCAATTAAAAGACAGTTTTATCCTTTAGCTTATATGCAAAAATTCATTATGAGTTGGCAGAATTTTAAGCAGCTTAAAGGCCAAACAGTGCAAGTGTTATAAATCCAACCCAAAAATATATAAGACAACAGAAATAAAACCAAGAATTACAAGATCTGAATATAGATAGAAATGATTCACTTTATTGATCAAACCCTTAAGGTAGGGCAACACCATACATTCACTCCTTAGGGAAGGAGAACACTCCACAAGCCATATGCATGTTCATACAATAATCTTTGACATCTCTCCATGTGGAGTCTCTAGCCTCTATATATGCCTCATACATACAATACCATGGGTCATTACCATGATTCTCTCATACCATCGAACTAATACCATGGGCCCATTACATTATTACTAACTACTTGTGGTCCATTATGTTAGCACCTAAATCTTCCTTAGGCTGAAGGAAGGCAAAAATTAGGGTAACCACAAACCACACTCAGTCTGGTAGCTAGCCCTACCAGAGCAGGAGAGCTCTCTCCGAGTCACGCTCAGTGAATAAATGATCGAAAACGGTCTAAGATGACTTACAATACAATGTTTACCTTAGGCTAGTAAGTGAATAGGATTTCTGGAAAAAAATTTATGAAATGCCCGAGCTTCTGGGATGTTATGGGACCGGTGCTCAGCAAAGAACAGAGAATTGAAAATGAAGGCACAGATTATTCCGTGAGGCAAGGTAGGCGGAAAATGTAACAATTTAGTTATAAGTACCACGACATGAACAGATTTCTGAAGAAAGTGAAAAGGGCATAGTGACATGAATCCTTTTCAACAGAAGAATAACACTGAACATGAAATTTTCCCACAGGCAAAGCAATAAAAATTGGATTCTACCTAATCTCACTAAGAAAATTTCACTGGAAATGAGCATGAAATGAATTATGAAACATAACTAAATACATATGAACACATAAGAAACACATTTGCTACACTCACAACCACAAGAATCTCATGAAACAGAGCCGCTGCCTTTCATTAATTCTCTGTCAAAAATACACAGTGAAGAAACAGAGTTTCTTTCCCACAGTCTCCCAGAAGTTACAAGCCAGCCAACCCTTTGCAAATAACTTGCATACAATATATAGAATGTGTGAGGAAGAGATAGAACGCCAAAGGGTTGGGGAGTTACTCGAATCATTGCAAAATGGAGATGGAGAGCCAACCATCAGCTACAGGTGCAGCGCTACAAACATGACATTTGGCTTGGGTGACCGTTTGCCTTCCTTCGCCACTTGGATAAAAGCCAATCTGGAGAAAAAATACTTTAAATTCTGCCTCTGGTGCCAAAAAACTGAAGTGTAGATGAGCGGGCCCACTTGGAGAAGTCGCGAACCGAAATTTCGTGAAACGGAAGCAAATTGGCAATTTTTTCTCTGTGCGCTGCGCCATTTTCTCTATGCGTCATTCTACTTTGGGGCCTATTTTGGGGCACTTTCAGGTGTCCAAAATGTTCCCAATTGGGCTTGCTGGAAATCTTGTCCTGTCTACTTTCTAACCCAACTGGAATTTTCAAATTTGGTGCTCATTTGCCCCTCCAAAACTCCATTCTCCCAAGACTGCTTTCTGTGTGTCAAAAAAGTGGCAGAGATGCCATTTTTGGGTGTTTTTTGACCTTTAGGAGACTTAGATCTTGTCAAAATTTCTTGCCCGGACACCAGTAGTTGTGAATTTCCATGCTGAATCCAAAAATGCAAACCATTCCTCATTTGGAGCTCTAGAATTTTAGCGTACACAGGGAGAAAATCCTTATTTTTTGCACTAAAATGTCTAGTTCCACACTTTTGCTTTGTATTACCTGCGGTCCCGCACCTATTAGTCATGGATCCTGCAGACCCAACCGCACCTTTTCTTTGTGACAGGTGCAAACCCTGAGTGCACCGCGCCTGTGCGCCGCACCTTCTTGCAGACCAATTTTGGAGGCCTTCCCGGTGTCCAAATTGGGTGCAGGATAGCTCGTTGGAAAGGTCATTGAGTCTAATTTACAACCCAACTGGAATTTTTCAATTTGAAGTTCATTTTCCCTATCAAAATTCAAATCTCACAAGACTGGTCAAAATGTGCAAAATGAGGCTGCCTCAGGGCAGAGTGCTGTTACAATCAACTTTCGGAATGCCTTTCTCAACTCCAAATTGAGCTCATGATAGCTCATTGGAAATCTCTTTGTGTCTAGTTATCATTTGGCTCATCAAGCAAGTCATTTGACCAACCGAGCTAGGAGAAAACTTGATTTTTCCAAGGTCACTCCAGAGGTGCATTCAATTCCCTGAGGCAACGGTATTTTTGACATTTCTCTTAAACCATGACACCTGTGTAAAAAGTGAAGGAGGTTTTTCTTCCTTGGCCTATTGTGGACAAAAACCTCTCTCAGGTTTCCAAAATTCATCTTTTCTTGCTCGAAAACATCATTTGAGTGAACTATTGAACCTTCCTCTGGCCTGCAAGTATTATTTGAGAACAACAATTTGCAAACCCTACACCTAATGACTGAAATGACTCTTGTCCATTAAAATATCAAACATTGACTATCATGGACCTTAATAACTTTGATGAAAAGACCTAAGCCAGCAGGTACAAGACATGAGGGGAATGAATTGACAAGACCCTTCCGTCAGATTATGGCATGCCTCTAGCGGAATGCAGCTGAGTGAATGGAGCGAGACACCTAAAAATGAGATGCAGAAAGAGTTTTGATCTCTGACGGAGGACTGACAAGACCGACTCTAACATTGGCTCCAATAGGGATGGCAGCTCCAGCTCCTTGGAGGTGCCAAGAACTGCAGATCTTTGGGAGAGCAGACAGTGCCTTCATCCATTGGGCTATGGAGTCATTATTTCGACAAACAACACAAGACTTCAACTCATTTATTGACTGAAACTTGACTCAAACTGACTCAATGCAAACTGACATGACTGAAAAAACTTGACTCTAACAAAAGGAAATGACTCATGACTGACTTAACTAAAACAAGAACTCACAAAAATTCGTCAATGGCAACAGTCCATCAAGATCTGAGGGCTCCAAATCAAGATGATAGCCACCTGCATACTAATGCAATATGTACAATCATGTGTAATGTGCCTTCCAATGTAACCAATCAAGCAGATGCTTTGCTGACTGATTCTCCTGATCAGATCTCCTGGTCAACCGTAGATACTTGTAACTGGGCATCCAAAAAGCTAATTGACCATGATCTCCTTCATCACTGAACACTGTAATAATCACCTTCATTGTTGTCTGCAACAGATTTGCCATTGGATCTTGAAAAACATGAAGATTGACCTCCTGCTGAAAGAGCAAGGTGTCTTTCTCCTTTGATACTGATCTTTCCTCACACTGTACTTCAATAAGAGTATGTCCCTGGTCCTCAAAAAATTCTAAACAAGTATATGAGCAGATTTCCTCCTCAAGGAACATTTCAAAACATGAAACATAGGAGGAAGAGTCTGAAAGGGAATCCTAAATGGTCTGGTTTGCTGAAGTCTGAATATATTGTAGGCCATCTTCATATGATATGACAGCCAGATTGCCTTTGCATTCATCAATCATGAGAAAAGAAACTTTGAATGATTCTTGAAACCCAAGCATGACGTTTCTATCATCTACCAATGATTCATCCAAGGAACCTTTTTCACTTACTTGAACAAAATTCTCATCTTGTTGTTCATGAGCTGACTGGATCACCTCTTCATGAAGACTGTCTTCTAATGACATGAGAACATTTGGATGCAAAACTCTGTCTTCTTCATGCCGGATGATTTCAACAGCAGATTTCTCTTTCATGGGACTTAGTACTAGGTTTTCTTGGTCACCATAATCTGAATCTGGATCTGAAATGGTTGACTTAACGTTATCACATTCTGAAAGTAGAACTGGACTTCCCTGCATGCTATCTTCTTCTATGGACAGATCCGAAACGACACTTTTTCTTTCATCACTTTCAGCCATATGGAATTCTTCAACCTGCTGATCTATAAAGCTATTCACCGGACTGTCATCCTTTTCAAAAGAGGAAGAAGTTTCACCAACACTTTCTTGACCATGTGTGCACTGCAAATCCGCTTTAGCTTGAGCTAGAACATAACCATGCAAGAGTTGACCTATCTCGTCTTTAGACAAAGGAGATAAGACCTTTTGTTTCCTTTCGCTCAAACAGTGATTGTCTTCATTAATTTCAAGTGAAGGTGTATATATATATTCCTCATACTGGTGATCCATTTCATGTAATTCCTGTTGACTGTCAAGATGCAAAATTCTTTCCTCCTCCACCACATTACAATCTTGATCATGCTGCAAATTTTCATGATCATCTTTACGCTGCTGAAAGGGATTTTCATCTAGGGCTTCCATGATCTCATCATCCATAAAATTATCATCCTCATAGTATTTTTCAAGGCTTTCAATAAAAGTAGAAATATGTTTGCAACAGTCATGAACTAGATTTAATGATGGATAAGAGTCTTTATATCTTTCAATGAACATGGCATGAAAATCCTTTAAAACAGTAAATACAAGCAGACGGCAAACTTTCATACCAAGATTGGGCCTCACCTTCCAGAGTGACCAGGAATATCTTCATCAAGAAATCTTCAGAAAAACAACCTTCAACTTGCAAATATGCATGTGAAATCGAACTAGAT